>CM062804.1:30558396-31157380 GCA_031772625.1 Pinus tabuliformis
TTCTAATGTGATGATTTTGGAATCATGTTGATAATTTACTTTTATGATTTAAGAATAAAGGATTAATGCTTATGTCAATGTATTTACTGTCATATTATACTTGTTATTTAATATTATTATGTATATGTTGTAACCTAAATATCCAGATAATTTTTTTATATATTTTTTTTTTATTAGATGGTGTATTTTTTCAATCAAATAAGGAGTAGGTTGGATATATATATATATAAAATATTATATTGGATTAGATTTTTTTATAATGAGAAATTTTAAATATCATTTTTTTTTCAACTTAGAGTATTTTTGTCATAGTGCATATTCTTTTAAAAATAAAACATATTATTTACGGTTAAGCCAAAAAACTTTCTTTAAAATGGAACACACTACATAAATTTAAATTAAAAAACTAAGAAACATGTAATACAATTATATTTGGAGGATGAAGTAGATTAGAATAATGTCAATTGAAATGTTAGTGTTTAAGAAAAGGAGAACATTATTTGTTTACGAGTGTTGAATTAAAAGAGAGAAGAAGACATGAATATTAAGCTTTCTTACTTGAAAGCAGTAGTTGTAGATGAAGCTCCCCAAGAGGGAATAGAAAGAATTCATGAACCTAATATCTCTAATGCAATAAGGTATTGGTTTTGTCTCTACATCTTGACTTCATAACTTTTGAATTACAATTAGTCATCATAAACTCCACTTCATAAAAGTAACATTAAATAAAACTCATTTAAAAAAAAAATAAGGAAATGGTTAGCATTTTTATATTTCAAAACTGGAAATGGGTGAGGTCCCTTACATTCATATATTGCTCTGTTTCAAAGTTTTCAAGAGTTAATTTTAGAGGAGTATCTATTTCTACCCTAGTTATTTACTACTATTCTACTTACACCATTTAAACTATAACATCTCCAAAAAAACCCACAGAGTTTGACAAATTGACATAACATATCATCTACATATAAAAATAAACTATCTACCCACTTCCTTCTAGCTTCTCCGGTGGATTGTCCTCTTGAGTTGCATCATCGCTATGTCCAAGAACTATATTCATTCTGGACTTATGGCGCCCCTATCCTTCCTCCCCAGCTGCCTGAGTTCCAAATGCGGGCATTTCTCCAAGCTCAAAGACCTCCTTTAGCACACCAACCGTCGTTTCTTCCACCTTAACCTCCATGTTATCAACCTTGAAATTTAAAATGAACGTTTTCGTGTTCAGGTGATCCACAGAGTTCTGCAACAGCTCCAAATCCTTCCCAGTGCCAGTGAGACGAGATATCACCACCGTGAATTGTTCACGAACCTCCCATTTTACATGTTCCCCCATTTTTCTGTCATGGTTGTTATGTCTCCAGTGGATGATGTTCCTTATTCCTCTGTGATGTTGTTGCTTATGTTGATTCTGGTAGAGGCCATTTTGAGAGCAATCTTTCCTTGTACACATATAACCCTTAGTTTTAATTGCTTCATTTAGCTCCTTAAAATGGTGCTCTATTCCTTGTCGAATGTTGCACATGTCCTCTCACATTGAATGGTATTCCCAAACTTCTGATCAGACTCGTCACGAGCCTCTATCCATGCAACTGCTAATTTGAGTTCGGATTGAATTGCTGCTACTTAACGCAGCTAAAATGGTGTACTAATCTTGCATTCTTCGGTCTCAACATTTAATATTATTCCATTCATTTTCCACTTAGCCATCATCAGGGCACTTAATCCTTGTGCCTCCATCTAGAATCGTAATATCCCAGTTGCCTGCCTTGAATCTCGAGAGAGTCCTGCCATACCTTGAAGCAATAGATGAGAGAGTGTGGTATGTCGCCTTTAGTACTTGATTTATTCCAATTATTACCTGAAGTCATATCTCTTAGATATTTTGTCATGGGACATGACATATTTGGGGGTATGCTTGGTCTAAGATAAAAAACCCCTTGGTCTAAGGCAGTGCCTCTATTGGGTTGGCAATTTGCCTCCTGATTTTTCTCTCATTTTACATGGAAAAAATTATGATCTTCTATTTATTTAGAATAATCCCCATCCTTAGGAGTTGTTGACGTGCTGGACCCACCAACATGTCAAGAGGATCTCCCCAGTAAGAAGTCCCAATTAGACCTCAGACCGTTTGATGTAGGAGTCCTAGTAGTGGGTCATATAGTAATGCCTTGACCATGATGTTGCACAGAGGCATGTAAGATAACTCTATCGGTAGCAAGGGTGTGACCGCTGCAGTGAGTCAAGGAAGGTGCATGAGAGGTTGTAACACAGGTGGGTTGAGTGTGCCCCGTGTCAACCTGTAACAATACTCAGCTGGGAAGGGAACACAAGAGCGAAGATGCATCACAAGCTGGAAAGCAGGTTAGCTGACAATCCAAAGTGATGGTTAAACCAACATCACATCTGCAACAAGATTCATATAATTGCATAGAAAGAAGTTCATACATAACTACGTAAGTTAAACAACATAGATTGCTATAGCAACCAGAACTGTCCAACTACAATAACAACATATGCATGAAAATGTGCTAGCTCTTATTATATAAAGAAGTGTAAGTTCCAATCATACAATACATCCATGTAAACCTGCTAGCCTCAATAGTGGAACGTTACAGCCACATTCGCCTGCTCCTCCAAAGAGATCAACTAGCTCCATGCAGTGGAGAAGCCAAGGCGCGTTACAATACTGTCCAAGCTCTTTCCAAGATAGCCTTATCAGAAGCTTGGCTAACCAAAAGCCTATATAATGAGTTATGAGAGACTATTATAGCAAAGGCTGGGGTGAACCTTGACATTCCCCTTTGTGACCATTCAACTACCCTCATGACTCTTCACCTACTCTATGACTGTTACATCCACTATTGACACTTGACTTACACTTGAGATGACTCAACATTACAATGCACATGTACCCATGTGAAAAAAATGGCTTGAGAAAGCTAAACTAGACATCACTATGACTTAGACAATTATAGAAGTCCAACTGCTCGACATCCTCATGTTGATCAACAGTAACATATTGATGCCAAGATTTGTAGTCCCTGATAGTGTCCGTGTGTTCCGCGGTGACATCTGTCTGAAACTTGAACCTTGCCTCCATAGCATCCGGGTACACTGACTGGGCTCCTCTGTCCAACTCGTCTGAAAGCATGCGCATCATTGTCTTCAATGTGGCTGGACTAGCAACATACTTGTGCATGATGTCTGCACTGATAGGAAAGTCTGGGTTGGTGGCGATGCGCATCAACTCGTCGAAGTACTAGTCAAGCTCTAGTCGAACTTGCTTCTTTGTCTTTGCTTGGGTGAGAGTCCCAAGTGATGGGATCGCATGTGTGCGCACCACAACATCCATGCTCTTGAATACTCGTGCATGAGAAGCCTGTATGCTAGTGATGAGTTGCGGGAGGTCCTCATAGTTCCGGATTTGACTCTGGATACGTGCTTGTAGCTCGACCGCATTGGCCCTCATTATCTTTGGCAAGTGAAGTGGGGCTCCCTTGTACTTCATTGTCCATGTTTGCATGTTATCAACAAAAACATGCACGTTCATCAAGATGCATGCTCTTCTAGCGCATCGTTGCTGCCATCCATTGAGATGGACGACTACCTTGTGCACTGTACCAAACTTGGAGTACAATTCTCGCATAACAGTGTCAAGGGACGATACTTCATCTAGTATTGCCTTCTTCAGTTTAGCTTGGGCGTACATTGTCACCAAGTCTCCTCCTTGCTTGGCCACCTGTAGTTCCTTCGCCATTCTCTCATTCTCAGCTATCAAAAAATGAACACTTGAGCTAGTGGCTTCAACATACACTCTAGTTGCATCGGCCAAGGCAGAGGGATGTTTGTCCACATCAGTCACGATCACTCATTCTTCAACTTGCACAGGGGATGTTTGATCATCCAAAGTTGGTACTCTGTGAGACTGCACAACTCTGTGATGAGATTCGCCAAAGGAGATGTTGTGCATATCTCCTTCTGGCTAACCACCAAGGATCTCAGTGCCTCCTTGGTCATTCGAGACTTGCTCATCATCTAGATGAATTGAAGTGGGTGAGTTGACCTCTTTGTGGTGAGGCATGAGGTCGGTGCCCTATTCCAACTCCTGTTGCTCCATGTCTGCATCCAACTGTTGAAGTGATTGTTATATCTCATGAACAAAGTCTCATTCCCATGATGGTTCACCCTGTTCACCTGATGCCAGCTATTCTGATGAATCAACTACTTGTATGGGTGTTGCTTCGTCTATTGGCACATGTTGCGCCCCCTTTTGTATCCGCTGTTGTTTCACTTCCCTCTCCTGTTTGCACAACTCTTGTTCTTTTTGGAGTTTCTCCCTCAACTCATGCAACTCCGGCTCTGCTTCTTCCATTCTCTTCTTATCCCTTTGCTGTCGCGTGATTCGCTTGTCGCGTTGCTACCTCTTTTCCTGAATAGCCATAGCTGCTTGTTCTACAAGTGGATCTGCTCGAAACTTGCAAATTTTCTCCTCCTCCATGTGATTGACAATCTTCCTCTTCCCTTTATCATGCACTGGTATGCTTGGCTCTGTTGTTTCTATTGTTGTTGATGCTACTGCTGGTGCTCTCCATGATGTTGCTTCATATTGCTTCATTAACCACTCCATAGCAAAGCCGACCCATTCATTGGGTCTGGAGGAACTGTAGCAATACCTCCATGAATCCTCCTTGGCCCAATGAAATGCCTTATGGATCCAGTTGAACTGAACTCTTGTGCAGTGATCATTCACAATGCAATGTGGGTCATACGAGTTAAAGATTTGGAGGTCAAACGGGTACTTATTCATCTGTTTTTCTTCGACATCCGCTTGCTTGATACTCCAGATCTCATATAACCCAATCCGCAATGGAAGAGCGAGCCAAGGTGCCTTTTTCTTCCACTGCAGTCTAGCTGTCAATCCTGTCGAGATGTGATATGCTACTTCCTGCATGACAAGCACACCCAAGGCAAACTTTGGCAGAACATGCAGAGGCTCTCCGCACTGAACATTTAGATGAAAGTGCCGGACGGTGAGGAATACCAATCTATAATGCCTAACAATGCCTTCATTGCTTCCTTTGACATGCAGGGTGGATCCTATTCAAATATCATCTTGTACGGTGGGGTGACAAAATGGTCGGACAATCATGTGATTACTCCTCTGAAGCTGCATTCGAACAACAACTTGAAATATGTGTTCACAACAGTCTCCGCCGGTGACCATGCCCACTCTAAGCCTGGGAACTCATGTCGGGCACAAACTGCATCGAGGATGTAGGCGGACATGTAAATCTCTGCATGCATACCTTCGGGTGACTGTCGAGCTTTCGTGACTTGCTCCTTCAGCCAATGAGCCAGTATGTTGGACCAATTACATGGTTTTCCTTCTCTAGCCAGTTGGTCTAGTGCGATCACCCAACTCTGTGGAAAGGTTTCAGTGCTTGCTTGGCCATATAGTCGACATACGAATATGACCAAGTATTGGTACGCCTTCCTTAGTATCTTTGTCTTGTAGATCTAGTTGGGTGTCATCATGAAACGAGCTGGCTCCTTTACGTAGTCCTTCAGAATATCTCCAGAGTTAGCTTTGCTGTTGGACAAGCTGAATGGAGTCACCATGGCAGTCATGGGCTCTGCCATCTGATACATTTCATCGTAATCTTGTGCCTATAAGGTTGCAAGCTTTGTCCCACTGACGCTGCTCAAGGTCATCATCTCGGGGTCAGTGTGAGAGACGATCCAGTGAATCATGTCCGCACATGGGAATGCAGGGTATCTGCATGTAATCCGGTATAAGCCAGACTTGTGAATGTTCATGTACACTTGACAGTCTTTGAGGTATTCCCCAAAAGTGTCTGTGAATGTTTCATTAACTTCTTGCCACTTCAGTTTGATGTCCTTATCTAGATATAGCTTCGTATCTTCATAGATCGGCAGACTAGAGGACACCTACGCAACTAATGTTCCAGCTGCAATTCCATCAGTGTCTTGTGATCTTTTTCTCTTGGAAGCCATTGAGACAGATGAACACTTGAAAGATCTGGAGACAAACAACATGCATGGCAAGAAATCTGTGAGTGAAAACAAAGCAAATACGAGGAATGACACAACACATACCTGGGAAATTGATGAGCAAGATTGCGCAATTTCTTTTGGGAGGCTGGGTGGCTGGCTGCCAGAACTGCGCAAAAGGCAGTCTAGGCTATCTGGGAGGCAGGACTAGTTGCTGGATCTACGAAATGCGCAATCCAGACATGATGCTGGCTGTTGGGATTACGTAATGTGTAATTCCAGCTGGGAAGGACTACTGGCTTAGGGATTGCATTGCGCAATTTCCTGGGTAAATAGTCATTGTCCTTCAGAAATGTGCAAAACAATCCTGGAGGCCAGTGCTAAGAAGAAATGTGCATTTTTGGAGAGAAAAGCAGAGCCTTCCTTCCCCAGATTGCGTAATGCAACCTTGGTGAAGGCAGAGTTTGGGCCCAGGTTGGCTCGACTCGCCGACGGGCAACTGAAAGAAAATAAGACAGTGAATGCATGACAACACTAAGTGATAGCAGAAGTGATTGACAGTGCATGCAAAACATGAATGAAAGATTCAACAAATAGATCAACATGCATGTGGGTGAGGCGATTCGCCGGTTCGATGAACGTTCGTGCAAAACAGTTTCATGCATGCGACAACAGTGAGATAGCAACGAAAACTAAAACAGAGCTAGGAAAAGCTAGTATACATGTAAACGATAGCAAGCATTCAAAGAAATCAAGAAAACAACACTCAAACAAGTGAATACACAAAAAGCGACATAAATGCTGAAAAAGACAAGTTGAGGCCACTTACTCGTGAATAGCTGAGCTGGATGTGTTGAAGAGTCCTGTATGTGCTATGGGATGTCAGAGCTCCAAGATCGATGTGAATGAATGAGCTATGATGCGTCAAATAAATAAGTTTGGGCTCATGACGTGCATGCCACAAATCTAGGAAAAAGTGACACTTGGAGGGAAGTTTTTAAAACAATTTTGCATGTAACCCTCGGCTATTAAAAATAGCTCCCTGAATCAAGGGATGACTTTTCCATGTTGCCTTTTTCTATTCCGGGAAGAGCAAGTCATCCATGCATGAAAGTCAAGTTTCCTTGGTCCCGGGTGGAAATAGTCAATTGGACTGCTCATGCATGCAGTTGCTCAACTGCTTGAGAAAAATGCGCATTTCTAGCTGGGAGTTGGGGTGACTAACCAGGAGGTTTGCGCAATTTCTAGGAAAAGCAGTTGACTGCTGCCCAGATTTGCACAAATTCTAGGCTGAGCAGCGCTGCTGGGGAAAATTGCGCAATTCCTGTTGGGAGTGTTGACTACCAGAATTGCGCAATCTTGGAGCCGAGTAGGCTGCCAGACAGGATTGCGTAATTTCTGGAGGGAAGGTTGGTTACCCTCCAATGCAATTTTCTTGGAGAAGTTGCTCAGCCTGCAGCTGGACCAAGTCCGGGTGAACAACCTGTGAGGGGAATGGATCAAACTATGATCGACAGGTTGCCTTTGTGCAAGCAAAACACTGAAGCTTGTGTACTTGACGAAGCAAGACAAGGTGTTGTGAAAGGTTGGTAGGGAGGCTCCAAAACAGGCTAAGGAAAAATTTTGGAGGGTGGTTTTAGCCGCTACAACAGGAGCTTAGGAGAAAGTTCAGAGTCTTTTTGGTTCCTAGTCTTTGAACACCTTTGGATAACAATCATTGAATCTCCAACTATACTTAGTTGTCGCATACCTTCAGATATATCAATCTTGAATCTTTACCAGAGCGATAAAGCTTCAACTTGATTATTCAAAGCATTCTCCAATCTCCATACGTACCTTGTTTTTATTTTTCCATCAAAATTATAAAACACTCATCCCGCTCTTGTCTTCCCTAAAACTAAAAATTAAATTTACATGACATAAATAAAATATGTATAACACATATATGTTTACTTATATATTTAATATACGCTTAAAAAATATAATTTTTACTATTATTTAAAACTAGAATTTTCACAACATTTTCATACAGGACATTTTGATTGCATCACAACATTACAATAAACAAACAAATAATTAAAGAACAATTTATTTATATATAATATGGAATCTTACCTACACTAACATTTTCATCCTAACTTTTAAAATCTATTGCCAACATACTAACAATTATAATATGTTTCGCAGACATGAGGCATCGATACCAAGAAGCTATAGTTATTTCTTAAAACACACCTTGTCTTATATGAACATGAACATGCACGAACAATTATAGTATCTTTCACATACATAACTCATAGATACGAAGAGGCTATAGTTATTTCTTAAAACACACCATGTCATATCTAAACAATAAGATGTTGGTTTTCTTTCTTTGAAGTAAATTTTGTATAAGGGAGAGATATAATGAAAATGCTTGTTTGTAAGGGAGATATATGATAGAAAAAAAAAATTATTCATTTTATATGTAATTTAAATTTTGTAAAAAAAATGTATTTTTATTAATTATTTTTTGATATATTTTTTTATTATTATTATTTTTTTTTAAAATACAATTTTCACTATTTCATTAAAATATCATAAAATATTGATTCTTCTTTATTATAATATTAAAATATTTTAATATATTTATTTATTTTTTACACATTTATAAATAATTATTTAAATGATCAAATAATATTTAAAAAACTAACTATATATATTTCAAACTTAATTAAAATGAATTAAATTCATATAAAAAAAAATATTATAAACACATTAATACAGATTGAATCGCTTCACTTAAATAAAACTAAGCATGAAATAACAATTTCCAATGAAGCATTACTCATACCGTCATAATATAGATGTTCAATTCTTATTATCTTGTCTCTGGCATGTATAACATAATTGATATTACGTTGACCAGCAATTAACTAACTTTGATAAAAAAAATGAATTCTAATATATAATGTTTACCTTGTCAAATGGAAATTAATTATTTTTTTAAATATATTAATTTTATTTATTTGAATTTTGATTAGTTCATTTTATTTTTCTCTTATTCTACAATGCTAACTTTGTACAACATAATGTTTTTTGTCATGTCAGTACTCATGTTAGTTTGGCGTAATTCTAGGTCACTGCCTCTACCTTAACACCATGTTATTTTCGTTGGTTGTGGAGCAAATGGTTAAGATACATATACAACAGGTTATAATAAATAATATGACAAACGATAACATCTTACATGTAAAAAGGATCGACTCTCTTTCTTTGTCATGGACGTGATATTGCAATCAGAACCATATGTGGAAAAAGGAATCAGGGATGATGAAAGTGGATGAATGGTACAGGTTTGCCATATTTCCAAAATAGCAGTGGAGAACAATGTAACCAAAGCTCTTTGACACAATTGGTAGGCATATTTAAGTAAAATGTTGGCTATATGTACCTTCATTTTATAAGTGAAACTCCATTTCTAGTGAAAGTTTAGTTGATATATTGTGATGGCATATTTTTTCAATTCAAAGTCTAAAAAAATGTTTTAACCTTTCTCACATTATTCTTTTAAGAGAATGTTTAGTACAGTTCATTGAAATTAAGGAATTTGTATAATTTCAAAAGTTTTTTTTTATAGTGTTAAATTTATTAAAATTATAATTTTGACCCGACAAAATTTATTGTTAAATTATAATTGTACAACTTAAAACTAGTTTTAAATTAAAAATAATTAAAAAAACATCCTATAATTTCAAATTAATTAAGTAAAATCTTATAATCAGATGAATATATCTATATCAATCTTGAAATTTTATGAAAACAAGGTAAACGTTATCAACATATATGCAATCGAACAAACACTTTGAATGAAGAAATAGAGACAAACAAGCACTAAATAAGCAAGATTGATGAATGTCAAAGAATTGCTTTTTGCAAGTTCCTTTAGGTGTCAATATGTCATCAATGTCATTTGCAAGATTGCATTGTTCCACAACTCAAAGAGCATATGTCTTCTCCCTTATGGAAACATCCTATCAAACAGAAAGGCAACTTTGCAACTTTGCACCACTCTAAAATTCTAAAAAAAAACTTTTACTAAAAATCACTATCCAAATAGGTATAAAAAAGTTGATATGAAAAGATTGTTAAAAACATTATTCTAATAATTATACTATGTATTATTAATTCATACATATATAAAATAAGAACAAATTTTCAATATAAGGAATTGTTGACAGTGTTGGACCTGCCAACATTCAAGGGGATCTCCTCGGTAAGAATTTCCAACTAGACCTCAGATTGTTTGTAGTAGGAGTCCCAGCAATGGGTTGTAATGTAGTGCCTTGACCACGGTAGCGCACAGAGATAAGTATGATGATTTGGTCGGAAGCAAGTGTGTGACCTTGCGGTGAGTCAAGTGAGATGTATGGGGGTTCTAACACACAGAGAGGAAAAGGAGGTGTGTCCCTTAGAAGCTTGTAATAATATGTGGCCTGAAAGGAACACACGAGCATAATGACATCACACGCTGAAATGCGGACTAGTCCACAAAACAAAGCAACGGGTTAATCCAAAAACATGCCTTCAACCAGATTCATACAATTGCATACAAAGTAGTTCATAATCCAATGCGTAAGTTAAATAAAATACATTGTTAAAGCAAACAGAATAGTCCAACTACAATAACAACATATGAATGAAAACGTGTTGGCTCAGTTATTATTATTATAAGTGAAAGTTCCATCCATATTACACCATTGACAGTGACTAACCCCAATAGTGGAACAATACAATTGAGAACACCTGGTCCTCCAAAGAAGTATACTCACTATACGATGTGTAGAAGCCAAGGCTTGTCACAATACTACCAAGCCTTCTCTAAGCCTAAGCCTAGCCAAGAGCTTGGCTCCCAAAAGCCCATTTTATGAGTTATGAGGTTCTATTTATAACAAAGGGTGGGGTGGCCCTTGACATTCCCCTTTTTGACTCTTTGACTACCTTC
Organism: Pinus tabuliformis; assembly: GCA_031772625.1. Taxonomy (NCBI): domain Eukaryota; kingdom Viridiplantae; phylum Streptophyta; class Pinopsida; order Pinales; family Pinaceae; genus Pinus; species Pinus tabuliformis. The sequence continues at coordinate 30,569,393 of CM062804.1, forward strand.
ATGACTCTTCAACTTCCCTTACAAATAACTCATTACATTACATAGTGACTGTTGACATTCCACTAGTGACACTTGGAATTTCACTTACAACATATTTACAAATAATATACATTTTCCACATGGACCCATGTGAGACAAAATAGGTTAGAGACAGCCTAATAAGGCAAAACACAATGACTCAGAAGTTTAGGGAAATACCAACTCGACAACCTCCACTTGATTCTTCTCGGTGACATACTGATACCAAGCTTGGTGTTGTGCTATGGTGTCTTTCTAATAGTGGACTCTTGCCTCCATAGCTTCTGGGTATATGGTCTTGGAACCTCTGTCCAACTCATCCTGACGCATGTGCAACATGGTATTGATCATGACAAGACCACTAATGTACTTCTGCATGTTTTCTATGCTCAGCTCCAAGTCATCATTGGTGGCCTCTCACCTTAGCTACTCCATGTACCTATCAATCTCTAGCCAAACTTGGTTCTTGTGCTCAGTTTTAGTGAGGGAACTGATTGACGGGATCTTGTGCATTCTTACCATCACATCCAAACTCTTATACAACCGTGCATATGAAGCTTGTATGCTGTTGACGAATGAGGCGAGTTGCTCATAGTTATGGATCAACATACAAATCTTGTTGGGTAGGGTCCCCCTAGGTCAAAGTTTGTCAAAGTTTTGTAAATAACCCACATTTTGAGGAGTGGAAAGCACTTCGCACAGTGTTTTAGGATTCATAGGGGCTTTAGGGTGGTTCAAAGCCCCTTATTTTGTAAGGCGATAGGATTAATTTGAATGTTTTAAGTTCTGCCCATGGTTTGCAGACCATGGTATTGTAAGGGAAAAGGATATATAAATGGTTGTCTTAGTAAGTCAAACGCATTCATGTTATGTTATGGTTTTGAGTTTATAATTGTTATATATTTCTATATTTAGGTGAAGGGGAGGGCTCCTACAATTGTGTGCACGAAGACCTTGGTAAGTCTACAGTTGTGTGCGCAGGCCCCTGTAATTGTGTGCACATGGTAAGAAGATTGTAACTGTGAAGATTTGAAGTTAATAAAGAAGATTTTGAAGGCATATATATGTGCTACTTTTGTACCTTATTTTATGCAATTACTGTTTACTTCTGTGTTGCGCAAGTAAAAAATAGATCATAATTGATGTATGAATGTTGTTACAATTAATTACAGTTAAGATCCATTGATTTATGCACAATAGATAGAGTTTAGATCTATGAGTAGCCCTTTTGTATGAATAGATCAGATTCGATATAATCCTAAGTAAGATGGCATAGCAGAGATATAGATCTAAGACTAAGTCAAAATCCACACTCCATATCCTTCTGGATGCGAAATCTTGGTTCCAACATCCCCCAATATCGCCTTGGGAGAGAACGCGGTCTGTGCGAGTAGGTCGTTGCCAAAAGGGCCGGTGGTAGAGGGTTTTGTTGGTTACGCAACTAACTTTGAACCTAGGTCTGAGCCCCTTAAGGCAAAAAATGGTTATGTTGCTTTGAGGGCTACACCTGCACGATGGTAGGGCATACATAAAGACAATATAGGGCATTGGAACGAGTATCACCGATTGATGAAACTCAGGTTTGGTCATGCAAACACAAGGCTCGTAGAGAGGTATAACGATAAGGATGATCCCTGAGAACAATTGTCTCATTGGACTACGACATGGGGTGAAGAACCTCGACTAGAATGGGTACATATATTTTTTCACACTTTGGATGTGATACCGATGAATTAGTACTAGCGCCATGGCACTGCCGACTAGTACGGTCTAAAGGAAAGCTTCATATTGACCTTTAGTTTTGAAGATAGTTTTCAGTGTATTGATGATGCCCTTCACGAAATCAGAGTAGCAATTTTTTAGACACAAAATAAGCCAAAGACTTGGGTACAACCCGATTGGAACGCGCAATGCAGCAAGGGCATCCAATTTAACTAGGAAGGATATTTGTGCCAAGAATTTTTTTATGACTTTCGGGAGGCACAAGAAGAGGGAAAGAAATTCCACGACGCGTGGCTATTGCTCTTGATAGAATTGACAACATGGAGAACACTGGAAGAGTCATAGTTGCCCACTATGGACTCAGATATCTGTGAGGTTGCGAGGTTTACCTCGTTGTGGGATTCCAAGGAGCTGACTCGTGTTACATAGAACAAAATGTTCTCGGTCTTGGTTGAAATTGAGTTGCGCACCGTGATTAGCTAGAAGCCGAGGCTGTTACCAGTCTTGTTTGAACAATATAAATCAATTGCAGACTTCAAGGCAGGCTTTCACCGTGTACACATCCGCGCCAAGAAGGACTTGGAGGAAGTATGGTATTAGCTACCATTTTTTGTCACTGATGATGAGATCGCGCAAGTGGTGAGCAACTGTCCAAGTGATTGGCTAAATCCACCAACAGATGGAGCATAGAAAGAACAAGAGGGCACTAGTAGAGTAGCGAGGTGCGTGGACTGAGAAGCAGCCAACCAAGAAGGGCAACAAGAAGGGCCAAAAGAAGGTGACTGAGACAGTCACAATCGAGCTAGAGAAGAACACTGCGCCAAAGACAGAGCACGCAGTCGGGCTGGAAGAAGAGGCTACCGGAGGCAGTGATCAGGATGATGAAGACCCTTTACTCAGGAGGGGGATTCCCCTTTCATCTCTAAAAGCCATAAATAGAGTGTTGGAGGTGCACGGAAGAAGCAAAAGTCGAACAGATTCATTGGCGCTAAATCGATGGTCCTCACTGAGGGGGACATTGACGAGATAGGAGACACAATCCAAGTTGGGACGGAGGACTTGTGGGGAAAAATCTAAGACCAGTGGAAAATAGTGTTGACAGAGGTCGAACAGGGACTCAAGAAGCTAGAAGTTCAGGCGAGAGCAGTTCAAGCGAGCGTGGATCAAGTGAGCGTGGCACCATTTAGTACAACTACAGAAATCACATCCAATCTCTGGGATGTGCGACTACTAGGGGGCTCTCTATATTTTGAGGCAGTCAAAGGCCAGGAGCGTACGCAACACTAGAAAAATCTGAGTCTTAACCTTGCGGTGCTCCCCATTCAAACATTGCATGAGTTGCATCACGAAGTCACCGATGAAAAAAAGATACGGGAAAAACGCGCTCTGTTGGTGATTAAAGAAGTTAAAGATGAAAACCGACAGATGTTCAAGACCAAGAATCAGACCATCATGGAGCGTGATGAGGCAGTTGTGCACATGCAACAACTGGAAGCGACCATCACCAAAGCATGTAGTGTGCTACCGAAGCTCCAGATCTAGACTAAGGCAACACTAGAAGAGAAGCTTCAAATGCATGCCGCAACAGTAAAAGACTCCAAGGTGCAAGTTGACAAAGTTAAATTTGAGTTGGAAATTCAGATTACGGAGTTGCAGATTGGGCTATAGCCAGAAACTCCCCTAGAGGTTCGTGAACAGTGCACATCGGACATCAAGGCTGTCATGGAAGATATAGCGCCTACAGTGAAGGATTGTAGTGAGACCTTTGAAGACACTATGGAGGTATGGACCCCATTGCAGGAGGACCCACATGTGCAGATGATTTAGACAATGATCCTTGACATGAAGCAAAAATTTGATGAGATCAAAGTGATGGTGCAGACCCTAGCATCTATGCAACGGTTTTCTTGTCTCTAGGAGGGAAAGTTTTTGCAAGGACAGATTTATGAGTTGCTGCGAAAAGATAAAATCATTTCAGTATGGACGTAGCCATGGGATTAGGAAGCCATTCAATTCTATAAAACAGTGGATAACAAGCTGAAGAACCTCAAGCAGACACAAAGAACCATCGGTTTGGCAGCAACAGGGCCGACGATAGAAAAGCTCGTAGAGGAAGTACGATAGGCCGCCACGCAGTGCTCAGAGACATTTCAACCTTTGAAGGATGCATACAATGGTCTCAAACAAAATATTCAGGATGTACTAGCTGATTGACTCGGGATGAGTCACATCTTTGTGTTGGGGACCTATTGGGTAGGGTCCCCTAGGTCAAAGTTTTGTAAAGAACCCACATTTTGAGGAGCGGAAAGCACTTCGCGCAATATTTTAGGAGTCATAGGGGCTTTAAGGTGGGTCAAATCCCCTTAGTTGTAAAGGGGTGGGATTAATTTTAATGTTTTAAGTTTCGCCCATGGTTTGCGGACCATGGTATTGAAAGGGAAAAGGATATATAAAGGGTTGTCTTAGTAAGTCAAAGGCATTCATGTTATGTTACGGTTTTGATTTTTTAATTGTTATATCTTTATATATTCGGGCAAAGGGGAAGGCTCCTATAGCTGTGTGTGCGTTAACCTTGGTTAGTCTGCAACTGTGTGTGTAGGCCCCTGCAGTTGTGTGCATAGGGTAAGAAGAGTGTAACTATGAAGATCTGAAGTTAATAAAGAAGATTTTGAAGGTACATATGTGTGATACCTTTTGTACCTTATTTTATGCAATTACTATTTACTTATGTGTTGTGCAAGTAAAATATATATCATAATTGATGTATGAATGTTGTTACAATTAATTACAGTTAAGATCCATTAATTTATGCACAGTAAATAGAGTTTAGATTTGCGAGTAGCCCTTTTTTATGAATAGATCAGATTCGGTATAATCCTAAGTAATATCGAATAACACAGATATAGATCTAAGACGAAGTCAAAATCCACATTCCATATCCTTCTAGATGTGGAAGCCTAGTTCCAGCATCCCCCAATATCGCCTCAGGTGAGACTGCGGTCAACGCGAGTAGGTCATTGCCAAAAGCGCTGGTGGTATAGGGTTTTGTTGGTTCGCGTAGCTAACTTTGAACCTAGGTTTGAGCCCCTCAAGACAACAAATGGTTTTGTTTCTTTAAGGGATACACTTGCACGATGGTGGGGCACACATAAAGATAATATAGGAGTTTGGAAGGAGTATTGTCGATTGATGAAAATCAAGTTCAGTCATGCAAACAAAAGGCTCGCAGAGAAGTATAATGGTAACGATGATCCCCAAGAACACTTGTCTCGTTGGACTACGCCATGGGGTGAAGAACCTTGACTAGAATGGGTACATATATTTGTTCACATGTAGGATGTGATATCGATGAATTGGTATCTCGAAAGAGAGTTGCGCCATGGCACCGCCCACTAGTACGGTCTGAAGGAAAGTTGTTATAACATCATTTATCACCCTTGTATACTTGATGCTCTGAGTCATGGCCTTGTGCATGGCACCGCTGACTGGTATGATCTGAAGGAAAGTTGTTATAGCATCATTTATCACCCTTATATACTTGATGCTCTGAGTCATGGCCTTGGGCGATGCTCTGAGTCATGGCCTTGGGCAGCCCAAGGCCATGACTCAGAGCATTAAGTATACAAGGGTGATAAATGATGCTATAACAAAAGCTTCATATTAACCTTTAGTTTTGAAGATGGTTCTCAGTGTATCGATGATCCCCTTCAGAGAATTAGAGCAGCAATTTTCCATACACCAAATAAGCCAATGACTTGGGTACAACCCGATTGGAACGAGCAGTGCAGCAAGGGTGTTTAGTATAACTGGGAAGGATATTTATTGATCTTGATAGCATTGACAACATGGAGAACACCGGAGGAGTCACAATTCCCCACTGTGGACCCAGATATTTGCGAGGTTGTGAGGTTTGCCTCGCGGTGGGCTTCCAAGGAGCCGACCCGTGTTACAAAGAACAAAATGTTATGGGTCTTGGTTGAAATGGAGTTGCGCACCATGATCAGCCAGAAGCTAAGGTTGTACCAGTATTGTTTGAACAATATAGAGCAATTGCAGACTTCAAGGAGAACTTTCACCATGTACACATCCGCGCCAAGAAGGACCTAGAGGAAGTATGGTATGATCTGCCATTTTTTGTCACTAATGACGACATCGTGCAAGTGGTGAGAAACTGGCCAAGTGATTAGCTAACTACACCAATGGAGGGAGCAGAGAAATAACAGGTGAGCACCAGTAGAGCAGTGACATATGTTTTAGGTGAGAAAACCGAGAATCATCCAACCAAGAAGGACAACAAGAAGGGACAAAAGAAGGTAACTGAGGCAATCACGGTCGAGCTAGAGAAGGACATAGCATTGGAGACATAGCGCGCAATCGGGCAGGAAGAAGAGGCCAGTGAAGGCGGTGATCAGGATGGTGAAGACCCTTTTGATGATATTGAGGAGGTGGATTACCCTTTCATTGTTAAAAGGTAGAAATCTAGTGTTGGAGGCACACAGAAGAAGAAAAATTCAGACAAATCTATTGGTGCCGAACTGATGGTCCTCACTGAAGGGGATATTGATGAGATAGGATACACAATCCGAGATGTGACGGATGACTTGTGGGGAAACATTGAAGACTCGTACGAAGCAGTGTTTAAAAAGGTCCAACAGGGCCTCAAGAAGTTGGAAGTTTAGGTGAGCATAGTTCAAGCGAGCGTGGGTCAAGCGGGCATGGCACCATTTAGTACAACTTCAGAAATCACATCCGAGCTCCGGGCTATGCAACTACCAAGGGGCTTTCTACATTTTGAGACAGCCGAAGATAAGGAGCACGTGTAGCACTGGAAAAATCGAAGTCTTAACATTGCAGCGCTCCCCATTCAGACATTGCTTGATTTATATCAGGGAGTCACTAATGAACTGAAGATACAAGAACAACATGCTCTGTTGGTGATTAAATAAGTTAAAGATGATAACCGAGAGATGTTCGAGACCAAGAATCATACCATCATGGAGTGTGATGAGGCAGATGTGCACAGGTAGCAACAAGAATCGATCATCACCAAAGCATGCAATGAGCTACCGGAGCTCCAGATCTTGACTGAGGCAGCACCAAAAGAGAAGGTTTATAAGCTTGCAACAATAGTAAAAGACTCCAAGGCGCAAGTTGACAAAGAGAAATTTGAGCTGGAAATGCAGATTGTAGAGTTTCAGATGAGGTTGGAGTTGGCAACTCCCCTAGAGGGTAGCGAATAACGCGCAACGGACATCAAGGCTGCCATGGAAGATATAGAACCTATAGTCAAGGACTATAGTCATATCTTTGAAGACACTATGGAGGTATAGACCTCGTCTCAGGAGGACCCACATGTGTAGAATATTCAGGCAAAGATCTATGACATGCAACAAAAATTTGATGAGATCAAAGTGACGATGCAGACCCTAGCACCTGTGCAACGGTTTTCCCGTTTCTAGAAGGCCAAGTTTTTTCAGGGACAGATTGATGAGTTGTGGTGAAAAGAGAATATCATTTCAGCACGGACGCAACCATGGGTTGAGGAAGCCATTCAACTCTCAAAAACAGTGGAGAACAAGCTGAAGAACCTTCAGCAGACGCAATGAACCATTGGTTTGGAAACAACAGGGTCGATGATAGAAAAGTTGGTAGAGGAAGTACGACAGACCGCCATAAAGTGCATAGAGACATTTCACCCTTTGAAGGATGTGTACATTGGGCTCAAAGCAAAGATTTAGGACATACCAGCTGAGTGACTTGGGACTAGTCACATCTTTGTGTTGGGGGCCTGTTGGGTAGGGTCCCCCTAGGTCAAAGTTTTTTAAAGTTTTGTGAAATTTTTGTTAAAGTTTTGTAAAGAACCCACATTTTGAGGAGCGGAAAGTGCTTCGCACAATGTTTTAGGAGTAATAGGGGCTTTAGGGTGGGTCAAAGCCCCTTATTTTATAAAGGGTTAGGATTAATTTGAATGTTTTAAGTTTTGCCCATGGTTTGTGGACCATGGTATTGTAAGGGAAAAGGATATATAAAGGGTTGTCTTAGTAAGTCAAAGGCATTCATGTTATGTTACAGTTTTGAGTATGTAATTTTTATATCTTTCTGTATTCGGGTGAAGGGGAATGCTCCTGCAACTGTGTACCCAGGGTAAGAAGATTATAACTATGAAGATCTTAATTTAATAAAGAATATTTTGAAGGCAGATCCGTGTGCTACCTTTTGTAACTTATTTTATGCAATTACTGTTTACTTCTGTGTTGTGCAAGGAAAAGATAGTTCAGAATTGATGTACAAATGTTGTTATAGTTAATTACAGTTAACATCCATTGATTTATGGATAGTAGATAGAGTTTAGATTCCCGAGAAGCCCATTTGTATGAATAGATAAGATTCGGTATAATCCTAAGTAAGACCACATAATGTAGATATAGATCTAAGACTAAGTCAAAATCCACACTCCATATCCTTCTAGATGCGGAAGCTTGTTTCCCACATCCCCCAATATTGCCTCGGGTGAGACTGCGGTATGCGCGAGTAGGTCGTTGCAGAAAGGGGCTATGGTATAGGGTTTTGTTGGTTAGCGCAACTAACTTTGAACCTAGGTTTGAGCCCCTCAAGCCAACAGATCTTTGTTTTGTCTAACTCTGCCTGTGACTTCATCATCTTTGGAAAGTGAAGCACAACTCCCTTGTACCTCACTGTCCATTCTTGCACATGTGTGATAGCAGCATGTATGTCCTTGAGAGTTTTGACAATCCTTCTGCTCTACTGCTGAAAGCCATATATATAGATAGCCGCCTTATGCACGGTGAAAAATCCATCATAGAGTTTTCGCATGGTGGCCTCAAGAGTTGATACTTCAGTAAGTATCGCTTTCCTCATCTTTGCCATTGCAGAACCTGCAGATTGTTTTTACTTTCACCTGGCCACTTGTAAGTTCTTTGGCATCTATTCATTCTATGCTAATAGGAACTTGACATTTGAGCTCGTGGCTCTTGCATAAGCCAAGGTGGCATCGACCATGGAAACTGGATGTTTTCTGACATCTGGCACAATCACCCTTTCCTTAATGAAAGCAGGTGACATGTCATCATCCGGGAAATCCTTTCTTTGTACCTGTACAATCTTCCTCTACAACTCGTCCAATGATATATTGTACACATCCATCACCAGATCATCATCAAGGAGAACAAATTCTCCTTTCTTGTTCGATACTGGTTCTAACACTGGAGGTGGTGGAGACTAAGGGGTGACCTCGAGTGCATGCGGCATGAGGTTAGTGTCTTGATCCTGTGGTTTGTCCGCCAACTCCATGTCTTTCACTTCAATCAATTGCTCAATTTGTTGAGAAAGTTCCTGATCCTGCATCTTCTCACCCTCTTCTTCAGCTGCTGGTTATTCCGACTCCCCAACCTGTATGGGTGTTGTTTTCTCTGTCATTGCACCTTGCCTTTCATCTTCTTCTAGTTTGTGCTTCTCTTCCCTCTCTCTCCTTCTTAGCTTCTGCTCTTCCTTCAACTTCTTCTCCGTTTCCTGCAACTTCCTTTCTGCTTCCTCTAGCCTTTTCTTTTATTTCTTCCTTCACTTTGCCCTCTTTATGTGTTGTTTCCTCTTTACCTCTATTGCCAAAGTTGTTTTCTCAATGAGAGGATCTTCTTTGAACTTGTAGCTTTTCTCAACCTATGGGATCTCGACAATCTTCCTCTTACCCTTGTCCTGCTCTAGCTTACTGCTTATTGTTGCTGTTGTTGTTGCTTCCTGTGGTGCTGCAACCTGCAGAGCATCTTTCCATGTGTGTGGCTATAATGACTAGTTCATTGATCTTGGAGTAGTTGTAACAATACCTCCAAGGGTCCTCCTCTGCCTAATGACATGTCTCGTGGGTCCATGGATAGTACACCTTCGCACAGTGGTTCTTGTAAATATCGTGGGGATCATACAGATTGAAGTCTTTGGTGCCGAACTCAAACTTCATTATCTTCTTAGCTTCGACATCCACATCTTTCAAGCTCTTAATGTCGTACAATCCGATCCGCAAAGGAAGGGCGGGCCATGGTGCCTTCTTCTTCCTGTGCAGCCCTAATAATAACCCCGTGGAGAAGTGATATGCGACCACTTGTATGACCAGATTTTCCATAGCATACCTTGGTAGAACATATAGAGGCTTCTCTTCACCAAATACTCTGATGAAGGTGCCCCTGAGTGAGGCATAATCTTATACAATCTGATCCATAAAGGGCGGGCGGGCCCTGGTGCCTTCTTCTTCCTGTGTAGCCCTGCTAATAACCATGTGGAGAGATGATATGCGACCTCTTGCATGACCAGCTTGTCCATGGCATACCTTGGGAGAACATGCAGAGGCTTCTCTCCACTAAATACTCTGATGAAGGTGCCACCAGGTGAGGCATACCAGTCTACAATGTTAAGTATTACCTCCATCACTTCTTGGGACATGCAAGGTGGATCCTGCTCAAAGATCAACTTATACATCGAGATGATGAAATGGTTAGCTAGCCTCACCATAACTCCTTGGTAGCTGCATTTAGAAAGCAACTTGCAATAAATGTTGACGACATTCTCTTTTGATGTCCATTTCTAACCCATGCCAAGAAACTAATGTTGGGCACAAATTGCATCAAGTAAATACGAGGACTTGTAGAATCTTGCTTGCTCATCCTTGGGTGGATTCTGAGTGTTAGTCACATGGATTTGCAACTAAACAACAAACAAATCTGATGATTTGAATGGCCTTCCATCATTCACCAACTGGTCCAACACAAACACCCACTTTTCTAAAAAGGTCTCCATGCTCTCTTGACCATATAATTGACATACAAAGATGATCAAGAACTGGTAGGCCTTTCTGAGTGACTTTGTCTTGTAAACATGAGTGGGTTTCACTCTAAATTTTGATGACTCTTTCACCCAACTCTTTATAATATCTCTGGTGTTCACAAAGTTGTGGGTGGCATAGTAAAGTGAATCCACGCGGTTCACCAACTGAGGTAAATGATACATCTGCTGATAGTTGTCCGCCCTGAAGTTGGCAAGTTGTATCCCACTAGAACTGCTTAATGCCATAGTATTTGGATATGTGTGTGAGACAATCCAGTGGATGATTTTCGCACTTGGGAATGCGTGGTACCTGCATGCAACCTTATGTAAGCCTGACCGGTGGACACTGATATAAACTTGCTAATCCTCTAGATGTCCCTTGAAGTCCACTGCAAAGATATCCTTGATTTCCAACCATGTTAACTTCATGTCCTTCTCAATGAACAACTGATTTTCTACATAAACTGACACATTCACTAACACCTGCTCAACTTCTTGCCCAATGCTACTCTCAAAAGTATCCTTTGAAGCAAATCCCTTGGAAGCCATGTTACCTGTAACTGCTGGAGAGTTGCTCAACAACTATTGTGCCTGGAGATAGAGAGGACACTCATGGCATGCAAATGTTAGCTTGAAACAAAAGCACTTCAAGAACAGACCAAACAAAAAACTGGGCAATTGTTGGGAAGGATTGTGCAACCTTGGCTCTCAGAGGTGATTGAATGCCAGTTGGTTCTCCACATTGTGCAGTCCCAGCTTCCAGTGGGAGGGATTGCTGACTAGAACTGCACAATGCACAATTTGGCCAGACTTAGGCTAGGTGAGACTACGCATTGCACAATCCTAGTGGCCAAGGCTTAGGAATGGCTCCTGGAACTGCGTAATTCACAGTTGGAGCCAAGTCTTGGTAGCCTCTATGCAATTTCTGGAGCCAAGGCAGAGCCTTGATGTCCATAAATGCGCAGTGCATGCTGGGGAGGAGCAAGATTCGGGCCAAGGAACCCCAAATTTTTCTAATGGGAGCATGAAAACGAGCATATCTAAAGGATGGAATTGATGGCGGGTGCAAATATGAGTGAGAGATTATGCATACAAATCAAACGAGTTTAGGAATCAATCAAACTGAAGAATAATGAAGCATGTGGAGAGAGTCACTGCAACGACAAATGTTAGTGCAAAAACTAGGTAATGCATGTGACACTTGGGAAAGGAAATGCAAAACTTAAAACAACACTCCTACAAGCGAAAATAAATCAAAACGCCAGTGGTCATGTAATAAAATAGGTAAAACAACACTCTCACAAGCTAAATAGACAAAAGCGTCATAAAAAGCAACAAAAGACTAGAAAAGCAGGACTTACCCAGAAAAGCAACGATGATCGCACTGGCGGTTCCTTGATCTCCTTGGGAATGCTAGAGCTCCAAGATCAAATGTGGAAATGAGATCTACCAGTTTCCATTAAATAGATTTGGTTGATTTAAGGTTTATGACGTGAAGGCCAAAAATCTAGGTAAAAGCGACACTTGGTGGAAGTTTCCAAAATAACTCAAGTGTCTCCTCCTGGCTACTAAAAATAGATCCCTATTTTCTAGGGATTATTTTTCACTTTATGATTTTTTCGGAAAAATCTGCCATGCATTGCCCGAAGAGATTGTGCAATTCCCGAGAGAATTGGGAAACTCACTGGCTCATGCAGTAGGCAACTGCTGAGGGAAAAGCTTCAGCGCAATTTCTGGGCTAAGTGGCTCAGGCTGCCTCTCATGCTCTACGTAGTTTCCGAGCTGAAGAATTTATTTCAGTTGGTTCTACGCAATTATGGAGCTGAAATCTCACTGATAGCTTGGACTTCACAATTCCTGAGAGCAAGGCTGACTGCCCTCAAGGATTGCGCAATTTACTAAGGCAAGCCTAGAACCGGTTGAAACCAAGTGAAGAGATCGGCTTGTGGGTTAGATAGTAAAGCAAGTAAGAAAACACAAGTCATAATTTAAAAGATAAAGCTTCATGAAAGAAAAAGTACCTGGGTCAGTGCAAGATGAGTTGTTGTGATTTAGGAGGGAGGCTCCAAAACGAAGCATAAGCAAAATTTTGGAGTAGTTGTAGCCGCTACAACAAGAATCTAAAACTCGTTTTCTTAATTGATGTGTCTAAGTAATAACATATACAAATTTTATGAAATTTGAATTTTTATTTTCTTTGTTGGTTTGGCCCACAAGGCTTTGACTATCATTGTTTACATAGAACTTCATAACAAGGTAATCACCAATTGAGCTACCCTAGTGGGCGAAATAAAAATGTATTATTTTTATTAAAGAAATGTTTTTAACTATATTTAAACTAAGTGATAATAGGTACTTTGTAGCTCTTGTTCAAATGTGGGAGTTAATTCATACCTTTCAAAATTCAATAATTAAACTAAGCGGCATGCTAGCTATGTGGCCTTGTTTAAAAGAGAAATGTTTTGCTTTGTTAGATAAATTAAAAAAGATTTCTATTTTTCATATTATTCTTCTTTTGAGTTTAAAAAATAAAACAAGACACACAACTATATATTTGCATATTATTTTTCTTGTTGATTTTTTTATGATGGATGGAGTGTCTTCTCTAAACATTGGACAAAAGAAATTTCATACACATTTTTCTTTTGAAAGTTTTCAACAATATCATTCTGTTGTAGCGGCTACAACCACCCTCCAAAACTTTGGCTCGCATGAAAATTTCAGAGCTTACCTCGGATCTTGTGATCGATTACCCTTGGTTGGTTGTTGGTAAGCTAATTATTTCAAGATCCCCTCCTTGATCTTAAGAGTTGTTCATGTTCTCATCTTCATGCAACATGTGTCATATTTGGGCATAGGGGTTGTTGTTTGCCATGCAAAGGGAATGTTATCTTGCTTCAAGGGAATTGTATGCGTATGAGTGGTTTTCATCACATAGACATGTTTCAGACTCACCTCACGCACTCACGTCACGAAGGTTGTTGCATCAATCAAAGTATGTCTTATTTATTATAGATGGTTTACGTTGTGTCACTAAGTGTCCATGTGTGATCACAGTCGAGTCCGATCATGTTTGCATATGTTTCGCTAATCTCACACTTAGCCATTTTCGTAAGCAACCTAGCCTCATCTAGCTTCCTGGGACTGTGCACTTTACTTCTACAACCATCAAGCTTCCTCCCTTGCCTACTGAAACCCCATAGCCCACAGAGGCCCCAATCAGCACTGCTCTCTAGAAATACGTAAAGAAGTCTAGCTACACTGCACTCAAAAATTTCACAGAGGCGTCCTCCTAGGACAACTATCCCGCAGCAATGTCCTGAGCCTCAAACTGCAGAGTGTTGTCTAAGTTATCTTATCTATATTTCATGAAGAAACTACGCAGATGGGCCTCCTAGGGCCTCATTCCAGCATCAGTTATTGTCTACTGAAATTGCACAGATCTACCTCTCAGTGACTACAGGAAAAGGTGACATGCTAAAATCGCTTCCAAGGAGTCGAGCTGAAGGACCAAGGAACTGAGTAATGGAAAAGATCAGGACCGCATGCAAACTCTATCAGATGCATGATCATCTTTAGGGTAAGTATGATAAGTAAATAACATCTTCCGAAGTGCACCTCTTGTTGAGTTTAAAAGATTTCTTGTCATTGTCATATCATCCTGTCCTTAGTAACATGCATGTCCGCAAAGACGAAAAGTCATCTCATGCGTTTCTTCTACATGTATTTCTTCTTTTCCACTTGTTCGACCAACTGTCATCTTTCACATTTTGATTGCTATGTCATGCTTGCGACCTCATTCTAGTGATCTTGAAGGTTTTGTTTGAGTTGTGTTCGCCATGTACACATCTATCGCACTCACACACAATGTTGTATGCACTGTCACGCAAGCGTCATCGTGGTCATTCAATGATCTATCACAAGTGTCACGCTTATCGCTCGCACCATTGGTTGGTCACACTGAGTATGTTATCTTGATGGTTTGAGGCATCTTGTCATCGAGTCATGTTGAGTGTATGTTCGCAAGGTCGCGTATGCACAAGTTCACTCGCTCACACACACAGTCATTTTGCTGAAGTTATGTTGACCAGATCAACCTCCAACAGTCGAACCCTCGCTGAGCTACATTGCGTAGTTTCAACCCTTAGTGGACATGTAGTGTTTCCCAAAATTGCACAAAGCTTGAGGCTGTCTCCAAGGTAGCCTGCACTGCCCAATCTTGGAATCGACTGAACTAACTGTCAACAAAACAATGTAGAAGTTTCTCAGCAAGCCATCTCAATATGTGACTCCCGCAAGCGAATCAACCAACCCTCTAGCTGGTCAACCAGAGAGTTTGACCAGGCAGTGACCCCGGGACTCACTCCCCCAAAAAAGTGCGCAAAGGCTATAGAACTTTCTCACTCCGTTGATTAAAGAAATTGCGTAGACATTTCAGACAGACACTCATTGTCTGTCCCTATCTCCCTAAAAAAATTGCGTAGTTTTTCCAGCCAGTCACCCAGACAGCCAGTTTGCTACTCACTCGGAAAACTGCGTAGTTTTCATGAGCATTCACCCCAGGTGCCTAGCTTCCCGCTCATCTTAGAAACTGCGATGGGATGTTCAGCAGGTCAGACTCCTAGCAATTGCCCAATTTTTTCCAGCAACACTCTCGCAACCCACTTCTAGCTCCCTGAAAAAATGTGCATTTTTTCCCGACAAACCTCCTGCACCCCGCTGCCAGTTCCCCAGAGGAATTGTGCAGTTTTTTTTGCCAAACACCTCTACTACCTGCACTGCTTCCCTAAAAAAATTACGTAGATCGTCCCTCCAACCGAGCAAGATCCTGTGGACAGTCATTGCTGATCTGGATTGTCCATCTCAGTCTCCTAGTGACTTCTATGCAATTTCCACCGGCAGTGCCCAGAGCTCGCATCCCAGCTTGAAATCTGCCTTGCATAGTTTCATAGCCTTTTCCTCTCTCATGGTCACCTGCATCCAAAAGCGAATGACAATGCATCATGGTAGACTAGGAGATTTATGGATTTGATGTTGTCTCATCATGAGTGATTGCATATACAGGTACATGGATGAGACATGACACGACGACGAACAAGATGAACAAGGAGAGCACATGCGAGGAGATGTGTTCATGAACGTACGAATGAACAATGCATGCAAGGAGATTTTTTCGCGAACGGACGAACGAACAATGCATGCAAGGATATTTTTTAGCGAACGGAAGATGCATGTGAGGATATTTTTTCGTGAACGGATGAACATGTGAAGCATGCCAAAGTACAAGCGAAGGAGGAACATGCATGTGCAAACATCAAGCGAACACCAAGACCATCGAAGACTTCACACACCTTGCCATACAGAGATGAAACTATGATACACCAAGAGCACATCCATCACTCAACAACACTGCAGCTTGACATGGACACCACCAATAGCATGAACATACCAGCACTATCATGTCGAGTCGTGTCATGAGTCATGTCGGCCACATCACTACTGTGGGCCATACTGTTGTAAATCAATGTAATGTAACGTGGAAGTCCAAGAGACCCACATGTAATCTGAAGAGTCATGTAAATTTGAAAAGTCATGAAAGTCAAACAGTCATGAGGGAAGTCAGACAGTCACAAGGGTCAGTTTTATCCTTTGGCTATAAATACCCCTCATTTGTACATGCAAAGGACTTTTCACCTTGGCCCCTCCCACATAGCCTTGAGAGTCTGTAATATTTTCTTTGACGAGCAAGTGGTGGCTCCAATGCCCCGCCTATGGGGTTAGTGATATATGGTGTACAGATGTGTCTTGGAACTTTCACTTAATTCAGAAGCCTGTTAACAGGCCATCACGTTTTCACACATGTATTGTAATTGTTTGTAAGACTAATCTTGGAACAATTGAACTAGTTTGGTTGCTCTAATACATATGTTTATGAAAATGTGTTGTATAAGTTGTTAACATTGTCTTGCCCCAATGCGTTGCCTCACAGGACATCAAACAAAACCTTTCCCATAAACTTGCTATAAAGATCATCACAATCGCGCGGAATACTCCATTGAGTGTTATACGTGCTATCCCTTCTTGTGTGTTGTGAATGTCACATCTGTGTGGACTACTCCGCCAGAAGCTGCGCAAGTCCTGTTGTGTTTTGTGTCTCTGACAGAGTTGGGACTCTTCCCTTTTGATTAGGGACTCACTTCCACCCTCTCCCTCTGTGGTGAAAGAACCTTGACACAAGTAACACTAGCACTCACGAGGCACGTGAACCTCGTTGTTCGAAGACAAAGCAGACCATTCTCATGTGCTGAAAAGCAAGAGCTAAGGCATATATTTAAGATAATGGCAACCAGGCCATCTTACCGGATGGGACTCCTACACCAAATGGTGTGAGGTCTAGTTGGGACTTCATACCGTGAAGATTCCCTGAATGTTGGCGGGTCCAGCACCGTCAACAAATTCTTATTTCCAGAAAAAAGTATAACCACACAAGATATATTTTAATAAATATTTATGATTCCAATACCTCATTAATTATAATATGAAGGTATTTTGAAGTTATATAATTGGTCCATATTTAACGTTATAAATAAAATCTAAAAATTATGGGGGAGGCAAGAGTTGGAGGGGTCCTTTTCAATGCTGATGGAAAACAATGTCTCAATTTTCATGGGATTTAGGCCTCGAAACTAATAATATGGTAGAATTCCTTGCATTGTGGAAAGGATTAGAGGTGGCCATAGAAAAGAAAATCCCAATACTTACAGTTTTTGGAGATTCAATGATCATCATGGGACAAATGACGAAGGTCAGAGAATCAATAAGCTCTTTATCTCCTCCTATGAATTTAAGAGTGCTTAACTTTGTCTCTCAATTCAAAAAACTGGAACTTTATCGTATCTTTATACATTTGAATAGTGGAGTTGACACGCTAGCCAAAAAAGTCTTTACCATGGAACAAGGTAGACTTGAAATGGATAATAATGTTTGCATATCTCCAATTCCATAGTTATAATTATCTTTACAAACATTGAGAGAATGGTTTGAGGTGCCTCCACTCCTTTTACTTATGTGCATGAGAATTGGTTAAATCTCCTTCATTTGAATAGGGACACGATGAAGTTCAGATTGATTACCGATGTGGTTATGCAGATAGTTTTCCAGTCTCCTCTTCATAAAGTGGTAAAAAGCTCGGGTCCCGATCTCCGACGAAATCCATTCCTCTGGTCTCATAATTTTTTTTCTTGGCTTAATAAATGGGAAATCAAGTGGTTGGTCTCCTCTAATATTTCAAGAAGATGGCATTTTTTCCATTTATTCTCTCATAGGTGGGATCTGGGTTGGTTCATCTAGGTTGCGGAGTTAATATCCTCAAGAAAAAGAATGGATTTATGGTAGTCGTCCAACGTTATTCCATCTATGTCATTTCTTTATCCAGCTAATCTTTGGGTAATGGAGATATATCCTCAGATGTTGCTTGGCTCATGGATTGGTAATGTCCTTACCTATATATTGAGTATTTAGTTTCCTCATAGTACTAACAAGATTTTGTCTCAAACTGGTTATGTTACAGGATTCTCCTCCGTAATGAATAAAATAGTCGGGTTCTCAGCTGAGATTTCGCAATGGCCTATTCCCCTATCCCTCCAAATAACGATGAGGCCATTCTGGTGTTAGACAGATTGTTGGATGCTTCACACGGGTTTCTTGTCTCCATTTCGAAGCTTGAGGATATGATTGAGAGACAACGAATTTCATTCCAGCATTTTATAGAAGCCAAGCCTCTTCGTCATCAAGCTAAATGGAGAAAATGGTTGATAAATTCAGAGAGGAAATCTGAGTGGTTGGTGTTTTTTTGACAACGTTGGAAATAAATAGGAATGGAAATTCATAGAATATTGTGGGAGAGGAAGGTCGGAGCGCTACAGTTGGAGGGAAACAAACCCGTCAACTCAGAGGAGACAACACTAAAGCAAATAATCACTGCTAATTTTGAATATTTGAAACTTTGTGTCATGTCCTACGTTTATATTTTATTATGAAACTTTGTAAATTTTATGTTATTCTAGGTAATTTTTGTAGACTTTAGAGTGTCAATTTCTTAGCCTATTTTTTTAGGTTATAAATGACCTCATTAAAAATAACTTAAATTAATAATATCAATTTTAATACATTACATTAATTATTTTTTAAATTATTGAAAATAAATTATATAAAAAAAAATATAATTTTTTTACGTAATAAATTACCTCATTAAAAATAAGTTAAATTAATAGTATCAATTTGAATAGATTACATTAATTCTTAAAAAAAAAAATCTAAATATATTAATTATTTAATAAAACTCGTGTACGCTTATAAATCTTAGTAATAAAACACTTTATTTATTTAATCTCTAATTAATTACATACTTCATTGTCGGTCATTTTTCTTAGACCCTATCACCATTTCTCTATTTATAAATACTAAGGTTGATTAGTTTCCTACATACTTTCATCATGATGATGAACCTCAGTTGGAGGTTCCAAATGTCGATCTGAAAAGTAGAATGAATGGGATCGATCCGGAAAATTTATTACAACAAGCTAAACAATCCCAAAAATCTAAAATATGCAGTTATAAATTTGAATTCATCTTTACTTATCAATTTGTATTATAAGTTTTAACTAATTTTTTAAGTAATCTTTGACTTTAAATTTTCATTATATATATATATTGATATTCAACTTCTTTTTAATATTTTTTTAAAAATCATATATATATATATATAATTACACAATTGTATCATTTTAATTAAAAAACATCATTAAGACAAAGCATTAACTTAGACCTATAATTAAAGCTAATGTCAAGGTTGTATAAACTATTATGATAAGTAAAAACAATAATACAAGAGTAACCTCCTCTTTCTCACTATAAAGTAATTCCAAGTTTGTTATTTCCTTGGCAAAAAAATATCTACCTTGTGATCTATTTTGCTCACTTGGTGTTGCAAAGCATCTATGCACAAGAGAATTTCATGTTGGGCTTGACTTGTTTTTACTAGGACTTTACCCATGATAGTTTTGATTTTCCATTAGAGATTTTTTGTATACATATAATTAGTTTTCATTGATTATTACGTAGGTATGGAATCGACTACCCTATATTTTGTTTAATCTCTTTATCTAATAGTAATCTTCTTTCCACTCTTGCTTCATTTTCAGCAATTTCAATTTCCTCTCTAGCTACCTTGGAGGTATGTTGCCAATAATGTGGTGTAGAGGCCTCTACATGCACTTGGCCTCTTGTGCTTAAGGAGATTCCTCAACCTTGACTTTTGCAATGGTTGTAAGAAGAACTAGGACGAGGCATGTTGTCTCTTGAAACAAGGGATGGAGGGAGTGGGATAGGTTACACAAGGAAAATAGTGTGTGGGAGTGACTAGCGAACATCCGAAACAATGTTCGCTAGCCTGAAAGATGGAATAGAATGGCTTGAGGCTGCCATCCCATGTATGAGGTTAGAGTTTTGGAGGGAGAAATAAAGCAAAGGAGAAAACAAGTATGCACAAAATTGTGATCCAAGGGGGGGTTGTTTGCGAGAAGTAACCTGGAGAGAATTATACTTGATTGTCAAAGGAAACAAAGAGATTGAGTGTTTAAAAGGAGACTTACCCATAATATCATCAGAGAAAAATAGGCCTAATTTTGGGTGTCAATTCATCCATGAACCGCGCGACCTTCTTCGTCATCGTGTTGTGAGGCACTAAGCAAGGCCATAATTACAATTGTATGCTTCCATAACGATCATTGAATACCTCCTTTGTGTCAGATGATGGGAATGAATGCCATTCATGTCGTCCCTTTATTTAGATGATTGAAAACCCTGATGTGGTAGATCATCATGGAGATAGGTGGTGACAGTGTGATGGGAGGGGCATGAAGTTGGTATATCTTTGTGTGAGATGATGGGAATTAATGCCCTTCATGTCATCCATTTTATCTAGATGATTACAAACTCCCATGTGACATTTGATCATACAGACATGGTGACAACTAGATGGGAGGGGCAACAAAATTAATAACAAAAAAGTATTTAGATAGAAACTACAAATAAATTATTTTGACAACAAATTTAATAACAATGCTTTATAACTTGGGTAATGAGGATAACAACGTTTCTTTCTAACCACCCACAATAAACCCAATCGACATTTTAACCTAATATATACATATAAGTAAAAAAGTAATTAAAAGTAAAAATAATTCTTTTGTGGACCAGTCTTTCCTCCTTCCCAATATGAGATGTGTAATTCATTTGATTCTTGATATAGAGAGGACACTTGCATTTAAAAGAATATTAACAACTTTTCTTTCAGACATGGATCATAAGTATAATATTTTAATATATATCAATCTATATTTCCATTGAAAGTATTTATGTATCGTTTTTAATATTTTTATGGTAAAACATTTCAAAGGTATGCTGTTCAATATGAAGGAGATGTGTAATTTGTTTTATGCTCAACATAAATTTTATAGGCAACATATTATGTAGCATATATCCATATTAGACTCCAAATATACAATGCTCCAAGAGGGATCAAAATTTAAGAAAAAATTTACACCTAGAGGGATCTGATCACATTTCAATGGTATGTTGCCTATAATTAAAGAGAGAGTTGACATATTAATAACTAGGGTAGACCCATCTTAACTCATGATTTATCTTGGACCCATAGGGATTCAAATTTGAGAAAAAGTTTGCATTTCTAGAGATTTGAATCCTTTTGATACATCATAAAAACTCCACCTTATTAATCCATATATTATCACTTTCAATCACAAAAAAGTTTCACAATTGTAAAAATAGCATTGATATATTGTTTGGGAGAAGAATATTTATTAAAGAGATGTATTGACATCAATCACAAAAAAATTTCACAATTGTAAAAATAGCATTGATATATTGTTTGGGAGAAGAATATTTATTAAAGAGATGTATTGACAAAAGGTTTCAAAAAAAAGGAAATTATTATCAAATAAAAATAATATTTCATAAAGTCAATATTAAGAAGTAAACAGAAATAAAAATAATATCTCATAAATTGAAATGTTAAGAGGTAAACAGATGCCTTGAAACAAGCAAGCAAGTTGATTAAGTAAAGGCTAGTTAATCTCGATTTCTATTCAAAATGTTTAACACGGAAACTGTCAAAAAGCACGTCAGTGAATTCACTCCACCACGTGATTGTAAATTGCAATATACCCTCAATATAATATAATGATTTTCTTTCTGGAAAAAATTACAAATTGCAAATTTCCATGATCGCCCATCTACGGATACGATTATGTAGTTTACTTGATTGATAAAATTATTAAATAATTAATATTGAAAATAATTATGGTTAAATATTAAAATATTTATTAATAGAAAATTTAATTTTGAAAATAATAATAATATTATTATCTAAATATTTATATAAAAATGTGGTTAAATTAAACGATTTTCAAATTATTGTCCTTCGACAATATAGTAAATAACATTCCACAACATGCGGTGTGAATGAAATTCGACACCAACGAAATAAGATTTCATTATGACGTCAATTGAAAATAGATTTCTATAATAACTCTTAAATTTTTTTTGTATAATTTGTCTCAGTATGTAACGGTAAAATAAAAATTAACCAACGATAGCTATGAATTATAGCCTTGATAATTATAAAGGTTTCTTCAAATGCGTAGCGGTAAAAATATAAATTAATCTAAAAATGAATAGAGAGAATGGCGGTAGGATAATACAGTAATAAATAAGGGTTGGTATCACACATAAAGGTTCTGTCATAAGAGTTGGCTTTGACGGAACAAAGTGAAATCACGTCAATGATATATCCAATGGCAAACGAACAGACTCTTCTCCAATTATAAATTTACATTTCCTTCTCGCTGCCCTTTCCACAATTTGTTGATAAATATCTTGCTAAATATCTTTTTGCTAAATATTTTGCTAACAGGCTCAAGCCTCTTGTTGGTCAAACTGAATCCTTTGTTAAAGATTCATCCTTCTTTGTTGATGAGTTAAAGGATATAAGAATTGATCCAAAAGACATGCTGGCTAGTTTCGATGTGGTCTCATTATTCATGAATATCTCGATTAATGAGGCCATTGATGTTATTAATCGTATTACGGATCTTAATACTGTTTTTTTAGTTAAAATTCGCCTCACCTCTACTTTCTTTAGTTTTGAAGGTGAATTTTATGAACAAACCTGTGGTGTTGCCATCGGTTCTCCCCTTTCCCTTGTTGTTGCCAATCTCTTTATGGAGTTCTTTGAATCTAAGGCCTTGTCATCAGCTCTTTTCCAACCTAGGCTGTGGAAAAGGTTTGTGGATGACACTTGTGCCATTTGGTCTCATGGGAAAGAGAAGTTGGAGTTATTTTACCAACATCTTAATAATCAATTGAATTCCATAAAGTTCACCATGGAAGTTGAGGTTGATGGCAACCTACCTTTCCTTGATGTTCTCATTTCAAAAAAAGATGACGGTTCTTTCTCACATCAAGTTTTTCGGAAGAAAACTCACCCAGAGCAATATCTTCATGCTAATTCCCATCATTTCCCTACTCAAAAACTAGGTGTCTTCAACACCTTAGCCACTCAGGCACTGAGAGTTTTTAATGAATAACACCTTGGTGATGAAAAGGCTCACCTCCTTAAGGTCTTTATTAAGAATGGTTATAGTAAGTCCCAAGGTCGTAGAGCTTTCCTTAATGCGGAAAGAGGTCCTAAGATGAGGTTTGATCCCAAGGATCGATCTTCCGGAGTTCATCTTCCTCTTATTAGGGGACCATGGATAAAATTGCTAGGATATTGAAAAAGCATAATATTCCTTCTTCTTTTAGACCCCTTCGCACTATTTGAAGTTCTCTTCATTCGGCCAAGGACCCTGTTAACCCTAAGGATGGGAAGGGTGTTTATATTATTCCATGTTCCTGTGGGACTCCTTATATTGGTGAGACTGATTGGTTAATAAATCAAAGGATTTGTGAGCATGTTGCAGACATCAAGCATGGAAGGTCTCGCTCCTCCGCTTTGGCAGAACATGCAGAAAAAACCAATGATCACATTTGCATAGAAGAGGGAAGGGTCATCGCTAGGATTGACCACTTTCATCATCAGAGATTTAGAGAGGCCTTAGAGATCAAAAAAAACCTGTCAATCTGAACAGAGACAATGGTTGGAGTATCAACAGATGTTGGATCCTTGCTCTTTCTTCCTAGAATTTTTCGTGTTTTCCTGGTTATCTTCTTATTCTTTCCTTATTAGTATTATTTATCTATCTATTAGAATTCTAATTCTTATTAATAGTATCTCCATAAATGTATTTCTTATTATTTTTTATTATTTATTTTTCTATTAGAATATTAATTCTTATTAATATTAGCTCCATAATAATATATTTTCTCAGTTATACTTCTATAAAATCGATTTTTATTATAATACACATATAATTTAATTTAATAATATTAACATTAAAATGAGGTTATTCTATTAATTTTATATAAAAAATATTTTAACTTAATTCAAAAATAATATTAATTATTAATTAATTTTTTTTTAATTCTTGGTTAAAATTTATTTAGTTATTTCAGTGTTTTAGTCAAACTAGCTCTCATCATCTATTTATTTTATTGCTTAGATCTGATTCCTCATCTTGTCCTATCTATTTATTTTATTGCTTAGATATGATTCCTCATCTTGTCCTAAAAATGAATCATACAAACATATCGAAATTTTATTTATGTGATTTTTACAAAAAATACTGTTACAAAAAATTTCTATATTATTTTCTAAGAAATTTTATTTTATGTAATTTTTACGAAAAATACTTTTACAAAAGATTTCTGTATTATTTTCTTTAGTAAAATACTAAAACGAAATCCTTTTATGGAGCATTTAATCTTGTTTTGCCATCGTAGCGATCTGAGAACTTCTTGTTTGATTATGATGGGTATTTATCAGTTTTTATATGGCACTTTCATGCCTAACAAGAGGTGTTGCAAGGCAACTAGTCCCTGCCTAGGGGTGGGCTCATATCGAGCAGAGCCGACGTCCTCTCCTCAATAAGTGGCACGTGTCCCACGTCTAATTCTGGGAGAGACTGTTTCTAGCTGTTTGCCTTCACTGAAGTGTCCAGTTGCCTCTGCTAAACAATTCTGTTGGCTGACAGATGTACGAGATCACAACGTGTCAAGTAAAATGTTCGACAGCATGTGCTACCAATTATTTTGTAATTAACAACAGAGACTTCCATATTAGGACTACATATCTTCAAAGAGATCATTTGCAAAGGCTAGGGGAAAGGTTAGTGCATGGTTTTATGTAGTGGACTGCTAAAATAAAAGAATAGAGGCCTCTCAAAATTTTCTAGTCAGCTTTTGTCAAACGATAGCAATATATTTAAATAAAATTATAAAATTATTTGCCAAAGGCGAGAGATTAGAAATGGCAAGCTATATATTTAAATAAAATTAATTGCCAAATACAAGACTAATGAAAAAACTTTCAAGGAGCTTAGCCATCATATGCAGGGAAACATCGAGAGTAATTGGCAGTCACAAACAAGTTTGCCTGTGTGAATTTTCTCTCGAAAATTTGAGGTATCACTATCTTCTAAGTTCTTCTTTCGATGTTAATTTATGTTAAATATCGTTTGCAAATTCTAATAGACCAACAATTATTTTGCGAAGTGTTTATAAATTCCCCCTATCAAGCTCCGGATGGGACTAATTAGACCAAGTAAGTGAAGGTGACCTAATTCGTCCAAGCCAGTGACAGCGGAGAAGTCGAAGTGGACCGAGAGGTGAGAAGATGGTGGGGTGCTGAGACAGTATCTGCAGCACAACAATTTCTAAATCAAATATATTATAATAACAACAGCATTTCGGCACAATTAGAGCATCATGCCAATTCAATTAAATTGTAAGTGAACCATGATTCGAATAATTGGACTGAGAGGTTAATACATTAGTGATGAAAATTCTTAAAATAATATCATGTACACCTTAAATAATAGCTGTCATCCCATGTGATTATCGTTTGTTCAATTAAGTACAATTCGTAACGAATAATCAATTATTTCAAACCTGAACCGTAATCTTTTCGTTATATGCTCTGCACTTTCGTGATCTAAGATGACCTTTCACAGTCATCAGTGAACCGTTGCAACATTAAAGAGAGAGAGCGTTATTTGAAAAACAAGTCTTTGAGAACTAGCTGGATGTACGCGTCGAAACCTCCATGAAGTTGGCGGTCAATAGGCAAAAATGCAAATTGGCAACTGATCTAAGATCTTAGCGAAGGCGAAGAAACGAGCTTGGTAAATCGTCTCGTGGCGAAGAAACATGCAGAATACCCGACGCGTGTCAAATTATCATGTTTTTCTACAGCATAAGACCTGTGCACATAAATCATTGGGTGCATGCACAGATAGTGTAACATGTCAAACCGGCTTTATCGCCTTCGCGTTGCCATATCGCCTTCGCTGTAAGTTGTCGGCCGCATTGCCATTATCGCCGTCGCTGTAAGCAACCTATTCTGGTCTGGTACGTTAGGCAGCCATTAACAGATCATTAAATGTTTGTGTTTTTCAAATTGAAAGTTATGGCTGATAACGCGTGACCTGGATGTTTCAGGGCAGCAGTTATGCCAAGCTAGCTAGCTTGCCACCCATCATCGGGCTATGTGAGTGTTCCAGCCTGTGAACCTTGAACTATGATGAATAATTTGTTAAAAAATATTTCTTTCTCACATAATTCTCTCGTTTTGGGGCAGATTCAAGCTTCGTTCCACCCTTAATCTATTCGGCACTTGGTAGCTCCAGGGATCTTGCAGTTGGGCCCGTGTCTATTGCTTCTCTGCTTCTCGGAGCCATGCTCAGAGAGGAGGTTTCTCCAACCAGAGAGCCTGTGTTGTACTTGCAACTTGCATTCACTGCAACTTTCTTTGCTGGTGTTTTCCAGGCTTCTTTAGGGATTCTCAGGTAGGAGATTCTCTAATTGATATGGCTGGATTCTATGATAAGATAAATGGGTTTATTGACATGAATGATTCATGTGTCGCAACAGGCTGGGATTTATAATCGACTTTCTGTCACGGGCAACGCTTATTGGATTCATGGCAGGTGCAGCAACGAGAATTTGTTGGAACTGTGCAAATTTAGTTAGTCCCGACTTGTTTAAGCTGTTGTTGTAAGGTGTATTTGAGCAGGTCTGTTATAAGCATTTGCCCTGTTCTTTTTACAGGATCGGAGAAAGCCTGGCAGCGAAGTGAAATATGGAGGAGAAACCTTCGGAAGCGTCCCTGCAAACAGTGGCTGCACGGGCGCCTGTCACTGCACAAAGAAGATTGAACACCCGGCTGCAGGAACAAATGCCAGTGCCTTGTATGTAACACAATTACCTAGTTAGAGTTATCTCGTTTGGCCTAGTTTAATTAGATTGTAAATTCAAGCGAATTTTGATCGTAGAGTTCTGAAATTCAAATGGACAAAATATGAATCTATAATTTGTAAATTTGAAGATTGACAATTAAGTTATTCGTTAGAAATAGTCTTATTTATTAGTTACAGGGTAGTTCTAAGGCCAAGTTCTAAGCTTTTCATTAAACTAGATTTTAAGGAGAAAATCAGAAACTTGTATAAATAGACATCATCGTCGTGCCGTGCCTATTACCTGTGTTTTAAGTTGTTTTAAGTTGTTCTACTTGAGCCATTAATATTTCAGCCTGAGATTCCAAAAGAAAAACAACAATTAATTATTTGTTCTCATATGCGAAGCAATAAACAACATTTCATTTGATATAGAAGCTATGCATCATAAGTATTAATCATAGTTACCAAGTTCGAATTCGAATTCAAATACGAATTCGATTCGATACGAAAAAAGTTCGACTCCCTAAAATTCAATACGGAAAAAATTCGCCAATATACATCTTACACTATTCGTCAATATACATCTTACACCATTATTAATAACATTTCTTCTTAAATTTTGAATAATCTAAATTAACAATTTAATTATATTATAGAAGTTGCAAATAAAATTAGACATTGAAATTAGTAGAAACAATTATTCTTGAATGGAAGTGAATGACATATGGAAATTAGTAGAAACAACTCCTCTTCAATGGAAGTGAATAAGATACAATGGGGGAACAAACTCTTTAACATTGAAAAAAAAGAACCTTTAAAATTGTAAGTTGGTCAATCAAAAGATAGTAATTAATGTTGTAGTTTTTAATGATAAATATTTAGGCAATTTCTTAATTACTAAAGTAAAATATAAATTAAAAATCATCAAGTTAGAACTATCAAGAATCATCAATTAGAATTCTTGTTCTTTTCCTAATGTTCAAATAGAAGTGAATGAGATATAGGAATTAGTAGAAACAATTCCTCTTTGTCAATCAAAAGATAGTAACTAATGATCAATATTTAGACAACTTCCTAATTACTAACTGAATAAAATATAGATAAAAAATCATTAAATTAGAACTATCAAGAATCATCAAATTAGAAATATTTTGCTATTTTCCTAATTGTATCAAAAGATAGTAACTAATGCTTTAATTTTTAATGACGAATCTTTAGACAATTTCCTAATTACTAACTGAATAAAATATAGATAAAATATCATTAAATTAGAATTATCAAGAATCATCAAATTAGAACTATCTTGCTGTTTTCCTAATTGTTTAAAAGATTTAGAAACCATACTATATTTTCTTTACAAATTTCTTAAAAGAAAAAACTAAATTACAACCAATTTAAAAAACTAAGTTACAACCAATTTTATTATGAATAAATAATTCCAATTACATTACTCACTCATCAAAGAATTATAAGGAAGAAATTAAAATTAAAAAAGAAGAGAAAAAAATATTTTATTGTGAAAATAAGAAATATATATATATATATATTTGTGAAAATAAAAATTTAATATAACAATTATTTATTTAATTTTTATACATATTTGTAGAAAACTTTATTATTTTTAATATAAAAATTAAACAAACAATGTAAAAATTAATAACAAGTCAAATTTTCTAACGCATCAAAATAACTTTGATATAAATAGAACTCCGAATTTTTTTAATCATTAATCACAAAAGTATTGCGGAACAAACAACGAAAATTAAGTTTTTAACGGCTCAATAGTTTTAAACATCTATATAAACGGAGAATTACGTTCTAACAGTTCAATATATACAACTGCATGACGAAACTAAGGCATGGAAAATGGAGTAGGAACTTCTTGAAGAACACAAATCAAAGAAAATTTTAAAAATAAATTTGGGAGACTGTGTCCGAACCGAATTTCAGCGTATTAATGGCCGAATCGGACCGAATTGCCGAATTTTCGAATTCTTCAGCCCGATTCGGCCGAATTTGGTAACTATGGTATTAATTATGTGTCATATTGTAACTACCTTTCGTGCTCGGATATTGTTCAATGCCCGCTCAGCTTGGACCTCCTTCCTCCTTCTTTGACAGGTTCTGTTCGCTCCCACTGGTCATGCTACTTTTTACCTGAAACATCTGCAGAATGCAAGCAACGTGCCTTGGCATTAAACTAGATTTTAAGGAGAAAATCAGAAACTTGTATAAATAGACATCATCGTCGTGCCGTGCCTATTACCTGTGTTTTAAGTTGGTCTACTTGAGCCATTAATATTTCAGCCTGAGATTCCAAAAGAAAAACAACAATTAATTATTTGTTCTCATATGCGAAGCAATAAACAACATTTCATTTGATACAGAAGCTATGCATCATAGTATTAATTATGTGTCCTCCTTCTTTGACAGGTTCTGTTCGCTCCCACTGGTCATGCTACTTTTTACCTGAAACATCTGCAGAATCCAAGTAACGTGCCTTGGATCTGGCTTTGCAAGAGGATGCATGGACGCAAGGCATTATAACAAAGAAAGAAAGTTATACTACAAAGGAAATCTGGGTTGGCAAGATACCAAGGCAGGTTCATGACACCTGCCGGCATCCACGGACACCTGCAGCACCTGCTGCGCAACACCGCACAACCTTGTAACAGGGAACACGAAACTTTACTAAACCTTCGCATACCCGGGCAGATAATAGGAATCGAAGTAATGTTAACATTAAAACCAGACACCGGTGACGGTTAGCGAAAATGCACCAGGCTTATTGCTTTTAAGCTATGGTCGACCCTCTTCCACCTCGGGAAGAGGCCAAATAAGATGGCGAAGGTGAGGTGCGAATGAAACTTAGCATAGGTCGGCATATCCCCGCACACAACATTTCCAAACTTTAACATAACAGCCGAATAACACCTACGAACTAATGCTATCTCCGTGTGGAACGATTACTATAGTCCCTGCCGGATACCAGATGGCAGGGACTAATAAAAGCAATTGACGGTGGAAACTTCAATAATTTATCCATCCAGCTGTGGAAACTTTACCTGAAATACCGGTGTTGATTAATAATATATTTTCCTCTTTTTGATTTGTCATGCGTCTTTTACGGCTATCCGTACCACTACGAATCATTCTTCGTCATCATGTGGCCCCACGATAGGCCCGATGTATTTTTAAGAGGACTTTAGTGTATGGTTTTAGTGTGTGTGTTTATTAAATGACAGGTTGATACGATTTTCGATTTATTATAAAGTGATTTTGGATTTAATAGAGAAAGATTTATAGTATATGTTTTAATTTTCTGTTTACTAAAATGATTGGTTGATAGGTTTTTGGAGTTATTATGAGTAAGATTTGAAATTAATAGAGAAAGGTTAAAAATTGTAAATACTAGCATTTGCACCTAGTGTTGCAAAGGAAACGCCGTAAGGCATAGTGTGTGGAAGAATATCGAAACGTGAATAGGTTTTTGTGGGCTTTTTTGGAAGCAAGGGTCGATGAATGCGAGCTTTTATTTGGGGGAGCGATGCCGGAAACCGTTGAAATAGAATGCAAGCAGCCATAAATATGCATTGAACTTGTTTAGAGACCTTTGTTTGTTGTTGGAAAAACTGTGGAGTTAAAGGTGAAGATAAATGAATGAGTCCATGTGAACAACAAACGGGCAACCATATTGATTTGGAAAGGGGTATTTAAGAAATCATTATTCAAATGGGAAATTAAATTAATATGCGAACAACAACCGAGCAACCATATTGATTTGGAAAGGGCTATTTAAGAAACCATTACTGAAATTGAAAATTAAATTAATATGAAGATATTTTGAAAACATGTATTATAATCATTAAAGTCAATTGATTTTGTAAACAAAATATGTTAAAACCCATTGACAATGAAATGGTTGTGAGGAAATAAACTATCAAAATGGCATTGATGTCGAAACATCCCTTTTTTAAGTTTGAAACGGGAAACACAAATAGTTGGGAGGACATGAACTATCAAAATGGTATTTGATGTTGAAACATCCTTTTTTAAGTGTGAAATGGAAAATACAAATATTGTATTGTAACATCCTTTTTAAAGTTTGAAATGGAAAATACAAAGTGTGTTGTAACATCCTTTTTAAAGACTGGAATGGAAAACACAAATAGTTGTGAGGAAACAAACAATGAAAACGGTATTCGATCTTGAAACATATTTTTTCAAGTTTGAAATGGAAAATACAAACAGTGAATTGTAACAAAAGAGGTTCGAGAAGGAATATAATAGTCTAAAGAACATTGTGCTTGTCATTCCATATTTGAAGTTGTATGAAAACATGGCGGAGTCAGCGAAGGCCTTGAAGATGCAGCAATGGGCCTGCAAAATTTATATTTTGTTAGAATTAGCAATATGTAAACCAGTTGCAGAAATGTATTAGTAATACTCTGCAGGTGAGTTGTGTTAAAATGAATCTGGAATGAATGGTAATGAAGTTACCTTTGCTATGGGGATCCATATATTGTTAGTGGAAGATGCATGGTGAATAACGGCATATTGAACACAATTGGAGGTCAATGCACAGCTGGAGATGCAGTTTTTTTGCTTGCCAATCTACATGTAGTTGTGTAGGTATGTTATTTCTGAGCCCATGTGGCCTGCTGCAAAAGAAAGAAAAGGTAAGAATGAGATGTATAAACAATATAAAGACATCCTAATATTTGCTTATTTACTAATAATGATTAAAGTTTGTTGTTGTTGAAAGATATGAAAAGTATGTTAATAAAGAGAATGAGGTAAATAAATGGAGGAAACCTTTTGGCGATGTCAAAGTACGGGTTGGAGCAGATTATCTGGAGGCGGCATTGAACGGAGAATTTCCTCCGCGTGTTTTCTGCGAGCAATGTTTTTGTTGTCCTTCATTTTACCGTAACGATCGAAACTGAATGCGGGGTTAATCCGGAGATCTTGCAGAGAAGGCACTCTTGAAATAGCTATGAATGTGAGACCTTGACGTTCTGTTTTTCCAATGTCAATTGTTGCTTTTGGAAGGGTCATACCTTGAGATTTATGTATGGTTAAATCCCAAGCCATCTTCAGTGGAATTTGTGCACGACCATTTCTTTTTACTGCTGGAATAGGCAAGTGAGTGGGGTTTCTTTCATCCCAAGGAGGCCCAATGTACTTGGGGAAATCTACGACAACAAATGTTGGAATTTGTGGTGGTGCAGTTGATTCTTTGTAAAAGATGGTTACAATTTTTCCAAGGGAACCATTAACAAGACCGGCTGAAACCCAAAGGTTGGAAGTCAACATAACTTTTTCGCCATTGCATAGCAATACAATTCGCTCAAGTTGCTCATCTTCAGAGGAAAGACTGGAATATGTGGCGTCATCTTCAGCAATGGATCGTGCGATAGGAGTGTTAAGAGATTTCATCATTTGCTTATTATGGACCGTTGTTTGAGCATTTGTTGGAAATAAATGCATGGAATCATGGAATGAACGTATTTCTTCTTCTGATAAAAAGGAATCTGTGCGCGACATGAGTATGTTGTAGTCATCGATTGTTGGATTTGCATCTCTAATGTTCTGTAGAATGTTCCTGAAAGTAACCTGTGCGATGTCGTCGCCTTGTTGACGAAATATTGTGTCCAATGTGATGACTGTGTCGAAGGTGCCCCACAGTGCGCTTCCGTGGCTCGTCCCTGCATACAGAGGTATGTCTTTGACGGGTGGTAGCTGACCGAGATCACCAACTAATATTATGGAACAACCACCAAAAGGAGTGTTTCTTTGGTGGGGAAATGCCTCGCGAAGACGTGCATCAATATGGCTGAGAAGCTTTGGCCCAATGAAGCTCATTTCATCGATCAGTATGTATCTTATATGCTTGAGTTCTTCCTGGAATTTTGCAAGAGCACTACCTTCTAACGGCATAAGATCCTTTATAGGAAGGTGCAAAGCAGAATGGATTGTCGATGCTTGTATGTTGAAGGCAGCAACCCCTGTAGGGGCGAGGAGCATGATCGGTGAAGGTTCCAGGCTTGCAAGGCCTATGAGCATATCTTTGATGCAATTAATAAGGAGGGATTTTCCCGTACCAGCAGTGCCTTGTATTATCATTCTGAGAGCGGGTAAATAATCCTTCCTAGCAAAATGATTAAAAATAATATTCAGAGCTTTTCTTTGCATTGGAGATAATGTAGTAAGGGTCGGCAGGGTATGTTGATGTGTTTGAAGAATGCGGTGGATGGAGCAGCTATTCTCAATGAATTGTATTGCATTATTTTGTAGATCCAATGGGATAGTGGTATGATTCCAGTTATGGGTGTCATCAAAGCCACGAAGACCAAGCATGTCAAGGTCATTTATGAGAAGCTCATTTGTAGGGTGTAATTGGGAAAGTAATTCCCATTCATTTATTTCCATGGCGTCTGCTGGATTGGCTTCATTCATAGTTGAGGTATCATTTGCGACAGATTCAATATCAGATAGTGTGCGGTGTTGATGCCAAGGATTGTAGAATGGGCGAAATGTTTGCCAATTTGCGATGAAATCTGCAGCAGAATCTCCTATATCTTGTACGATACGGCGAAAAGGTTTGTATAGCATAAGCTCAACCCTGCAAAAGTCAGCGTAGCAAGGTTCTGTTGTGGATGGTATGGAGGAGTAGCGTGGTATGACCCGAACAATTGCCTTTGTAGGCCTTTGTTTCCATTTGTTTGTTTTGCGACGAGGATCATATGACCAGGATCTTGCCAACTCTATTAGTGATGTGGACTCTAGGGTAGAAGGGCGTTGGATATATGTATCTATGAAGTGCGGGGATGTAGTGGAGGTGGCGTCCGTTTGTGGAAGGCGCATAAGAATTTTTTGGTTTACATTTAAAGAAATGAATGGCCGACTACATAATGTTAACGGTAATTTTTGCAGCATATGGCAGGTTTCCTGGGCTCCAATGTCACGATCAACAAGGGTTTCAGCAAGAAATTTTCGAAATGCGGATGTTGCTGGGTCAGCAATGGGTGAAGCAAGGACAATTCTACGTAGCATGTCGTGGAAGCTTTCAGATTTTTTTTCAGCTTTGGATGCATATTTGGCGATATATTTTTGTACAGCGTGTATGGGGAGAACTGGTTGGCAGTCAACATTTGCACGCCAAATAGATAGGATGGTAGGGTTATGGCTATTGAGTCGATCGTCGTTCCGAGCAGGGGTGTATGTTTTTTGGCCATTGGAATCAATGAATAAGGCCGATTTTGGATGTAATTCCCACGGTGCTTTATAACGACATTGGAGTGAGGATCCATTTTTTCTTAGGCACGTGCTTTCTGAGCATTTTGTGTGACGTTCAACACAATTGACGAGTTGTTCATAGTCACTGAAAGGATTGGTTCTGAAGATTTGCGGTGTGGACAATAGGCAAGGGTCTTCGGGATTTGTCCAAGCATTTGGTTGGGTTGAACTCGAAGGAGCACGAGGGTTCCAAGCGGAAATATATTTGTCGAAGAACTGCCTTGCAATATCGACTGCTTCTGTGTCTTCCCAGTTGAGATTCCCCATATCAGGTGCATTTTCTATCCAAAGGAAACCATGGATGTGCGCAGATCCCCTATGTTGCCATTCATACCTAACAAGAATGCGTTTTTGTAAGATAATTTTGCAATAGGTGAGGAATGATGTTTAGAGTTCTTGGAGGAAAAAAAAAATGCGGTAGAATGCGTACCTGTACCAGTAATCTTTTGTATTCAGGTGTTTCTCCAAGATAATCTCACGAAATGCTGTGAATCTATGGTGCATATATAGCGATGTTAAATGTGGGTTAGAGATAATGTTATCATTTCTCCACTTTTGTTGTTTTCCAATATCAGTAGGAAGGCATCCGGGCATGACTGCATGAAGATCAGGCCATTTTGTATCAGCTGCACTTAATGTGAAGAAGAATGTCGGGCAACCGAGTTGAGATATCATGTCCATTAGCTCATTTTTAGCTTTGTGCCAAAATGACCTTGTTCCACGTAAAGAGCTACCGAATCGCATGACTTGCTCCGCC
The DNA here is from genome assembly GCA_031772625.1 of Pinus tabuliformis. NCBI lineage: Eukaryota > Viridiplantae > Streptophyta > Pinopsida > Pinales > Pinaceae > Pinus > Pinus tabuliformis. The sequence continues at coordinate 30,604,436 of CM062804.1, forward strand.
AATTGCTCATCTGGAAACTGTTCTAATCGAATGTTCAGATCTCGAATAGATATTGGAAAGTTATCTGTGATGCTTTTTTTCACAAAAATCGACGCTGTTGCTTGACTGCGATGCCGCATCATGAGATTATATATGTAATAACGAAAGCGTGGGTGGCTTCCAAATCTGTTATCGCAGTAACGTATGAGATGAAGTGCATATTCATGTAACTGCACTGCTTTCATTCTTGGCTGATTTGGCATTGCAGCGCCTGTCGGGAAAAGGGCGGGGAAAGCCATAGAGAGTAGACCTTCTGTGTTGTATTCATTGACTGGCGATAAACCAATTGTTGGCCACTCAATTGTAGTATCAGATTGGTGGTTGCAAGCATGCAAATAATGGCGGATTTCTTGAATTTCTGTATTTGTGTTGGGTATGATGGGTACGAACGATAATGTTTGGGCAGCAGATGGGTCTGCGAAATCTTCGGTGAGCTCATGGGGTGGTTCAAGTGGAAGGCGAACAGTGGTTTCTGTAGTATTGGAATGGTGAAGCGAGGAGGAGACATCGGTGGGGATTGCTGGTAAGGATGCCAGTGCATTGGAATCAATACGAACATTCTTATAGTATGGGTCATTAGCCAATTTGTATTCCAATGCAGTGAGAACGCGATGTCTACTGACAATGAAATCATAAGCCTTATGGTCATTACCATGACACGTGACAATTAGGATGTCCAAGTGCTCAACACGTCGTGGCAACATGTTTGCGATTTTTGTTATGTCTTGAGGAAAACAAATTGTGTGGCCACTGTATTTATACTGGCCACCACGTGCATGTGTTACCTGCAATATAGGGTTAACCCTAGCAATGAGCATTTCTTCTATTTGCGAAAGAGACGTAAGAGCAGCTGGTTGAGGGCCAGGGTCCATGTTGTTTGATAATGAGAAGCGATGACCCTTTGTTTCAGAGGCGCATCTAGAGCAGCAATCCATGTGGTTGGAATTGCGGATATGTATTCCAGGATATGATTCAAGACAAATGGAGCATGGACATTTAGGTGGAAGTTTATCAAGCTTTGAACGGAAATCTCGATGTGCTTGATCGGTATAAACGTTGCTGAAAGCATGTGCAAAGGAGGGGTTAGGGCAATGAGGCATGGCTGTATTTGTTTGAGAGGTTTGCTGAGAAGATAAAGAGCCTGATAATTGCAAGGGAGGATTGTTTTCAGGGTGGGGCATTTCAGACGAGGAAGGTTGGTCACCCTTTTGTTTTTTGTTTTTTTGACATTCTATGATGTTTTTTTTTGCTTGGTAAAGCTCACGGCGTCGTGCATTTATTCGTTCTTTATTTGTTGCATAGTATCTTCGAGCACGTTCATTATTAGAAGAAGAAGCCATTCGCAAAATTTATGGTACCTATAAGCAAGGGAGGGGAAAACAAGAATGTTATTTAGAGACAACAACCACGTTATTGTATGAAAGCGAAAGAAGGGTAAAAAATGCAAGCGAAAGCGAAAGAAGGGGAAAAAAATCTAAGTTCTGAATAGTGCCATGTGATTTTTTTTATTTGAGAAATGTTTTTGAAAGAACGTATTAGTATTTTTGATGCATACATGTAGGTAGTTTCATGTGTAAAGTTGATAAAAGGAAAAAAAAAATGTGATTTTTGCTACTAACATAATGCTAGATACAATGGAGAACAAATATTTATTTCAATGGTATATAAGAAATTTTCATAAGAAGACATGCAACAATATATCTTGTAAAGTTGTATTTATAAAATTGGACAATAGGAATTGCCAAAAAGCAAGGAACACATTCTGCAATATTTATTTACAATGTCGAGATGCTCTGAATTTCTCGAAGGATGTTTTTGCATTCTGTCGTGAAATGTAGTTTTTCTTCTTTTATGATAACGCATTTCAATCGTGGGACTTCTTTAAAAGTTTCTGTCTTCACCGAAAGTGTGAAGATATGATCTGTCCATAGAGCTCTAGAGACAATTTCCTTGATTAGTTCTGGATCTGAAGATAATAGATAGAAGTCTTTGGCATTATTTCCAAGAATTGTAGAGCCCGCGTCTTCGAAAGCAACAGTTGAAGTCAATTCACCAGTGTGATCTTGTATGTCGATTTTCAATAAGTATCGGTAATCACAGTCGCTTACTTCAGCGTTGCACTTTGGACAGAACCACACCCCTGTATTTTGTGGAATAAGTTTTTTCATGCATTTTTTCCCACCAACAATGGACGGGCAAGAAATGTAGTAAAAACTATCCATACCAATTTTTGTTATTGTGCCCTTTAATTGGAAAAATGTTGGTTTCTCTAAGGAATCCATACTGTAAATGTCAGCAATTGTTATTTTTTTTTGTTGGGGGCAAAAAGGAGAGCTTGTTGTCAAAGATGTTGAAGCAGCAGTGGAGCCTTCTTTTTTAAACCACGACTTTAGCGTATGGGCCTCTTCAATGTCAGGATCTACAAGAACAATGGATCTCGTTGTAGTGCCGATATTTTTCCCATTAAATTCTCCAACACGTGCAGATTTGATTGCAACGATGGGGTTATTGCCTGTAGCACATAGGGAGGAGATTTCCTGTGAAACGGCTTTAAAATTATCGCCCCAAAAGATTGCATCTATGCTATACCCTGACATGTCTTGAAGCTGTACTGTTTGTTTATTGACTTCAGAGCCATCTCTTCTACGTATAGTGCATACACTGGAAATGTCTGTGACAACACCCAAAATATCAACATTGGAGTTGACGTTTGTTGTTCTGATATCATCAATTGATTTTATACTGAATTGAACTGCTGGATTATGTTTTTTTTCACTGGCAACATGTTCTATGGTAGATGTTGCATTCAACAAAATTTCCCAGTCATTGTTCAAGTGGTTGTATTGCTTATTAGCCATTTTCACATTCCCTTTAGAAACAATGTAGACATTTCCATTTTGGATTTTGTCGAAGAAATAATCTGCGACATTGTTGAAACATGTAATATGGATTTCTCCACCCTCTGTATCGAACAGGTCAAAGCCAAACACTTTACCGGGTCCGTATTGATTCTGAAATTGTCGAAGAGCTGTTTTCCTTTGGACGTATCCTTTTATGCACCAGTTTGAGTGGTAAGGGTTTAACGATTTGATGGGAATTTGAACCGGTTGAACGGACGGGGCTGGAGTAGTTGGAAGAGGGCAGGGCCTTTTTGATGGAGGATGTGGATCCGATGAGGATGGAGAGTTTTCATCAGATGTGATGGGGAAACTCATAGTTTTTGGATTGCCAATTAAGGGTGCAAATGAAGTAGATATTTCAAAGTCTAATAGCTTTATAGACCTACACGACAAATGAGAGTCAAAGGAATAACTGTTAGAAGTGGTTGTGTTATAAGTAAAAGAATGTTAAATTTGAAATAAGAATTTTATAACAAACTTACGTTGAAGGACCAATAGCTGAGGTAGTCCAACTTTTAACATTTATAATAGAACCCTTTTGTAGCAAGCCTGTTGCTACGAGATCATTGAAATCTTTTGGAAGCATGATGTGTTTCTTATGTGTTCCGTCTGAAATTGCAGTACGATATCGTGGAGTTGAGTTTTGCATTGGTTGTATTGGCTCAAGCTCAGCAATTTGCAGGTATGGTTGAATATGAGCTGATCCAGATAACATTGAGGAAATTGCATTTTCAGTGAGGTTTGATGTCATTTTCTGGTACAAAACAAAACACAAAAATGTTGTAAGAGCATGTTTAGTTTTTTTCTAAATGAGTGGGCATCTAAGCTTATAAACATAATGAAGAAAGATATTTATTACAACATCTTTATACGTTCATTTTTTTAAGCATACTTCCACGAAGCGCAGAGGAAGGAGAGGGAGAAACAAATGAAATAGAAGGTTTGGGGGTAACTCTAGTATCATCTGGTTGCTGATTTGATTGCCCAAAAATCATGGTGTTTCGAACGACAGAGGTCGAGAAAAGCCATACCAGCAGGCGAAGTGCAAGCCCTGGAAGGGACAATGTAGCCATATGAGGTACACCAACATCTCCCCTAGAGGAAAAGGGAGTAGGGGAAATCCTTAATTGGCGGACACCATTTTGTCAAACTGAGACCAACGAGGGAGCAGTGATGTTATTCCGATTTGAATAAATTGTATGACACTTTGACACAACTGCTTTTTCAATTTTTAAGAGACGAGAAAAAGCTAAAGACGACTCTAGTCGCCTTCGATCTGGGCAACTCTAGTAGCATCTGGTTGCTGAGTTGATTGATCGAGAATCAAGGTGTTTTGAACGGCAAAGGTCGAGAAAAAAGTATATTGGCAGGGCAATTGCAAGGCCTGGAAGGGTCAATGTAGCCATATGAGGTGCACCAACATCTCCCCTAGAGGAAAAGGGAGCAGGATTCCTCCATGGGGAAATCCTTGAATGGTGGACTCCATTTTCTTACCCTAAGACCAACGAGGGAACAGTGAGGTTATTCCGATTTAAATAAATTTTATGACACTTTGACACAAGTTGCTTTTTCATTTTTTAAGAGTCGAGAAAAAGCTAAAGATGACTCTAGTCGCCTTCGATTTTTAATGAGCCTGAAGTGACAAGTGCTCAGATGGTCCTTTTCTTTTAAGGAGTCTGAAAAGGAATGAAAGTGACTACTATGTGAGGTTATTCCGATTTAAATAAATTTTATGACACTTTGACACAATTTGCTTTTTCATTTTTTAAGAGTCGAGAAAAAGCTAAAGATGACTCTAGTCGCCTTCGATTTTTAATGAGCCTGAAGTGACAAGTGCTCAGATGGTCCTTTTCTTTTAAGGAGTCTGAAAAGGAATGAAAGTGACTACCCTGTGAGGTTATTCCAATTTAAATAAATTTTATGACACTTTGACACAATTTGCTTTTTCATTTTTTAAGAGTCGAGAAAAAGCTAAAGATGACTCTAGTCGCCTTCGATTTTTAATGAGCCTGAAGTGACAAGTGCTCAGATGGTCCTTTTCTTTTAAGGAGTCTGAAAAGGAACGAAAGTGACTACTCTGGATATCTAGACAGGGGGATTACCAAACCAATCGCAAAACTGCAGAATACTTTTTATGGTACGGCAGTCAATCTTCCCGAATGCTGTGTTCAGTGCATTGCGATCGATAGGGCGGCAAACACGGCTTCCTAAGGATAAAGGATATAGCCTACTGTGGTCTCCCAATATATACTCGACGGTACGTGGGAGCACAAGTCCGTATTGGCACTTGTCATTTCAAAGAGGAGGAATCGCCCAACCTACGATGAAAGTGATAGTTACCAGGTTTTACGACGCCGGAACACGTCTCTAGCCTAGACTTCTAAATGGTGTGCGTTAGGTTCCAAAGCGTTTTTATGTTTATTGAAATGTATTTTACAGTTGATCTTTCTTAAGAAGTTTGCCTTTAAGGTTGATCGCGTGATGTACAGATACAATTCCTAAATATGCAATCTAAGATGATAAACAATCGTTTACTTTCTTTTTTTTGCAATGAAAAGCCTAGCTACTAAGGAAAGAGAAGCGAAATTGTTTGAACATAGAGCAGAGAGCACACGCAAAGTCCTAAATCAATTACCACATACATTCTAAATGTAAATGTACATGCATGTATTTGTTTTCCGCTTTCTTAATGTGTGGATGAAAAAAAAAATGACAAGTGGAATATAATATCAACACACACTAAAAAACAAGACAGCCACGATGGCACCACTTTGCATTAGTTAAACACAAAGGAATAAAGTTTAAATTATCAAGAAAGCATATATATAACTGAATCATTTCAATTGGAAAATAATTTTGAATGAAATTTATAAGACTCTTTAGTTGCTCAGTGGCTAATGTACAATTGATGGAAGAGGATTTTGTATCATGGCCCATGGATGAAATAGAAATGGAGCAAAAGCTCGGAAAGGAGATTAAGGTTGTTACCAGAGATGAAGCAATATAGAAAACGCCCAGAAATGTCCGTCAACGCTGAAAGTTGGATTGCCCAGTGACAAAACAAAGTAGGCCAAGGCAAAGTATCTGTATTTAACATTGTTGTGTGAGTAACCAAAACAAGCTGCACATTGCTATGCAAATTAATAGTCTTTGCGAGAAGAAAACCCAACATAATCCACACAATCTAATCCTCGCAAGGAAGGTTTTGCAGGGATTTAAAGGCTTTCTTATGCTATAAAATCCTAGGCAAATGTGGGTGCCCCAGCAAAAAAAAATGTTTACCATAATACCCACTTACTATTAAGCATTGTCTCCAAAGGAACTTGAACAATATGATAAAAGACTGATCTTTTTACTTCTATAATATACATAATGTTAAATATATGAAAAACACTTTCTGCTTGCAAGTAAGACTCTATAGTTGCTGAGTGGCTAATGTACAATTGATGGAAGAGGATTTTCTATCATGGTCCATGGATGAAATAGAAATGAAGCAAAAACTCGGAAAGGAGATTAAGGTTGTTACCGGAGTTGAAGCAATACAGAGAACGTCCAGAAATGTCCTTCAACGCTGAAAGTTGAACAGCAACTACAAATTAGTTTGCAATTGCTTCACACATAGTAAAAAATGGATATTGTCAGATAAAGGCAGGGAGAAATTCAATAACAAAGCAGAGATTAAACTACGTGCAAGATGATCCGAGAACAAGTAGTTTAATATCATCTTTTAATATTATTTGATGGTTAAAAAAATATGTTGCATCATTCAAAAGTTATCAATTCAAATTTACAGATAGAATATGCATGACTTTGCACACTAAAAATAGAATATGCATAACTTTGCAAACTTAAATAGTGATTTCAGAAGTAAAATATATAAATACATTTTATGAGTCAAATTACTTCCAAAGTTAACAAGATTGGATCTCGTTACAAGAACTTCCAGCCACCTTGTTGTAAGACCTTCATATTTAAAAACATTTTACCCTACTTATACTCTGTAATTGAGAGTATAGCTAGAATATAAGGCTGTACTTCGTTACATGGGATATATAAATATGCACATCAAAGCCTGATCGAATAACATGAGAGCATAGTTCAAAACACCAAGTTGAAGCCTAGATTTATATTTAATGTTGCACAAAATTTGGCATAAAGCATAGGATAAACCACTGACAAAGTTAACAAAGCCTGATTGAATAACCTGAGAGCATAGTTCAAAACACCAAGTTGAAGCCTAGATTTATATTTAATGTTGCACAAATTTGCAAATGACAGATATGGTGGAAATTCATATATCTGTATTGTTCAGAGTTTTAAGAAGCACATGTATCTAAGAATCCAGGAACCTGAGGCTCTGGGCTTATGCTATCTTCATCAAGATTGCCGTCCTGCCATTGTACACAGAGATGTTAAGCCTAGCAATATATTGCTTGATTCTGACATGACTGCAAGGGTTGCAGATTTTGGAGTTGCAAAGCTGATTCGAACTGGTTCGGAGGCCATGTCTTCTGTTATTGGCTCCTATGGCTACATTGCTCCAGGTAAAGTAGTTTCAAACTTCAGAACTATAAGTGGTCATTCTTTTTATGGTAACATTAATTTTCTTTTCAGAAACCATATACATGCTAACATCTTAGGATATAGCTTGTTCTTGAATGATACTCTGTCCATCCATTTTATGTTACATGATTGTCTCTGATGTGAGCAATTTACTTACAAAGTGTCTAACATCTTAGGTTACTCCATCAATCCATTCTATGTCAACATGGTTGTCTCTGGTGTGAACAATATACTTGCAAAGTGTCTAACATCGTAGGTTATACTTTGTTCTTGAATGATACTCCATCAATCCATCAACCACCCAATAATATTAACCACAACTAATTCTAATTATAAGCTATGTTATAATTAAATAGGCAATTATTTATTTATGTAGCTCAAATCCATTTTTACTGGAATAAATGTTCCTGTTCTGTTATTTATTTTTAAAATAATCACATCTAACAGTGGAGTTCTGTTGTTGTGATTCAATTTACCCATAAACAGTGAGTACACCAAATATCATAATCCAACTTTCCCTAAATATCTTTGATGTTTTCTTAATAGAATCCCAGTGCTTCTCTGAGTTAAACACAGGACAGCAGTGTTCATCTCATCTTCAAGCATTGAACTGAACTTACCCCCTCCCAGAATACATGTTGCTGTTGTGTCCTCTTATTGGTGTTTTGTTTCATGGTAGACACAAATGCTATTATATGTTTTTTTTTCTCAAGTCAACCACCCTAATACCTCTCATGATGAGCATAGTTACTGTGGAGTTTCTTCTTGAGGTATCTTGAACCAACTCTGCAAAATACTTATAGGTGTTGTATTTGATTGATTATCATTTCACATGTTCAGAATATTATAAATTTCTTCAATAAAACTGGATGCATCGTCTATATATATCTTCATCTCGCTTTATACCATATATGGTGTAACCCATGCATACTGTCCATTGTCTTAGAATCAATATTCTATGTTGCTGTATAAAATCAGATTATCCATCCCTGGCCAGAGCACACAGCACAGAATCGATGGAAAAATATCTTTTATGTTCCTTTGAGAGTCAAATTGTTTTCTACCACCAAGTTGTTCTTAACTAAGTACAAGAAAATACTTTTGCTTAGTAGCAGGGAAAAGACATTGTAGGCAAATGACCTAATGTACCTGAAAAAGCTTTTAAGGACTTATGAGTTTCAAGATTTGGCTTGTCTTCAATCAGCAAAGATAACTTACAGGTTATTCGGGTTGGGATTTTGTCTAAAAGGCCCTGTAATCATTCTCAGCCTCTAGTATGAAGACAATATTTTCTGAAATATTGAGGAATCTTTCCAGGGATGTCTTTCAAGGGCTCCACACTTTCTGATTCTCGTTCATCTTCTGCTTATCATGCTTCATAATACTGCCTAACGACTCTGAGCCTTTTCCATCCCTGTAATTTTTCATTCAGACAATGTAAAATTCTTCTTGTGCCTGCCACTTACTATATCTGCATATTCATCATTCTATAAGATATTTGGGTGGTTACGGATTTGATTACTTTTCTGGATAGCTTAAAAGCTCATCTGGCCATACTAAGGTCTTGGTTAGCTGGAGAAAATCTATACGTAGTGTTCCTTGCTTTGGATCACTCTTTAGATAATTTTACCTTTTTGGTTTTCTCTCTTTTTTCATACAAGAGGTTTGCAGAGCAGGTAAGAATTCATCATTTTTTCATAGAAGAGGTTTCTGGAGCAGAAATACGTATTCATTTTTGGGGATGTTTTGTAGAATTTCTTGTTTAGTATTTTGATTATGATTAAGATCCATATCCAGATGCATTGGATTTTGAATTAAGCTCTTGTGACTACTTTGTATCATTAGAATTTTACATAGTCTTATGAATTAAATTTTTATCAATCTAATATAAATTCACTTCAATATATATATTGGTTTCCTGACATATGATATATATTGGTTTCTTGGCATTGTTTTGAAGAGAGATTTTTTTATAATACTCTGTTTCAGCCATCAGTGTAGTTCTCACTAATGTAGAAGTATGAGTCAGCAAGTTTGTCAGCTATCGTCTCAAATATCTTATATTCCTTCAATTATTTACTTATGTTGATTTTGCAGGTGGTTCATTTGCCTATCTCAGAGTGGAACTGGGAGACTTTGTGGCATTCATAGGGGCAGGCAACATCCTATTAGAATACATCATTGGTGGAGCAGCAGTTGCAAGGTCATGGACATCCTACTTCGCCACACTCTGTAATCGCCAATCTAATGCTTTTCGCATTCACACAAATTTGGCTAATAATTTCAATGATTTGGACCCCATAGCAGTTGCCGTCCTCTTCATAACAGGCATTGTTGCCATAAAGAGCACCAAAGTTACATCTAGAATAAACTCCATCGCCTCTGTAGTTCATGTGGCGGTCCTTGTGTTCATCATCATTGCCGGGTTAACGCATGCAGATACATCAAACTACTCAGATTTTATGCCTTACGGAGTGAGGGGCATTTTCACATCAGCTGCAGTTCTCTTTTTCAAGGTGATTCCTCCTTGGGTGATTCCTCCTCCAGGTTGGGTGGTTGATTGCAAGGAATATTTATCAAGGAGGCAAGATGAAAAATCAGAACGTGATAAGCAATTGAGAGATATGGTACTTGAGCTTCATAAAGCTACATCAGAAAATATGAATTTTGCAAGCAATGTGTGCAAGCATAGACATATGTTAACAGAGGTAGAGGGTGAATGCTTTCTACCTATCCCTGAGGCAAGATGCGACTCAGCTTTGTTGCAGAGACAACCTTATGGAAAAGGTCTTATTATTTTTATGTATTTGTAAGTTAGTTTGTGTATCAGATTCTCAGTGATTGATGGGTATGGAGTTGTGTTTTAGCCCAGCTTAGTTCAAAATCCTAAATTTGCTATAAGGTAGCATTCATTGTTTTCTACATAGCCAATCAAATTCTTACAATTTTCTCTTGTAATATATATCTGAAAGTTATATGTTAAACCTAGCACAGACTTGTACTGTTTCATTAATTGAGGATGGTAGCAATCTATTAAGTCCATGGGTCTGGAAGGTTCCCATAGATGTAATTGCCTTCACTGCTATATCTCTTGGATTGATCTATGTTGGATCTTGCAATGATGAAGTGGCTCAGTCAATTATTATTGCCTTGATGGAGAGAAGTGATTCTGAGCTAGGAGAGCCAATAGTGGAGCGTTTACCTGGAGTTCTTTGGTGAAAAAATAAAAACTATGAACAGGAAAAACCATATTAAAGATTTATCTGGCATAATCTTAGAAAATGTTTTTACAGACAAATTCAGTGCATGTGTCATTTTAATAGGGATTTTGGCCCTGTTTCCTCCATGACCTCACGTGCAGCACACTCCTCCCAAGTCTCTCATGCACATATGTGCGAATAAACAAGGATTTTGCATTCTACCCATTAATGAGTACAAGGGAAAACAATAAATTTGCAAGAGAGAAAGAACAAACAAAAAAGACCACTATTGACATTGTGGATGCAACATTCACTAGGCTTTGTAATTTGTATATGGATAAGTCCCTGAATCTATGTTAAGTTTGCAACTTAAAGCATGACCAAAAGCAGCACATTGGTAGAATTAAAGCTATTTTGCCACAATAGTTGCAGGGCACAAAAGCCTCTAAAGACACCAATGCAATGATTTTGAATCAGGTTTGATTTGGACATGGAAGGCTCCATTAAAGATATCCTTGTAAGGAGCTATGTTTGAAGCTCTCAACAGGCTTGATCTGTTTGGCCCCCTCCTCTTGTGAACAGCACTATTGGATCCATTGAGCGGAGGCAATTTGAAGAGTGCCCAAGGACCCAGGTCACTTCGACTGCCATGAACAAAATTATAAATGGATGCCGTACTCATTAGGCGTTGTCTATGGGCAGACCCTAACCCTGGGTTATATATGTTGTGACAGAAAGCAACACAGTTAAGTCCCTGAATCTATGTTAAGTTTGCAACTTAAAGCATGACCAAAAGCAGCACATTGGTAGAATTAAAGCTATTTTGCCACAATAGTTGCAGGGCACAAAAGCCTCTAAAGACACCAATGCAATGATTTTGAATGAGGTTTGATTTGAACATGGAAGGCTCCATTAAAGATATCCTTGTAAGGAGCTATGTTTGAAGCTCTCAACAGGCTTGATCTGTTTGGCCCCCTCCTCTTGTGAACAGCACTGTTGGATCCATTGAGCGGAGGCAATTTGAAGAGTGCCCAAGGACCCAGGTCACTTCGACTGCCATGAACAAAATTATAAATGGATGCCGTACTCATTAGGCATTGTCTATGGGCAGACCCTAACCCTGGGTTATATATGTTGTGACAGAAAGCAACACAGTTATACAAAATTAGAGCTATTTTGATGCAAAAGTTGCAAGGTGCACCAGCCTATAAAGATACCAATGGCCTGATTTTGAATCGATTTAATTTGGATAAGGAAAGATTCATTTGGGATAAGCTTGCAAGGAAAGTGTGATGCTGTTAACATGATAGTATTTATCAAAACGCTTTCAGAAATGAAAGGAGAGTGTGATGCTGTAAACATGCTAGTATTTATCAAAACCCATGGACAAATGAATTTTGAAACATGATAGTATTTATCAAAACCCATGGACAAATGAATTCATGTATTAGTTGGCCTGCACACAAATATGTATAAAACCATATGACATAAAAGAAGCCCTCTGCTAAAATAGATTCAGTGAAGGTTACTCCCTATAGCAAACCAATATTGGATAACTTGTGTCCGGAAGGGAGTTTGACATGCACTTTACACAGTTTAGCAAACCAATATTGGATAACTTTGTGTCCGGAAGGGAGTTTGACATGCACTTTACACAGTTTCTTCCCAAGAAGAAAGTAAAATAAAGGATGATACCAATGGGATCATGGTTCAGCAGTGAGATCGTTGGTGTGTTGGCCAGCCACCAAGATTCAATTCTTTGAGAGGGACACATCAATATATTCTCTATTTATCTATTGGGGTTCTGATGTGTAATAAAATGATGGTCATTAATCATTGATAATAAATCCGAGGAGTCATTGAACATGTACCCTAATTCCGGGTTCTGATGTGTAATTAAATGATGGTCATTAATCATTGATAATGAATCCGAGGAGTCATTGAACATGTACCCTAATTCTGGGTTCTGATGTGTAATTAAATGATGGTGATTAATCATTGATAATAAATCCGAGGAATCATTGAACATGTACCCTAATTCTGCATAACCTAGTTGCAGGATTATTTCATGTATTAGTTGGCCTGCACACAAATATGTATAAAACCATATGACATAAAAGAAGCCCTCTGCTAAAATAGATTCAGTGAAGGTTACTCCCTATAGCAAACCAATATTGGATAACCTGTGTCCGGAAGGGAGTTTGACATGCACTTTACACAGTTTAGCAAACCAATATTGGATAACTTTGTGTCCGGAAGGGAGTTTGACATGCACTTTACACAGTTTCTTCCCAAGGAGAAAGTAAAATAAAGGATGATACCAATGGGATCATGATTCAGCAGTGAGATCGTTGGTGTGTTGGCCAGCCACCAAGATTCAATTCTTTGAGAGGCACACATAAGTTGTTGGAGATTTCAGGTTATTTAAAAAAAGCAATAAGCCCACTGCTCCATTAAAGATATCCTTGTAAGGAGCTATGTTTGAAGCTCTCAACAGGCTTGAGCTGTTTGGCCCCCTCCTCTTGTGAACAGCACTGTTGGATCCATTGAGCGGAGGCAATTTGAAGAGTGCCCAAGGACCCAGGTCACTTCGACTGCCATGAACAAAATTATAAATGGATGCCGTACTCATTAGGCGTTGTCTATGGGCAGACCCTAACCCTGGGTTATATATGTTGTACTCATTAGGCGTTGTCTATGGGCAGACCCTAACCCTGGGTTATATATGTTGTGACAGAAAGCAACACAGTTAAGTCCCTGAATCTATGTTAAGTTTGTTAAGCATGGCAAAGAGTTAGTCCTAAATGGTCTGAACAGCAAGCCTCAATTTTTTTTTAAATTACCAATCATATTGAAATACCGCAAGAGAAATCATGAAGACTATATAGCCAAAATGACCCCTTATTAAAATTGCCAATAGTGGAGCGTTTACCTGGAGTTCTTTGGTGAAAAAATAAAAACTATGAACAGGAAAAACCATATTAAAGATTTATCTGGCATAATCTTAGCAAATGTTTTTACAGACAAATTCAGTGCATGTGTCATTTTAATAGGGATTTTGGCCCTGTTTCCTCCATGACCTCACGTGCAGCACACTCCTCCCAAGTCTCTCATGCACATATGTGCGAATAAACAAGGATTTTGCATTCTACCCATTAATGAGTACAAGGGAAAACAATAAATTTGCAAGAGAGAAAGAACAAACAAAAAAGACCACTATTGACATTGTGGATGCAACATTCACTAGGCTTTGTAATTTGTATATGGATAAGTCCCTGAATCTATGTTAAGTTTGCAACTTAAAGCATGACCAAAAGCAGCACATGGGTAGAATTAAAGCTATTTTGCCACAATAGTTGCAGGGCACAAAAGCCTCTAAAGACACCAATGCAATGATTTTGAATGAGGTTTGATTTGGACATGGAAGGCTCCATTAAAGATATCCTTGTAAGGAGCTATGTTTGAAGCTCTCAACAGGCTTGATCTGTTTGGCCCCCTCCTCTTGTGAACAGCACTGTTGGATCCATTGAGCGGAGGCAATTTGAAGAGTGCCCAAGGACCCAGGTCACTTCGACTGCCATGAACAAAATTATAAATGGATGTCGTACTCATTAGGCGTTGTCTATGGGCAGACCCTAACCCTGGGTTATATATGTTGTGACAGAAAGCAACACAGTTAAGTCCCTGAATCTATGTTAAGTTTGCAACTTAAAGCATGACCAAAAGCAGCACATTGGTAGAATTAAAGCTATTTTGCCACAATAGTTGCAGGGCACAAAAGCCTCTAAAGACACCAATGCAATGATTTTGAATGAGGTTTGATTTGGACATGGAAGGCTCCATTAAAGATATCCTTGTAAGGAGCTATGTTTGAAGCTCTCAACAGGCTTCCTTGTTTGGAGCTATGTTGTGACAGAAAGCAACACAGTTATACAAAATTAGAGCTATTTTGATGCAAAACTTGCAAGGTGCACCAGCCTATAAAGATACCAATGGCCTGATTTTGAATCGATTTAATTTGGATAAGGAAAGATTCATTTGGGATAAGCTTGCAAGGAAAGTGTGATGCTGTTAACATGATAGTATTTATCAAAACGCTTTCAGAAATGAAAGGAGAGTGTGATGCTGTAAACATGCTAGTATTTATCAAAACCCATGGACAAATGAATTTTGAAACATGATAGTATTTATCAAAACCCATGGACAAATGAATTCATGTATTAGTTGGCCTGCACACAAATATGTATAAAACCATATGACATAAAAGAAGCCCTCTGCTAAAATAGATTCAGTGAAGGTTCAGCAGTGAGATCGTTGGTGTGTTGGCCAGCCACCAAGATTCAATTCTTTGAGAGGCACACATAAGTTGTTGGAGATTTCAGGTTATTTAAAAAAAGCAATAAGCCCACTGCTCCATTAAAGATATCCTTGTAAGGAGCTATGTTTGAAGCTCTCAACAGGCTTGATCTGTTTGGCCCCCTCCTCTTGTGAACAGCACTGTTGGATAAGCTATTTTGCCACAATAGTTGCAGGGCACAAAAGCCTCTAAAGACACCAATGCAATGATTTTGAATGAGGTTTGATTTGGACATGGAAGGCTCCATTAAAGATATCCTTGTAAGGAGCTATGTTTGAAGCTCTCAACAGGCTTGATCTGTTTGGCCCCCTCCTCTTGTGAACAGCACTTTTGGAGTTATTATGAGTAAGATTTGAAATTAATAGAGAAAGGTTAAAAATTGTAAATATAAATGAAAAAGAATAATTTTAATAATAATTTGAAGTATATTTAATTATTCTCCTTTTGAAAAGATAAACATAAAAATCACATATAGTTTAATGACATTGAAATGCATTTGTCGATGGACCAGCACAATGACACGTTCCTTATAAAGCATGATTATTTGCTTCGGACAAAAGTTGATATGCACGTGAGTGTTATTATGAGGCTTCATTTATTTATTTTTTATTATTATGATTATTCAATTATATAAAAAAACATAGTGTTAATGACCAATTAATTAAAATATAAGCTTTTAATATTTCAAAAAAATATAATAATTTATTATTTTGCTGTCTTTTTTATATGAGGTAAATGATTAATATTATTTATATATGTATATAAATATCTTTTAAATATTATGTGAAGGGTTGATTTGCATTAAATATTATGTGAAGGGTTGATTTGCATTTATTAAATTTTGTTATTATAAAATTTAAATCTGTGAATGGAATATTGAAGAATAATTAGGAAATAGAGTTTCATTTTTTTAATTTTATTAGGTTTATTTTTAAAAGAAAGTTTTAAAATTATAAATAATTAACAATGGGTATTTTTAATTAAAAGGATCTATAGGATATTTTTTGGTAGGGGATGTGTAAAGAGTAAACATGGTATGGGTGATGTTTTGTTGAGTAAGAAATCAATAAGAGAAATATTCTCTTAAAAAGTAGAAATCTATAATGAGGTTACACTTTTGCTGGTTGTTGAGATTGCTCAAATCTTTATATCACATCCTTAAAAATGTAGAAATTTAGGATGAGGTCACATCTTTGTTACTAGTTGAGCTTGTTCAAATTTTTATATCACATATTTATGGATGTATTAGTTGTTTCTAATTTTGTATATTATTTTATTTTGTTGCATGTTAATTTTATGCATTTATAAAATCTCATAGCTTGGTCCTATATTTAAGGATGAAGATGTTTCCCAATTTAAGGGTTTTTCTTAAAAACTTTGTTTTTTAACTATTTGGGGCTCGTTTTTATTGGGTGGTTTTCATCTATATTCATGAAGGAACGAAATGAAATACATTTTTACAATCAAAACACAAAGATACAATGAAACTTGACTTCCATTAATAAATGGAAAATGTTAAAGTTGTGTAAATGCAGAATGAAAATAGACTAGTTTTTATGGTGGTAGCTTATCTCTGAGAAGAGATGTGACGATTATGCGCCTTCGCGAGAGTGAATTACAATAAGTTCAAAAGGCCCTTTTTAGTGTCAGAAGCAATGAGGAAACCTTAAACATCTAAAAACCTAACCCGAAGAGATGAAAAACCAAAAGCCTTATGGGCCCCATTGGGGTTAATTGGTACAACAACTTTCCAGGGCTATAACTTTTGCATGCAATATCTATTTGGCGTGTTTGGTAACTCGTTAGAAAGGTCTAATCGAGAATTACACATTTTGAACTGATCCAGGTTGCCAATGGCTATAGGCTAGGTCCCTGCCATGTAAAAAAAAAAACATCATTTATGGCCTCAAAATAACCCTAGAAGTTTAGCACCCGAAACACTGTACAGAAAAAATACCAAGATGGAGAATTATGCTTTGAGCCAGTGGAGTAGGTGGGTGGCCATCAATATCCACCTAGATAAGGTTTTTTTTGAGAGAATGAGGGTTTCTAAGCTTTTGCAATGACAAGGAAACCAATATCACCACACAATATATATGACCTTGCACGACGTATATCACCGAGAGAGGATTATGCTTACCCCAATTTTATTAAGCTCAACTAACCAATTAGGTATCTTATTTGGCATAATGAGTATCTTCCCTCAAATGAAAATATTCTTATTGGAATTATACTTCACATTAATCTTAATATATGAAAAAAAACATAATGCAATGATAGAGTATAATGAACAAATGACTCATTTCTACCTAAAGGATATTCAGAGGTCAAATTGAGCACTTCGATCACAATCTTTCACATCTCTCCTAATCATAATGCCTCTGAACCTGAAAGATTTACTGTAAAGAAAAGATTGATAGGTGCATAGATTGACAAACAATTATTTTTCCTCAAAATATCCAGGAGATCAGAGATCCAAGGGATGGTGAATTACAACTTGAAGTAGCTTGTGTTTCGAGGATTACAAATAAAAATTAATATACATAAACCACTTCTTCAAAAATCCATGACCACATATTAAATTGAAGAGAAGGGTGGAAGTGGGAACCCTTGAACCCATGTTATTTTATTACAATGGTGTATCCTTATTTGAGGATGCCAACACACTTTTTATCTTACTAAAAATGGGATGAGAAAATATAAACCATTAGAGTTACGTATTGGGGCAGAGGTTCTCTAAAAGGATTTTGTGACACGCTTTTCAATATATAATGAAATTAGAGTTATTTTTCAATATTTAATGAATGCATGTGCTTTTTAATAGGTTTACTGAGTGAACCCTCATGAATTAGGAGCATAATCCTTAAGCTTAGAAAGAACACATTGTTGATTAAAGACCAAAATAATCTTAGTTATTACAGTTTTAAGGAAAGCAAGTTATTACCTAAAAAAAAGAATAAATGAAATTATCTTGATATGTTCTAGGCATATAGATCATATTTTGCACATAGACTATTTTATTTGTAAGTTATTAATTATCCATGAATATATCAATGAATAATCACTAAATTAGTTGAGAGGTGTTATTTACATGCATTAATGACTCACCATTACTTTAATCCAAGGGTGTTAGTGTAAAGAGGTATTTGTGTCTTAAAATCAACTTCAAGACACATAAATTTTAGCTATATTTAACTCAACAATGAGTGTTTCTCTAGGAATGCATCTGAAAAAGGATACTACAATGTTTCGCTATTTAACCATCTTGCTCTATGAAACCATCTTTTGTTAAGAAACCAAATCCAGTTAAGCCATCTTCTTTGACTCCATTAGCCCAATGGCCTAAACTACTCAGTCTTACCCCTCTACTATTGAATCTCACCACCCAAACTCAAACAAAACTCCTAAACTTCACAACTAGCCTAATATCTTTCAAAACCAAGCTAAATCATAAAGAGAGAGCCCTCTCTGGGTACAGATTGGCTAGATTCTGTACCTAAAAGTTGGTTTGTGGTTACCTCGGACCCCTTTCCTCTTCCCAACAACTTCAAGGAAAATTTGAGTGATAACACCAATAAAAATACAATATAATAAGATTTTTAACAATGAATATTCACCCCCATTTTACCATGTATATTATTAACTTGTAAATAAGTTATATTACAAATGGCTTATCAATACCATGGGCCAATATTATGTCCTATGAATACTACTTGCCCAAAAACCTTTACTCATCTCAAAATCAAACTATTTTATAAATATTTTATTTTGATTTTGATTTTATTACATTTTTTAAATTAAATCTAAAAGAAAAAAGTTATGGAGAGATGTTTTAGTGTAAAAGCATTTACAGATGGGCTCAATTAAAAAATAATAAAAGGTTAAAAGTAATTTACTAGAGAGACACTCTCCAGTTTAGTATGTAGAGATGTTGTAATGTCCTTTAAACATTTTGACTGGATCAAATTACATAAAACTAAAACTAAAAATAAAATAAAATATAAATTATAAAATTAATAATTATAATTCATTATAATTAATAATAAAACTAATCTAGATCCATCTAAATTATGGATCTACCAAGCGCCAGAGGGATCAAATATCTTGAGATGCAAACCTCTTTTAGAGTGAAAGGAGATTTGATCCCTTTCCCCACCTGGTAGATCCAAAGTTTAGATGGATCTAGGCTGGGATATATTTGAAATTCCATCCTCATAAAATATTTAGATATGATGTTGGATGCACTTATAAACATTTAAAGTTATATGTCTATAATATAACTATAAAGTTTGATTAATTAATAAAATTATTAAATAAATAATATTAATTTATTTATTATATTATAAAAAACTATTTTAAAAGATTATCGATAAAATATAATAATAATAATAATAATCATGGGAGTTTGGATGATCGCTCCAAACAAGGGATTTTCTGCTCTGCTAGGGTTTCTGCATACAACTGACCATGCATCCTCTTGACTAATCGGATCCCCTGATGGTTGGATCTGCTCTCTGAACCAGTTGTCATCCAGCAGTTCTGCTAGATCGTACTGTCAGCCAAGAGATGAGACCATGAATGGCCCCCCGCCTCGGGGTGAGGGGCCACAGTCCTTCAGGGACGCGGTGAATCATAACCCATTCGTTTATGGACGAACAAACCTGACAAAGGCTACCGCTTCACAAGGTGCAAAAAAAACCCCTACCATGGGAGCGCAGTGTTAAGCGAGAGAAGGGAAAAATTGATGTCTGCCACGAGCAACAACCAACCCTAATTTTTTAATCCCTAACAACCGCATGGAGCAAGGCCGCTAGTATATGAAATATCATGCTATGATCTACAAATTTCTAGGCATCTGGCCCAAGAAGCAAGACATATTAATGTGGATCCAACACAAATGGGCACCGTGAGAGAAAATTGAGCTTCGACTCTGAGAAAAAGGGTTCTTCACAGTCATCTTTGCAGATCTAGAGGATAAACAACGCATCTTCGAAAATGGGCCATATTTTATGGGTAGTGCGGGGTTGTTCATTAGTATTAGGAGGAATGATATAACCCTGATAAGGAAGAATTCATAGCAGCTCCAGTCTAGGTGCACCTATCCTCACTACTGAATGACTTTTGGGAGCAGGTTATCCTGGAAGGCATTGACAACTCCATTGGACAATTTGTCAAAATGTCTGAAGTTACTAAAACACGTCACCATGCAACCTTTTCCCGGATCTGTGTGGATATGAACATCTCGCAACCATTGCTAGAGTCAATAGAATTAATCTATCATGATACCACCTAGATCCAACCTCTCAATTATGAACATGTCCCTTTCAAGTGTCTAAGGTGCCATGAGTATGGCCATTTATTCAGAGATTTCCCCCTGACTATGGTGGAGGAAGCCAAATTTTCCGCTCAACATCGAGATGAAGAAGGGTTCCAACAATTCAGAGGACGTCTTCCATTGCAAAACCACCTCCCCCAAGAACCATTACAGCCGCACCCAACGTCCAATGAGGTCCAACATGCTCAACCGTCAATGTCCACTGAGGTCCTGAAACCCTCGACAATTCCCAGTCCCAATAACCCTTTTTCCACCCTAGTAACCCTGGATCCTAATCAAGAGCAGATGAGGGAGGAGATACCATCCTCATCTAAGGAGATCTCCCAGTCCATGAAAGTAGACAATCAACCCCTCTCCCTAGGTGAAAATATCACAACCAAGCGGAAGATGCCAGAACACCCAAAGGATGCTCGAAGGGTTAAAGACATCCTTACCCGCACAAGAAATATCTTGGAAGTAGAGGAGAAGAATAAATGATTAGGCACAGAAGAGCAGAAAATGTTGGAGATATTCAAATTTTGGATTAAATGAGATGCCAAAGACATACCAGGACGCCAGATGTTTCACTTTGGCCATCTCTACTCCCACTGGGCGGCTAGATCAGGTAAACTAGATCCAGATCTACGAGGTACAGGGACAGACAATAACCCTCTAGCCCTCACCATTGTTGAGTCGGGAGGTTCGGAGAAAGGCAAGAAGGGAAGGAAATCGACCAAAAATTTGATCCGTGAAGCTGGGGAATTGTTGTTGAATTCAAGGAATATGGGACAATTGATGGATTACTTTCCCAGATCCACCCCACCTTTTTCATCATCATCTCTTGGAACATGAGGGGCCTCAAAAGCCCAGGTAAGATCAGATCCATAAAGGAAAATATTGTTAATCATAAGCCCATAATAGCCTTGCTACAAGAAACCAAAATGAATGATAGGAAACTCATTGATAACAGTCAGAGATGCTGGAAGAATAGTCAAGTCATGTCTATAAACGCGATCGGGATCGCGGGAGGTCTAGTTATTCTCTGGGACCCTGGGTAGCAAGCTAAGTGGGCTTGATTGTGGGGAAAAACTCCACAGTTAAGCGCGCTTGAGCCAGAGGAGTTCTGGGATGGGTGACCTCCTGGGAAGTCCTGGTTACCGGGTGCAAGCCCCGGAAGTGATGATTGATGCTATGTGATTCGTTCTCCACATTTCACTAGTTTCAATCCCACTTCTTCACCCCTGTGAGCATCACCCGATGCAATGAGTGCTAAGTGAACTATTCAAAAATCATGAGAAATTAGTCAGTTACGACTACCTCTCATGGAAATGGTCATACGTTTGAATGACTTACTTAACGCAGTTGAATCCCAAAAAATGATATCTAATATAATGCACTGCGTAATCCCCCATACTTAAGGTCATGTTCAATGATTGGGTTGGATCCTGATTCTCCCTTTCGACGACCTTCAGACTGGTAGGAACATCAAACTGGATGAGGCTTACAGCTTTTTATGTCCCCTCCAACCCTCACGAGAAAGGCCTATTTCTCTCTCAGATGCATGGATTGAGAAGCCCTTGGGAAAAGGAGGATTGGATCTTAGGAGGCGACTTCAACCTGATCCGAAATATGGATGAAAAGAGAGGAGGTGTTCCGAGGTTGAACCCTTCTTCCTCAGAGTTTAACGATGTTATTGAAGAGCTACATTTGGTGGATATTCTCCCAAAGCATGGACTCAACACATGGAACAATCAACGAGAAGGGAAGGATCAAGTGGCTAGTCGAATGGATCACTTCCTCCTATTTGAGCATTTTATCCTTCAATATCCAAATGTAGAAACATAGATCCTTTCATCCCTCGGCTCAGATCACTGACCGGTCAGTCTAGATATTACTTCCGCAGCTACTCCGCGGTAGAAGCCATTATACTTTGAAAGATTCTTGTTACGACATCCCTGCTTTCTGGAGAAACTAGAACCCTCGAGGACCACTATGGGAAACTCCCTGGGCAACAAGATGCAATCCTTCCAAAAGAAACTCTAGGCGGTGAAGCTCAAAATCAAAACCTGGAACCAGGAAGAGTTTGGGAACATTTTTTAGGAGAAGCACAAACTGGAAGCTTGCCTGAAATACGTGAAGAGGAAAATCATAAGGGA
The DNA here is from genome assembly GCA_031772625.1 of Pinus tabuliformis. Classification (NCBI taxonomy): domain Eukaryota; kingdom Viridiplantae; phylum Streptophyta; class Pinopsida; order Pinales; family Pinaceae; genus Pinus; species Pinus tabuliformis. Next base: position 30,626,965 of record CM062804.1, read on the forward strand.
TGGCCACTTACCAGAATGGGTTGATGTAGAAAGGCTTCTAATCTGAGAAATAGAGGAAAGGAAAGCCCAAGAAGAGACCCTATGGCGTCATAAATCACGAATCCATTGGCTTTGCAAGGGAGAGCGCAACACTAAGTTTTTCCACATGCCCATGATCAACCATCGCCAACGAAATCACATAACCCAACTTCAAGGGTCTTTGGGTAGATGCTACGAACGGAAAGAAGACATAGAAAGGGAACTCATAGCCTATTTTTTGCCTTATTGCAAGATGAAGGCTATGACGGGTCCAAACCAATTCAAACAGTCACGCATCATATCCCGACCCTAGTCACCCCTGCTCAAAATGAAGCCTCACTCAACCCTATCATGCTCGACGAGGTGGAAGAAGTGGTTAAAGAATTGCCGACCAATAAATCCCGAGGCTTGGATGGATTCACTACTGAATTTCTCAAAGCGGGCTGGCCTTTCTTGAGTCAAGAGATATGAGATCTAGTGGAGGACTCTCATCGCCTTTGACGTATCTGGTCAAGATTAAATGCCACCTTCCTCACCCTCATCCCCAAATCCCAATATGCCCTAGCCCCCAGTGACTTCAGACCCATCGCCCTCTACAATGTCATATACAAAGTCCTCTCTACAATCTTGGTCATATGCCTGAAGCCCATTATCCACCACATCATCAGCTAGGAACAATCGGGTTTTGTAGAAGGTCGTCAAATCCTTGATGGCATTGTCTCGACACATGAGACCATACATTCTATGAAATCCCACAAAACAAAAGAAATGTTGCTCAAACTGGGCCTGTCAAAATCCTATGATCGGTTGAATTGGGACTATCTACTGGCAATTCTCAAGGCCTTTGGATTTGCAGATGGTTGGATCCATTGGATCAGATCCCTGATTTTCACCTCGTTCTTCTCTATCTTGATTAATGGCTCCCCCTCGGCAACCTTCATACCTTCTCATCATTGCAACAGAAGGTCTGGGAAGGGTGATCAAGGCAGCAAAACAACGGAACCTATTAAGAGGCATTCACATACATGGAACCAATGTCTATATGACACACTTGTAGTTCGTGGACAACAACCTCTTATTCAGGAAAGCGACTATAAGAGAAGCGGCCCAACTGAACAATATTCTAGTGGACTTCCAAGATGCTTCAGGTATGCTACTAAACAAGGATAAGTCAAGTATTTATTTCTTTCACACTCCTCGACCAATCCAAGCTTGTCTAGCCCGTGCCCTAGGTTTTACAATCAGATCTCTCCCTTAAAAATATTTGGGGGTGCCCCTCATATTTAACCCCCTTCTAATTTCCCCCCTGGAAATATCTCTACACTAAGCTCTCTAAGAAGTTAACAACCTAGACCTTCCGTGCTTAACCTGGCTGGAAGGGCCACCCTTATGAAATCAGTATTGCAAGCTATGTTGTTATATCAACTATCCGCCCTCCCTGCTCCTAAAAGTATCTATGCATAATTATCCACCACGTTCCAGAAATTCCTTGGAGTGGCGCATCCATGGACTGGAAATGGCTGTTAGTAGCTTGGCATAAAATTTGTCTCCCCAAGGCCATGGGAGGGCTTAGTTTACGAGACCCAACAGTCTTAAGCAAAACCCTTAGAGAAAAGCTCTAGTGGAGGTGGCTTCAAGGGGGGAGAGAGATTTGGAAGGCAATCTGGTCTCAGAAATATGGGCAAGGGAAATCACAGGAAGCCCTCCTTCGTGAACATCGTCCGAGCACTGGATCTGTGATATGGAACTGGGCTAATAACAATATTGATCTGATTTGAGATAACTTATTTTGGGAAGTAAGAAATGGGCAATCCTCCCTATTTTGGAAGGACTCCTGGTAGCAACTCCCTCGACTTGATCAAGAACAATCTCTCTATGACCTCATGCCCATCTTCCACTCAATCCCTGCCCTTCGAGTGGTGGACTACTAGATCGAAGGGGATTCATCTCTCACAACGACGGGTCCACATAACCCAAGAGGTGGAAAAACACAGATGGGGCTGCTCTACATCAAGAACCTTTTTATTAAAAGAAGCCTATCTCATCCGGGCTAATGGCCACACACAATTGGATCACCTCTTTTGGCGGCATATCTGGAGAATTAATTTGTGGCCCAAGGTTGCTCATTTCCTCTGGCTTGTGGGTCACAAGTGGATATTAACCTGGGATAGACTTTAGAAACGAGGATTTATTGGCCCATTGATGTGCCGCCTATGCAAGCAAGCATAAGAATCCATTCATCTCTTTGGGAGTTGCCGCATAACATGCAAATTTTGGAATCAAGCTTCCAATCTCTTTTTCCCAATAGCTCATTGCCTTGAAGACATCTGAGAACTCCTTGACAATTGGCCAATTAACCAGTTCTCCAATTCGGTGGTGAACCGTGCGTGGTGGCTCATGTTGGGACTAATTTTGTGGAACACCTGGAAGGAGAGGAATCAGGCCCTATTCAGCAGACAAATGCCTTCTAATGCGCACATATGGAGCCTAACGACATCCGACATTCATGAATCCATCCTTTCTAACAAATGGTCACCTGATGACTAGGACCTAGACCCCCCCGAAGCCCAGATATTAGCCCATCTAAAGCTCTCGTTTGACATTATTTTGTAGAAATTTGGAATAATATGACACATATTCATAGAGATTATCCTGATTATACACTTATAAGCAGAACATGCCACTACAACAAAACCAGCGATTTGCGCCAGATTTAGCGCCAGATTTTAGTGCATTTTTTTTGTAATTGTGATGAGCAACCTGGCGCTAAATCTGGCTCTATTGTACAATTTTTAAAGCATCCTTTTTTTCACCTAATTTTTCATCCTTTTTCACGCTAGATTTTGCATCATTTTTTACACCAAACTATGCATCATTTTTTGCGTCAAATTTTGAACCAAGATTTGCATCTTATTTTATGACAGGTTTTGCTTCTAGTTTTGTGTCATTTTTTGCATCTATTTTTCATTCTCTTTTGCTTCCTATTTTGTGTCATTCTTTGCTTCCATTTTTGCACCATCATTTGCATCAAGTTTACACTGTATTTTGAATCCAATTTAACATCTTTTTATGCATCCATTTTGTGTCAGTTTTTGCATCTAGTCTTACGCCAGGTTTTGTATCTAGTCTTACACTAGTTTTTGCTTCTATTTTTGCACCAGCTTTGGTGCCTATCTTTGCACCATGTGTTGAATTTGATTTAGCACCAAATTTTGCATCCATTTTTGTGCCCATTTTTGCATCTTTTTTTGGACCATTTTTTACATCCACATTTACGTTTGATTTGTCTCCATTTTTCCCATCTCATTTTGCACCATATTTTGCGTCATTTGTTTCATCCAATTTTGCATCATTTTTAACACCATCTCTTGCATCTAATGTTACATCATTTTGAGCATCCAAATTTGCATTTATATTTGCATCTTATGTTGAGTCATGTGTTGTGTCCACCTTTGCATCTTATTTTGTGTCTAATGGTACATTCAATTTAGAGCCATTTTTTACGTCTACTTTTGTATTTGTTTTTACACCAAGTTTTGCATCCAATTTTAAGCTATTTTATGCCCCTTTTTGCACCATTTTTTTGTGTCTACTTGTGTCCAATGTTGCACCATTATTTACACCGACTTTTTCATCCAATTTTGCATTTTTTTGGTGTCTAGTTTTACATCGTTTTCACCATCCAAATTTGCATCTTTTTTGCCTCATTTTGTGTCCACATTTGCATATAATTTTGTGTCTGAGTTCGAGCCTAAATTTGCATGTGATTAGGAATCATTTTTTACATCCAATATGGCATCCTTGGTTTCACCTTTTTTCAGCCCCATTTTGCATCTTGTTTTATGTCTTTTCTTACATCTTTTTTTTCCTTTTTTTGCACCCAAGTTTGCATCCCAAATTTACACCATTATTTGCATCATCATTTGGCATATTAATTTGTAACGTTTTTTTCTTCTTTTTAACGCTCAACTTTGCATCTTATTTTACATCTAGTTGTTGTCTTTTTTTGCATCTAATTTGGTGCCCATTTATGTGTCCTTGTTTTTGCCCAATTTGATATCCTTTTGTATGCCATGTTTTGTTCCCTTCTTTGTGTCAACTATTGCACAATTTTTCACTTCTAATTTAAAACACTTTGTATGTCAATTGTTTGCATTTTGTATTAATTCCTAGTTTAACATCCAATTTTGCATCCATGGTTACATCCGTATTTGACTTCTTATATAGAGTATATTTTTCTTTACATATATGACCCCCTTTATAGATTCATAGTGAAATATATGATAGTTTCTAAATATCATTAAAGCAGATATCACAATTCAAAATCATTTGTAAAGAAATTTAAGAGAAATTGACAACATCCATCCAAAAAAATAACAATGTGTCATTAACAATTTTCAAAACATGTATAAAATAGCAACATAATACTAATAAAATCAGTATTATTTTTAATCAAAACAAGTAAAATTCAAATATGATTAACAAATCAAAATATTTCATGAATATCGTTATTCTACGATAAATTAACAACATACATAAATCAAACTCATCGTATGATTACAAAATCAAAATGTCTCATTGATATAGGGTAAATTCACAACACCCATCTAAACATAACAATGTCATTCTACACAATAATTTCTTCATAAAAAACAATGCATGTGCATGCCTAGCTACCACCACCAAGATCATCCTCATGATCATCTTGACCATCCTCATTACTCTGATCCACATCATCACCAACACTGCAACTATCATCATCATCTCCTCCTTCACCACCATCATCCTCATCCTCATCCTCATCATCTCCTGATATATGTTGAACATAATTTGGATCATCGTCTTGGCAATCATTACCTATAGCATTCTGACAAAAAAAATCAATATTACATGTTAGTATTAATTACATAACACAACGCATGTTTTTGTTATACAATGTTAACCATAAAATGAGGTAAGATATAATATCTAATAGTACTAAAAAATAAAATGAAAATATGGTTTAAAAGTATATTGGAAATCCAACTAAAATTACATACCATAGAGTCCATCCAAACAACAAATTCAACCCATCTCTTTTGCTGCAGCACCTCCTTTTCCAAATGATTTGGAGGTCTTCCATATTTTAGTTCCTATCAATCAATAAATAGGGAGAAATTAGATAACAATGACTTTCTTCTAGTACAAAATTTATTAAAAAAATATCACATGTTTAATATACTTACAAAGGTTGTTATCAGTGCTTTTAAACCTTTCTGGCCACTACGATGAGTGACTTTTGTCTTGGTTAACCTCGCCTTGGATGCCTTGTCCTTAAACATAAACCAATTCAATTTATTTTCACACAAATACATGTCTAAGATACTTATAAGTATTAATACATTCTAAATAATGTTTAATGAAAAATTCAATACCTGAATGCTCTCATTGCCGGCTTTTCTTTGTGCATCCAACTTCTCATATGATTTTACAAGTTCTTTCCATACTTTAAAAGGTATGTCAATAGGTCTTTGTTTCAGTCTTTGATCTTGAGGCATTTTTTTAATTTTTCTTGTTTGGTTAAAAATTTTGGTTAAAAAAACCGAACAAGTAATTCACATCAATGGCATGGGGACTCTATGGATATGTGTAAAAAAATGGCTATAAAGAAAACATCCAAAAAACATATGAGCTCTCCCTTTGATGGTCACTTGGGGCATATGGCTGGAAAGGAACAACTCCATTTTTGAAAATCAAGGACAATCCTTTCTCAAAGTCCTTCCTAATATTTGCTCCAAATGTCTTAAAATGAAAAACAAAATTCAAACGTCATCCTTAAACATCTCCCTTAAATATAACGTTGGACCATAAATTCTTCATTTTTATTGTTATCGGCTCTGGAATGATTTTTCTATATCCAATTATATAATGAAATATGTGTGCACTAATGAAAAAACATTGAGTTTCATTTTTCATAATCACAAACAATGAAAAAAGAATCACACGTAACTAGCATCATTTTGGAAATTTTATATTTATTAAAAATCTTTAACATGTTTTCCTCCCATATCTCATAAAAAGGTGTGAAATTTTTTATATACTCTCCAATAAGCACTACAACAAAACCAGCGATTTGGAGGTTTTACACTAAGTTTCTCAACATCGAGCTTACTAGGGCTTGCACCACCGGGGTTATTAGTAAGAATCTCATGAGGTTTGCATAGCCATGATTATTAGAATCAAAATAGTAGGATTTGCACTAAAAAACAGTTCATAGTGCTTTCCTGCTGGGGAGAAAATCACAAGTTCAACTTCTGCAGTGCAGAGCACCGAGAGCTCTTAAGCTTTCTTCAGCAATCCACCTACGTTTGGAAAATGTAGCCTACCTGCTGGCGATGTTCTCAATCCTCTTCCTCTGCATCTTTCCCCTCACTATTCTTGTATGTCCTCTTTCGTTTTTCCCTCCAAACAAACCCTCTCAAATTGAGAAAGCAAAACAACTCACTCGATGAGAATCCGAATCCAATTATCGCTTCTAACAATAACCCAATACGATACCAGAAGTGATTACACAAAACCTCATTGACTCTTCATTTGTTTGGAAAAGAGCCAAGCATAAACTTCTGACGAGGGTTTCCGTCTCAAGTCTGGCTCGCAGGACGTCGCTTAGTCAATTGCGAGAAAAGTTTTCCACCTGCCTGTCACATACGGTTTGTCACACTATATATTAAAATAAGGTTGATCATACTAACAATAAGGTTGTATAGTGTAAAAGGAGGGCTCTCCTGACTGCATTTGGTTGGTTTATAGAAAAGATTGCTGGAATGTGTAATGTGAATGCTCTGCTAACTGTTTTTTAAGCATTTGGAAGTATTAAAACCCCCTAGGATAATTAATGTAAGACCTGTTAATTAATGTGTAAAGATGGCTATTGTCCTTGGGCTACCTTAGCTGTTCGTGTTTAGTGATCTGTGGTATTATGACTCCTCAAGTCACTATTAAACCATGAGAACCATGCCCAGGCAGACTAGTGTGACATTGTGGATGAGAACCAAAACTAGACTCCTATAACCTCCTTTTTCATCCTTTAAATTGCAGAATTAACTGACTGTTCTAGTAATCGTTCTTGAGCACCTGAAGATGTGCACCCTAAATAATAAGAATAATACCTTGTAACATATGAATAGTCCATCCCGTGCATGTAGGATATGCACATGAGGTCCAATAAAATCACTAACCAGAATACCAGGTGTTATTAAAGCCTCTACAGGTTGATATATATGAATGTTACAGTGTGCAGGAGTATGATTCAATTCCATACGAAAATACAAAACATCTGATAGGATTTCCTTATACCTCATAGGCAAACAACCATTGTCCGTTCTATAGATGAGCAGAATAAGTGCTTGGTTCTCTACACTAAATAAAGACAAAGTATAGTACTTATTGCTGACAAAATAGGATTTAAATCGCGGTTCAATTGCTTGACATTCAGCTGGTCACAGAATTTAGAGTGCATAATCATAAGTGATGTTGCGAGCCTCATTGCTCAAAGTCTAAGGGTCTTGCGAGCCATAATCACAGCCATGTATGGAATATCTTGTGATTATGGCATTTTATGAGGTCAATTCTTGTGAAGACATTTTAGTTTATAATAAATTTTGAACCTCAACAGAGTTTTGGCAAGACCTGGCTGAGCTAGGACATCAACAACACAGCTAATATGAATGACATAATCTAGCCTCAAGAGGGAGCCTCTTTTGTTTCATCACTCTAACAATCTATGAAGTGGTGGAAAGCATAACAACTTCCCCTTGAATATGACACCTAAAATGAGTACAAATCCTAAATGATGCAGCCTTTGGTGCATGTCTCTCAAAGTATCGATATTTCAAATGTTGAAAGCTCTTGTGCCCATTTGATATGCATTCGATTGCAGTTCCCCTGAAGAAAGAATCTTATAAAGGTGAGGCCATGGCCAATATGTTAGCCATATCCATTGGAGTTGCCATTGCTTGACAACTTTAGTGTGATCAGTCCCACCATGATTCACATGGGCTTCTACTCAACACTGGCTGTTGCTATTGTAAGAGTCTTCAAGCTCGTTGAACCCATAGTATTGATAAGTGTATTCTTTGGGTCTCTGGTTTTCAAATTCTGCCTATGTTTTCCTCTCAGTATCATTATTTCAAATGCTGAAAGCTCTAATTCCCATTGCTGTGCATTTGATTGTGGTTTCCCTGAAGAAAGAAGCTTATAAAGGTGAGCCTGAGGCCAATATGTTGGCCATATCCATTGGAGTTACTATTTCAGCTTATGGGGAGGCCAAGATGAATGCATGGGAGGTGATTCTCCAGTTAAGTGCAGTTGCATGTGAGACTACCCAATTGGTTCTCATACAAATTCCACAAACATCAAAAGGGATTAAGTTGAATCCCATCACATCTTTGTTGCTCCTTGTTGCCTTGTTTTTCTCAGCACCCCCTGGGCCTTAGTAGAATACCCATTTCTGATAATCAGGGTCTCTTCCTTTGATTTGGATTACATGACATTCTGCTTGTGCCTTGGCTCTTAATCTTGCAGTGTTTCTTCTGATAGGAAAGACTTCAGCCTTGACTATGAATGTTGCTGGTCTTGTCAAGGACTGGCTGCTCATAACATAATCTTTGTCTGTAATAAATGAAAAGGTTACAGTCATAAACTTGAGTGGGTGTGGACTGGCTTTTCTGGCTGTCTGTTACTATAATCATTTGAAACTTCAAGCTCTCAAGTCCAATGACAACCAACCAACGTACCTCAGCAGTGCAGCTGATGCCAATGATGAAGGAGAAGGTTTGATAATGACGAGTGGGAGATTCTCAATCAGAGATTCAGAACCAGTAGAGAAAAATCAAACTCAAGCTTCAGGATTAGGTATTTAGATCATTAATATTGTCTTGTGCTAGAGATTATTGTTCTTGGATTGGCTCCTCTATGCCCAGATCTATTTGCAGGGAATAGGCCAGTCATTCACAGTGAAGAATATAATGACAAGATTAGTGTATAATGATGGACAGGATGGTGCCATGGTGCCAACCTAAATCTCAAGTAAGGAGACATCTGTTCAGCAATTTGTCAAGAAGCATGGCCTACAATTCAATTGCTCTAAGCCTATCACTTCTTCCACCTGTCAAATAAATTGTTTCCTGTTTGTTTAGTTGACTATGGTTCTAATAAATATACTATTGTTTGATGTAAAAAGACAAAACAAAACAAAAAATATGGAAAGTTGTGACCCCATTTTCTAACTACAAATTGAAATCGGATTACCATAGTGACCACCTCTGCTTATTGGAATCAAAAAGGGGGTGGGTTATGCACAATCCTCCGTATCATTTTCTATTACCAGAGATAATTAAAGCCACCCTAAACTCAAGTCTTAACTATGCTGATAGGGTGTTTGGGGAGGGGGATCCCTTACCAACCCACTATAATCTGCACAAAAGCATCCTAAGAACATATGCAAAATGCTCTCCTATCATCTAATGTCCAAGCAAGGAAACTCTTGAAAATATTATCTCTGCTCTGCTGAATGTAGGGCTAGTCTAATAGGTGGAAGGTGCCATACTCTGGATCAGTCTGGAGCTGGTTTACCCCTAATGGGTGGAAGGTGCCATACTCTGGATCAGTCTGGAGCTGGTTTACCCCTAATGGGTGGAAGGTGCCATACTCTGGATCTGTCTGGAGCTGGTTTACCCCTAATGGGTGGAAGGTGCCATACTTTGGATCTGCAAAGTATCTGTCTGGAGCTGGTCCATAACTCGCTCTGATTATGTATGGCCTAGTCTAATAGGTGGAAGGTGTCATACTCTGGATCAGTCTGGAGCTGATTTACCCCTAATGGGTGGAAGGCGCCATACTCTGGATCTGTCTGGAGCTGGTCCATAACTCGGTCTGATTATGTATGATCTGTAACCTAATATGGCAGAACCCCGAACAGGCATCAAAGATGTTGATTGACCACCAAGGCAGAAGGTTGAGGTGAGATCCCATCTAAAGTTGGAAGGAAAGAAACTATGGATAAAATCTTGGTTGCTCCTCTGAATCCGGGGTAGAATAACAGTTAGGAAGTACCCTGTGTAAATGATGAAACAACATAGAAATGCTCCCTTAGTGCTTCCAGATGTATACCAATTAATGAGCATTCAAGTGTTATTTCAAATATGAATCAAATTTGAAACAATGTCAAAATTTTCCAAAATTCAAGAGAGCAGTGCTGTAAATGAAATCAAAGTTTAGATTCCAACATACAATGGTCAAACTAGTGCCAAATAAACACATTAATGATGTTCAGATATGACAGAAAGACACCAGCACCAAAGCACAAGACTATGTATGTAAAACAATGCATCCACAATAATAATAATAAAAAATAAAAATAAAAAATAGAAGATATATACTAGTTCCAAAAAAAGAAAGTTTACATAACAATGATGCAAATAAACCCCAAAGTTTGATCATTCAGGACGTTAGCATGATCTCAAGAATTCTGCAGTAAAAGCTAGTACTTGAACTCCTAGTAACAGAAGATAGAACCAGTGTGATGCTAGTATTATTGAGTGGATGTTTGGGCTGTTATCAGCACTGATTTAGTTTTGGATATACCTGAGATATCAGTCATGCAAAAATTTTCAAAAAGGAAACGTTTTGACAGAGCAGAGTGTGATTTGGTTGCAGAGTAGAAAACCTTGTTCATAAATTCCAAAGGGCAGAGAGATAGGCTTGTTCATGCGTTAATGTGAGCCTTTAGAAGATGTATCAAGCTATAAAATACCAAACCCATCATGAATACTTGCAGATTAGAATAATGTGATCTCAAACTCCAGACATCGAACTTCAATAACATAGATCATTCCAATTATATTAGTCAAATTGTTCATCTTGTTTTGGCATGACTCTGTCCTTGGAGATGTTCTCTGTTGCTAGATTTATCAGAATGATTGCAAGAAAGCAATGGAAACAGGCTAAAAATTAAACTGTTTATGCAGTCAATTGTTCCATCATGAAAGTGACTTGGAAGGCGTGGATCTCATGCATTTGAATGTTATGATGAGCAATAAATGATTATTATGCCATTTGTGTGTTTTATCTCTCATAAACAGATTCAGATCTGAAAAGAATTAGATTTGTAGCCCTGAACGTCAAGCAATTAGGGCAGAATTTATTCAACTTGCCAAGCAAGTTGTTCACCTTGATTTAGGGTCGACGCTTCTGTAATGTGTAGATCAAGAAAATGGTGCAACACTTACCCTAAATCCTTAGTATGTGAACTTACACAGGAACTAATGGAAATTTCAAGCCTCCTGCAAACAATTCTGCCTAAGGATAACACAAATGACAAAAAGGTAATTTGTATCAACAGGATGACCAATGTCAAATATTTTTTTTTGGGAAGATTAGAAAACAGCCAGTCATGATTTTGGCAAAACTGAAAAATCAGTTGCCAGTCAGAAGATGCATATATTTTTGCCTAATTAATATATACATTTTTTTTCTTTGAAAAAAAAAAAAGTCAAATATTATGTAGAATATTACAAGAAGGAACATAGGTTATCAATAAATGGATTCCAGCTATAACTGTGAAAAAAATTATTAACCTCGGAACCATTCTGCAATCACAAGAAATTAACATAAAAGCCACTTATCCCTGCCTGATAAATAAAATTAAAAAAAAAATTAAGAAAAATCTCATCCAAGACTTTCACAATGAACTCTGGGAGCAAGAGTAAATCAAATTGAAATTGACCAGCCTCTGCTTTTTTCAATCTTAGAGGAAGTACTAAAGAATTTACAAACCGTTTCTCTGTTTTAAACATCTTATACACTCCAAGATAATTGAAAATTATTCCATTTAACCTGGGATATAGATCAGGACAGACCAATCCTGTAAAATACAATAGCAGTAGATTGAATAAACCATTAACTTGGGGAGGATGAAAAGAATATTTAGTTCCACAGAATTCTATAGAAAGAATAGGAAGTTCCACAAAATTGTAAAATAGAATTCATGGAATGCTAGATGACCAGTCTACAAATCACTTTTATTTAGCTTAGTTTATTTATTAGTGAAAAGTAACCTTAACTCAGCTGCAAACAGTTGTATCTTAGGCAACTACTCTCCATGGTCAGTCCAAATGGTGAATAGAATTCATACTTGCAATGTTCAGAAAGGTTCAAATCTCATGGGGATTATACTGGCCTTGACTCATGAGGACTTCTCACTCTATTCAATGAAGCAAAATAACTTGAGACAACTGCAAGCAACTAACTTGTTTCTGCCTTTCTGGAAAAAGTAATTGAACTCGAATTGTACCACCTTGCTGCAGCAAACACATAGTTAGAAAGCTATGTCGCACTGGCTTTGGGACGGGGGGTAGCAGGGATGGTGGGTAAGTTTCCGGAACCACCAGAGTGCACCCCCAAATTTTTCAGGGGACAGAAAGTTGGAGATGGCAATAATATATAAATTATTTTATATATTATAATAATAATAGTAATAGTAATCATAAATATTTAAAATTTTGAAAATAATAAAATATTAAATATAATAATAATAATATTTTTTTTCTTAATTCACCACGATAAATATAAAACATTTAAATAAATTCCAATTGCAAATAAGAAACACTGTGAATAAGAATTTAAATAAATTCAAAGAGAAAATTTAAATAGATCCCAAAAGCCGCCGTTGATGCCCACCCCCCTGACACTGATAAAGATTATAAATACAGTCAGGGATAAGAATTGCAGAGGAATAGCAAGTATTGACTGAGAGTATGATGCACTGGAGTCTGTGAGTGCCAGCGCCGCAGAAAGGAATTGCTGAGAACAATTTTAGAATGATATGCTGAGATGTCAGGTAGGATTTAGAAAATTAGAAGCAGGTAGGATTTAGACTTCAGGCAGGTGCAGGGATGGATTTAGGTTATATATATCTATATATATAGATATAATCTTGAACTGTCAGTAGGTTCAAGGGTCAGTTGACTGTCCCAGATATTTTTGTGAGGGACGGATTGGGAATGCCCTAGAAGTTCCCATGTCTCCAATGATGCCCCCAGCTATTCTGGGGCATTCCCAAGCCATTTTTAAGTCCCCAAAACACTGGAATGCAGGGTACAAGGGATTTGTCATCAGGCACATGTTGACTCTCCATGCAACATAGTTGGAAAGTAAGAGAGATATGGGAGACACGAGTTGAAAAAAAAAAATTAAAAAAAAAAGAGTCTGAAGTACAAGTTAATTACAAAAATGTAGATGAAAGTAAGAATGACCAAAAATTCTTTCAGTACGAATGACCAAAAACACTCCAGTGGTATTTCATTAAAGAACACAAGTTTATTATTTTGAATCCTGACTGTCTTCTCCCATATAATCAACTTCTAAAAGGTTAAAAATTCCTCTAATGTTTATCAAACAGACAAGTTGCTGAGTCGAGAGAACAAAGGAAGGCAAGTAGCATCTATCTCCCTCTCAACCCTGCACATCCTACCCCGCACCTAGAATGGTTTCGCTTACTGTAGAGGAGATTCTGTAGCACATAAACAAAAAACTTAAGAGCCACCCTTATTGTCTTTAGCATAAACACTCTCAATAACGAAAAAGAATTTGACTTTGTGTTTAAAATGGCAAATGCATGATGTAGAAGTAGTTTTAGATAAGCTAACTCTAGCTGCTTAGTACTTACTAGATTAGGAATGACTGCCACAGGTTATTCATGGATATAAATTTTAAGATAATGTGTTGGATAGCAAAAGGTTAGAATATGATTTTTATTAGTATATTTGTTGTACTTTGAACTGCAGCATTTTGCTTGGAACTGGATACAACTTACGCTTAATTAATTAAGATAAGCTAACTATAGCTGATTAGTAGAATGGGGATGACTTTCAGTGGTTGTTAATAGTAAATTAAAAGTTGGATGAAAAAGTGTTAGAATGAAACTTTTATAAGTTTAGGTTTGTTGTACTTTGAGCTGCAATATTTACTCAGAACTGAATAAAACTTATGCCTGATTAACAGCACATGCAACAAAATATTCAATATGAACATATAAGGGTTTAAACCAGGAATTTCAAGTAAGGAGATGTTAAAGTCCTCTCTTTTTTTGAAAGATGTAAAGCAATGAAAAATATAGCACATACTCAGAATCAACAGGGGAAACCATTATTATCCTCATTTTGTTACAAGTTGTATTTTAATAAAATCTTAATTACCCCAAAAATCAAAGCATGCAGCATGAAACGATATTGAAGACGACTGTGCTGAGATATTATCTAAACAACACTGTTGAATGAAAAGAGATTCAAACTTCCTAATGCCAATCATTTTCTGGGAATGGAACCTAAGCAACATTAAGCTAATTAAGACTCAAAATTTCTGTATTTAAATTTCATAGACAATTTAATTCCTCTAGAGCAGATGGCTTCTCATTGACTTGAAGTGTTTTGAGCTGTATTTTTCACTCAATTTAGGTTCAGCGAGTCATACGATTAGCCCTTGTCACATGCCAGCCAGAGGTCACAAGTTCAAACTGTGCAGAATCAGCAATTGCAAAAGTAAACCTCTCAACGAGCCACTCAGTTCTGCACTTCAACATGTTACATAACACACAAAAGTTCTCGCATTATCTAGAAGCGTGATGATTCATGTTTACAGCCCTAAATTTGATCAACTTAGCAAATCGTTAACAACAAAGACTCAACGAGAACCCTTTTAACATAATGCTACAATTCATTTGAAGGTAAAGCTCAACCTACATGCATAAAACTTCAAATAACATAACAATCAACCCTCAACATAGCATGATAGCCCTTTACACATGCCAGCCAGAGGTGACGAGATCAAGCCCTGGGGTCACCGATTGCCAAAGGCAACATCTCAATGACCTAACAAGTTATGTTCTTTCTGCCACTGTGATAAAAAACTTCTAGGATTTTCTATCTAGCGACTTCATTGATTATCTGTGAAGTTAAGACAGGCTATCCTAATATTTGAACTTTTACCCATGGAAATTAATCTTTCATTCGAAAGGAACACTTCAGTGATTATCTATGAACTTAGGACAGGCTGTCGTGATATTTTAGTTTCACACATGACCATAGAGTTTTGCTTTTAAATGAATACCTCATTGATTATCTCTAAAGTTAGGACAGGCCGTTGTGATATTGGAAGTTTTAAGCATCGAACCACGCTTTGCTTTTAAAGAAATTGAAATGCTACGTTGGAAGTGATTGTTATCGGGTTTACAGATCCAGTGTAAAAAACATTGGGATTAAATGTTAGAAGTCTAGGATGTAGTGATTTCATGCACTATATTTTTTTAAGTTAGGACGGGCTTAATAAACCTCTAGAATTGTCTAGATGATTAAATCATCGCCTAAATTCGATCTGCATAACTCGAAGAAAACCGTTTTGGGCAAAAAAAAATGCAATTCATTTTAAGGCAAAGCTCAACTTCCATGCTTGAAACCTGAAATATCATAACCTGTCCTAACTTTACAATTTATCAAAGAAATCACTACATTTTGAACTCATCAAGAGAACTAACGCTTCGCATTTCATTTTTGAAAATCATTCGTCACAGGCTATCTCTAAAACGCAACAAGAACCTCTTTATCGCGAATTATTTTAAACGAAAAAGCTCAATTTTCTTGAAAATATAAATAACGCAACAACATGCCCTAACTTGAAAAATGATCCATGAAATCGGTACCTGGGAAGCTTGAACGAGCTCGTCCAGGGAAGCCAGAGGTGGCAGCTGCTGCTGCTTCTGGCTGTGATAGACCGCACCCAGTTTCTCTTTAACTCCATGTTTGCTGAGTGAAAACCCTCGCAGCTTCCTCAGAGAAGACTTCATTTTAGCTACAGAGATTTTATGCTTCAGAAACAAAACCTCGAATCACCGTCTTAAAATGCAGAACCCCCCCCCCCCCCCCCCGTCCTGAATCTGTCCGAACTCCATTACGCAAACCTCGCAATAGCCCCTCTGAAACGGTCAAGACATTATTGAGGGTCTTGGTATGAACGGGCATGCTGAAAATGCTCTTGGGCTCTTTTCTCAAATGGAGCACAGTGGCGTGAAGCCAACCTACATCACATTCGTGGGTGTTTTGACTGCATGCAGTCATGCCACAACATCTCTGTCAAGACATTTTGTCAAACAATAGACGTGCCATTTCAATACTTGCACATTTCGAATAGAGATCTGTGAGGGAGGTATCTACAAAGATGTTGATCTCAATCTCATTTCTAATCATGTAACTATGCACACACTTACCTCGTTGAAGAGCTTCGACCTATGTACATGCTCGGAGAACACTAACCATAGTAACGGGACCCGGTACCACCTCCTCTAGCAGCATTTGATGGAAAAGCGTCAATTCCTCATAGGCATGTCCATTCTGAGAATATCCAACAATCATAGAGTTCCATGACACCAAATCTCTCTCACACATTTTGTTAAACACTTGGCGTGCATTCTCTATACTTCCACATTTTGCATATAGAGCAAGAAGGGCGTTCCCCACAAATAGATTGCAATCCAATCCGGATCTTATTATAAAATGATGAACCTTCATCCCCTTCAGAATAAAGGGAAGAATGAGTTCATCGGGCTGTATGCCTTTCTGCCGCATTTGGGAATAGAGTAGGAGGGCTTCCTCACAGGGTCCATTCATGGCGTACCCTCTGATGGGCACATTCCATAAAACATAGTCCCGTTTAGTGGAATTTTCAAAAACCAGTCGTGCATAATTCATGCGGTCGACTTTGTATAGAGGTTTATTAGTCTGCTTAGCAAGAAAATATTTCCATGAAACCCAAATCTGAATATGTGTGTACAAGCTTGCAAATATGAAGCCACACCTTCGTAAGTATCAATAACGACGTTTGGCTTCTGTGTCTGTTTCTGTTTGTCAGTGGTTTTGCATTTAATGGTAGTGGAAGCTACAGTTGGGCTACGACAATGGATGAGATAGGCATCGCCATTGATGTTGATGTTAGAGTGTGCATGAATATTTACATGCTCTTCCTTTTTAAGTATGTGACGAAATTCTGCTAAGTTGGAGGTTGCACAAGGTAGGATTGTATGTGCCAATTCCATTCTTCAACTGAGGGGACGAGAAAGACACCCCATGTATTTATTTCCAAATTAGTAATTAGTATACGGTAAGCTTCTTCGCACTCATAATACAGGGAACCCTTAATGCAAGAAATGTTACATGTAGAAAGCGAGAATAGCTAGAGTTTTTATTTTTCATCGGGAGAGGAGAATACATAAAATTGCAGAAATGTTACATTGGAAAGCGAGAATAGCTAGAGTTTTTCTTCTTATCCAAGTGATCGAAAGTTCAATCCAAGTGATCGAAAGTTCAATCCCCCGGACATATCTCACCAATTGAACTTAAAAAAATATGATACATTGTATATTGCAAAGCCATTAAGTTAAGTAATGACCTTGGCTAACCCAAATATTTAATTAGAATTTAAGCTCAAACACAACATTAGAAATGAAACCTTCACTCTAGATCTAAGGATATAGGGGTCAACATTGGATATTGGATACAAGACAAGGTGATCAAATGTATCTCTTGGACTAGCATTTTTTACAAAGGAATACAAATTTTAATGCTTATATTAACATGTATGTATAATATAATAATGAAATAGTCACTCTTTAGTTCATGGATAAAAGTGTTGGTGTGGAAGGAAATCTCGAGGGATGTGTCACTATAGTCATAAAAATTTCATTTATTGTGGCACATGGAGAACTTATTAATTGGGTGTAGCTTTAAAAATGGATAGGAGTGTTATCCTCCCCACCTAACTGCAATTCCTACAAATGACATATTTAGTGATTAATGAGTATATTGTTGTAATAATTTTGAACCCTGTGTTAAGAAATCCCTATGCAATCCAATTTAACTTATGTACCATCCTCAAAATGAGGAGAAGTCATTTGTGGGTTTCCTTAGAATGTGTATTTCAAGGAAGAATGTGTACTTTGTCGATATGTTGAAAGGTTTTACGGTCTTTGTGTTTTAGTGTACCATGTCATGTTTGGCATTGAGCGTTGGGTGTGTTGGAAGCCAACTCTTGGTAAACTCAAATACACTTGTCCTAAGGAGGGAGTTGGGGTTTTAAGGTTCTCTGGTTGTAAAAACTTTCAAAGTCAATGTTTTTCATCCTCTTCTTGCATATTGCAGCCTCAAGGCCATTCGATGAGTTGGTGGTCATGCTTAAGGTTTTCATCCTATTCTTGCATTGTGCTTAAGGTTGATTGGTACCTTGTTCCATGAATTATGATCAACTTTGGGTCCTCTTTCAGTAGACACCTCCTAGCCACAGTATTAAAGGAAACATATTGGTTTCCTTTACTAATTTTAGCTTGTAATAAATTTAGATGTAATGGTTGTCACACGCGTTCATATACAACTACCTCATAACAAAGCTAACACAAGCACTTCTACCCATGCCTACATCACATCACAGAGGAGGAATCAATCAATATTATTCAATATCCCACATTCGAGTATCCCTCCTTTGAGGATTCAATCCAACATATATGGAGATCAGGTCATCCATTTACAATAACTAGCTTTTCCATATAGCATGTTCATATTCCTATTGTCATGGCCGAAAGTACCACCGACATATATCTTATGCAATACGAATAAATAATTAGAACGCCTCAATGGATGCAATTCATCCTATAATGCATAATGCATATATTAGATAACCCGAACCATAGGCTCTACTGTTTCAAAACAAAATCATTTATCATACATAATCAATAATCTGTCTGCCACAGTTGCATGACACGTTAACATGTGTATCTTAGGGATTATGCACAATTAATCAGAAGCGCAGCATTGGATGCATAGCACAAATAACTTGTACCATAGTTTATACAGTCGAGCCTTAACCACAATTAACAAATTTGCATAGCGGCTCAAGCACGACTATTCACTATCTTAACAAAAGACAGGTTAACACCAATTCTACATAAGATCCACATACTGTGACTGTAATTAGAATTTCATTTATGTGCATCCATAAAATCATCTCATTAACGCCACATGCAGTGCATTTAAAACTCAAGCAAATTCTCTCATATGCTAAGGAATTTATAACATAGAGGGTAAGAAACCAACATACAGAACAATCTACGCAAGTGAGTCAAACTAGATCAAAAGAGAGAACGACACTTGGAAAACAGAGCACCGCTACCCAACCTAGAAATGACTCTTCAGTTCACCACCGAGTCGAGGTTCTTGCCATGGATCAACCGCCTCCAATTGATCTATGCAATGGGTATTTAATACCTTCTTTCATGATATGGTTTCCATTAGCGGTGTCTCGCTTTTATGGATCTTTTTATCCATTTGCGTAGGCTTATCTCATAAAAGCTCACCTTTCTCTCCCATGAGGATTTTCCTCATAGAAGATTGCCTTTCTCTCCCGCACAACTTTTATGTTTTTCTCAATGGATATTTATCTCCAATCCATCCAACTTATCTAGAATTAAATCGAGAAGCTTTACCATGAAAGAATTATCCTTTCCCATTCACCAATGTGATTTGGCAAGAATCTCATCTCTTGGTGTCTCGCTTTTCCAAGTGATTAATTTATTAATAATGTATTTACTTTTTATATTACACATCATACCTAGCTTTTCTCAGCTTAGGTTTTCAAAGTTTGACACACAAGGGAGGGGTGTTACATTTTGGATCCCTCTCTTTCCTTAAGATCCCTCCAACGGCAGCTAGAGTTCTTAGACGACTGTAAGGAGGAAGCCCCTATTGGAAAGGGACAAACAGTTTGAAGGTGTCTATCTTGTTGGTAATTCCTATATCAAAAGTTGTATTTTCATAGTCCAGGGGTTGGGAATACACAATTCCCATCCACTTGAGCTCAATTTTATCTCACAAAACTTCATTGGGATCTACCTAAACACATATGCAAACATAGGTGAAAAGGCCTTTCAAAAGTCTTTCCCTGTCTACTTTGACGAATCTTCCAATAAAATTGCCCACTTTTTCTAAGAGATCTAGATGGGTAAAGTGAATGGGAAAACTGGGAATCTTACCCATACTAGAGTAGTCATCGGCAACATAGTGAGAGGATTGAAGTTGGGAAACCATGGCTTCACTAGAAGACCAACTCATCCCCAAAACCATGGACCTTGGTCAAGGATTTTTTTCTTATCCTCAAGACATTTGAAGATCACCACAAAAAAAACATGGGTCTACATCCACCCAAACCGGCGTTCATCCAATCCTATCATAATCGAACAGAAAAACGCTACTTTTTCAATAGAAAATGGGGAATAAAAGTATCACCCAAGGATAATGACCATCGCATCAAGCGCTCAATCATAAGGGAGGAGCAATAATTTGACAATCACACGTCCTTGATTTCTGTTGATTTAACTCTGAACACTCACGTAATATTCTCTTGCTTGGCGAATTAAACACCACTGCATGGAATGGACGAGGATTGAGCCGAACCCTGGATGAAGCCCACTTCATTCTCATCTAAACACAAAACTATATATACGTCAAAGCTATTACAATAGATTCTGGCTGTCAACACCTCGAAGTTCTGTTTATATGTGGCTACCTTTTATGGTTACTATTGAATGTGTGATTGGCAATAGTAATGGCAACTTAGGGCTGCCAAATTTCCTTCGATTCCCTCACTACATCCTAACGCAAATAGTTGTTCAATGCCTTGGTTGTCTTTCAAAACTGGTAGGCAGCGTCTTCTTTGATATTTCTCGATGGTTTTAATTCCACTACAATCACAACTTTCATTTACATAAACTTCGTGTTTTCGCACGAGCGACGATTGTTCCAAGGTGAAATGTCACTTGGATGGTTTCAATGTTGTTGACCCATCATAACTAACTAACGGATATGCCCATTACAATTTTATACCACCCCATTATCAATATCAATTATGCATGGGAACCAATTAAAGCAACTTTTCACATTAATTTTATATGAGCATGAGAACATGTGTTAACAAGCAGCCCATAAAGCCTCATTTTGAATGCCATAGTCACTTAGAAGGAATTCCTCTTGTAGTAGCATCCTCCCTACTAAACTTTTCTAGTGCTAACATTAGAACCACCATTACAACAAGATATCTTTCTAGTGTTGACAACACCATTATAGTAAGATACCTCAAGAGAGACAGAAAATTTAAAAAGTATGATAGTAATACGTATCCAGAAGATGGTATTGAAACTAGTAATTGTTCACGAATCCATAAGATTGTAAGGTCATTCTCATTATCATTCTCATTTTCATCATCATCACCATCATCCTTGTCATTATTATTGCCATCATTACATTATCATCATAATCACCATTCATGCCATCATCATCATCATTATGGACATTGTTTGCAATTGTTCATAATTGTAGATGTTGTAAGAAATATCATCAACCCAAAAAATGTGATCAGTGCTAGAAAAGGGTTGTTTAGGACACATTGATATACGTAAGAGAAATAACAACTCTATTTTTGACAGATGATCGATGATGATCATCATCACCACCATTATCATCGTCATTGTCATTTTGATCATCCCCATCATCATCATTAATGTAATTTCTATCGACATTGTTGTAATAATGCATCATCATCATTCATGCCATTATTGTTTTTTATGATGACCTAGATGAAATTATGATCATGACACCAAAGATAATGCTTATGATTATGACAATGACAACATCTAAAATTGGGAAGATTCGCCAACGTCATTAGCATCGTCATCATCATAATCATTGCCATCATCATCATTGTCATTGTAACCACTATCGTCTTTATCATCATAATCACAATTCATGTCATTGCCATCATCTTCATTTTCATCATTGTCAATATTATTGACATTGTCATCAATTGTTCATAATTGTCAATGCCATAAGGAATATCATCAATGCAGAAAATATGATGAGTGTTGGAAAAGGGATGCAAAAGCGAACATAGAAATGGGGGCAACAATAGAAGTAAAATTGGATGAAAAGTGGATACAACATAAGTAGATGCACAACAACATGAAAAACCTGACACAAAAGTGGATGCAAAAGTAGATGCAATTGTCAATGCAAACTTGGATGCAAACATGAAGGCAAAAGTGGAAGCAAACATGGGTCCAATGGTAGGTGTAAAACTTGGCACAAATTGTGGTGAAACAAATGTGGATGCAACAACGGAAACAAAAGTATATGCAAAAATGGATGAAACAAAAGTGGATGCAATAGGGGATGCAAACGTGGAAGCAAATGTGGTTGCAATGGTAGGCGCAAGATATGGTGCAACAAAAGTGGATGTAACAATAGACAAAAAATATGCAAAATAAGATGCAAAAATGGATGTAAAAGTGGAAGCAAACATTGATGCAACATGCAAAACAAAATTGGATGCAAAAAATGGATATAATGTAAGTAGATGCAAAAGTAGATACAAGACGAGATGCAAAACCCAATGCATAAACCTGACATAAAAATGGATGCAAAAATAGATGCAATATTTGATGCAAAAGAGGATGTGAACATGGATGCAAAATTGGAAGCAAACGTGGATACAACAGTGAGTGAAAAACATGGTGCAAATTGTGGCATAACAAAAGTGGATGTAATGATAGATGCAAAAAAAGAATCAAAGTATGATGCAAATGAAGATGTAAAAAGGGATGCAAAAAGTGAAATTTAAAATGGGTGCAACAGTGGATGCAAAATTGTGTGCAAAAGTGGATGCAATAGAAGTCGATGCAAAAGTAGATGCAAAACGAGACGCAAAACCCGATGCAAATCCCGGTCCAAAATTGGATACAAAAAAGGTTGCAAAAATAGATGTAGTAGTTGATGAAAACCTAGACGCAAATGAGGATGCAAACGTGGATGCAAAATTATAATCAAAAGTGGGTGCAAAAGGAGGTGCCAAACTAGGCGCTAATTGTGGCACAAAAATATTAGATGCAATAGTGGGTACAATAATAGATGCAAAAGAGGATGTAAATATGGATGCCAAACAAGAGGGAAAAGTGGATGCAACAAAAGTAGATGCAAAATTTTATGCAAAACTAGACACAAAACACGATGTAAAACTTGGCGCAAAAGGGATGCACAAATGGATGAAAAAATGGATGCAAAAAATGATTTAAAAAAGGATGCAAAAGTCGATGCAAAAGTTGATGCAAGTGTAGGTGCAAAAAGTGGATGCAAATGAGGATGCAAAAGTATGTCAAACAAAATTAGGTGCCAAACTTGATGCAAAACCTGGAACAAAACCTGGTGTAAAGGATGATACAAAACTTGGCATAAAATTTGGTGCAAAACGTGGTGCAAAACCTATTGCAATACCTGGTGCTAAACTTGGTGTAAGATTTGGTGCAAAACTTGATGCAAATTTTGTGTCAAGTTTTGCACCATATTTGATAAATGGATGCAAATAGCACCAAAAATGGGCTCTAGATGCAAAAAAAGAAGTAAAAAGGGACGCTAATCGCTGGTTTTGTTGTAGTGTGCATAATACATAACCTCCTCTACGTTGATCATCAATTTACAGAAGCAGAAACATTCACAGGTGTACATAGAAGCATCAATCACACATATCAACACAATATTTTCCTGGGGAAAGCATCTCGCTAAAAACCCCAACTATCTGTATATTATATTGATTGAATCATGTAACAATACATAGTACAATACTCCTCACAAGTACTCAGTACTATCTCCACATGTTACACACAATACAGCTCAGATCTGATCTCCAAATCTCCCCCGCTGCTTGCCTGTCTCCACTGCACAATACCTGCAAGAGAATGAATGAGAATGGTTTACCAAACTCGTATTTAACCTCCAAAGAATCACTCACACTAGGAAAGACGTGAGAAGAGGCTATAATACTTGGTATTGGCCAATTCATTGGCATACTCAATCCATTTGATTGTGCAAATCATCATGCACAACTCTAGTCACAATGGATAGCAATCTGATCCTCTAACACCTGTCCCTCCTGAACTGAACATGCACTGACATGCAATTGAGTTAATTGATGTATTCTATAGTTGCATTATGAGTTAATAATTAGTTTAACAACTCATCATTAGTCTATTTGCAGTTAGACTAATTACAACTAGTTTAACCAAGTCAAACTGAACACAATCCCATCAACTCTACAATCAACTCCACCAAACTCAACTGATTGAGTTCTAACTGAAGTCATGCATGCAACAACTCAACTGACCCACAAAGAAAGTGTACTTCCTTCTGACAGCTGCATGTGCCACATCTGTAGCTCAAACTGAAGTTCTCCAAGAGAATAAGATCAATTTTATAGTCCAAATATTATTATGAGACAATAATATTTGACCTTTCTATTTTTGACAGCCAGTCTAAAAATAGATTGTGATCACTCCTGCTGTGATCACTCCTGCTGTGGTCACTCCTGCTATGGTCACTCTTGCTGTGATCATCCCTGCTAGGATCCAAAAATAGAACTTGCGCCATAATTTGCCTGCGGGCCCACTTAGTGAAGGCGACTCCTTTCCACTAAGCTCCATCATCTTGTTGCATTCTCAACAAGAATTTGTTGTTGCACACTTTTCAACACTCCCTATCAACAAGAAAGGCTTCCTCTCAAACCCGATCATGTAACTCTGGAATGTTCTCCATGCAACACATCTGGCCGATCCACTTGCTCTGTCATCAAAGTCTCTGA
This sequence comes from Pinus tabuliformis, assembly GCA_031772625.1. Taxonomy (NCBI): domain Eukaryota; kingdom Viridiplantae; phylum Streptophyta; class Pinopsida; order Pinales; family Pinaceae; genus Pinus; species Pinus tabuliformis. The sequence continues at coordinate 30,651,739 of CM062804.1, forward strand.
CTGCTATTGCCTCTATCGACTGAAAACTCTGCATCTCTGTGCTCTTCAGTATCTGACTGCTCTAGCCTCTGTCACTTTGATCTCTGACTGCATCTGTGCTGCTGCTAGTTCTATCTCCCAGCATTGCATCCACACTGCACCTCCCAACTGACCTCCCTGTTGGGCTAGAAACACCCTCTAATGCTGAAGCTCTACCTGCTGCTGACAAGTGCTCCCTCTCTGACATCTGCGCTACTGCAACATCTCCATGCATCTCGCACCATTGCACACCTCTCTGTGCCACCTAGCAGTGTGCAAAACACTTTTGCCTCTCGCATTGCTGCAGCCTACTAGTTATGCGCTGTTGTGGGATTCCCTGCACTGTCGCTCTCTCTGTCGCTCCATCCGCATCTGTCTCTACCCAATCAGTCAGTTCCTGCTACTCCACATCGGGGCTCCTGTAGCAAGGTCTCATCCAAGAGGTTGGGTACCTCAAGGATCCTACCTCACCTCCTTGGGACGATCAATCCACATCACCCCACCTCCTACCTGGAGGTATGGCTGCATGCGATCCCTCTGCCCACCTAGCTCAAAGTTTCCCCCTACTGGAGGTCTCTGCATGAGTCGATGTCTCTACTCGATCTCCTCTAAGCTTCCCATGTTGTGGCTCCTCCAAAACCTCCTAAAGCTGCTGCACCAATCGTGGCTCCTCCACAATCGTCTAAGACTTCTTCTGGCTCTGCATGTTGAGAGTTAATATACGCTCCCTCTCAACCACCAAGTCTCCATCAGTTGCCTTGCTGCTCAAGGCTTTGCATGCATCTTGAACCTCAAGAGCATATAGGTTCTTGACGCGTGAACCAATCTGCTTCACCTGTATAGTGATGATGTGTCTAAGGAATATCTTTTCCTTACTAAAGACCACATCATAGCCTCTGTCTTTCAGCATCGTGATCGACACCAAGTTTCTCTTCAGTCCTGGTTCATACTTGACATCGGTCAAGGTAAGGTGAGCTCCATGCTCCCTCTGAAAAATAACTGTGCCTACACCTGAGACACTATACTTCTCATCATTACCCATCCCTATGAGTATCTGGAGATATTTCTCCTCCAAAGTACTGCACAAACTTTTGTCACCGGTCATGTCGAAAGAAGCTCCACTGTCAAGAAACCAACCACTTCCCACCATGGATGAAACCATGCATTCGAAGAGTGTGAAGTCCAACTCAAACTGTGAAGCAAGTGAGGCTGCCTCACCTTCAGATCCTTCCCCGGATCCCTTATTTGACTTCTTCTTTGGGCAATTAGTAGCATAATGGCCCAACTCATGACAACGAAAGCATCACACCTTCGACTTGTCAACCTTCTTCCCATCATTGGAAGAACTGGATTCGGAAAGAGAAACCTTCCCCTTCCCCTTCTTTGCCTTACTCGCTAAGGCACAGTTCTCCTCATCCTGCATGGATGAAGAACCGTCTCTGGTGCTCCATCTAATCTCCTCCTGCACAAGATTTGACAAAAGTCTCTCCCATCCTGGTAGTTTCTCCCTTCCATTCACCGAGTCCTGGTAGCTATGCCAACTCTTAGGAAGGTCAAGGAGTGCTAGACTCACCATCCTCATCTGACAGTCACCCCCACACTTCCCAGATCATCCCGGCATTGGGTGAACTTTGTGAGATACTGGGGCATACTGTCTCCATTCTCACACTTAATGTTTCCGAGTTTTATCTCTTGCTTTGGAATTAAATTCGAATTCCACCAGCTCAAAAACTCAACCACTTCCGATCTAGAATTCGTGAGAACAAAGTATTTCTTGTACAGAGATTGAATGTCTGGGCATTCACCGGATATCTCACCTTCCAAAAGAAGGATGAATCCAGAAGCTACCTTGCCTGATTACAGACTCTGCCTGAAGAAATAAAATGTAAACACTTTCTGAATAATAGATCTGATGATCAATCCTCACTTTGATATCCTGTAGAACTTTTTCTACAAATCAACCAACTCTGATACCATGTAGAAATTTTGAAGAATATGACACATATTCACAGAGATTGTCCTGATTATACACTTATAAGCGGAACATGCATAATACATAACCTCCTCTATGTTGATCATCAATTTATAGAAGCAGAAACATTCACAGGCGTACATAGAAGCATCAATCACACATATCAACATAGTATTTTCCCGGGGAAAGCATCTCGCTAAAAACCCCAACTATCTGTATATTATATTGATTGAATCATGTAACAATACATAGTACAATACTCCTCACAAGTACTCAGTACTATCTCCATATGTTACACACAATACAGCTCAGATTTGATCTCCAAATCTCCCCCACTGCTTGCCTGCCTCCACTGCACAATACCTGCAAGAGAATGAATGAGAATGGTTTACAAAACTCGTATTTAACCTCCAAAGAATCACTCACACTGGGAAAGACGTGAGTAGAGGCTATAATACTTGGTATTGGCCAATTCATTGGCATACTCAATCCATTTGATTGTGCAAATCATCATGCACAACTATAGTCACAACTGATAGCAATCTGATCCTCTAACACCTGTCCCTCCTGAACTGAACATGCACTGACATGCAACTGAGTTAACTGATGTATTCTATAGTTGCATTATGAGTTAATAATTAGTTTAACAACTCATCATTAGTCTATTTGCAGTTAGACTAATTACAACTAGTTTAACCAAGTCAAACTGAACACAACTCCATCAACTCTACAATCAACTCCACCAAACTCAACTGATTGAGTTCTAAATGAAGTCATGCATGCAACAACTCAACTGACCCACAAAGAAAGCGTACTTCCTTCTGACAGCTGCATGTGCCACATCTGTAGCTCAAACTGAAGTGCTCCAAGAGAATAAGATCAAGTTTATAGTCCAAATATTATTATGAGACAATAATATTTGACTTTTGTATTTTTGACATCCAGTCTAAAAATAGACTTTGATCACTCCTGCTGTGATCACTCCTGCTGTGGTCACTCCTGATGTGATCATCCCTGCTGGGATCCAAAAATAGAACTTGCGCCATAATTTGCCTGCGGGCCCACTTAGTGAAGGCGACTCCTTTCCACTAAGCTCCATCATCTTGTTGCATTCTCAATAAGCATTTCTTGTTGCACACTTTTCAACATATTTATCCCAACACGCCTACCCTACGATATCCCCCTGCCCGATCCATCTCTTCATTTCTCCCTCCTCTGGATGACTACCTTTAGATTAACTTTGACGGGGCTTCCAAGGGTAATCTTTGTGTGGCGGGCTTCTGAGGCATCATTCGAGACTCTGTTGGCTCCCTAAGGGCAACTTATTATGGCTTTTGTGGTCTCTCAACAAACAATGTGGTTGAACTGATAGGATTGGATGTGGGCATGAGCTTGGCCTCCCACCTACGCTACAGAAGGATCAAAATAGTGGGGGACTTACACCTCATTATAGACATGGTTCAGAGGATCATCAATGACTCTACCCCCAGAAAGTGGCCAAAATCTAGAGATTGAAATCTCAACTTTCTCGCATTCAGCATGCCTTGACCCAGTTCGAGTACTTCAACACTAGCCATGTACTTCAAGAAGGAAATACAGTAGCAGACTGGCTGGCTAATCGTGATGTGAACCCTCCGCATAAAGATTTCAGGGTGGCCTGGTCAGACATTCGAACCAAAGCTGATCTGGACCCTAGGAAAATGTAGACTCTCCAAGAGTTGATACACAAAGATTCAAAAGTCCTCGATGGGGGTGACCAAGCTACGGGACAATTGGCGGTGCGTTGGAGTGTGGAGCTAGTTGGGTCTCCATGCGTAGTACGACTGCCTTAAAGGGTCATTCGGATCTGGTCTGGACTCCCGCGAGCATTACATAATGTGTAGCGTAGGTAGGCGGGTGGCTAATTGTAGTTGTTGGGTGATGAGGAGGGAGTGTTGGGTTAGACAGAGTAGTGGGGTATTGGCATCTTGACTCAGGCTGTGGCTTGGGGTGACAGTGCAGGACGATCTCGGAGCTGGAAGACGTGCCGAGGATTGGAACCTGCAATCAATTTTGTCATGGGATTCGGGGGAGAATCAGAGTAGCAGGCGTAATGAGGGATACTGTTTCGAGGTTGGAGAGTGTGGATGTCGTGCATTCGTTTCCACTTCCTCACTCTGGTTCTATCTTTGGGTAGGGCTTGCTCCTCTAAAGAGGCAGTGTTCTGGAGAATTTGGGTCTTGGTCTAATCCTTCGAGCGGCTTGTCCACTTTAGAGACTGGTGACGAGCCCCCTTGATCGGCGATAGATAGTGGAAAGGGATACGAGAATGGCACCAGCTGTTTAGGGTTCCCTGACGTCCATGCGGCAAGATATGTGTTTTTGTATTTGGTTCATATCCAGCATGTGTGGTGGGTTGTACGGGACAACCAGACTCATCCTTGCGGTGGTGCAACTGGCGATGGAGGTGCAGGCTGTATGCCGAGATAGAGAGGACATGCTCATAGAGGGGGAGTTGGCCACCGCATGGAAGATCATCCGCAATAAGGAGTTCCTAGCTTGAGCTCAGAGTTGGCTAAGAGTTTCCATTCTGATTTCGATGTAGCCATGTCCCCAGATCGCTCCCCGGGCCACGTTGAGGCTTCGGTCACCTTGGACTCCATGGCGGCCCAATTGAACAATCTCCATCTGATATGGAAACTTTGAGGGAACAATGATATGATGACTAGAATGAACTGGTGGCCTACATCAACGACCTCCAGCACATGCAAAATGAGCTCTTGGACTCGATACATGGCCTTCGGAGGCAGCTCCGATGCATAAACAACCACCTCCGTTCTTTGGAGACTCGAGTGGAACACACTGACTACCACTTGCACGAGCGGGTTGCGTTCTTTTCTGCCCCACCACCACTTCCACCCAACCCAGTCCCATAATGTGTATTCTTGGAAAATTCTCTTTTTATGTTTCTTTTGTATCTGAAATAACCAACGACACAAGTTGTCTTGGCCTCTTCACAGGCTTAATATTTCTCAGAGCAGGACTCATGTCAGCTCTTAAGCCTGATACTCAGCCTTGTGCTGAAACGATGATGTATTTTGATGATCTGGTAATGATGTATTTTGTTCCTGAAGTTATGATAATATAATGCAGTTTTTTTGACTGACAAATAATAATAATAATCATATTTATATTTTTAATTTTTATAAACCTCACGGGGGTGGTTGTGCCTGTGCTGGGGGAGGAGACATGCTAAAAAAATTAGTCAGCTTAGGGCTAGTGTGGCCCAGGTAGAGTGCGATTCTCAGGTGAATTTGATGGATTAGATGCTCCTAGGTTATGATTTCTCAAGCCATAGGTCAAGCCTGGAGGATCACATACAAATTGACAAACAAACAAACAAAAAATATACTTAATAACCAATTTTAGTGGTAAAGCAGTGTGGATGTGTAGAAATGCAAGTAGGTCCTTTGGTTAGCTCTCTCCAACAAGTTTCTTACATGGGACAATGGACTAAAAATAGGTTGGATTGGTCATTGTCGATGATCTTTGCGCAGATTGGAAGAAGAAGAATTAGTTAACGACCTATTTGTGAATTATCTCTTTGCTCGAAAGGTCTGGTCATTTGTTGTATCTAAGTATGCTTCATCCTCCACTCTTTGGGACAAGATTTCACTTGCATAATGTGTTAAAGATTGGATTTCAGAGAGACGGGTTCAATTCTTTCTAGCTCTCTCGGTTCCTTGGGTTTATACTATCTAGTGGGATAGAAACATGGCTATTTTTTAAGACAAAACTATTTTTGTTGAAGTGGTCATGGTTGTTATAGAATCTGTAGTTTATGCCCATAGAGTGGATCTAAGAAAAAAGAAATCTAGGATTCCTATTATGTCTCAAGTGAAGAAAGAAATGGCTTGGGGATACTTTGATCGGGCTAGACAAGGCAATCCAATTTTCAGGGACAATGCAATTCTTTATCTTAAGAGATATCTTGTCAAACTTATTCATTTTTGTCAAGGCATTGGCACTAACACTAAGGCAGAGCTCTGAGCTTTGTGGGCTCTTCTGTATGTGGCAAATTATTTTGGGGTCAAGAACTTACAACAACTTGGGAACTCCAAACTAATGGTCTAGTGGATGTGCAATGTGAGTAGAATTGATGGTCTTCATCTTTACCATATCCTTTAGGAAATCAAGAGTGAAACAAGTAAGTTGGAATGATTTGAGACCAAACACATATTGAGAGAGTTGAATGCTATGACACATACTTATTCAAAGAGACGTTATTGGTTCTTTAAGGCTCCTTGGAAATAGCAAAATTCCTAGATAATTAAGTGTTGGAGTGGAGAGTTATCCAATTTTAATAATAAAGCTTGAAATGATAAAATAACTTTTTTTGAGTTAATTTAAGACAAATTTGTATCAAATTTCTTTTGTTGATAGTCATGCAAAGGGTTTTTTTAAGACAATCTGAGAATTTTAAAAGTTTTTTATTTTGTTTTCTTGATAAATTTACAATGTCTTTTTATTTTGTTTTTTGATAAACGTACAAGGTATTCTTAACGTATATTTTTCGATCATTTTTTGAGATGACCAATCTTTATCGCAAATCGATGTCAACATGAAATAAGATTTCTTTAACAGCGCTAGTATTTGAAATTCTTTAATTTGTCCAAATTTGTAATGGCAAAATTAAAAATTAACCCAAAAATATCGAATCAGGTGTTTTTTTTTTCTTCTTAAAGTAGCATCGAGATTTTTTTGAATAGCAATGGAGTTTATATATATCTATATATATATATAACATAACATACACACCAGGATGATACATAAATAAAGGTTTTGACGAGCAAACTTAAAGGAAGTGAAATCTGATAGCAAACAAATACTCTTCTCAAATCCCAAATTTACATTTCCTTCTCACCGTCTTTGGACAATGCATTGAATGGTCTCGCGGGGGTTATGAATCCATGGAATTTGCTCCCCTCTTCACTCATCGTTTCGGCCTTTGCATACTCAAACGTAATAATAGACTACTCATTATTTCACATTGTTTTTTTACATGGATTTTTTTATTCTTTTCTTTAGTAGGTTATTTTTTGGGATTGGGATCATGGAATCTATACCGTGGAGGAGCTCGAGATGAAGATCAACGACAGGAATTTGAAAACATTTAAAATAAGTTTTAAATGGTCGAGAAAGTGTATATATCAAAAAAATCAATCTGTTAGATTTGTTTATTTTTATTTGGGAATGAACCAATTATTTCAGATTGAAGAGTGGTTTAACAAAACACCCAATCACCATCTATCCAAAACTCCCATATATATATATATATATAGATATAGGTTTCTTATGATTCAAAGTAGGTTTTTGAATATATATATATATATATATATATATTCAAAAACCTACTTTGAATCATAAGAAACCTACTTACATTATCAATTTAATCTATAAACAACAAAACACTATTTATAAAAGTATTTACATCTTTGTAAAGAGAATAAATTTTCTCCACTTTACCAACCAACAAAACTCTAACAATACGTCATTTTAAACGGAGTGACTTTAAATACAAAATGTCCTTGCTACTAAAACAATATGGCAAAAATTTTAAAAATGGACATGGGATATCATTGGTGTAATTTGGCACCATGTTATGATTGAGCTGTGAGGCTCATTTTACAGCCTAGTGTGAAGGTGATGTGTAAGTATGTACGCCCCTCTTAAAACAAAAATACAATATTCTCTAAATAGAAAAATAAAATTAGCTATAAAAAATAAAAATAAAATGATATGCATATTTAATTAGTTGTTCATATGAAGTAATATAATTTCATGTAAAATAATAATTAGAAGAAAAAAATATATGAGTAAGATGTTTAAACTTTATACTTTTCAAAAATGTTTAATACGTGATATCAACTTTATATATATTAATATATAGAAAAAAATGTTGAAAAAATATTTTAATGTTATATAAAATAAAATATCTAATATGAGTTATGAGTAAAATATTTTAATATGAATTAATATTGACACATATTTAAAAACATATTAATAATACAAAACCAATGTAATATGCGCTAGCTCAATACACATATTATATAATATGTGCTATAACATCCAAAAATTTGATCTTCTCCACTCATACACATATTATATAATTTCTCTAACATTCAAAAATTTGATCTTCTGCACTCTATTATATCCGTGCTTAAAATTAATCTATATTAATAATAATATTAATTGAATAAATATATAATACTTTATTTTACACTTAACTTTTTATTTTTACCCATCTCATCTCTTATTAATTAATCTATTTTTTCATAACTCATTTCTTATTTCTTGTTAAGAGACATTTGTGTCCATCCCCACTCTTAGGTTGACAATAGAATTAAAGTGAGAGGGATTCTTGACCTTCGGCTAACGAAGAGATAACTTAGCCTTTTAAGTTATCATGGGTCTCATATACATATTATCGAGTTGGTGGCACCTCTATCGTATTGTCCCATGTGAACAACATTATCAATATCGTTGACAAAAGATTCTAATTTATCACTCATTGATTTGGGTGTTTATTCGGAGGGTGAGACATCCATTTAAAGTGCGTAGATTTAGGTGGAGCGCTTATTTATAATTTGAATGTGATGATTTTGGAATCATTTTGATAATTTATTTTTATGATTAGAATAAAGGATTAATGTTTATGTCGATGTATTTACTGTTATATTATATTAATATTATTATGTGTTGGAAGATGTAATTTTATTTGTTTTAGTTGTGATTTTTCATGTTAAGAGTTTGTTTTTGTTTTATAGGACTGGTTTCTTTAATTTGGTGTGTGGTTGAGATATTCTCTCAACCAATTCATTGTGTGTTCAAGATAGTTTCCCTATTTTGAGACAATATTTCCTGTAGATATGCAATATCATATTTGATTAATGAGATACAAATTTCCTTATGGAAATTTAATATGGAATTAAAGTTGCAGGTTTGAGAGGGCCTGTGAATCCCTGAGTGGGGAGCTGGTGTGAAAAAAACCGGTATGGTAAGGAGGTGGAGCAAAAACACAATGGAGAAGGTGCAAAGAGAGCAGCGTCATTTTGCGTGTTGCTCCAGGTGGAAGTCGAACGATGGAGAAGCGTACCTGTGTGGAGAGAGAGGTTCGACTGTGGAGGCCGCACCGTGAAGAGCAGTGTGGAGACTGTGTGCTGTGGAGGCTACGGATCGGTGGGTGAATGGTCTGCGAATCGGTTACTGCTTGGTGTTGGTGTGGAGGTCGGAACTGAGGTCGAGCTGTAATATCAGTGGCAGCCCACACTTGCTGCTCTGGTGCCTGCAAGTGCGAGTTTCCAATTGGAAGGCCTTGAGTGAATTTTGAAGGCCATTTAAAAAAAAAGTTGGGGTTGTAATTTTTTAAATCTTGTTTGGTGATATCAAGTTGGGGCGGAGTATAATGAATGTTGTGTAACCTTTTTTAATGTTGTGTTTGAAACAAACATTGGGAGTATAATAAATGCTGGGGCAAATTCAAAAATGGGATAAAACATATTTTTTTTTAAAATATGTTGGGTGCATTTGATTAAGGTTTAATAAAAAACAAAGGGGATCTTGTCCAAGGAATTGTTTTTTTAAGAAAGCACCCATTTTTTTTTCTTCGAAACTGCTTAAATTTCCATAAGGAAATATGTATCTCATTAGCCAAATATGATATTACATATATACAGGAAGTGTTGTCTCAAGATAGGGAAACTATCTTGGACACACAATCAATTGATTTAGAGAATATCTCAACCACACACCAAATTAGGGAAACCACTCCTATAGAATAGGAACAGACTCTTTACATAGAAAGTCACAATTGAGACAAGTGGAATTACATCTTCCAATGCTCCCCTTAATGACTACTTGTCTCGATATCAATCTGCAAGATCTACATCTGGTCCAGTCTCGTAATTACACCTTGTACCTTGTTCATGCAATTGTCGATGTCCATATAAAGGAACAACCATCTACCGGAATGCATGGGTTCCCAATTGCTGCAACCGCTAGTCTACTAGGAAGTCCTTCACATACATGGTTCATCCAACCTCTCGATTGTAGGAATTTACAGGGTAAGTTCCTCAGACAGAACACCAAATGACACCGCTCAAAAACAGATCACAGATCAATACACCAGTATTCTTGACATGGTTAAAACTCTCAAAGTGGGAAACAGTCCACGGCTTGAGCCAACGCGGCCACTTCAGGCAATTTATTAATAAAAGAATGAAAATTTACATAAGCTTCTCTCATGAACGGTTACCCTACAAATGACCCTCCCTACTCTTTAAATAGAGATCATGGACCAATCGGGTGTTAAGCCACAGATCAAGTGTCGGTAATACCGAGGAGAGAATGAACCATCAGATCACTACATATCGTGACCGTCAGATTGTAAGTTACAAAAGTACATAGTAAAGAAACACACTTTACCTAACTCTATACTAGACCAAGTTATACTTTACTATTTCCTATGTGTCAGAATATCTAACATCCCCCCTTAAGAACAACTTGGGACAGGATTAAAGGATGTACAAATATGACACAATACCAGAAGGATGGAGGCGTTAGAGCCTATCCCCCCTTAGTGACAACTTCCTGAACTCTAACCATAAATCGAAGTTTAGTAAACTTTGCCTCTGTGAGAGCCTTTGTAAATATGTCTGCAATTTGATCATCCGTTGAACAATATTGCACTTCAGGAACATGGTCATGAATGAGCTTTCTGATGAAGTGCATGTGCAGTTCAATGTGTTTGTTGTGCTGATGTTGGACTGGATCTTTGCATAGTTGAATGGCACTTTGATTATCACACCAAAATGTAGTTGGATGTTGTTGTTGAAAGCCAGACTCTGACAGGATCTGACGAAGCCACAGGGCTTCCTTATTAGCTTCTACGGCACCATGATATGCTGCTTCTACTGAAGAAAGATAAATGGCACTTTGTTTCTTGCAAGCCCATGTAATAGGTCCTGAACCAAGACTGAACACATAACCGGCAATAGACTTCTGATCATCAGGGTCACCAGCCCAATCGGAATCAGTGAAACCAACCAATAGAGGAGATGCTTCTGCACTGTAATGAATCCCAAACTGAACTATACCTCGAACATAATGAAGTATTCTTTTAGCTGCTTTCCAATGACTTTCATGTGGGTTTTGCATAAACCGAGCAATAATGCCAACATCAAAGGAAAGGTCAAGATGAGTATGGGTCAGATACAAAAGTTTTCCTACAAGTTGACGGTATAAGGTAGCATCAACTTCAGGGGAAGTACAAGTGACTGAAAGTTTGGATCCTGGCTTCCCGATGAAAAAGTTATGGCTTTTTGAAGAAAATTTGTTGAAGATGTCGACAAGTGCGTGAATGTGCAAAAATGAATGATAATGTTATATTTAAAAAAAATCTTCCCCCTTTCCAAACTTAATCTAATTAGCTCACTTAATTTTATTTTTTTTATGTGATTCACTTTTATAAATAAGTGAAAATCACTTTTACAATGGTACTTTATGAGCTACCCACTAAATTGTAACTTAAATAAAAGATAAAGGGACTTTAGAATTATAAGTGACTCACTTTTTATAATGGGTGAAAACATTTTTACATAAAGTAACTTTAAAATATAAGTTACATGTGCTTTTTGAAAAAGTAACTCAACAGAAAGAAAGACATGAACTCAAGACCTCTATTCTCATAAAGTAACTTTGGACCAAGTGAGCTAGTTTAAAAGGTTAGTAATTTTTGGAAAAGAGGAAGGGTTTTTTTTTTAATAGTTACTGAAGCTTTGGGGTGCGTGCTTACTTGAAAAAGCTCTTTTTTTCCTACAAAACAAAAACCACAAAACCCAACATGGACATAAAAAGAACAAACCTTACGACTTCAAGTTAGCTTTAGCAGAAAACTATATATTTTCCTCAATGTTTCTGATTTTCGAGATCACACTAAAGCACGGCAGAAAAGAGCATACACATGAGAAAAATTCTTCCTTTCTATTTATGATTTTCCCAGATTGCACAGAGTTGCGGGGCAAAGAGCATACGTAGCAATGAAAGGTATAGATCCTATAATAAAAAACAAAGAGATAAATAAACCAAAATAAACAGAGAGAAAATAACTAAAAAATTGCAAATAAACACTGTATACCTCCAGATCTTAAAAATCACGTAGCTAGAGCTACCGGAAACCTTTTCGTGTGAAATGAAAGGGGTTCCTCACTGGAACAGATGCTACTAACACAATAGAGCACTCCTATTGGCTTAAATGTAGTCAGAAATAGTAGATATAAGAAACGACAGTCGGATGCAGTTTTACCGACTTCAGATTTGGATCACCAACGAATGCCGCCCTCAAATAGCTTTGATACCATGTAGGAATTTACAGGGTAAGTTCCTCAGACAGAACACCAATGAATCCCGCTCACAAATAGATCACAGATCAATACACCAGTATTCTTGACATGGTTAAAACCTTCAAAGTGGGAAACAGTCCACGGCCTGAGCCAACGCGACCACTTCAGGCAATTTATTAATAAAAGAATGAAAATTTACATAAGCTTCTCTCATGAACGATTACCCTACAAATGACCCTCAATGCTTTTTAAATAGATATCATGGACCAATCGGGTGTTAAGCCACATACCAAGTGTCAGTAATACCGAGGAGAGAATGAACTGTCGGATCACTACATATCGTGACCGTCAGATTGTAAGTTACAAAAGCACATAGTAAAGAAACACACTTTACCTAACTCTATACTAGACCAAGTTATACTTAACTATTTCCTATGTGTTGGAATATCCTAAGATTGATGAACTCCCCCTAGCTATAAAATTTCACCCCATGGAGTCTAAAACCAATACGGTGCACCCAAGTGTATCCATTCCGCATGACACACTCTTCTAGGGTGTTAAAACTCTCTTACAGAGGGAACACATAACAAAGGGTATGCATGCCTCTCTGGGTCTTACAACAGGTACATAAAACTTTTCAAGGCCGCAACTAACCATTACAAAAGAGTATATGACATGTAGATTTGTTCTAATTACAATATTTGACTCATACTACACCATGAATACACAAACTCACACTAATTCACATAAACTCGATTGTCCATCATCTTCCAATCTCTGATGAGACTCCTCTAATGCCATCTTCATTGTCATGTCTTCATTATATCTGGTTGTTAAGCATTCCTGCAAATAAATTTGTCTATTGTTGGAATGGTCAATTCCAACATAGACTTAAACTAGTGACAATAGTTGGCCACACTAAATGTCACAATAATACATCCAATTCTTTCAACCAGATTTACTTTAATGCATAAAAAAAAATTTAAACACTTTTAATTAAATTCGAATGCAAAACACTAAGCCCTTCAACAACTCCAATTCAACGTTTCCCATTAAGCCCTTACCAGGTTCTTTCAATATTCAGTTCCAGGCACCTTCATACAACACTATGCTTAGCACCTCAACACAACATCATTGGAGTTCTTTTCACAGGCTATACGAAAGAACCTTAGTTCCACATTTTGCACTCTATTCATTGGTGGATATATCCATCAGAAAAAATATCCACTATGTAGGCAGTTCCTATACATTCTTTTTTCTGCTTGACGCATGACGGGTTGGACACACATTGTATTGAGAAAATGCAAATAACGGTGGCTCACGCCTGGCCAAACGAACAACAGTTCCAGCTCACCTGACTTAGGCACACAAAATCTGTTCAACACATCCAATGTGGTGGTCACAAGCCAACTTTGGACCATATGGATCCTTCCACTACCAGTACTCTTCTCTACAGTATCCAATACTGCAACACATCCTCTCTTCTCGCAGTCTTCTACATATGACATGTAAAGAAATCGAATGTCCACCGATGCGTCTGTGTGTCACCAGGGGGCTGCAAGTAGAAGACCGACTCCATGAATGCCTGCATTAGTGGCTCCGCCTCATGGTTGCACCGCGCCATGCGACAGTCCAAGAGGCGGAAGTTGCCCAGCGACCGACCACAGAGACGCATGAGCAATTGCCGAAGTCGCCATCATTCACATTATACCCTTTGATTATACACGACCCTCGATTCAACACATCAAATTTATAACATGGAGGAACAAACCTCCACGCAACAAATCCCTCATCTGGAGGCAACCTTCACTTGCACAGCAGATCGTTTCAACTCACTGGCACAACGTTTCTCAACACTCTGTTACTGCTACTACAATGCGATCTCAGACTTAGATCCGGATCCCACGCAGACCCGACACCTTCACACGTAAAGCAACACACACCAGGTGATCTCCACCTCCAAGCTCCACGCAGGCACGTAGATTCAGGTGCAACCTAGCAACCATAATCCACCACACAACACGCAAACTCTATGACATCACGGTTCTCCTTTGTGACACCGCTCGACCCACAATTTTCTCTTCTGGTCGGCCTCCCAAACTACACCACCGAAAGGCTTCACAAATGCAAAAATTGACTAATTTGAGTGTGTGATCCTCGACGCCATGATGCCGATTGCATCGACGCAAGCATCACAAACATTGGAATCGGGGTCCTTCAAGCGATGGGAAACATTGCTCACCATTCTTGACAGGTGGGGTGGAAATGACTCGCTGTGGGCATCGGCCATCGTGGCGAAGAGGTTCATGCATTCTTTCCTCACAGTGCTCTTCTGATGTGAGTCAGTGTCATAGAGACATGACAAGAAGGGGGAAAATCCATCTGAATTCAAACTCCGAGCAATGCTCTCGAGCTCGTCTGAAGAAATCGTGCATGTGTCTCGATCTGATAACTTACTAATTGCTCTGATTACTTGTTGTTTGAGCCAGTGCATTCCCTATTGGTGGATGACTTGCTTTCCAATGTTGCTACTTCTACCTGATCGCGCAAGCGCCATTTTTTCGTGATATGGACTTAGTCTGCATCAGATTCAACACTGATAGGATGATAGACAGACAAATGAACATTCATAAAACTCTTTATTTCCCTCAACCCAGGACAAGGCCAAGCCTAGGAGGGGCCAGGCCCTCAGGGGCTCTGATACCATGTATGTGAAGGACTTCCTAGTAGACTGGCGGTTGCAGCGGTTGGGAACCCATGCATTCTAGTAGATGGTTGTTCCTTTATATGGACATCGGCAATTGCATGAACAAGGTACAAGGTGTAATTACGAGACTGGACCATATGTAAATATTGCATATCGATATCGAGACAAGTAGTCATTAAGGGGGAGTGTTGGAAGATGCAATTCCACTTGTCTCAGTTGTGACTTTCTATGTAAAGAGTATGTCCCTATTCTATATTAGTGGTTTCTCTAGTTTGGTGTGTGGTTGAGATATTCTCTCAACCAACTGATTGTGTGTCCAAGATAGTTTCCCTATCTTGAGACAACACTTCCTGTATATATGTAATATCATATTTGATTAATGAGATACAGATTTCCTTATGGAAATTTAACATTATGTATATGTTTTAAAGTAAAATATATATATTAGATGGTGGTATCTTTTCGATAGAATAGGGAGTAGATTGAATTATATATATATGTGTGTGTGTGTGTTCTTTTCATATTCTATTTGTATTGATAAATAATATTATATTGGATTAGATTTTCTTATAATGAGAAAATTTTAAATGAATTTAGGTATCACTTTTTTATGTCAACTTTGTTAATGAAAAGAGTATTTTTGTCATAGTGCACATCTTTTCTAAAAATAAAACATACTACCTATGGCTAAGCCAAAAAACCCTCCTCAAAATGGAATGCACTACATAAACCTAAACCCAAAAACTAAGAAGCATGTAATACAATCATATTAAGAGGATGAATTTTATTAGAATAATGTCAATTGAAATGTGAGTGTTCAAGAAAAGGAGAACATTGTTTGTCTACAATTCTTGAATTAAAATAAAGAAAAAGATAGGAATATTAAGCTTTCTTACTTGAAGGTAGTAGTTGTAGATGAAGCCCCCCAAGAGGGAATAGACAGCCTTCATGAACCTAATACCTCTAATTGAATAAGGAATTGGTTTTGTCCCTACATATTGACTCATAACTTTTGAATTACAATTAGTCATCATAAACTCAATTTCATAAAAGTAACATTAAATACAAGTTTTTTTTTTTTTTTGTTGAAGGAAATGGGTAGCATTTTTATATTTCAAAACTGGAAATGAGTGAGGTCCCTTACATTCATATATTTCTTTGTTTCAAAGTTTTCAAGAGTTAATTTTAGAGGAGTATCTATTACTACCCTGGTTATTTACTATTATTTTACTTACAACATTTAAACTATAACATCTCCAAAAAACCCCACAGAGTTTGACAAAACAACATAAAATATCATCTAGATATAAAAAGAAACTATCTACCTGCTTCCTTCCAGTGTCTCCAGTGGATTGTCCTCTTGAGCCACATCTTCACTATGTCAGAGAACTATATTCATTTTGGACCCGTGGCGCCCCTATCCTTCCTCCCCAACTACCTGAGTTCCAGATGCAGGCATTTCTCCAAGCACAAAGACCTCCTTTAGCACACCAACCGTCGTTGCTTCCACCTTAATCTCCATGTTATCAACCTTGAAATTCAAAATAATCATTTTCGTGTTCATGTGATCCACAAACTTCTGCAACAACTCCAAATCCTTCCTAATGCGAGTGAGATGAGACATCACCACCGTGAATTGATCACGAACCTCCTATTCTACTTGTTCCCCCATTTTTTCCATCATGGTTGTTATGTTTCCCATGGACGATGTTCCCTATTTCTCTATGATGTCGTTGCTTTTGTTGATTCTGGTAGATGCCATTTTGAGAGCAATCCTTCCTTGTATGCATATAACCCTTAGTTTTAACTATTTCATTCACCTCCTTAAAATGGTGCGCTATTCCTTGTTGAATGTTGCACACGTCCTCTCGCATTGAATGGTATTCCCAAACTGCTGATCAAACTCGTCACAAGCCTCCATCCTTGCAACTGCCAATTTGAGTTCGAATTAAATTGCTACTGCTCAACACAGCTGAAATGGTGTACTAATCCTGCATTCCCCAGAATTTAATATTTGTTTTCCACTTAGTCATCGTCATGGCACTTAATCCTTTATGCCTCCATCTAGAATTGTAATATCCCGTCTACCTGCCTAGACTCCCAAGTGAGTCATGCCACACCTTGAAGAAATAGATGAGAGAGTGTGGTTTGTCACCTTTAGTGCTTGATTTATTCCAATTATCACCTGAAGTCATATATCTTAGGTATTTTGTCATGGGACATGACAAATTTGGGGGTATGCTTGGTCTAAGATCAAAACCCCTTGGTCTAAGGCAATGCCTCTATTGGCTGTGCAATCTTCCTCCTGATTGTTCTCTCATTTTACATGGAAAAAATTATAATATTCTAATTTATTTAGAAGAATCCCTATCCTTAGGAGCATAGGAGAAAGTTCAGAGTATTTTTGGTGCCTAATCTTGGAACACCTTTGGATAACAATCATTGAATCTCCAACTATACTTAGTTGTCACATACCTTTGGATATAACAATCTTTAATCCTTTCCAGAGTGATAAGGCTTCAACTTGATTATTCGTAGCATTCCCCAATCTCCATGCATACCTTATTTTTATTTTTCCAACGAGATTATAAAACACTCATCCCGCTCCTACCTCTCCCAAAACTAAAAATTATCTTTACATAACATAAACAAAATGCAGTATCACATATATATTTATTTATATATTTAATATACACTTAAAGAAGATAATTTCATTTCATTTTAAATAAAAATTAAAAAAAAAATTAAGCTAATTTTTTACCACTTTTTCCTACCTGACATTTTGATTGCATCACAACAAACAAACAAATAATTAAAGAACTATTTATTTATTTATAATATGGAATCTTACATACACTCACATTTTCATAATAACTTTTAAAATCTATTGCCAACATACTAACAATTATAATATGTTTCGAATACATGAGGCATCGATACCAAGAAGCTATAGTTATTTCTTAAAGCACACCTTGTCTTATATGAACATGAACATGCACGGACAATTATAATATGTTTCACATGCCTAAGGCATAAATACGAAGAGGCTATAGTTATTTCTTAAAACACACCATGTCTTATTAGTCCTTGCTTATGGAAATGCAGTGACTATAGCAATCGCTTTTCGTTGAATTTATATTAATTGTGTTGACTAGCTCTCATCAACAAAATTTAACGATATTTTAGTGGTCATAATTTCAGCTCACCAAAATTTAACCAAAGTTTTGAATTGCACCTCTTATTAGAGGCTTCACCTGCCTTGAGACATTGTTACAATGATATACAAAGTTTATGGAAAGTTTATACTACAAAAGTAAGTATCTATTCATTCATATTGTTTATAACAAGACTAATGTTAGCATTAGTCTTGGACATTAAATGTTAGTATAATGCAATTAGTGAAATACAAGTTTGATCCTCCATCATCCCCACCACTGTTTTGTTGTCACTTCGAACCACTTGGCCGCTTGTTTTGTTGTTTCACTGTCACACTTCTCCACTATCAAGCTGACAAGTTTTTTCTTTCTCCACTCACAGGCTTTTCCTTTGCTTCAGGAAGGCTGCACATTGTTTGCTTGACTGGACTTCTTCCATCTCCTCTTCATTGTTATTCACCGACTCTACTCTGCAATTTTTTCTCCTGCAAGATTGGAAACAGTAACGCGACAACAGCGAGTTGCAACCTATTTTTTAATCAAAGTTTCTCCATCACCACCCTATGAGAGCCCCTTATCTACATGCCAGCTAGTTCAAATCTTTTGCTTCTTGCGGTTCATAACTATACAAATACTTCAAAATTGTAGAGTGAGTGTCATAAATTGACAAACTAGTCATAGGCTAGAGTTAAACACTCGTAAACGCAGTGGATTCATAGCTACAAACTCCCCTGTAGAAGAAGTAGTGGATTTCTAAGGACTCCCCTGTAGAAGAAGCAGTGGATTTCTGAGGACGCACCTGTAGAAGAAGCAGTGGATCCTAGAAATTGCTCAAAAGTGTTCAAAGCAAGCTCAAGGGTATTAAGAGAAAAAGTAGCAATTAACAAACAAAAATCAACACACTGAAAGGAACAAAAATCAACACACTGAAAGGTATTTTCAAATTTCAAATTTTAGCAATTATTCAATGTATGGTAAAGGAACAAAACTCAACACACTGAAAGGTATTTTCAAATTTCAAATTTCAGCAATTATTCAATGTATGGTAAAATAGTTACAGTAAAAATAGAACAAAAACAGAAATTATTTCCAAATTTCAATTATTCTATGTGAGGGTAGAATAAGAGCAAAATAATAAAAGTAGAAACCAACACAGTTTTTCTTGACCGCATGTTCCACATTAAGCAACCTGAAAATTCCAATCCATGTGTTTCCAGCTTAGTGACGCCATCATCAAATGAATATAACATTTAGAGAAAAATCTGTTAAATTAATTTCAAATGAATATAACATTTAGAGAAAAAAATCGTTAAATTAATTGCAATTATAAAAGTTTTCACAAACATGGCCTTTAAAATCAAAGATCAAACACAAGCCATTTCATGCAGGAAAATTAGTAGACACCGAAACAAAATAGCTATATTCGCTTTCCCTTATAGAACATATCATCAGCCATACTTTTAAAAAGTGAAAATTCTAATGCTATGAGAAGACTTCGCATAAAAAAGTAAAGGCAAGATTCCAATCCTGCTAAGCTGAGATTAAGAAGACCAGAAAAACTAACCTAACAATCTATGAAGTGTTTGAAAGCAATTTCGGCAAATTCCTTGCTTGTCCAAATTAAGGCAATTCTTGTTAAGAGAAACTAGTTCATTGGTGATCTTGTCCCATGCCTTGTACACCTTACCATAAGTGTCTTCCCTAGTCTTCTCAAGTTTTTCACACTTATCCACGGCCGCCTAATTCAATAAATTCCAAAGAAAAACCACACATACGCTGGGAAAGGTCGATTAAGTGAATCACTTAGAAAGGTTGATTAAGTGAATCTCATCCAAGTCAATATGCCCAGAAAAACAATCCATTGTTACAGGATACCCACCTGACAAGAAACTCTGTTTCTGGATTTATATATGGTCATGGAAATGTATATGAACGAAAGAAAACTAAAACCGGAAAGTTGTGAACGAAGGAATGCTGAGATCAATTCAAAATTCCCTTTCGCAACCTATAGTGACCTCATTTTGCATTTCTCTCATACCAGAAATCGGTTAGGTGGGCGGTGCATGTGAAGAGAATGTGTCATGTTATATGATTGTCTGGCAAGAGCTTTAGAAAATTATAATTTGTGCGTCGGTGTGATATATGGGATGCTCAGCGAATAAATTAACTGTTCTTTAAAATGTTACAAAAGTAAAGTTTTATTGATTTATTTTAATATGTAAATTATTTGTTTTATATTGAATATAAATGTATTATTACTTGGCTTGAAAATCACACTTTATGAGCACCACTGAGATTAGGCTTAGACAAAGATATAACAATTGACATTTCTTCTTTTAATCAGGTTTTTCCACGTATAGTCCTCTTGCAGATATAGTTGGTACTTTTTATAATCTGCTAGCCATCGTTGTACTTTTTAAGGGGTAAAGGTAACGAATAAAATAGAAAATATGAAGCGCACACAAGCAAACCATAAGTTACCAAATCCAATTTTAATTCGCACAAAGTTCTTTCGGGGTATCGATCTAGCGATAGATGGCCAGCCTAACGGCTATCCAAACCAGAGTGACAGATGAAAATCTAATAAAATTCTTGGTTGAGAAAGTACCTAAATAGTAAACCACATGTTCAAATTTAGAGGTAAAATTCAACTAAACCCATATCGAAAGGGTTGGAGGAAGAGTCACATCCATTTTTTAAGTTCCACATTGTTTCACATTGCGGCTCATACCACTTGGTCGTCGTTTTAAATTGTGTTGATGGTTATACAACATGCATACACTCCTCATGGCCTCCAAATGAAGATAGATGGTCCACAATGACAGCTCTCTGTATTTCTTTAGCCGTCGAGAGAAAGGTCTACAATTTCATTCAAAACTGTTGAACTCATGTTCTTAATTGTTTTCATTTTTTACAGTTCAATGAAGTGTATTTGTCTTTGTTTTCTTGCTAATTTAATGATATGATTTTGAATTTCATAACGATAATGTTATTAATTGTTTTTGTTTTTACAAATTCAACCATTTTAATGAGATCATTGTTTGAAATATATTTGTTTCTGGTGAAAATATAAATTTGGAAAATTTTTAACACTGTTTTAAATATTTTATTCAAATTTATCATTTTAATACTTTTTAACCAAAATTTCAGAATATATATATTCCATGTGTGTTTTTGTCTCTGTGACTAACTTCTCTTTATAATATTTAATGGTCACATGCTTCTCTTCACTATCCGAAGATTTACGCAGTAACCTTTGTGGGCACATGAAGCTAATTCTATTTTTGGTATCTAGTCAAAGGCCCAACAAAAGGCAAGCGACCAGGCGAGTGCCAGGAGAGCAGATCGTCAAGTGTGGAGTTGCAGATGAGAATACCTAAGATGGGTAAATCTCATTGTTGCTCAAAAAAAGGTTGATTATTGGCTTTGGACAAAACATTATGTACTCAATGACGGTACTCTTTCCTTTTGCCCAATACATTACGTATGAAGGACTAGGTCCTAGAACTATTTCTATTTCCAAGAATTAATTCTAAATCTTTGATTGTGTTGGCACCATTCATTTGAGGCACTGAATCACTTCCTTCGGGTTTAAACCTTGCTAATCATATATTTTCAAGGTTTGTATAATTATCTAATGATGGTAATACATGTCTTTTTGTAGCGGCCACAAAGATGTATGGTCTGGAAATCAACATATGTTACTGTTGGCAAGATGATTCAAAGATGTATGGTCTGGAAATAAAAATATGTTACTACTGACAAGTTCATTTTTGAGAGGGGAGTATGTGCTATGTAGTTGAGTCGATCGTCAGTGCATCTAAAATTAAAATGAAAACAGTTTCTGGTTATTCAATAAATAACATTAAAAGGTTGGAGAAAATCGTTTGTGTTTAATGAAACTGTTTATCCAACTGTGCTTGAAATTTTATAATGGTAGCTTCAATTATAGTGATTGATCAAGCAATGAAATAACATTCACCATTACAAAGGGTCGATCAACATTTCATAGATAATGGAGAAATGCATATGGTCATTGACTTTATGTTGTTATAGGTAACTCCAAGATGGACACTAATATCTTATTAAGAGTTGATCAAGTAAATAGCTACTTGCTTTAGGCGAGACTGAGACTCTTATTGTGAGCTAATATCCAACCATAAACATTATTTATGTCCAGTGCTAAAGGAGAAAGCATCTATACTTATTAAAACAAATACAACACAAACTATAACAAAGACACACAACTTCATTAAATTATTTGCTCAATTACATCACACTTATATAGGAAATATGTGCAACTAATTCCTAACCACTCACAACTAATTTTGTTCAACCACTTACAACTAATTCTGTTCAACCACTCATAACTAATTCTATTTCTGCATTATTCTCACATCCTCCCTTAATGGAGAAATGGATTTTCTACAATACCTAACTGACTTCTAAAAACTTCAAATTTGATTTTACCAAGGGGCTTAGTAAATATATCAGCCACATTATCCTTGGTGTTACAAAATATCAATCCAATTTCATTTGACTCAATTTTCTCACGTACAAAGTGGTACTGTAACCCAACGTGTTTTGTTCTAGCATGGTAAACTGGATTATGTGCTAATTTGATAGCACTCTGATTATCACAATTGATACATGTTGCACCACTTTGCGCTTCTTCAAGATCTGCAAGAATTCTCCGCAACCAAATAGCTTCACAGGTGGCATTGGTCAAAGCTTTGTACTCTGATTCTGTTGAAGATAAAGAAACAGTTGGCTGTTTCTTACTACTCCAAGATACGACCCCTGATCCAATATGAAATGCATAGCCAGAGGTAGATCGTCTGTCATCTGGATTTCCTGCCCAATCTGAATCAGAAAAACCTGTCAGTGCAACATCAGATACATCAGTATACATAATACCAAGATTCACTGTTCCCTTTAAGTATCGGAGAACTTTCTTTGCAGCATTCCAGTGATTTCCTGAAGGCTTAGCCATGAATTGACTAAGGATACTGACTGCGTATGCAATGTCTGGTCTGGTAGTGGTGAGATAGTTCAAACTTCCCACTAACTGACGATATAATGTTCCATCTGCCTCTTTCGATCCATCTTCTTTGTACAACTTTGCATTCCGTTCTAAGGGAGTTGACATAGCTTTGCAATCTGTCATATTGAACTTTTTAAGAATCTCCTTTGTATATTTGCTTTGAGTGATCAAAGTTTTACCAGGTTCTCTCCATACCTCAATTCCTAAACAGTAATGCATTTCACCCAAATCTTTCATTTCAAAAACCTGTGACAACTGAACTTTAATTTCTTCAATTAACTTGTGAGCACTGCCTGTTATAATGAGATCATCCACATACAAAGATATTAAAGCAACATTTCCTTTTTCATCTTTCTTAACATACAAGTTAGGATCATTTTTGCTTTTCACAAACCCATTCTGAAGAAAGAAGGTATCAATCTTTACATACCATGATCTTGGTGCCTGTTTCAAACCATACAATGCCTTTCTTAACCTGCAAACCAGATGCTCCTGTCCCTGTTTGACAAACCCTTCAGGTTGAACCAAATAAACTTCTTCCTTTAAATCACCATTTAGAAAAGCAGATTTGACATCCATTTGATGTATATTCCAAATTTTATGTTTTGTGGCTAAGGCAATCAGTAATCTAATTGTATTCAACTTAGCTACTGGTGCAAAAGTGTCTTCATAATCAATTCCCTCCTTTTGAGCATATCCTTTTGCTACTAATCTTGCCTTAAATTTATCAATTGTACCATCTGCTTTAAATTTTGTTTTGTACAACCATTTGCTTCCAATTGGAACTTTATTTTCAGGAAGTTCCACTAATTCCCATGTTTGATTTTTCATAATAGAAGCATACTCATCATTCATAGCATTAATCCATGGTTCATGTTGTTTAGCCTGCTCATAATCAATTGGTTCTTCAACATTCATTATATTAGACATTAAGGCATAGTCTCTATACCTTGCAGGAAGCCGAGTCTGTCGGGACGACCTTCTTGGTGTTTCAATGCCTGTGGGTGTTCCATCCATGATTCGTCGGCTTTGAGGTGAATCACCCCCTTGTGATGACTCACTGCTGCTAGATGTGCCCGTACTGCTGCTATCATCCTGATCCTGTTCCTGTACCTGTTCCTGTTCCTGCTTAATCAAAGTATCAAGCTTGATATGTGCATCATTAGACATATGCCATGTATCATTATTACTTTTATCAGTCTGCTCATGAAACAATACATCACGACTTGCAAATAGTTTATGGGAACTTGGATCAAACAATTTATAGGCTTTCTGATCCGTACAATATCCAATGAAAACACACTTGATGGACTTGGCATCAAGTTTGCTTCTGTTAGCTTTAGGAATATGAGCAAAAGCAGTACATCCAAAGACTTTGAAATGACTCACATCAGGTTTATAACCATAAAGAATCTCAAAAGGAGTTTGAAAAACTAATTGCTTAGTGGGACATCGATTCTTCATATAAACAACAGTGTTAATGGCTTCTGCCCAGAAACCATTAGAGATGTTCTTACCTTGCAGCATACTACGAGCAGATTCCACCAAGGTTCTATTCCATCGCTCAGCAACACCATTTTGCTGAGGGGTATGTGGCACTGTAAACTGTTGTTGAATTCCATTAGATTTACAATAGGTGTTAAATGCTTTGGATTTATATTCACCCCCTTGATCAGATCTGAGTATTTTAATGCACTTTCCTGTTTGTTTTTCAACCATATTTCGAAACTCTTTAAAATACTCAAATATGTCACTTTTCCTTCTAATGAAATAGACCCAGGTATATCTAGATCTATCATCAATAAAAATAACAAAGTATGAAGCACCACCAAGAGACCTAGTTTGCATAGGTCCACATACATCAGTGTGAATTAATTCAAGTATATCATACTTTCGTTTCTCAGTATGAACAGGAAACTCTTCTCTATGCTGCTTACCAAGTGCACAAGCTTCACATGGTAAATGTTCACACTTCATAACAGGAAGACCTTCAACCATTGATTTCCTTTGTAACAACGATAAATCATTGTAATTTAGGTGCCCATACCTGTGATGCCATAATTCTGCTGTCGATGTCTCTGTGGATGTCAATGCAACATGGCGCTTCACTGTCACATCCAATCTGTATAATCCTCCAACCCTGGTACCTGTAGAAACAACCCTGTAGTGGTCCTGAACATCTTTCACTATACACCCCAATTTACCAAATTCTACTTTTAAATGATTATCAGTGATAGTGGAAACAGATAGCAAATTCTTTTTGAGAGCAGGTACATACATCACATTATGAATCTGTCGCATTTGTCCATTAGGTAAGTACACATTTATTATGCCATAGCCTTGAACTTTAAGTGACCTATCATCTCCTAGGTAAATGTGTGTACCATCAGATTTCTCATAATATTTAGCATACCATTCTTTATTACAAGTCATGTGTGCCGATGCACCAGAATCTATAAACCAAGCATTCTCATCATCAGTGTCAGCAGACAATGCAGCATCAAAAAGAAATAACTTAAGATTTTTAAATCCATCATTCACTGAGGTGTCTCTGTTTATGTAATTTCCATTATGCCTGCGATGTCTTTGATTTGATTCATTATTCTTTCTCCTATAGCAATATTTAGCCAGATGTCCAGGTTTTCCACAATAATCACATTCAATGTTCCTTTTAACATAAGAATCAGGAGGTGCCATACCTTTTTGTTTTGCTTGAAAACGGCCTCTGTTCCTGTCCCATGGTCTCCCTCGGAATGGTCTTTTGCCTCTTGCAGTCAAAGCCAAATCAGAACCATTTGACTCCAGTTCAAAAGTTTTCATGCGCTCTTCTTCTTGAAGAAGAATTCCAGCCAATTCTTCAAATGTAGGAGGTGTCGGTCTAGCTGAGAGAGCTGAAATAAAGACTTTATAGTCTGGGACTAACCCCTTTAAAGTAACAGTTACCAAGTCTGTACTAGAAACCTTTTCACCAATATCACCAAGCTTATCACTAAAGTCTTTAATTCGGGAAACAAAGTTGCTAATGCTTTCATTGGCATCCATTTTGATAGATAGCAGCTTTGTTTTTAAAAATAAAATACGGTTTGCATTAGTAGTCTCATACAAACCTTTGAGAGCGTCCCATGTCGCCTTTGAAGTTTCACAGTCCCGAATGTGAGGAATAATATTGTCCTTCACTGACATGCGTAGCAGCACCCTTGCTTTCATTTCACGCTTCTCCCAATCTTGAGTGGCATTAGGAGGTTGAGGCTTGGTCTCGTCACCTTTGACAATCGGCCAGAGATTGTATGCCTCCAGTACTGTGATGATCTTAAATTTCCAATTGACATAATTTTCTCCATCAAGTTTTGTAGACTCAATTAAATATGAATCTGCAAGAGGATTAGCCATTTCTCCACCAATGACCAAATTCAAACAAAAAATCACAAGCTTCTTGAACAATAATACAGCAGGCCTCACTGCCTGAGAAATTTAATAACTAAAAATTCTGCATATACACTTCACACTCAGAAAAAAAAAAGGGCCAGAACACTCAGAAAAAATAGTGCAGTATGTCTGTCATGTGTAAGCGGAAAAAGACTAGAAGACTACTTGCTCTGTATTTATCGGTCAGAAAAGAATTAAAGAGCTGAAACTGTCAATTGAAACTTTGTAACAGAGGATCACAATTATTGTTAGTGAACAGCAGAAGACGGATGCAAAACGTGGCCGTCTGGTCGTTATGACTCACCGTGGCCGTCGCTCTAATGTGGTGCCTGCTGACTGCTTTTTCGCTTGCCTTCCAGCAGTGATGCCGCTCTGCAGATTCTCTCTCTGGCTCCTGATGCCGCTCTGCAGATTCTCTCTCTGGCTCCCCTTGCCGTGGCCGTACTGGTCAGTGCTGCTGGTACTGTTACTGTGCACACTCTAATGGCAGATTCTTACTGCCCACGAAGAGGAGAGAGGCGCAGACAAAAGAGCTCTGATACCATATTAAAACAAATACAACACAAACTATAAAAAAGACACACAACTTCATTAAATTATTTGCTCAATTACATCACACTTATATAGGAAATATGTGCAACTAATTCCTAACCACTCACAACTAATTCTGTTCAACCACTTACAACTAATTCTGTTCAACCACTCATAACTAATTCTATTTCTGCATTATTCTCACAATACTTGCAATAGATTGGTGAAACCGCTGACTAACATTGTAGCAGGTACGTGGTTATCCCTTGTTTATATACATATCGCTCATAGAAAAGCGGAGAGGTTGAGAAAAAAGGCCATATATAATGACATTGAGGTGTTTTAAACACCTCAGTTGAACAACTTTGTTGTCAACAAGGCCATGAAAATCTTCTTTCAGCCGTTGTTATTATTAGCATATGAATTTTGAATTGTCTTTATGGATTGTCAATAATCACTCTTAGAAGTTATAACACCTGCAGAATTAATACACATATTTGCATTTTCTTTACATGACTATTATGCTTCAATCATTTATGAATCAAATAACCAAGTACACTGAAGTCTATATTGATTCCATGTAGTCTTTGCTGGTGCTTGTTGTGACTGCATTTTTAGAATTAGTTTTATCAAACAATTGTTCTTTTAACATTTCATCGAATGTTTAGCGGCAGGGACTACGACTGCCGACAGCTTTTGTTTGAACCAGAAGATGCTTGTTTTCAAATGATGTCTTATATCAACAATAAGATGCTTGTTTTCTTTCTTTGAAGTAAATTTTGTATAAGGGAGAGATATAACGAAAATGCTCGTTCTTAAGGGACACATAGGATGAAAATGTTTTTTTATATTCATTTTATATGTAATTTAAATTTTGTAAAAATAAATAAATAAAAATATTTCTTCTTAAAATTATAATTATAATTATATTTTTTATTAATGATTTTTTATTATTTGTTTGTTTGGTATAAAATACAACTTTCACTATTTCACTAAAATATCATAAAACATTGATTTCTCATTATCATAACAATAAAACATTTTAATATATTTACTTATTATTTTCACACATTTATAAATAATTATTATAATGATCAAATAATATTTAAAAACTAACTATAAATATTTCAAACTTAATTTAAATAATTTAAATTCATATAAAAAATATTATAAACACATTAATAAAGATAGAATCGCTTCATTTAAATAAAACTAAGCATGAAATAACAATTTCCAATGAAGCATTCCTCATATCGTCATAATATTGATGTTCAATTCTTATTATCATGTAGCTGGTAGGTATAATGTAATTGATATTACGTTGACTAGAAATTAACTTGCTTTGACAAAAAAAATTGATCACAAAAATTAATTATTTTTTAAATATATTAATTTTATTTATTTAAAATTTGATTAATTCAATTTATTTTGTTCTTATTCTACAATGATAACTTTGTACACCCTGCAGCATAATGCTTTCTGTCATGTCAATACTCATGTCAATTTGGCATAATTCAAGGTGATTGCCTCTACCTTAACATCATGTTATTTCCACTACTCGTGGAGAAAATGGTTAAGTCGAGCAGATGGTTAAGAAACATATACAACATGTTATCATAAATATTATGACAAATGATAACTTCTTACGCGTAAAAGGATCAACTCTTTTTCTTTGTCACAGACACGATATTGCAAGCAGAACCATACGTGGAAAAAGGAATCAGGGATGACTAAAGTGGAGGAACGGTACAAGTTTGCCATCTTTCCAAAATAATAGAGAACAATGTAACCAGATCTTTTTAACACAATTGGTAAGCATATTTAAGTAAAATGTTGGCTATATGTACCTGTGTTTTATATGTGAAACTACATTTTTAGTAAAAGTTTAGTTGATATATTGTGATGGCATATTTTTCAATCCATAATCTAAAAAAATGTTTAAACATTTTTCACATTATTTTTTTAATGGAATGTTTAGTACATTTCATTGAAATTATGCCTATAAGGAATTTGTATAATTGCAAGGTTTATTTATAGTGTTAAATTTATTTAAAACTATAAATTTGACCCAAAAAAAATTGTTGTTAAATTATAACAATACAATTTCTAGTATTAAATTAAAAATAATTTTAAAAACATCATATCTATATCAATCTTGAAATTTTATGAAAACAAGGTAAATGTTATCAACATATTGTTGGGTTGTGTTATATTCTTCCCATGACCACCCCACGTGCGGGGGGGTCGTGCCTTCCCTTGTACATTGTGTCGGACGCTACCGAGGGGTCATAGGGGGATGGCTACCCCCCCTGTCGGGGGGTATGCAGGGGGGCGGTAGCCCCCCTGCGTGGGGCTGCCCCAAGATTTTTTTTTTGGACCCTATATTAGCTAGGCGGACCTACCTATGGTTTTGTGCATGGTTCGCACATGGTTTTTGGCATGATGGTTTTCTATCCATGGTATTTTGTAGATCCGGTCAAGGGAACTACGGTTATGTTCTAATCGAGGGTTAATGGATTGGGTTTTATGGATGCTTCAACATGTATATATATGTATTGTAACATTGAAAGGAACATAATGAAAAATCAATATGATAGTCCAGTTTTGGGATCCAAGGGAAAATCTCTGTGTATATTTGTTTTATGTTTATACTCTCGCCATTGATTATTTTCTATTTTTTTTAAATCTGTATGCAAGTAATTTATGCACAGGGTTAAAACCTACATTTGGTATCAGAGTTGTTTTGGATTCAAGGGGAAGCCTTTGCTGCTGAGGGTTTTTCTCGGGCCTGTGGTAGACCCTGTTCAGTGGGAGATCTGCAAGATCAATTCTTGTGATGAAAGAAGATGGCGAGAAGTGGAAAGATAGAGATTGAGAAATTTAATGGTCATAGTTTTGAGTTGTGGAAAATCAAGATGGAGGATCTACTGGTGGATAAACATTAGTGGATCGCAGTAGATCCGGGTACTAAACCAACAACAATGTCAGCTGAAGACTGGGAAAAGTTGGATAGAAAGGCAAATCTAAGTCTCTAGTGAATAAACTTTTCCTAGGGAAAAAGTTGTATAACCTGAGGATGAAATATGGAGACTAAGTGATAGAGCATATGAACAAATTTAATACCATGGTAAGCCAGTTATTATCTATTGATATTAAAATTTTATATCAAGATAAGTGCATCAATTTGTTGTGTTCTCTACCAGATTCGTGGGATAGTCTAGTTGTTGCAATAGGTAGCAATGCAATTGCCTTATAGTTTGATGAAATAGTCTCATCCTTGTTGTCCGAGGAGATAAGACAGAAAAATATGGAGGGCCAGAATGGTGTTGCCTTGTCTGTACGAGGACGATCCCAAAATAGAAACAAAAATAATTCCTTGAGTGTGAGATCTAAATCTAGAGGGAGATCTAAATCTCCAGGAAAACCTGTAAAAGTGTGCTGGAAATGCAGAAAGGAATGGCACTTCAAAAGAGACTGTAAATCTAAAGCCCCTGAGAAAGGAAAGGGATCTAATGATGCTCCTTCTGCAGAGGTGAAAACCACCTCATATGAAGGTGGTGATGTGTACTTCGTTTCTTCTTCACGTACACATGTAAATCATGAGGCATGGTTGATTGACTTAGGTGCATCCTTTCACTTCACTCCCCATAGAGAGTGGTTCTACGAGTATGATAAATATGCTGGTGGTGATGTCTTCTTAGGGGATGATAGGAAGGCTAGAATCGTTGGTCATGGAAAAGTCAAGTTGAAGTTGCAAGGTGGAAGGTTTAGAACACTTCCGAGTATTCTTCATATTCCTGCATTGGCCAAAAATATGATTTCTGTAAGCAAGTTAAATGATGTGGGTGTAAAAACAATGTTCGAGAAAGATACATGCAAGATGGTTCGAGGAGCACTAGTATTGATGCGGGGAGTTCAGATTGGAACTCTGTACAAGCTTCAAGGTAGCATTGTTATTGATAGGTGCAACAGATCTATGGTTCCCGAAAGTGGAGTAGAAAATCTAGTGGTCTCTGGAGAAAAGACTATGCTATGGTATCAAATGCTTGGACATATTGGAGAGAAGGGCCTTCGAATACTTCATGGTAATGGTATAATAGAAGGTATGTCTAATTACTCTCTAGATTTTTATTTATGTGAAAATTGTGTATATGGGAAGCGAAATCGGGTGAGTTTCCCCTTTGGTGGTAAGAGGGCGAAACAAATATTAGAGCTTGTGCACAGTGATGTGTTTGGATCTATGTCGGTTCCATCACTAGGAAAGTTTGTGTACTATGTATCATTTATAGATGACTTCTCAAAGAATACATGGATATATTTCCTCAGGAAGAAATCTGAAGTCTTTGATAAGTTTAAATAATTTAAGGCCTTAGTGGAAAACTAGACAGTGAAGAAGATAAAGGTGCTGAGGACAGATAACTGTGGAGAGTTTTGCAAGAAGGAATTTGAAGAGTTACATATGAAGTGTGGTATAGCACGACAGAAGACTACTCCATACATACCTGAGCAAAATTGAGTTGCAAAAAGAATGAATAAGAAGTTGATGGAAAAGGCAAGAAGTATGCTCAGTGGTGCCAGGATAGGACATGAATTCTAGGTAGAGGCAGTGGAGACTGCATGTTACCTGGTCAACATATCACCTTCATCAACATTGGAAGATAAGACTCCACAAGAGTATGAATTGGTAAGAAACCTTCTCTTTCACGTCTAAGGGTATTTGGATGTGATGCATATGTACATGTTTGAAAGGAGAAAAGAACAAAGTTCGATAGTAAATCTGAAAAGTGCATCTTTATTGGGTATAAGGATGGTTTAAAAGGTTATAAGGTTCGGAACCCAGAAACAAGGAAGGTTGTGTACAACCGAGATGTGGTGTTTAGATAGGTGCAAGATGTTATTAAACATGAAGTCCTACCAAAGGAACCTAAGAAGATAGAGTTTGAGCTAAAGAAGGAAGAATCAGACTCTACTGCAAAAGAGGAATCAGAAGATGAAGAGACACAAACTCCAGTTGTGAGAAGATAAGTTCAAGAAAGAAGACAGCCATAAAGCTATAGTTCATCTTCTTTCTGTACAAATTTTGCTTTATCTATTATTAATGATGATCCTAGAACTGTGAGGGAAGCAATAGATTCAGAGGATGGAAAAATCTGGAAAAAGGCCATGGGTAATGAAATGACATCTTTTCACAAAAATGAGGCTTGGGATCTGGTAGAGTTTTCAGCTTGAAATAAACCCATTGGAAGCAAATGGGTGTTTAAGAAGAAAATGAATGCAGAAGGAGAGGTGTAGAAATACAAATCTTAGTTGGTAGCAAAAGGTTATTCCCATGTG
This sequence comes from Pinus tabuliformis, assembly GCA_031772625.1. Classification (NCBI taxonomy): domain Eukaryota; kingdom Viridiplantae; phylum Streptophyta; class Pinopsida; order Pinales; family Pinaceae; genus Pinus; species Pinus tabuliformis. The sequence goes on from CM062804.1 coordinate 30,684,305, forward strand.
TTGGGAATTGATTTTGGTGATATTTTTTCTCCCGTTGCCAATGTAGCTTCTATTAGATTACTTTTATCAGTAGTTGTTGCTTTTGATTATGAGGTAGAACAGATGGATGTGAAGACACCATTTCTTCATAGGGATCTTGAAGAAGAAATATACATGAAGCAACCTGAAGGATTTGCAATGAATAACCTTGGTATCAGAAATTTGATACATTTATATGGGGATTTGGCTTCACCAGAAGCAAAGCAGATAATTGTGTGTAGTTTAAATTAATTGGTGACCATGTTATTTATCTGGTCTTGTATCTTGATGATATGTTGCTGGTTGGAAATGACAAAGATATTATCTAGGATTTGAAGACCCAATTGTCCTCCAAATTTGACATGAAAGATCTTGATGCTGCAAACTATATTTTGGACATGGAAATTAAATGAGATCGGGTAAAGAGGGAGCTTTGGTTAAACCCAAGGAAGTATGTCGAGACAATATTGCAGAGGTTTAATATGCAGGGTAGTAAACCATTGAAGTTTCATATTCCTGTAGGTGTAAAAATATATGCTAAACAGTGTCCCAAGACACAAGAAGAGGAAGAGGACATGTCCTACGTTCCATATGCAAGTGCATTCGGTAGCCTTCTGTATGCAGTGATTTGTACTAGACCAGACATTGCACATGCAATGGGAGTATTGAGGAGGTTTATGTCAAAACCAGGGAAGGAGCATTGGATAGAAGTGAAGCTGGTTTTCAGGTATTTGCGTGGCACTAGTGATTATGGTTTGTGCTACCAAGGAAGACCAGAATTTGAAAGAGTTTTGAAAATTCGTGGCTTTGTTGAAGGTCAATTGAGCTGGAGATCTGAATCAAAGAAGATCTAAAATTGGGTATGTGTTTAACCTATTTGGAGGTGCAGTCAGTTGGATGAGTAAGAGACATTTTGTAGTGGAACTTTCAACTACAGAGGCAGAATACATGGTAGCCACTCATGCAAACAAGGAAGCAGTTTAGTTGCAGAGATTTTGTTCAAGTATGGGGTTAGTACAATGAGCTATAAGGATATATTGTGATAGCCAAATTGAAATTTTCTTGCCAAGGACCTTGCATATCATTCAAAGACAAAGCACATTGATGTTTAGTATCACTTTGTGAGGGATTTGGTTGAGGACAAAAAGGTGTTGCTGGTAAAGGTGGAAACTTTGAAGAATACTGCAGATGCATTGATAAACTCTGTGAGAATTGAGAATTTCTTTGGCGTAGAGAAACAATGGGTGTTGCAGGGCTGAATCAATGACTAAGTTCTCTTGTGGCCCCCTGTGGAAATAAAATAACAAGTGGGAGAATGTTTGGCTGTGTTATATTCTTTCCACGACTACTCCACATGCAAGGGGGTAGTAGGCCCTCCTGTACATTGCGTCGGGCGTTGCCAGGAGATCACAAGGGGGGTGGTTGTCACCCCTGTCGGGGGGTATGCAGGGTGGCGGTAGCCCCCTATATGGGGTTGCCCCGTGAATTATTTTTTTGTACCCTATATTAGGTAGGTGGACCTACCTACGGTTTTGTGCATGGTTTGCACATGGTTTTGGGCATGATGGTTTTTTGTCCATGGTATTTTGTAGGTCTGGTGAAGGGAACTATGGTTATGTTCTAATCCAGCGTTAATGGATTGGGTTTTATGGATGCTTCAACATATATATATATATATATATATATATATATATATATATATATATATATATATATATATTGTAACATTGAAAGGAACATAATGAAAAATCAATCTGGTAGTCTCAATTTTGGGACCCAGGGGAAAATCTCTGTGTATATTTGTTTCATGTTGATGCTCTCGCCGTTAATTATTTTCTATTTTTTTTTTTAAATTCGTATGCATGCAATTTCTGTATAGGGTTAAAACCTACATTTGGTATCAGAGTTGTTTTGGCTTCAAGGGGACGTCTTTGCTGCTAAGGGGTTTTTCTTGGGCTTGTGGTAGACCCTGTTCAGTGGGAGATCTGCAGGATCGATTCTTGTGGTGAAAGAAGATAAAAAGCACTGGAAAGATAGAGATCGAGAAATTTAATGGTCATAGTTTTGAGTTGTGGAAAATGAAGATGGAGGATCTGCTGGTGGATAAATGTCAGTGGATCACGATAGATCCGGGTACTAAACCAACAGCAATGTCAGCTGAAGACTGGGTAAATTTGGATCGAAAGGCAAATCTATGTCTCTGGTGAATAAACTATACCTATGGAAAAAGTTGTATAACCTGAGGATGAAAGATGGAGACTAGGTGACAGAGCATCTGAACACATTTAATACCGTTGTAAGCTAGTTATTATCTGTTGATATTAAAATTTCAGATCAAGATAAGTGCATCAATTTGTTGTGTTCTTTACCAGATTTGTGGGATAGTCTGGTTGTTGCAATAGGTAGCAATGCAACTGTCTTGCAATTTGATGAAATAGTCTCATCCTTATTGTCCGAGGAGATGAGACGGAAAAATATGGAGAGCCAGAATGGTGATGCCTTGTCTGTACGAGGACGATCCCAGAATAGAAACAAAAATAATTCCTCGAGTGGGAGATATAAATCTATAGGGAGATCTAAATCTCCAAGAAAACTTGTAAAGGTGTGCTGGAAATGCGAAAAGGAAGGGCACTTCAAAAGAAACTATAAATCTAAAGCTCCTAAGAAAGGAAATGGATCTAATGATGCTCCTTCTGCAGAGGCGAAAACCACCTCATATGAAGGTGGCGATGTGTACTTCACTTCTTATTCAAGTACACATGTAAATCATGAGGCATGGTTGATTGACTCAAGTGCATCCTTTCACTTCACTCCCCATAGAGAGTGGTTATGCGAGTATGAGAAATATGACAGTGGTGATGTATTCTTAGGGGATGACAGGAAGGCTAGAATCGTTGATCGTGGAAAAGTCAAGTTGAAGTTGCAAGTTGGAAGGTTTAGAACACTTCCAGGTGTTCTGCATATTCCTGCATTGGCCAGAAATATGATTTCTGTAAGCAGGTTGGATGATGTGGGTGTAAAAACAGTGTTCGAGAAAGATACATGGAAGATGGTTTGGGGAGAACTGGTATTGATGCGGGGAGTTCGGATTAGAACTCTGTACAAGCTTCAAGGTAGCTTTGTTATTGATGGGTGCAACAGTTATATGGTTCCTAAAAGTGGAGTAGAAAACCTAGTGGTCTCCGGAGAAAAAACCATGCTATGGCATCAAATGCTTGGACATATTGGAGAGAAGCGCCTTCGAGTACTTCATGGTAACGGTGTAATAGAAGGTATGTCTAATTACTCTCTAGATTTTGATTTCTGTGAAAATTGTGTATATGGGAAGCAGAATCGGGTGAGTTTCCCCTCTGGTGGTAAGAGGGTGAAACAAATATTAGATCTTGTGCACAGTGATGTGTTTGGACCTGTGTCTATTCCATCACTAGGAAAGTTTGTGTACTATGTATCATTTATAGATTACTTCTCAAGGAATACATGGATATATTTCCTCAGGAAGAAATCTGAAGTCTTTGACAGGTTTAAATAATTTAAGACTCTGGTGGAAAACCATATAGAGAAGAAGATAAAGGTGCTGAGGACAGATAACGGTGGAGAGTTTTTCAAGAAGGAATTTGAAGAGTTATGTAAGAAGTGTTGTATAGCACAACAGAAGACTACTCCATACACACCTGAGCAAAATGGAGTTGCAGAAAGAATAAATAAGATGTTGATGGAAATGGAAAGAAGCATACTCAGTGGTGTCGCGGTAGGACATGAATTCTAGGTAGAGGCGATAGAGACTGCATGTTACCTCGTCAACAGATCACCTTCATCGACGTTGGAAGATAAGACTCCATAAGAGATATGAATTGATAAGAAACCTTCTCTTTCACATCTGAGGATATTTAGATGTGATGCATATGTACATGTTCCAAAGGAGAAAAGAAACAAATTGGATAGTAAATATGAAAAGTGCATCTTTATTGGGTATAGGGATGGTTTAAAAGGTTATAAGATTTGGAACCGAGAAACAAGGAAGGTTGTGTACAACCGAGATGTGGTTTTTAGAGAGATGAAAGATGTTATTAAACATGAAATCATACCAAAGGAACCTAAGAAGATAGAGCTTGAGCTAAATGAGGAAAAATCAGACTCTAAAGTAGAAGAGGAATCATAATATGAAGAGACACAAACTCCGGTTGTAAGAAGATCAATTTGAGAAAAAAGATAGCTAGAAAGCTATAGTCCATCTTATTTCTATTCAAAATTTTCTTTATCTATTACTAATGATGATCCCAAAACTGTGATGCAAGTCGTAATGATTCAGAGGATGTAAAACTGTGGAAAGAGGCCATGGTTGATGAAATGACATATATTCACAAAAATGAGGATTGGGATCTGGTGGAGTTGTCGGTTGAAAGGAAACCCATTGACAACAAATGGGTGTTTAAGAAGAAAATGAATGCAGAAGGAGAGGTGGAGAAATACATATGTCGGTTGGTAGCAAAAGGTTATTCCCATGTGCTAGGAATTGATTTTGGTGATATTTTTTCTCCTTTTGCCAAGGTAGCTTCTATTAGATTACTTTTATCAGTTGTTGTTGCTTTTGATTATCAGGTAGAATAGATGGATGTGAAGACAACATTTCTTCACGGGGATCTGGAAGAAGAGATCTAAATGAAGCAACCTAAAGGCTTTGCGGTGAAGAGTAAGAAAGAATTGGTATGCAAGTTAAAAAAGTCTTTGTATGGGTTAAAACAGTCACAAAGGACTTGGTATCAGAAATTTGATACATTTATATGGGGACTTGGCTGTTGGAAATAATACTGAGAGGGGGGGTGAATCAGTATTATCAGATCAATAAAACCTTTTCAATTTCATACTCAGAAACATATACGCGACTTCAGTTAAGTGAATCCGCGTGTACACGCGACTGTGTCTAAAGCAACTAGCGTATATGCAGATATCTTATAATTCAGTTAATCTTATCTTCAGTAAATGCATCAGAACATTATTAAGCCATTTAACAGTAAACAGGTGCAGTATAACAGAACAGAACATCACACAAGAGCCACACACATGAACACCATGATATAAGGTGGAAACCCAATGTGGGTGAAAACCACCTGCTGCAATTCGTCTCTTTCTTCTTTAATGAGAAACTTCTTTTACAATATACTGGTGCAGTCCTTTACCAGTATGCAGGCTACAACCTGCAGAGGGCTACAACCCTCTCTTTCGTTTTCCAACTACTTCTGGAAGGGAGCTACAACTCCCTCAGCTCTTGTACTAGCTGATCCATTTACTAGTACGTAGGTGCTGACCCTACAACCTTCAGGGACCACGTTTCATCAATTTTCAGACTGGATCCAAGAGTACAAAGCAAACATTACCGCAATACAATCATCAACTTATACTTGCATCATAATTCATTAAACAACCCAATACCGAATCACTGAAACCCTGTCATCAAGAACACAGAACCCAAACCAGAATCTAGAACTCTGCAACAACCACCAGAATCAGCAACAACCTGAAATATCAACCCTTATCATGCATACGCTACTTCACTGTACCAAAACCGCGTGTATACGCGCTTTCTCCAAAGGCAACCCGCGTGCAGATCTAGAAATGATTACTTCTGCCTTTGCTGTCAGATCCGACCCTTGCCAAGCGTCCCGTACAGATAACCAGCAATACCAGATCCTCTCACTGCGTCAGACACCCACACACATCTCTTTGCCTAGTGATCTTCTCCTTATATAGCCTTAGGCCTTGTTCAATACCAAGAGCCAAAACCATAGAAACACAATACCATCAACTTCAAAACTAGGGATCGACACGCCCGTCGAGACACAATGGTCCGAAACCATAGGCACAACTTCCAAGGACTAACCGCCATGGACCAAAGGTACTTTTCCACATACACGCGCTTTTTCTGAAGCCAAACTGCGTGTACACGCGACTTGGGCTTAACAAACCTGCGTGTATGAACTTCCTTGGTAAGCTGTACTAGGATCTGTCTTCTGATTAAGTTGCCATTACCTGTACCAACTTCTGAGCATCTGTACCAACCTCTGAGTGAGTTGCCATCAAGGACAACACTTGAATCATAATGCCAACATTGGCTTCACCAGAAGCAAAGCAGATAACTGTTTGTATTTTAAATTAATTGGTGACTGTGTTTTTTATCTGGTCTTGTATGTGGTTGATATGTTGTTGGTTGGAAATGACAAAAAAATTATGCAGGATTTGAACACCCAATTGTCCTCCAAATTCGACATGAAAGATCTTGATGTTGCAAACTATATTTTGGACATGGAAATTAAATGAGATCGGGTAAAGAGGAAGCTTTGGTTAAACCCGAGGAAGTATGTCAAGACAATATTGCAGAGGTTTAATATGCATGATAGTAAACCGATGAAGGTTCCTATTCCTGTAGGTGTAAAGTTATCTACTGAATAGTGTCCCAAGAAACAAGAAGAAGAAGAGGACATGTCCTAAGTTCCATATGCAAGTGCATTCGGTAGCCTGATGTATGTAATGGTTTGTGCTAGACCAGACATTGCACATGCAGTGGGAGTAATGAGGAGGTTTATTTAAAAACTAGGGAAGGATCATTGGATAGAAGTGAAGTGGATTTTCAAGTATTTGCATGGCACTAGTGATTATGGTTTGTGCTACGAAGGAAGACTAGAATTGGAAAGAGATTTTGACATCTGTGGTTTTGTTGATACCGACTAAGGTGGAGATCTAGATCAGAGAATATCTACAAGTGGATGTGTTTAACCTATTTGGAGGTGTAGTCAGTTGGATGAGTAAGAGACATTTTGTAGTGGTACTTTCAACTACATAGGCAGAATACGTGGTAGTCACTCATGCAAGCAAGGAATCAGTTTAGTTGCAGAGATTGTGTTCAAGTATGGGGTTAGTACAATGAGCTATAAGGATAGTCTGTGACAACCAAAGTGAATTTTTTTTGGTAAAGGACCTTGCATATCATTCGAAGACAAAGCAAATTGATGTTCAGTATCACTTTGTGAGGGATATGGTTGAGGACAAAAGGGTGTTGCTGGTAAAGGTGGACAATTTGAAGAATACTGCAAATGCATTAATAAAATCTGTGAGAATTGAGAAGTTCTCTTGGTGTAGAGAAAAAATGGATGTTGTAGGGATGAATCAATGACTAAGCTCTCCTGTGGCCCCTTTTGGAAAGAAAACAAGTGGGAGAATGTTGGGTTGTGTTATATTCTTTCCACGACTACTCCACGTGTAAGGGGCGCGGTAGCCCCTCTGTACATTGCATCGGGCATTGCCAGGGGATCACGGGGGGAGTGGTTGTTGCCCCTGTTGGGAGGTATGTAGGGTGGCAGTAGCCCCCTGCACGGGGCTGCCCTGGGATTTTTTTTTTTGAACCCTATATTAGGTGGGTGGACCTACCTATGGTTTTGTGCATGCATTTCACACATGGTTTTGGGCATGATGGTTTTATGTCCATGGCATTTTGTCAAGGGAACTACGTTTATGTTCTAATCCATGGTCAATGGATTGGGGTTTATGGATGTTTCAACATGTATATCTATGTATTGTAACATTGAAAGGAACATAATGAAAAATCAATCTAGTAGTCCTGGTTTTGGGATCCAAGGGAAAATATCTATGTATATTTATTTCATGTTTATGCTCTCACCATTCTCTATTTTTTGTTTTTTAGAATTCGTATGCACGTAAATTCTATATAGGGTTAAAACCTACATTTTTTATTAGAGTTGTTTTGGCTTCAAGGGGACGCCTTTGCTGATGAGGGGTTTTTCTTGGACTTGTGGTAGACCTTGTTCAGTGGGAGATCTACAAGATCGATTCTTGTGGTGAAAGAAGATAGTGAGCAATGGAAAGATATAGATCTAGATATTTAATGGTCATAATTTTGAGTTGTGGAAACTCAAGATGGAGGATCTGCTGGTGGATATAGATCAGTGGATCACAGTAAATCTGGGTACTAAACCAACAACAATTTCAGCTGAAGAATGGGAAAAGTTGGATCGGAAGGCAAAGAGGAAAATGTGGTTGTTAGTCTCAGATTTAGTATTGCTGAATGTATCAGGGGAAGCTTCGGCGAAGGCTTTGTGGGACAAGTTAGGAACTTTGTACCAATCTAAGTCTCTGGTGAATAAACTATACCTACGGAAAAATTGTATAACCTGAGGATGAAAGATGGAGACCTGGTGACAAAGCATCTAAACCCATTTAATACTGTGGTAAGCCAACTATTATCTGTTGATATTAAAATTTCAGATGAAGATAAGTGCATTAGCTTGTTGTGTTCTCTACTAGATTCGTGGATAGTCTAGTTGTTGTAATAGGTAGCAATGCAACTACCTTGTAGTTTGATGAAATAGTCTCATCCTTGTTGTCGGAGGAGATGAGACAGAAAAATATGGAGGGCCATAATGGTGATGCCTTGTCTATACGAGGGCGGTCCCAGAACAGAAACAAAAATAAGACCTGGAGTGGGAGATCTAAATCTAGAGGTAGATCTAAATATCGAGGAAAACCTGTAAAGGTGTGTTGGAAATGCGGAAAAGAAGGGCACTTCAAAAGGGACTGTTAATCTAAAGCTCCTAATAAAGGAAAGGGATCTGATGATGCTCCTTCTGCACAAGTGAAAACCACCTCATATGAAGGTGGCAATGTGTACATAGCTTCTTCTTCAAGTACACATGTACATCATGAGGCATGGTTGATTAACTCAAGTGCATCTTTTCACTTCACTCCCCATAGAGAGTGGTTTTGCGAGTATGATAAATATGATTGCGGTGATGTCTTCTTAAGGGATGACAAGAAGGCTAGAATCGTTGGTCGCAGAAAAGTAAAGTTGAATTTGCAAGGTGTAAGGATTAGAACACTCACGGGTGTTCTTCATATTCCTGTATTGGCCAGAAATATGATTTTTGTAAGCAAGTTGGATGATGCAAGTGTTAAACAGTGATCGAGAAAGATACCTGCAAGATGGTTAGGGGAGCACTGGTATTGATGCGGGGAGTTCGGATTGGAATTATGTACATGCCTTAAGGTAGCATTGTTATTGATTGGTGCAATAGTTTTGTAGTTCCAGAAAGTGGAGCAGAAAATCTAGCGGTCTCTAGAGAAAATACCATGTTATGGCATCAAAGGCTTGGACATATTAGAGAGAAGGGCCTTCAAATACTTAATGGTAATGGTATGATAGAAGGTATGTCTAATTGTTCTCTGGACGTTTATTTCTGTGAAAATTGTGTATATGGGAAGCAGAATTGGGTGAGTTTCCCCTACAGTGGTAAGAGGGCGAAACAAATATTAGAGCTTGTGTGCAATGATGTGTTTGGACCTATGTCAGTTCGATCACTGGGAAAGTTTGTGTACTATGTATCATTTATAGATGACTTCTCAAGGAATACATGGATATATTTCCTCATGGATATATTTAAAGAATTTAAGGCTCTGGTGGAAAACCAGACAGAGAAGAAGATAAAGGTGTTGAGGAAAGATAACAATGGATAGTTTTGCAAGAAGGAATTTGAAGAGTTCTGTAAGAAGTGTGGTATAACAGGACATAAGGCTACTCCATACACACCTGAGCAAAATGGTGTTGTAGAAAGAATGAACAAGATGTTCTTGGAAAGGGCAAGAAGCATGCTCAGTGGTGTCGGGTTAGGACAAGAATTCTGGGTATAGGTGGTGGAGACTGCATGTTACCTGGTCAACAGCTCACCTTCATCAGTGGTATGGACTGGTAAGAAACCTTCTCTTTCACATCTGAGGGTATTTGGATGTGATGCATATGTACATGTTCCAAAGGAGAAAAGAACAAAGTTGGATAGTAAATCTGAAAAGTGCATCTTTATTGGGTATAAGGATGGTTTAAAAGGTTATAAGCTTTGGAACCTAGAAACAAAGAAGGTTGTGTACAACCAAGATGTGGTGTTTAGAGAAGTGAAAGATGTTATTAAACATGAAGTCCTACCAAAAGAACCTGAGAATATAGAGTTTGAGTTAAAGGAGGTAAAATCAAACTTTATAGCAAAAGAGGAATCAGAAGATGAAGAGCCACAAACTTCGGCTGTGAGAAGATCAGTTTGAGAAAGAAGGCAGCCAAAAATGTATAGTCCATATTTTTTCTGTTCAATTTTTTTTATCTATTACTCAAGATGATCCCATAACTTTGAGGGAAGGAGTAGATTTAGAGGATGGAAAACTCAAGAAAGAGGCCATGGTTGATGAAATGGCATCTTTGCACAAAAATGAGGCTTGGAATCTGGTGGAGTCGGCTGGAAGGAAACCCATTGGCAGTAAATGGGTGTTTAAGAAGGCGATGAATGAGGAAAGAAAGGTGGAGAAATACAAAGATCGGTTGGTAGTAAAAGGTTATTCCCAAGTGCAGGGAATTGATTTTAGTGATATTTTTTCTCCTGTTGCCAAGGTAGATTCTATTATATTACTTTTATTTGTTGTTGCTGCTTTTGATTTTGAGGTAGAATAAATGGATGTGAAGACAACATTTCTTCATGGGAATCTGGAAGAAGAGATCTACATGAAGCAACCTGAAGGTTTTGCAGTGAAGGGTAAGAAAGAATTGATATGCAAGTTAAAAAAGTCTATGTATGGGTTAAAACAGTTATAAAGGATGTGGTATCAGAAATTTGATACATTTATATGGGGACTTGGCTTCACTAGAAGAAAACCATATCATTATTTGTATTTTAAATTAATTGGGGACCATGTTATTTATCTGGTCTTGTATGTGGATGATATGTTGCTGGTTGGTAATGACAAAGAAATTATCCAGGATTTGAAGACCCAATTGTCCTCCAAATTCGACATGAAATATCTTGGTGTTGCAAACTATATTTTGGGCATGGAAATTAAACAAGATCGACAAAAGAGGAAGCTCTAGTTAAACTAGAGGAAGTATGTCGAAACAATACTGCAGAGGTTTAATATGCAATATAGTAAACCGGTGAAGGTTCCTATTCATGTAGGTGTAAAGTTATCTGTTGAACAGTGTCCCAAGACATAAGAAGAGGAAGAGAACATGTCCCATGTTCCATATGCAAGTGCAGTCGGTAGCCTGATGTATGAAATGGTCTGTACTAGACCAGGCATTGCACATGTAGTGGAAGTATTGAGTAGGTTTATGTCAAAACCAGGGAAGAAGCATTAGACAACAATGAAGCGAGTTTTCACGTATTTGCATGGCATTAGTGATTATGGTTTGTGCTACAAAGGAAGACCAGAATTGGACAAAGTTTTGGACATCTGTGCCTTTGTTGATGCAGACTGAGTTGGAGATCTGGATCATAGAATATCTACAAGTGGGGTATGTGTTTAACATATTTGGAGGTGCAATTAGTTGGATGAGTAAGAGACAGTCTGTAGTGGCACTTTCAACTACAAATGCAGAATACATGGCAGCCACTTATGCAAGCAAGGAAGCAGTTTGTTTATAGAGATTGTGTTCAGGTATGAGGTTAGTACAATGAGCTATAAGGATAGATTGTGACAACCAAAGGGAAATTTTCTTGGAAAAGGACACTGTTTATCATTTAATGACAAAGCACATTAATGTTCAGTATCACTTTGTGAGGGTTATGGTTGAGGACAAAAAGGTGTTGCTGGTAAAGGTGGACACTTTGAAGAATACTGCATATGCATTGACAAAGTCTGTGAGCACTAAGAAGTTCTCTTCGTGTAGAGAAACAATGGGCATTGCAAGATTGGATCAATGACTAAGCTCTCCTATGGCTTCCTGTGGAAAGAAAACAACAAGTGGGAGAAGGTTGGGTTGTGTTATATTCTTTCCACAACTACTCCACGCACAAGGGAGGCGGTAGTCCCCCCTGTATGTTGCGTCGAGTGCTGTCGAGGGGTCATAGGGGGGTGGTTTCCCCCCCGTCGGGGGGTATGCAAGGGGGCGGTAGCCCACCTGCACGGGGCTTCCATGAGAATTTTTTTTTGGACTCTATATTAGGTGGGAAGACCTACCTATCGTTTTGTGCATGGATTTCAAACATGGTTTTGGGCATGATGGTTTTTTGTCCATGGTATTTTGTAAATCTGGTCAAGGGAACTATGGTTATGTTCTAATCCATGGTTAATGGATTGGGGTTTATGGATGCTTTGGCATGTATATATATGTATTGTAACATTGAAAGAAACATAATGAAAAATCAATTTGGTAGTCCCGGTTTTGGGATCCAGGTGAAAATATATATGTATGCAAGTTCCTTTAGGTGTCAATATGCCATCAATGTCATTTGGAAGATTGCATCGTTCCATAAATCAAAGAGCATATGTATTATCCCTTATGGAAAAATTTTATCAGACAGAAAGGCAAATTTGCACCGCTTTAAAATTCTAAAATAAAACTTTTGCTAAGATTTGTGTATCACTATCCAAATAGGTATAAAAGAAAATTGATATGAAAATATTGTTAAAAACATTATTCTAACAATTATACTATGTATTATTAATTCATACATATAGAAAACAAGAAAAAAATTTCAATATAAGGAATTATTGACAGTGTTAGGGCACAAACATTCAAGAGGATCTCCCTGGTAAGAAGTCCCAACTAAACCTCAAACCTTTTGGAGTAGGAGTCCCAGCAATGGGTGGTAATGTAGTGCCTTGATTGCGGTAGCGTGCAAAGATAAGTATGATGACTTTGGTCAGAAGAAAGTGTGTGACCTTGCAGCGAGTCAAGTGACATGCATGGGGGTTTTAACACACAAAGGGGAAAAGGAAGTGTGTCCCTTAGAAGCATATAACAATACGAGGCCTGAAAGGAACACATGAGTGGAATGACATCACAAGCTGAAATGCAAAATAGTCCACAAAACAAAGTGATTGGTTAATCCAAAAACATGCCTTCAACCAAATTCATACAATTGCATGCAAAGTAGTTCATAATCCAATGTGTAAGTTAAACAAAATACATTGTTAAAGCAACCAGAATAGTTCGACAACAATAAAAACACATGCATGAAACCGTGATGGCTCAGTTATTATTATTATAAGTGAAAGTTCCATCCATACATACACCATTGACAGGGATAAACCCCAATAGAGGAACATTACAATTGAGAACACCTTCTCCTCCAAAGAAGTATACTCGCTCTACGTTGTGTAGAAGCCAAGGCTTGTCACAATACTCCCAAGCCTTCTCTAAGCCTAAGCCTAGCCAAAATATTAGCTCCCAAAAGCCCATTCTATGAGTTATGAGGTTCTATTTATAACAAAGGGTGGGGTGACCCTTGACATTCCCCTTTTTGACTCTTTAACTACCCTCATGACTCTTCAACTTCCCTTATAAATATCTCATTATATTACATAGTGACTGTTGACATTCCACTAGTGACACTTGGAATTTCACTTACAACATATTTACAAATAATATACATTTTCCACATGTACCCATGTGAGACAATATAGGCTAGACCCTAGAGACATCCTAACAAGACAAAACAAAATGACTCGGAAGTTTAGGGAAAGATCAACTCGACAACATCCACTTGATGCTTCTCTGTGACATACTTATACCAAGCTTGGTATCGTGCTATGGTGTCCCCAAACTGCTTGATGGTGTCTTTCTGATAGCAGGCTCTTGCCTCCATAGCTTCTGGGTATATGGTCTTGGAACCTTTGTCCAACTCATCCTGAAGCATGTGCAACATGGTCTTGAACATGACAAGACCACCAATGTACTTCTTCACTTTTTCTACGCTCATCTCCAAGTCATCGTTGGTGGCCTCTCACCTTAGATGCTCCATGTACCTATCAATCTTTAGCCATAATTGGTTCTTGTGCTTAGCTTCAGTGAGGGAACCCATTGACGGTATCCTGTGCATTATGACCATGACATCCAAACTCTTATACAACCGTGCATATGAAGCATGTATGTTGCTGGTGAATGGAGCAAGTTGCTCATAGTCCTGGACCAACATCCAGTTATTTTCTTTGTCTAACTCTGCTTGCAGCTTCATTATATTTGGAAAGTGAAGCGGGCTCCTTTGTACCTCACTGTCCATTATTGTACATGGGTGATAGCAACATGTATGTCCTTGAGATTTTAGACAATCCTTTTGCTCCGCTGCTGAAAGCCATATAGATGGAAAACCACCTGTGGCCTTATGCACAGTGACAACTCTATCATAGAGTTTCTGCATGATGGCCTCAAGTGTTGATGATTCAGCCAATATCACTTTCCTCATCTCTACCATTGTAGAACCTGCAAATTGTTCTGCCTTCTGCCTGGCCACTTGCAAGCTCTTTTCCATCTGTTCATTCTCTGCTAATAGGAACTTGACATTTGAGCTCCTGGCTCCTGGATAAGCCAAGGTGGTATCGGCCATCGAAACTAGATGCTTTCTGACATTTGGCACAATCACCCTTTCCTTCATGAATGTAGGTGACATGTGATCATCCGGGAAATGATTTCTCTATGTCTGTATAATCTTCCTTTGCAACTCGTCGAATGATAGATTGTACACATCCATCACCGGATCATCATCAAGGAGAACAACTACTCCTTGCTCGCTTGGGACTGGTTCTGACACTAGAGGTGGTGGAGATTGAGGGGTGACCTCGAGTGAATGTAGCATGAGGTCAATGTCTTGATCCTATGGTTCATCCACCAACTCTATGTTTGTAACTTGGATAAATTTCTCAATATGCTGAGAAAGTTCCCGATCCTGCATCTACTCACCTTCTTCTTTAGTTGCTGGTTGTTCTGAATCCTCAACCTGTATGGCCGTTGTTTGCTCTATCAGCGCACCTTGCCTTTCATCTTCTTCTTGTTTCTTCTTCTCTTTGCTCTCCCTCCTTCTTAGCTCCTACTCTTCCTTCAACTTCTTCTTCATTTCCTGAAAATTCCCTTTTGCTTCCTCCAACCTTTGCTTTTCTTTCTTCCTTCACTCTGCCCTCTTTATGCGTTGTCACCTCTTTGCCTCTGCTACCAAAGTTTCTTTCTAAATGAGATAATCTTCTTTGAACTTGTAGCTTTTCTCAACCTATGGGTTCTCGACAATCTTCCTCTTACCTTTGTCCTGCATCAATTTACCGCTTATTGTTGTTGTTGTTATTTTTTCCTGCAGTGTTGCTGCCTGCAGAGCAGTTTTCCATGTTGGGGCTATACTGATTGGTTCATTAAGCTTGGAGTAGTTGTAACAATACCTCCAAGGGTCCTCCTCTACCCAATGACATGTCCCATGGGTCCATGGATAGTACACCTTCGCACAGTGGTTCTTGCAAATACGGTGGGGATCATACAGATTGATGTCTTTGGTGCCGAACTCAAACATCGCTATCTCCTTAGCTTCAACATCCACACCTTTCAAGCTCTTAATCTTGTACAATCTGATCCGCAAAGGAAGGGTAGGCCATTGTGCCTTCTTCTTCCTATGCAGCCCTGGTGATAACCCTATGGAGAGGTGATATGCGGCCTCTTGCATGACCATCTTGTCTATGGCATACCTTGGTAGAACATGCAGAGGCTTCTCTTCACCAAATACTTTGATGAAGGTGCCACCAAGTGAGGCATAATTATCTCGTACAATCTGATCCACAAAGGGCAGGCTGGCCATGTTGCTTTCTTCTTCTTATGCAACCCTGCTGATAACCCTATGGAGAGGTGATATGTGACCTCTTGCATGACCAGCTTGTTTATGCCATACCTTGGTAGAACATGCAGAGGTTTCTCTCCGCTAAATACACTGATGAAGGTGTCACCGGGTGAGGTATACCAATCTGCAATGTTAAGTATTTCCTCCATCACTTCTTGGGACATGCAAGGTGGATCTTGCTCCAATATTATCTTGTACATTAGGATGATGAAATGGTTAGCTAGCCTCGCCATAACTCCTCGGTAACTACATTTGGAAAGAAACTTGTAATAAATGTTGACGACATTCTCTTTTGGTGTCCATTTCCAACCCATGCCAGGAAACTGATGTTGGGCACAAATTGCATCAAGAAAATACACGAACATGTAGAATCTTGCTTGCTTATCCTTGGGCAGATTCCGTGCATTAGTCACATGGATTTTCAACTCAAGAGTCAATAGATCCAACCAGTTGAATGGTCTTCCATCATTCACCAACGGGTCCAACACAACCACCCAATTTTCCGGAAAGGTCGCTATGCTCTCTTAACCGTATAATTGGCATCAAGGAAAATGTTAAGAACCACCCTAAATTTATATGTATAATAAATGGGCTAATCCCCATGATACAGAGGAAAAATGGGAGGTGATTTTATCAATAATATAATATGTATATATAATTTTTTTGGCAAATCTCTCACCAGATTATATTATCTTGTACAGTGATGGAGAATCTTTCACTGAATTATAAAATCTTGTAAGATCTTGGCAAATCTTTTACTAAATAATAAAACATTGTGAAGTCTTGGCGAATGTTTTGTTAAAGTATGAAACCATATATGATAATAAGAAAACATATTCATTAAACTGTAATATACTAACATACATGTTTGGAAAACATAATTTTCTCTTCCTAAAAATAATGTTCCAAGTTTCAGTGGTCGTGTTTGTCAAGGTTCTTACAATACACTCTTTTATATCCTTCTATTAGTTTTGATAATATTCCACAACAAAGTTCTTGTAGGTGTTGATATTGACCACAAGTTCTATCAAAGTAGGAGAGATTAATCTTTTCTCTACAACTTTTGTCAAGCTACCACTTTTTTCAAATTATCAAATTTCTTTCTTATTCCATAGACTCCAACTGCGAGATAAAAAAAAAAAAAAAAAAAACACATCAAGCTTGTTTACCCCAACACGCCAATAAGTAGCAAGCCCCAACTATATTATCTAAGAAAGTATTAGGGATCCCAAAGGCTTGAAGGGGATCTAATTGAAAGAAGTGACCATTGTGAAAAGCATTCCAATCAATATATGAATATATAAATGTATATTTATTATTATTTTAATTAGAAATCTTCAGTTAAACAATAAAATTTAATTAGTCTCTCCCAATCTAAATTGCTTCTTAGCATAATTCACTACCCTCATCTGTCTCGCATTTTTTAACAACATTGTAACAAGTAGATTAATTTCCTTTTTGGTGAACAATCTCCAACTTTTAGGAAAATATGGTGCAGTGGCTCCAACCCCTACAAATCATTAGGACAAACTAAGAATAGCACAGAAGATGAAAGGTTGTATAAACCAGCTTATTTTTCATATTGAGAATGTTTGAAAAATGGTGGGAAATCTTTTGCGAGGGTGATGCGGAAAGAGTGATAAGGTTTCACTGTTTTGAATTTTTTTGTTAAATCAGAAAAACCAATATTAATGGAGATATTGGTATTTTTTACTAAATTTTGTGAAGTGACTAAATGTGACTTTAACCATTCACCTTAAGATGTTTTTACAATATAATTTCGTAAGTCTATTTAATATCTTTATTATCATAAAAACCAACCTATATCCATCTTAACTCCACATCTACCACTCTTAGAGGGATGAAATCTATTTATCCCTCTGAGCACTTGGTAGACCCAGAATTAAGATGGATCTAAGATGAAATAATTTCCCCTTTAAATAGTCTATGCTCACATGAATACCATGGGTTATCCTAAACCTGGAGCTTAAAAATTACTATTATTAATTTATAAAAATTAATAATTGTTTTTTATTTTTATTTTTTTATTTTAACCAAGTTAAAATGTTTAACATACATTAAATTACAACATCAATTTTTACTCTTGATCCACCAAGCCTCTACAACATCAATTTTTACTCTTGATCCACCAAGCCCCGAGAGGGATCAAATATTTTTTCAATCTATGCTAGTTTGCATATCACGATATTTGATCCCTCTCGGGGCTTAGCAGATCCAGAGTAAAGATGGATCTATGCTGCTTTAATTCCCCCTTTAGATAGGCTACATTCCACATGAATACCATGGGTCAATACCCTGTGCCATTTTTATTTTTATTAATACTAATATTAGGGTTAATAATGTTTTTTTGCATGGTATTAATAATAATCTAGCCCATGGTATTTGGCCGATAGTATTTTGCCCATAGGTTTCACCTAAATATAACACATTTTTTGAGTGTTCGTAAATATAAGGTGACTTATGGAGTAAATATAAAAAAATGTTTTATTTATTTACCATAACTCTCGTTTATTTATATTTTTATTAATTTACCATACCTCTTTTACAAATATGGTATTTGGTCCATAGGATTCACTCAAATAAAATGTCTTTTTTTAGCCTTCATAAATAGAAAGAGGGTTATGGACTAAATACAAAAAGAAGTTTTATTTATTTACCATTTTATTTATATTTTATTTATTTACCATACCTTTTGAGTAAGTATAAAAATATGTTTTATTTATTTACCATACCTCCACTTTATTTATATTTCTATTTGTTTACACCCTTGCATGTATATAAGGTGACTTTTGGAGTAAATATAAAAAATGTTTTATTTATTTACCATACATCTCATTTATTTATATTTTTATTAATTTACCATACCTCTTTTATAAATATGGTATTTGGCCCATAGGATTCACTTAAATAAAACCTATTCTTGAAAATTACGGCGAATGGAAGGTTGTAACTCCTAATTTCAAGGGCTAAAGTTACATTTTTTACCCTCTCCCTTAAAATAAGGTGGGCTAACCTCCATAGCTAATTTTTTCATAAAATAAATTTGAGGCGATTTGTAAAAATGTACTATGATACAAAATATTCGCCCACTAAAAATTTAAAACCCCTTAATTTCGCCTAAGGGCGAAAATTCACCCCTAAAATTTTCCATGATTGGCATGCAAAGATTATCAAGAACTGGTAGGCCTTTTTGACTGACTTTGTCTTGTAAACATGAGTGGGTGTCACTCTGAATTTTGACGGCTCTTTTACCCAATGCTTTATAATATCTCTGGTGTTCACAAAGTTGTGAGTGGCATAAAAAGTGAATGCATGCGGTTCACTGGCTGAGGTAAATGATACATCTACTAATAGTTCTCTGCCATGAAGTTGGCAAGTTGTATCCCACTTGCACTGTTCAATGTCATAGTCTCACGATCTGTGTGCAAGACAATCCAGTGGATGATGTACTCACATGGGAAGGCGCGTTACCTACATGCAACCTTATGTAAGCCTGACCGGTGGACACTGATATAAACCTGCCAATCCTCTAGATCTTCCTTAAAGTCCCCTGTAAAGATATCCTTGATTTCATGCCATGTTAACTTCATGCCCTTCTCAATGAACAACTGAGTGTCTGCATAAACTGGCACATTCACTGACACCTGCTCAACTGCTTCCCCATGTTACCTATAACTGTTGGAGAGTTTCTCAACAAATGTTGTGCCTGGAGATAGAGAGGACACTCATGGCATGCAAATTTTAGCTTGAAACAAAAACACTTCAAGAACAGACCAAACAACAAATTGGGAAACTGTTGGGAAGGATTGTGCAATCTTGGCTCTCAGAGGTGATTGACTTCCAGTTGGTTCTGTGCATTTCACAGTCCCAACTGCCAATGGGATGGATTGCTAACTAGAACTGCACAATGCGTAGTTCAGTCAGGCCTAGGCCAAGTGAGATTGCGCATTGCACAATCCCAGTGATAAAGGCTTAGGACTAGCTCTTGGAACTACACAATGTAGAGTTGGAGCTAAGCCTTGACAACCTATGCGTAATTTCTGGAGCTAAGTTAGAGCCTTGAGATCCATAAATGCGCAGTGCATGCTGGGAGGAGAAAGATCTGGGCGAAGGAACCCCAAATCTACCTAATGGGAGCATGAAAATGAGCTAA
Source organism: Pinus tabuliformis (assembly GCA_031772625.1). Classification (NCBI taxonomy): domain Eukaryota; kingdom Viridiplantae; phylum Streptophyta; class Pinopsida; order Pinales; family Pinaceae; genus Pinus; species Pinus tabuliformis. Next base: position 30,704,138 of record CM062804.1, read on the forward strand.
TCTGAAAGAGGGAATGATGGTGGGTGCAGATCTGAGTTAGTGATGAGGCATGCAAATAAAACGAGTGCAGGAATCAATCAAACTGAAGAAAAATTAAGCATGTGGAGAGAGTCACTGCAACGACAACCGTTAGTAAAAAAACTAGGTCATGCGTGTGACACTTGGGAAATGTAATGAAAAAATTAAAAAATCACTCGTAGAAGCTAAAACAAATAAAAATACCAGAGTTTGTTCAATAAAATGGGTAAAACAACACTCTCACAAGACAAACAAACAAAAGCGACAGAAAAAACAACAAAAGGCTAGAAAATCAAGACTTACCCAGAAAAGCAATGATGATCACACCGTAGGTTCCTTGATCTCCTCGAGAATGTTAGAGATCCAAGATCGAATGTGAAAATGAGCTCTGACAACTTCCATTAAATAGATTTGGTCTATTTAGGGTTTATGACGTGAAGACCAAAAATCTAGGAAAAAGCAACACTTGGCGGTAGTTTCATAAATAACCCAAGTGTCTCCTCTAGGCTGCTAAAATAGATCCCTATTTTCTAGGGATGCTTTTTTTCTTTTTTTTCTCTTTTTTTTTTAAAGTTGCCATTCGTTTCCCAGAGAGATTGTGTAGTTCCGAAGAGAGCTGGGTAACTAATTACCTCATGCATCGGGCAACTATTGAGGGAAACACTTCTATGCAATTTATGGGTTGAGTGGCCCTGGTTGCCTCTCATGCTTTGCACAGTTTCCCAACTGAAGTTTGGTTGTCAACCGGTTCTGTGCAATTTTGGAGCTGAAGGCTCACTACTAGCTTGAACTACGCAATTACCGAGAGCAAGGTTGGTTGCCCTCAAGGATTGCATAGTTCACTAAGGCAAGCCTGGATCCAGTTGAAACCAAGTGAAGAGATCGGCTTGTGGGTTAGACAGTAAATCAAGTAAGAAAACACAAGCCATATTGCAAAAGATAAAACTTCATTAAAGCACAAGTACCTGGGTCAGTGCGAGTTGAGTTGTTGTGATTTAGGAGGGAGGCTACAAAACAAAGCATAGGAAAAATTTTGGAGAGTGGTTGCAGCCGCTACAACATGAATCCAAAACTTCTTTGCTTAATTGATGTGTCTAAGTAATGACATATACAAATTTTATGGAATTGGAATGTTTATTTTCTTTGTTGGTTTGGCCCACGGGACTTTGAATATCATTGTTTACATAGTACTTCATAACAAGGTAATCACCAATTGAGCTACCTTAGTGGGAAAAATAAAAATGTATTATTTTTATTAAAGAATTTTTTTTAACTATATTTAAACTAAGTGATAATAGCTACTTTGTAGCTCTTATTCAAATGTGGGAGTTAATTCATACCTTAAAAAATCAATAATTAAACTAAGTGTCAGGAAAGCTAGCTATGCGGCTTTGTTCAAAAGAGAAATGTTTTCATTTGTTAGATCAATTACACAAGATCTCTATTTTTCATATTATTCTTCTTTCGAGTTTAAAAAATAAAACAAAACACACATGTATATATTTGTATATTATTTTTCTTGTTGATTTTTTTATGATGGGTGGAGTGTCTTCTCTAAACATTGGAAAAAAGAAATTTCATACACATTTTTCTTCCAAAAGTTTTCAACAATATCATTCTTCTTTCTAGGGTATAACCAGACAAGATATATTTTAATAAATATTTATGATTCCAATACCTCATTAATTATAATATTAATGTATTTTGAAGTTATATAATTGGTCCATATTTAACGTTATACATAAAATCTAAAAATTATGGGGGAGGCAGGAGCAGGAGGGGTCCTTTTCAGCGTTGATGGAAAATAGTGTCTCAATTTGCATGGGGTTTAGGCATGGCAACTAACTATATGACATAATTCCTCACATTATGGAAAGGATTAGAGGTGGCCATAGAAAATAAAATTCCAAGACTTATAGTTTTTGGAGATTCAATGATCATCATGGGACAAATGACGAAGGTCGGAGAATCAATAAGCTCTTTGTCTCCTCCTATGAATTTAAGAGTGCTTAACTTTGTCTCTCAATTCGAAAAACTGGAATTTTATCATATTCTTATACATTTGAATAGTGGAGTTGACATGCTAGCCAAAAAAGTCTTTACCATGGAACAAGGTAGACTTGAAATGGATAATAATGTTTTCAAATCTCCAATTCCATAGTTATAATGATTTTTAAAAACATAGACAGGATGGTTTGGGGTGCCTCCACTCCTTTTACTTATGTGTATGAGAATTGGTTAAATCTCATTCATTTGAATAGGGACACGATGAAGTTTAAACTAATGATCGACGTGGTTACGTGGTTAGTTCTCCAGTCTTCCTCTTCGTAAAGTGGTAAAAAACTCGGGTCCCGATCTCCAACAAAATCCCTTCCTCCGGTCTCACAATATTTTTTCCTGGCTTAATAAATGGAATTCAAGTGGCTGGTCTCCTCGAATATTTCAAGAAGATGGCGTTTTTTCCATTTAATCTCTCACAGGTGGGATCTGGGTTGGTTCATCTCTAATGCGGAGTTAATCCTCGAGCAGAAGAATGGATTTATGGTAGTCGTTCGACATTATTCCATCTTTGCCATTTCTTTATCTAGCGAATCTTTGGGTAATGGAGATATATCGTCTGATGATGCTTGGCTCATGGATTGGTAAATTCCTTACCTATATATCGAGTCTTTAGTTTCCTCATAGTACTAACAATATCTTGTCTCAAACTGGTTTTGTTACAGGATTCTCCTCCGTCTACGAACAAAAATAGTCAGGTGCTCAACTCAAATTTCACAATGGCCTATTCCCCTAACCCTCCAAATAATGATGAGGCCATTCTGGTGTTAGAAATATTATTGGATGCTTCACATGGGTTGCTTGTCTCCAATTTGAAGCTTGAGGATATGGTTGAGAGACAACGAATTTCATTCCAACATTTTCTAGAAGCCAACCCTATTTGTCATTAAGCTAAAATGGAGTAAACAGTTGATAAATTCAAAGAGGAAATCTAAGTGGTTGGTGTTTTTCTGACAACGTTAGAAATCATTGGGAATGGAAATTCATAGAATATTGTGGGAGAGGAAGGCCCTAGTCTTACAGTTGGAGGGAAAAGAACCCATCATCTCATAGGAGACAACACTAAAGCAAATAATCTCTGCTAGGTTTAAAGATTTGAAACTCTATGTCTTGTCCTACATATATATATATATATAGATATTGTCTCCAATTCAAAGCTTGAGGATATGGTTGAGAGACAACGAATTTCATTCCAACATTTTCTAGAAGCCAACCCTATTTGTCATTAAGCTAAAATGGAGTAAACAGTTGATAAATTCAGAGAGGAAATCTAAGTGGTTGGTGTTTTTCTGACAACGTTAGAAATCATTGGGAATGGAAATTCATAGAATATTGTGGGAGAGGAAGGCCCTAGTGCTACAGTTGGAGGGAAAAGAACCCATCATCTCATAGGAGACAACACTAAAGCAAATAATCTCTGCTAGGTTTAAAGATTTGAAACTCTATGTCTTGTCCTACATATATATATATATATATATATATATATATATATATATATATATATATATATATATATATATATATATATATATATATATATATATATTATCAAGTGAGAGTGGGGTTTTCCATTAAACTGAACAAAATACATATGGTACACTTCTTTGACAGAGCCGAGCACGACAACATCAACTCTGTAAAACTTCAACAGACAACTGGGATATCAGAATCCCGAACCTAATTCCAACAAGACTACAAAAGAACGATGACATGACAAACCGCCCAACAAAGAGTGCAAAGAATACAAAATGACACCCAATAACTGTCCGCCCTCAGGGAATTTCTCTAAAAAACCAGCGAACTGAAGCTTTCTTAACGCACCAGAAGGAGAAGTTGAGAGAGTCACCTCTCAATCCACAAAAAAAAAGAAGCCCATGAAGGCAAGGCCACAGATCCGGGGGCACAAAACAATACCATAAGTGACCCACGCACCATCTTTAACCTTCGATTATCTTTCAAACCTGATGACTGTTCGATTCCGGCCTCTATGATCCAACGTCCATGAATGATTTCGGGACGAAACCTTGCTCGTATTATATTCCTACATCCGGACCTAAAGAGAATCATAAGCCGCCACACTAAACTATTTCGAGTCCGAATGAAGAATTAACCTTCGATCATTTTCTCCGCCCGAAATCCATAGGATGGGGGAGCTTTAAAGCGATGACTCCAACTTGCCCATGCTTTAGCGTGACTTACGGACCCGAAGTGTTACTAAACCACCACACAATAAAATTTCGGGTCTGAATTGAGAATTATCTTTCGTGCTGTTTGCCGCCCGAAATCCATGGGATGAAAGAATTTCTTAGAGATCTCGTTGACATGCCCACTCTTTATAGTTTCTTCCGGACCCGAAGAGTAAATAGGCCCCGCTCTATAATCTTTCAGGTCTGTTTGAAAAAGTATCCTACATGTATAATTTCACCTGAAATGCATTATTCCGCCGCCTACCAACCTGCCTGCATTCTATCAGTCATTCCTTCCCTGGGTTTGGTCCATTTCCTACTGATTCCATTGGTCTTCTCTCTACTTTTTCCTCATACCTTGAAAGTGACCCCTGTCTTTGATAGCCTATTTTTGACAGTTCTCACGCAATTTCCCTGATGGAATTATCATCCAATCATATCTTCGATTGTTTCTAGAACAGGGTACTCCTTCGTTCGCCAGACGATCAACTAATTTGTTAGTTGTTCTATGCACATGAACAAACTTGAGGGTTCTTAGCATTCTTAGGTGGGATTGGATGCGTTGGTAGACCTGCAATAACCTCCAGTGTTTCGACACTTTTTCCGGTGTTGTACCATTGCATATCTTCTTGACCGAATTGATTATCAATTCGGAGTCAGCCTCAATGATGGCATTATGTAAATTTGTTTCCATCAAGATTTCTAGGCATTGCTCTAAGGCCATGAGCTCCGCCATATTGTTAGTGGCTTTCCCCAAATGACTATGAAAGATGACTTTTATGTTACCCTGCTCATCTCTTATGACTCTGCCATAACCAGCTACCCCAGGATTTCCTTTAGAGGCACCATCTATATTAAATTTCAAAAAACCAGGGGGAGGAGGTTGCCAAAAGTCCTTCTCCATTATTGTATGCCTTACAATCTTGCTTATTCCCTGGGGGAAAGGCAACTGTAGACCCAAATGCAATAGTATTTGTGCTTCCTGGTCTTGAGGTGGGTTCTCGGGGGGTTTTTTTATAAGTCTTCCCACAGTCTCTTTGAGTTGTCTAATGATCTAAGCTATGATGCTCCAAGATGAGCCAGTTCTGTTCTTGAAAATCCTATTGTTGCGCTCTTTCCAGACATTCCAAATTAAAAAGCCTGGAATCAAAGTCCAATCTTTGTTGATTATTTCATTATCTGAGAAGCTTTTCCTCCAATTCTTCAAAGTGTCAGTGATACTGAAGTTGTCCTTATCTGTTTGTCTGAAGATTGAATCCACCCAATTCCACAAGGAAGAGGTGAAAGGGCAGAGGTTGAGTAGGTGTTCCATAGTTTCTTCTTGTGATTCACACAAATGGCATCTAGATGGACCGACTACACCTCTTTTCCGAAGGTTTTCCCAAGTCAGGATTTTTTTATGTTGCACCAACCACATGAACAATTTGATTTTCATCCAGTGCGGGCTCTACCATAGTTCCTTCCATACCTTATCAGGCTTTGGAAAGTCGAGCCCCAAGGCCACTCTCTTGGCTTCTTTGAGGTTGAAGTTGCCTTCATTGTTTCTTCCCCATCTCAGTTGGTCAGACGATGTTGATGTCAAAATCTTTCTCTGTTTCAAGATCTTAGCAAGAGCATCAGCCTGGGCCTTCAAAGGGGTCTCTTCACTGTATACCAGATCCTTCCATATTCTCCATTTGCCCTCGTTCCTCGCCTGATCCCAGAAATCACTTACCCTGAGTAGACCTTTACTATCAGTGTCATTCTTGAGATTGGCTAGTTCTTCTCTTAACAGGTTAGGTTCCTGCTGCCAATTGTCCTCCCAAAACCAAGCTAGGTTACCATCTCTGATCTCCCAGAAACTATGCTTCTGTACAATTGCTCTATTCTCCCAGGCATTGTTCCAGATGTGGGAACCCTTGATGAGCCCAGACATTCGAATGTGATCTCTTTCTTGCCAATTATTTGCATACTTCTGTTTCCAGATCTTGGCCCACGGGGTTACCGATTCCTTTAGCCATCTCCACCATAGTTTTTCCCCTAAAACTTTGCTTAGGGTTTCAGGGTCATGAAGTCCCAAACCTCCATGGGTCTTAGGTTTACAGATCTTATCCCATGCAACCAAAGCCCATTTATTTTTCTCTTCCCCTTTGCCCCAGAGAAAGTCCCTTTGGATATTTCGTATGAGTTTCAAAACTCCTTTAGGAGCAGGAAGAGATGATAACATGAATATGGGAACAATTTGTAGGACAACTTTTGTCAGCACTAGTCTTCCTGCTACATTCAAAGATCTGCTTGTCCATTTCCTAACTTTGTCCTGGAGTTTATTGATTACTGGTTCCCAAACTTCCTTGCTCAGAGGTTTATCCGTTAGAGGTATTCCCAGATATTTAGAGGGTAGTTGTTCTCTTTGGAAGCCGAGAATTCTGGTGAGGTTTCTCTGAATAGCAATGTTAGTATTAAAAAAGAAAATCTTTGATTTGGTAAGGCTTACCTCTGTTCCAGCAGCCATGGCAAAGTCATTCAAGATTTGTTTGAAATCTTTAGCTTCCTTGACTGTGGGTGTACCTTGCAGCATAGTGTCATCCACAATTGTTGATGATTCTAGGCATCTCAATTTAGGGTGAGTTTGGGACCTTGGATTTTTCCTTCTACCTTGGCTGATTTGATCGCATTGCCTAGACCTTCCATCATGAGAATAAAGAGGAAGGGGGAGATAGGATCTCCTTGTCTGAGGCCTCACGAAGGCCTGAAGGTTCTGGATGGTGAGCCATTAAGTAGGATTGAAAAACTAGTTGTGGTGACTAGGGCCATTACCCATCTTATCCAGTTGTGCTCAAATCCATACGCTTTTAGAACTTCCCTGATGTAAGTGCAGCTTAGCTTATCATAAGCTTTCGCTAAGTCAAGTTGTATGATGATGCCTGCTTGCTTATTACTCTTGAGAGAATGTACCACCTCGTGAGCTTGAATGATGTTATTTAGAATTTGTCTTCCTTCCACATATCCAGTTTGCTCCTCAGACACCAAAGTTGGAAGAAGTGGCTTGAGCCTGTTTGCAATTACTTTGGATATAATTTGGTACACCACATTGCATAAAGCTATGTGTCAGAATTTGTCTGGTGTCATAGCCTTTTCCTGCTTTGGAATCAAAGTTAGGAAAGTGGCATTAAGTGCCCTCAAAACATTTTTGGATTTCCTCGAGTCCTCCACCACATCAAGGATGTCTTGTTTGACTATTTCCCAACATGCTTTGAAGAATTCTACATTGAACCCATTTAGGCTTGGAGATTTCCCATTTTGCATCTCTTTAATGACTTCGCTGACCTCCTCTTCAGTCACTGGCCTGTTAAGATTGTAATTGTCTTCTCTAGTTACAATATTTGGAATGTACTTTGTGAAGTTGTTGATGAATTATGATCTGTCTATGAGAGGTTCCTCTGCTTTGCTTTGGAAATGTTGTACCATAGTAGATTCTATTTCTTTGTGGGTGCTGAGCTGTTTTCCTTGAGTATCTCTGAGTTTTGAAATCTTGTTATGAGCCCTGTGATCCACAGTTGACTTATGAAAAAAATTTGTATTTCTTTCCCCTTCCTTAATCCATTGCACTCTTGATTTCTGTCTCCAAAAGATCTCCTCTTGCTGGTGTCTATCCTCCCATTCATGTTGAAGAGAGTCAGCTTTCACTTTTCTTTCCTTGGTAAAGCCATATGTTATGAGGATCTGGTTAATTCCCTGCAATTTCTATTCCACTTCTTTTTTGGCTTTGAAAATATTTCCAAACTCATTTTTGTTCCAATCTTTGAGCCTACGTTTGATGTGTTTTAGTCTCTGATGTAGAAGGAACATATTCGTTCCCTGAACGGGTATATCTTCTGCCCACCATCTTCCAATATTGCTGATGAATTCAAGGTGGATGAGCCAAATATTTTCAAACCTGAAAGGTTTGTTTCTTGGAGTGCCTATGAAAGAAGCTTCCAGTTGGATAGGCTAGTGATCCAAGCCTCCAAAAGGGAGGATGAAGGCAGACAAGTCAAGGCCTGTGAGGATGAGGTCCTCAGAGATTATAAATCTGTCTAGTTTAGAGGCTACTTGAGAAGCCCGTCCTTGCTTATTATTCCAGGTGAAGGTACCATTTTTAGTCTCCGTGTCCACTAGCTTCATGTCGTTTAGGAAGTTCTTGAAGGCAATAGAGTCTCTGCCAAGTGTTCTGGTCCCACCTTTTTTTTATGAAAGAGATCTGATCATATTAAAGTCCCCTCCCAGAATCTAAGGCATGATAGGATGTCTTTCTCTAAGCTCCTCCAGTGAAATAAGAAGCCTGAGTTTGTCGTCTAGTCTTTGAGGACCATAGACATTTGTGATCAAATAGACTTCCTTGTCACCCAAAGGTTGGATCACCATTGAAAGGTAGTTCCTGGATGCTTCAGCATCTAGGATTTCAAGTTTCTGGGGGTTCCAAAGTGTGAGAATCCCTCCTGCTGTGTTGTCTGCTTTAACTTCTAGATATTCATACTTGATTAGCCATTTGATATGTATCTCTCTTATTTTATCTATAGAGAATTTTGTTTCCTGGATAAACACCATATCAGTTTTTTCCTCTTTTATTCTATTGCTAAGATTTCTTTGTTTCCTTTTACTTCCTAGACCCCTAATATTCCAGGTTGTGAGTTTCATTAAGAAAGATTTGTAAATGAGTAACTAGTAAGATCTTTCATCTTACCTGAGTTTATCATGAGTTTCCCACACTTTGTCAGCAGCTCATTCTGTCTTTTCCTTCCTCTTTTCCTGCCTGGGTTTTTGAACGAGTGTCCCTGTGTTACCTCCATCATTTTCACCCCTCTATTTTCCTGGCTATCGTGATTTCTTTTGACTCCAGAACCCTTTGTTTGAGATCTCTAGAGGAAGAGTTGTTGCACTCTGTCAAACTCCTCTTGTGGTAGAGAATCCACCCCTTTGGTGGTTCCCTGCTCCAGGAACTTTTCTAGATCGAGATTCTCCCTTTCAAGAATTTCCTGCAGATCATGGTCCTCCGTTCCCACCTCGCTTGGGGTCATCTCATCATCCTTGTCAAGTTCCATGGTGTTTGGCAGATCTTCCTTCAGTTTGTTGTTTTCAGGAATATCCTCCATGCTATCATCTTTTTCCTTCTCTGCAAGATTATCCTCCAATACCTAGTTCGTCCCATTGTTCCCACCTTCTTCTTCTAAAATATTGAAGTTGTTGTGACTTGGTTGCTTATCCTCATTGGTTTTCTTCTGGTACTTTTTCCCTCCTTTCCCTTTGCCTCCCACTTTGGTAAAGCCTTCGGGATCTTTGCCTGTGTTGGTTTTATTACTGTTCTCCATTTTGTTTAATGGGCAGTCTCTAAAGAGGTGCCCGTGCTCATGACATTTGCGACATCTGAATGGGACATGTTCATAGTCCACCGCCTGCACCCATTCTTCATCATATACTTCTAGAATGATTTCATCCGGAAGTGCTCCTGATAGGTCCATCTCTATGCATATACAGGAAAAGGAGGTGTATTTTCCTCGTAGAGTCGCATTTGATATTTTTTAAAAATGACCTAATTTATTGCCTATGGCTTTTAAGGATTCTGGCAGCCAATAATCTAAAGGTAGGGAGTAGAGTCTTATCCATACCGGTACTGATGTGAATGTCTCTCGTTCCGGGACAAAATTCATCACCCATGATCACATGTAGAGGCTTGCAACATAAAAATACGGTCCTCCTTCGAACACTCTGTCTTTGTCCTCTAGGTTTTTGAAGACCATTGTGAAGAAACCCTTGGAGCCGAGATGAAGGTTTATTTCCCCCTTAGATTTCCAGTGGTTTTTTATCCAAGTATGCAGTGCCTTCTCCGTTGGCCATATCCCCATAAATTTGCATATTACCACATACGTCACCATGTGATCCCTGTGCACCTGTAGTGTTGGATCACTTAAAACAACCCGGGGTGTTATGGTTGACCTAGGTTTACAGAGTCTTGTCATATTCTTGTGCGCAGCTCTCTGGCTGCCTTCTCCTATTCCCTTATCTCTTCTGACCTCCTCATGAATTTCTTCCTTTTCATGAGCTCTGCTATTTTTTGGTTTTCCTATGTTGATATCCCCAGTTTCTGCCTCCATCGATTTCTTGAAGTAGTTTGACCCAGCTTCCCTACTGCTATTCGTAACTGCTTGACTGTAGGAGGGAGTGGAACTCCCCCCTCCTCGCCCCTCCATGGTAACTAGCACTGCTATCCCGATGCAAACCCTCGATCAGCTTGCCCCCACACTCCCGCCCGATGTTTCCATAATTCGCAAACATATATTATCATAATACCATCCTACATTTATATTGTATTATGATACTTTGTAAATTTTATCTTATTCCAGGTAGTTTTGTAGAATTTACAGTGTCAATTTCTTAGCCTAATATGGAGTAGTAATCCTAAAACCTGCAAATTTCTTGAACAATCTTTGGTTAACAGAAATTTTGTACTCAAAAATCCACGTAAGGGTCCTGGTCCTTAATCTAGATTTAATAATACAAAACTGTTACCCATTTTATTTTAAAAAAGAAAATCTATAAATTATTTATTTGTAATATAAATTAATTATTTTTTGAAATCGCTGAAATAAATTTATATATAAATATATATTTTTTTATGTTATAAATTTGAATTCATCTTTACTTATCAATTTGTATTATAAGTTTAAACTAATTTTTTAAGTAGTCTTTAACTTTAAAGTTTTATATATATATATATATATATAATTTTCAACTTATTTTTAATATTTAAAAAAAATATCATAGATATGTGTGTGTGTGTGTGTAATCACACCTTTGTATCATTTTAAGAAAAAACATCATTAAGATAAAGCATTAACTTAAACCTATACTTAAAGCTAATGTCAAGGTTGTATAAACTATTGTGACAAGTAAAAACAATAATACAAAATTTAACCATCCAGGAAATCTAGCTACTGAGCAACCTCCTCTCTCTCACTATCAAGTAATTCCAAGTTTGTTATTTCCTTGGCAAAAAAATATCTACTTTGTGATCTAGCTTGCTCACTTGGTGTTGAAAAGCATCTATGCACACGAGAATTTCATGTTGGGCTTCACTTATTTTTACTAGGACTTTACCCATGACAGTTTTGATTTTCCATTAGAGATTTGTTGTATACATATAATCAGTTTTCATTGATTGAGTATTACGCAGGTATGGAATCCACTACCCTATATTTTCTTCAATCTCTTTATCTAATAGGAATCTTGTTTCCACTCTTGCTTCATTTTCAACAATTTCAATTTCCTCTCTAACTGCCTTGGAGGTATGCTCTCAATAATGTGGTGTAGAGGCCTCTACATGCGCTTTCCCTCTTGTGCTTAAGGAGACTCTTCAACCTTAACTTTTGCAATGGTTGTAAGAATAACTAGGACGAGGCATGATGTCTCTCGAAACAAGGGATGGAGGGAGTGGGATAGGTTACACAAGGAAAAGAGTGTGTGGGAGTAACTAGCAAAACGATGTTTGCTAGCCTAAAAGATGGAATAGAATGGTTTGAGGTTGTCATCCTGTGTATGAGGTTAGAGGTTTGGAGGGAGAAACAAATCAAAGGAGAAAGCAAGTATGCACAAAATTGTGATCCAAGGGGGGTTCTTTGCGAGAAGTAACATGGAGAGAATTATACTTAATTGTCAAGGGAAACAAAGAGGCTAAGTTTTTAAAAGGAGACTTACCCATAATATCATCAAAGAAAAATAGACCTAATTTTGGGTGTCAAGTCATCCATGAACCGTGAACTTCTTCATCATCGTGATGTGAGGCACCTAAGCAGGGGCCATAATTACAATTGTATTCTTCCACAACGATCATTGAATACCTCCTTTGTGTCAAATGATGGGAATGAATGCCATTCATGTCATCCCTTTTATTTAGATGATTGCAAACTCTGATGTGGTAGATCATGATGGAGACATGTGGTGACAGTGTGATGGGAGGGGCATGAAGTTGGTATATCTTTTTGTGAGATGATGGGAATTAATGCCCTTCATGTCATCCCTTTTATCTAGATGATTACAAACTCCCGTGTGACATTTGATCATGGAGACGTGGTGACAATAGGATGGGAGGGGCAACAAAATTAATAACAAACAAATATTTTGATAACAACTATAAATAAATTATTTTGAAAACAAACTAAATAACAATGTTTTATAACTTGGGTAGTGAGGATAAGAATGTTTCTTGCCAACCACCCACAATAAACCCAATCGACATATTAACATAACATATACAAATAAGGAAAAAGCAATTAAAAGAAAAAAAAATTCTTTTATGGATAAGTCTTTCCTCCTTCCCAATATGAGATGTGTAATTCATTTGATTCTTTATATAGTGAGGACACTTGCATTTAAAAGAATCTTAACAACATTTCTTTTTAGACGTGGATCATAAATAAAATATTTTAATCTCTATCTATCTATATTTCCATTGAAAGTATTTATGTATTATTTTTATTTTTTTGGTAAAACATTTCAATAGTATGTTGTTCAATATGAAGGAGATGTGTATTTTGTTTTGTGCTCAACATGAACTTTATAGGCAACATATTATGTAGCATATATCCATATTAGACTCCAAATCTACAATGCTCCAAGAGGAATCAAAATTTAAGAAAAAAATTACACCTAGAGGGATTTGATCCTATAGCCTGGTTGTTAAGACATTTCAATGGTATGTTGCCTAGAATTAGGGAGAGAGTTGACACATAGCATATTAACAACTAAGGTAGACCTATCTTAACTCATGATTTATCTTGGACTTTTAGGAATTAAAATTTGAGAAAAAATTTGTATTTCTAAGGACTTGATTCCTTTTGATACACCATGAAGACTTCACCTTATTAATCAATATATTATAACATTCAATCACCAAAAAAAATTCAAAATTGTAAAAATAGAATTGATATATTGTTTGGGAAGAATATTTATTAAACAGATGTATTGAAAAACAATTTCAACAAAAAGATTTTAAAAAATTATTATCAAATATAAATAATATTTCATAAAATGAAATATTAAAAAGTAAACGGCCAAAAAAATAAAATAAAATAAATACTTCATAAATTCAAATGTTAAAAAGTAAGCAGATGCCTTGAAACAAGTCAGCAAAGCAAGTTGATTAAGTAAATATTTCAACATTATAAATCTAAAATTAAAATGAATTTATACTCCTAATTAAAAGATTATGATATTATATGCTTACATTTTAGATTCCTTCTCGTTTGATCTGCCTTCCATCCGTTTGTCTATTTAAACGCTAGTTAATCTCGATTTCTATTCAAAATGTTTGGTTCCCTGTCAGTGTTAATGCTTGTAATAATTTTACATTTCGTTGGCTCCCTGTCAATGTTAATGCTTGCAATAATTGAGGATATGTATTCCTTGATATTGGTAACAATTTCTTGAATGCCATCAATTCAGAATCTATTTTGACGTTTATTTCTGTAGCACTGTACATAATTATATATTTAAAAGGGATCCACCATATTAATTCCACTTGAATTCTCTACGGTAGGTTGAAATCGTCTTTTAGAATTCTTTTTCCATGATCGCCAATCTCTAGGATACGATTATGTAGTTTAATTGATTAATAAAATTATTAAATAATTAATCTTAAAAATAATTATGGTTAAATAATAAAATATTTATTAATATTTTAATTCTTATTAATATTAATATTAGAATTCTTTTTCCATGATACGATTGCAGATCCTTTTATCTGTATTATTTTCTTTAGTAGAATACCGAAACGAAATCCTTTTGTGGAGCATGGAATCCATACCGTGGAGGAGATCAAGATGAACAGATTGAAAAAATTGAAATAATTGTAAACGGTAGAGAAAGTGTATACACCAAAGAATGGACAACCTCAGTTCACCATAAGTTGTCCAGGGCAGACGAAATTGGAGAAGCTCACGTCGATTCCACTTGGTGTGAGTGGCGGTGTTGTCATTCTCCCATATAAAAGCTCATCCACCATATCCTTCGACATCATGTCGTTCTCCCTCGTAATTTCTTCCAATTTCACCAGACATTCTGTGCCAGAGTCGACTTCAGCATTGCGTTTCCTCTTCCTGGTGGTGAGATTTTGAAGAAAATTCTTGCCATTACTCTTTGGCTTCTAGAAAAAATAGAATTGAATTTAAGCGGAGAGGTAGAGTAAATTTGGTGCAGCGATACAGAGACTTAAAAACACAGTATTCACTCACACGCAAAAACGTAAAACGGAGTAAGTTTGGAGCAACACAATAATAATTTATGATTGAATTCTAAATCATGAAAATACATTCACATTTATGATTGAATTCTAAATCATGAAAATACATTCACATGAGACCACTGCTCATTCACCAAGTAAAACACACGTTTTACAGTGAATTCACCAAGTAAAACACACGTTTTACAGTGATTTACACTTCATGGGGAATAACTATTGTTTTTCACGTGCCCACCAAAATTTGCTCCACCATTTTTTCCTCAGAGAGACTCGCTTTCTTTCTCTCTTGCTTGCAAAATGAATTTTACATACATATTTATCTCAACATACAATTTTACATTAATGCATGAGAGAGCAAATAATTAAATACTTTGTTGTTGTTGAGTGTGGACAGTAAATGTGGGAAATAGTCGCGGAATAAATGCTTTCTCATATCTATTTACCAAAATACATTAAATGCCTTGCCCATATCTATTTACCAAAATATATTAAATGCCTTAAATTATTTGCTATGTTGCGGAATGGTTCACGAGGTACTTCTGTTCTAGCTTCAGTCCTTCCATCTTCAAACAGAAACACAACCTGCCAAAAATACTTCTGACAAGTATGGCTGCTATCACGGTGTTTATTGCAATGGTTGGGATTATTATTTCCAACACTCCCCCTTAATCACAATTGCCGCCATTGATAATTCCCAAACAGTTTCTGAGATAAACAAAACTTTCATGTCACAATGGCTTTGTGAAGATATCAGCAAATTGTTCATGTGACCTGTAGTGCTGCAACACAATTTCATCATTGTTAATCAACTCTCTAATAAAATGATATTTAGCATCAATATGCTTGGTCCTTTTGTGAAAGACAAATTTCTTTGACAATGCAATTGCTGAGGTGTTGTCGCTCCCTCTTGGTCATGACAAAGATCCCTCAACTTCCTTCTCATCCAAACTACCTGACATGTTGTTGTTGTTGTTGTGACATCTTCAACTTCTGCTATTGACAGTGACACTATTGGCTGCTTCTTGGAGGCCCATGAAATGGCTCCAGAACCCAAATGAAAAACATATCTTGACGTGCTCTTTCTGTCATCAACACTTCCAGCCCAATCACTGTCAGGTTAATCAACCAGCCTGAAATCACTTGTTGCTGTGTACAAAATGCCATATTGTTTTGTCCCATTGACATACCTTAAAATCCTTTTCGCTGCTTGCCAATGTGTCTCCTTGGGTGTCTCCATAAACCTCAACAACAAACTTACTGTATACATTATATCCGACCTAGTGGTGGTCAAATACATCAAGCTGCCTATGATGCTTTTGTATAATGTCGGATTGACATTGCTGCTGCAATATTCTTTGCTCAACTTCAACCCCATGACAGTTGGAGTTGGTGCGGGCTTGTTGTTCTGCATTTTAAGCCTCTCCAAAATGTTTGCCACATACTTTGCTTAAGAGATAAAAATGTCATTTTCTATTTGCTTCACTTCTATGCCCAAAAAATATATTAACAATCTTAAGTCAGTGATTTCAAATTCACTCTTCATGACTTGTTTGAAATCAGCGATGAGGAAATCATCACTGCCTATAAAAATCAAATCATATACATATAAGATGACAATGAGAATCTTACCTTCACTCTCTTTGATGTAGAGAGTTGGTTCACTATCACATTTGTCGAAACCATTGTCCAACAAATAGACATCTATCCTGCTATAACATGTGCGTGGTGCTTGCTTCAACCCATAAAGAGATTTCCTCAACCGATACACTTTGTCTTCTTGGCCTTCAACCTCATAACCAGGCAGTTGCGCAACATACACTTCCTCTTTTAGCACTCCATTCAAGAACGTTGATTTTACATCCATTTGATACACTTTCCATTTATGCTACGCGGCAATCGCCACAACTGTGTGCATTGTCTCCATCCTCGCGACTAGCGTGAACGTCTCCGCGTAATCTCTTCCATGTTGCTGCTTGTATCCTTTGACAACTAGCCTTGCTTTGTGCCTTTCAATCTTTCCCTCAATGTTTCTTTTGGTCTTATAGACCCACTTCACTCCAATGACATGTTTTTTTTTCGGAAGGCTCACTAACTCCCATGTGTCATTCCTTTCTATTGCTTCTATTTCTTTCTCCATTGCCGCAACCTACTTTTCTTCTTTGACTGCATCTTCAAAATGGATTGGGTCATCTACATGACAAAATAATGCAAATAAGAAATTTATACCAGCGCCGCTATCAACTTCTTCTTGCTCATAAATTTCATTTAAATTTCTAAATTTTGGTATTCTTACGCTTGTTGAAGATGGGCTTGACATGTCACTTGGTGTTGCGCTTTGCAGTGTGCTTGGACAAGCACTTTCTTGGCTGTGCGAAACTGTCCTATTATTTGTTGATGGTGTTGCTTGTTGCCTGCTTTGTTGCACTTGAATAGGTGTAGAGGGAGTCACTGTTGAGAAATTACTTGCTGCTGTTAATTCCTCTTTTTCCTCATGTGGTATGCATGCTTTGACATTGACTGTCTTTTCTAAACTTCCATCCCATGCTTCCTCTTCTATAAACTGCACATCTCTATTGATTATGACCTTCTTGGTTAATGGATTGTAGAGTTTGTAAGCCTTGGATTCATCACTGTATCCAACAAATATACATTTCTCCCCCTTATTGTCCAACTTCTTCCTCAACTCATCCGGGACATGTGCATACGCCACACATCCAAAAACTCTCATGTGAGTGACACTATGCTTTCTTCCACTCCATGCCTCTTCAGGAACTATGTTTTGGACACTCTTGGTTAGACATCTGTTCAACATATATGCTGCACAAGCGACAACTTTAGCCAAATAATCATTTGGAAAATGTTTTTCCTTCAACATACTCCTTGCCATTTCCATAATGGTCCTATTTTTTCTTTCCGCTACACCATTTTGCTGAGGTGTATAGCTTGTTGTAAATTGCTTGTGAATTCCATGCTCCCTAGAAAAACGAAGGAAGTCATTTGAGATGTATTATCCACCTCTATCAGTCCTAAGGAGTTTAATGTAGTGTCTACTTTGCTTCTCAACAAGAGCCTTGTATTGACGAAAGCGCTCAAACACTTCACTTTTCCGTTTTAGGAGAAAGACCCATGTCTTCCTTGTGTAGTCATCTATGAAGGTCAATACATAGTGGTTGCCACCCATTGATGGTGTTTGCATTGGTCCTTATAAATCTGAGTGCACAATCTCCAAAAGTGCATTTGCCCTTACTGACTTTCCTGCTAGGAATGTCGCTCTATGTGCTTGCCCAAGATACATCTTTCACATATGCTATCTGGTTTTTCTATGGGTGGTAGTCCTTTCACCATGCCTTTCCTATGCAGCAAATTCAAACCTCTAAAGTTGAGATGTCCAAATCTAAAATGACATAACCAATTTTCATCTTTGACCTCTGCTTGAAAGTTTACTTGTATGACAATTGCATCTTTTCTTCCATTCTCTTGTGAGTTCATTGAGAGTTGTGCTTGTGCACCTTCTTTCTACAAATCTGATTTTAATTTTAGAGGAAACATTCTATTGTTTGTCATATGAACCTTTGCAATCAGTTGTTTGCTTGGAGGTCTATCCAAAATTGTGCACACATCATTTTTGAAGAAGACATTGTATCCCTTTTGCATGAGCTGTCCAATGCTTATGAGGTTATGCTTCAAACCGGGGACAAAGTAAACATCTGAGATGTACTTCTTCTCCCCCTTCTTTGTTAGGATATTAACTCTTCCTTTTCCCATGACAGAGACTTTGCTATCAGTCCCTAATGTCACTTCAGATTTCACACTTTCATCTAGATTGGAAAACATTTCTATGTTTCCTGACATGTGGTTGCTACACCCTGAATCTAGATACCATATATCACTTTGTTTTTCTTATGCTACATTACAAGCTAAAAACATGCTATCATGGTTCTGACTTTCTTTTGTGAAATTTACACTTGGTTTGTTACTAATGTCATATTTCTTCTTTCTACATTCATTTGCATAATGACCATACTTCTTACAGTAATGACATTGAACTTGAGATTTATCATACCTCTAACCTTGTGCTTGATTTTGGCTTGGGCCTTGACTTGGATTTTGATTACTGTGTCTTCCACTTGAGCTTGAAGGGTTGCTTCTTCCACCTCTGTGTGGGCTTCTTCCTCTTCCTCTAAAATATGATCTTGATCTGCCTCTACCTTGACCAAATGAAACTTGTGTCTTGAAGGCATGCTCCAATGAGGAGTTTGTTTCTCTATTCAGTTTATGTTCATGAGAAACTAGTGATGCATTAAGCTCATCCACTGAGAACTGTGAGAAATCCTTTGTCTCTTTTATGGCCACAATAATGGCATCAAAGCTTGTTGGTAGACTTCTCAAAATTTTCTCAACTATTCTTCTTTCCTCAAGTGTCTCACCATGAAACCTGATTTGAGTAACCAACCCACTTACATGTGTAAAAAATGAGTCTACATTCTCAGACTCTTTCATACAAAGTGTTTCAAAGTCTCTTCTCAACATTTGCAGCTTTGTTGTCTTGACTTTTGCCATGCCTTGGTAGGCTGTCTAGAGGGTGTCCCATGCTTGCTTGGACTTCGTTGCTGCTGCAACCCTTGGGAAAATACTTTCATGAACTGCTTGGAAAATATAGAACAAGGCTTTTGAATCCTTCTTCCTGTTGTCCCTTAACAAATCTCTTTCTGGTTGAGATAAGGCATTGTATGTTGTTGCATCTGCTGGTTCTTGGAAACCATTCTCCACCAAATCCAAAATGTCTTGAGACGAAAACATGGCCTTCATTGTAATAGCCCAATAATCATTATTTTTTTCCATTCTTCCCTCAACCAAAAATTAACTGCTAGTAAAAACACTTGTTTTTACACTAACAAAGTTTAGCCCGCTCTGATACCACGTTATAAAAAATAGAATTCAATTTACACGGAGAGGCGGAGGGGAGAGGCAGAGTAAAATTGTTTCGCGAAGCTATACAATGACTTAAAAACACAGTATTTAATCACGGCAAAAAAAAAGAGTAGAACATAGTAAGTTTGGAGCAACACAATAATAACTTAGGATTGAATTCTAAATCATGAAAATACATTCACATGAGACTGCGGCTCATTCACCAAGTAAAACAAAGGTTTTACAGTGATTTACACTTCACGCGGAATAACACAGTAAAACAAAATAACTGTTGTTTTTTAGGCACCCACCAAAATTTTCTCCACCATTTTCTCTTTAGAGAATCTCACTCTCTTTCTCTCTTGGTTGCAAAATGACTTTTACATACATATTTATCTCAACATACAATTTTACATTAATACATGACAGAGAAAATAATTAATACATTGTTGTTGTTGAGTGTGGACAGTAATCGCGCAGGTGTTTGGAGTGTGGGCAATAGTCGCGGAATGAATGCTTGCCCATATCTATTTACCAAAATACATTAAATGCCTTAAATTCTTTGCTGTGTTGCGGAATCGTTCGCACGCTACTTCTGTTCTGGCTTCAGTCCTTCCATCTTCAAACAGAGATGCAACCTGCCAAAAATACTTCTAACAAGTATGGTTGCTATCAAGGTATTTATTGCAGTGGTTGGGATCATTATTTCCAACACTTCTCTACACTCTTACATGTGTTATCGCTCCTTGAACCAATGTGGAGCGGAAAATTAAGCAAGGCCTTAGAACCCTGCATCTTGTAAGCGGCACGGTCATAGGCGAAAGCCGCCTCCTTCGTGGAATTGAAGGTGTCGAACCAAACTCTAGCCCCCTGCCATGCAGATTCCCTTATCTCCATTGCAAACTTCCCCCACGGCTGCTGCTGCATGCCCCTGTAATTCCTACTAATGTTCTTCTTCTTCGCCACCGGCTGCTGTGTTCGCGTTTCTTGATGGACATCGGCCTCTTTCTTGACGAGAAAAATATCGACTTCCTTCTATGTTTCCATCACCGTCTCCTCCTTAGGCATTACAGTCATCCATCCCTCATTGGCGATCTCTTTGAGAATCCCGTACAAGACCATGTCCTCCGAATCGTTTCGTGTAACGGCAACTTTTCCCAGGCGACGGATAAGCAAGGGCTCACAAACAGAGGTGTAACACTGAGGGAATTTATGCATCCCCAACGATGGATAATTTCTCGCAGCCCAAAGATTCAAGTCGGGGAACGGAAACGGAGAACGACGGATGAGAGGGCTTAACGGCCGGTGTCGGCATTTCCGTTTCCGTTTCCATTTCTCATCTGTTGTCGTCGACAGATTCGCATGTTAGTGCACTCTGGATGAAGCTCTCTACTTCCGGGCTTGAGTTTTTGTGATAAGAGGGGATATTTCCCGTCATCGCACAGAAGGACAAGTATTCATCTGTGCCTTCGAAATTTTCGAGTAAATGGCTCCAGATTCGATCTAAGACGCTCATTTCTATACAAAGTTCTTGTTCTTGTTTTGTGCTATAAATTGCCATCTACGAAGTATGAAATCAAAAGCCTAGCGATGGAAACTTCTTGTTTAATTCTGATGAGTATTTATTAGTTTTTCTATGGCACTTTCATGCCGAATAAAAGCAATTAACGGTGGAAACTTCAGAGTGGGTGGTGGTTCAATAATTTATATATCCAGCTGTGGAAACTTTACGTGAAGTAGCGGTGTTGATTAATAATTTTTCATGTGTCTTTTACGGCTATCCGTGCAACTACGACAAGCCTGATGTATTTTTAATATTACTTTAGTATATGGTCTTTGATGTTAAAATTCATTTTTTGTTTATTAAAATGATTGGTTGATACAATTTTGGATTTATTATGAAGTAATTTTGAATTTAATAAAGAAAGATTTAGTACAGGTGAAAATTTAATAAAGTAATGTTGAACCTTTCGCAAAGGAGCATTGCGAAGTAATCTTGGCATTTTATAGGCCTACATATTTATCGAAACAAGTTGGACCACAAATGCATTCAAACATGCAAAGGGACAAGAAATTCTAGAACATGTGTAGACAAATGATTCAGGACAAGTGAAAATTGCCTCATCTGCTAAAGCTGGGAAGTGGGTTTGGGTCAATGCCAAACAATATCGAGGCATTTTAAAACGAATACTAGGCCATATAAAATGGGAGAAGACAAGAAAAAAATGATCTAAAAAGGAAAGTATTCGAGCCCTTCACAAGAAGCACTCAAACAAGTCCCCTCTACAAGCACGTGGCAACAAGAAATCTAGAGGAAATGTCATTGATGATTCTACCTTATATAGTACCACATCCGCACCTCTCACCTGGTCATCTCATCTTTATGTGAAAGAATTTTTAAATGAAAAACAAAGGTTGGAGGTTTTAGAAGCTAAAGAGGAGGAAAGAGATCATAAAATACATATAGGAACAACTGAGAACAAGGCTTTAGCAGAAAGCAATAAAGTTTTAAAAGAACAAGTGGCATTGCTACAGGAAGCTCTCCTGATAGGGAAGACATAATGGAAACACATGAAGACGGATGTGCAAAACATCAAGAAATATGTAGTGGAAAGTACAAAGGTGGTGAATGCGAAATCATCCCATGATAAAGGGAAAATGATTGCCCAAATAGACAACCATGAAGAGAAAGCAAGGGAAGAAAGGAGAGGAGATTCCACCAAAATTTCCAAAACTTGAGCTCAAGTTATTAGCAATTCTCCTAATAAGGAGGGAGAAACAAACATCCAGGTTGACAACATGCAAGATAGAGAAGGCAAGGAAAGACAAAATAGGGCAACAAACATAATTATTAAAGGGGCGAAAGACTATGGGAAAAATGAATGTACCCTTAACTTTCCAAGGGACTTCTTGAAAGACAAGTTGCTATGGCAACGACAACTATGCCAAGCATGGAGGGTGGGTAAGTTTAGCGGGGAGATATTCAGGCCCATAAAATTCATCATGCCTAGCTTGCATGATAAATAGATCATTCTAAGAAAGAAACATTTCTTGAGGGGTTCTCGTTTTTTCCTAGAAGAAGATTTAACTGTAAAACAATAGGAGGAAAGAAGGGAGGAAATGTTAAAAGTTAGGGAAGCAATAGATGAATGCAAGAGAGCATGGATTTATAAAGGCAAAGTTGTGATAGCGCGATTTGGACCTCCTCCCAAAACAAAGCAGCAAGATGGTAATAAAGAAGAGGCAACAAACTCTTCAACAAGAAATCAAGAAGCAAGGTCAGTATGGGAATGCAGGGACAAAGACTCAAATGTGAGTCTTTCATATCAAAATAAATAGTGATCAAGTCATACCCAGGTTTCCTTAAGATTAGTTTGTTGGAACTACAAAGGTTACCCATGGAGATGAGGACCTAGGTTAGGGCCTATTGTGGAATATAGAGACATAATTTGCCTCATAGAAACACATGAGCATGAAGGGTGCAAAACATCTATGTTTGAAGGATACTGGAAGATGGCAATGTAGAACAAGGCAACAAGGAACAACATAGGGCACAGAGGTATCATGGTTTTAGTAAGGGAGAAAGAAGGTCGTCTCTTTCAGTTAGAAAAAGAAGACTTAAATAAGCAAATCATTTGGTTTAAAATATGAGAAAATGGAAACCACATCAGAATTGCAGCATGCTATTTTGCGCCGCAAGTTTCAAAAATCTACAAAGGTAGAGGACTTGACCACAAAGATCCATTTGCAGCCTTAAAAGCGTATATTGCAACATATTTGCAGCTAGGTGAAGTCGTTATAGTGGGTGATTTCAATGCTAGGACTGCAAGTGAGCAAGCTAACATTATTTGTTGTAAAGATGATTGCGACCCTATTTGGCTTACAGAAGAGAGTAATCATGAATGAGAAAGAATTTCAGAGGACAAGGGTTGCAATATCTTTGGTGAAAAATTGCTTACTCTATGTGGGGCCTTTGATTTAGTCATTTGTAATGGCTTGACTAGATGGGCAAAGTCCAGTAATTTCACATACAATACTTACAATGGAGCAAGTGTAGTAGATTATGTAATTTGCTTGCATGGTTTGTGTGAGAAAATGGAGGAAGTTTTGATTGGGGATCAGTTGTGGGACTTGAAATCAGATCACAAGCCAATTTATGTATGTTTCTCTTGGATTGGAAAGAAACAATTAAAGTAAAAAATTCAGCATGTCCAACAAAATCTCCCACAGAATGACGCTAGGGAGGCTCTTCGAGAAGGAGGAAATTACAATTCACAACCTTCATAGTCATGAATTAACACATTTAATTCAATGCGCACTTGCAAAGTGAAAAAGAACAAAAATTGAGAAGTCTGAAACAAATTGCTTTCCAGTTAATGCTTGGTTTGACGAGGAATGCAAAAAGGCAAGGAGAATGTGGAAAGAGTCAAACAAGGATAACATAAAGCTCAAAGCTTACAAGAAGTTATTAAGCAAGAAAAAGGCCGATTTCATGGTTTCAAGGAGGGAAGAACTAATCTTCCTTGGGAAAAATAATCCCAAATTATTTTGGAAGGAGCTCCAACTGAAAAAGATACAAACTGGAAATAGTATTACAACTTCTAAATGGTTTGACTATGCAAGAAAACTCTATGAGCAGGATCCCAAGGTTGACCCTCCCCCCTTGGTCAACACTGATACTGAACTCTTCACGGTGCAAGAGGTAGAGATGGGTATCAAGAAGTTGGGTGTTGGAAAAGCAAAAGACTTAGTTGAACTCCAAGCATAATATCTAAAGTGGGGTTCAAAGATTCTTGCACCTCACATTACAAAAATTTTCAACAACATCAGACAACAGGGGCTCCCCACAGATTGGACAACTAGTCTGGCAATACCACTTTTCAAGAGCAGTGACGTCAATAATCCCTCCAATTATAGGACCATCATGATAAACCTTTTGTTTGCAAAGATATTTGGAAGCATGCTAGAAAACAAAATTAGCAAGTGGGCAAAAGAAAGAGAGAAGCGTGATAAAGGGCAAGCAGGTTTTAGATCTAAACATTCCACAATTGATCATTGTATAACTTTAAGGCACATCATTGAAAAAATTGGGAGAAAAAGGAAGAAGTATTTTGTTGCTTTTTTATTTCAGAAAAGCGTTTGACTCGGTTCCTAGGGATAAGCTTTGGCACAAAATGGAGGAACTTGAGGTTCCTAAACATTTGAGAGCAGCGGTGCATAGGTTGTATGAAGAGGTAAAAGTCAGAATTAGAACTTCAACAGGAATTTCTGAAAGTTTTAGAAGCAATATCGGGGTGAAGCAAGGTTGCCCATTGTCTCCTACCCTTTTTGGTTTATATATCAACAAACTTGAGCAGTGGTTAAATTCGCAAGGGGGTGATGGTATCTATTTGTGCAAGTTTGTTATAAGGCTTCTTTTGTATGCAGATGGCCTTATTCTGATTGCTAAAGCGGCTCTTGGTTTGCAAGAGCACTTACTATCCCTTGAGCATTTTTATAGAAGTATGGGGATGCAAGTCAATATCAGCAACATGAAAGTAGTGGTTTTCTTTAAGAAAAGAAAACATAACCAACATAAGTCCTACTTTGAAGGAAACATTCTGGAAGAAGTTGTGGATTACAAATAACTTGGAATTGACTTCAACAAAAATCTACGCTGGAATGGTTGTAGAAAGAAAAGAACTTTGGGGGGTTGGAAAGAATTTTATGCTCTTCAAAATAGGTGTAGAGAGGCAGAGTTATGGGACTGGAAAACCACTCAAACTCTTTTTGGGTTTCTAGTGATTCCGATGATTCTCTATGGTTGTGAACTATGGGTTAGCAGTACATCCGACATGCAGGAGACAAATTGAGAAAATTCAGAAGCATTTGATTACAAACAAATTCAAGATTAAAAGTGCAGTTCCTTATGTTATCTTGTTAAGTGAAATAGGGACTGCTGCTATTGAAGCAATTGCTATGGAGCGAGTCATAAGGTATTTAAAAAAAATGAGCAAATGGAAGAGGGTAGATGGCCTAAGGTTGTCTTTAATGACAGATTGTGCAAGAGAAAAAAAACTTGGATGCAGCAAAATAACAAATGGTTTAGTAAATGAGGTATTTGCTTGAACACTTGTCCCATAAACAACAAAAAGATAAAAGCTTTTGTTATGGAAAAGTTCCACAAACGTACTTGGGATAAGGAGCTAGGAAGAAAGAAAAAATACGATATTGAAGTGTTTAATCCCACTCATAGTCATAAACCAAAAGAAGTCTGGGAGGAAAGAGTATGCATTTTTTGTTCTTCCGGAAAAGTGGAAATAGAAAAACATTTCATTTTAAAATGTGAGGCCAATGTGAGGCCTTCAAAAACATCAGGGAAAGTTATGGAGATATGCTAGCAGTTATCTCTTGGGATAATCTATTTAGCGAGAGGTTTGTCGAGACGCTGGGAACATTTATTTTGAAGCTTCAGAGAAAAATGGCCAAATATATCAAACAGAGGAAGAAGCAATCTCTCCTATAAACTATATTTAGCTTCATGAACATTAATTTTTTTTTTCAATAATATATGTTTTAATTCTCGATTTACTACAATAATTGATTGATAAGTTTTTGGAGTTATTATGGAATAAGATTTGAATTTAATAAAAAAAATTAAAATTTATAAATATAAATGAAAAGAATAATTTTAATAATAATAGGAAGTATATTTAATTATTCTCTTTTTGAAAAAATAAATATAAAAATCACATATAGTATAATCGCACTGAATGACATTGAAATGCATGCGTATGCACCAAAAGTAATATTATTTGCTTTATAATACTTGGCCTTACGTTTACGTCTCAACCCATGGAATTACTATTCAATTTTGGATGCATTAAATAGTCGTATGATTTGCTTCGGACAAAAGTTGATATGCACGTGATTGTTATTATTAGGCTTCACTTATTTTATCATTATTATTTTGTAATAATGGAAAAAACGTAGTGTTAATGAAAAATCAATTAAAATATTTTTTTTAATATTTCAAAAAATATATTATAATTTATTACTTTGCTGTGTTTATTTATTTGATGTAAATTATTAATATTATTTATATACGTATATAAATATCTTTTAAATATTATGTAAAAGGTTGATTTGCATTTATTGAATTTTGTTATTATAAAATTTAAATAGGTGAATTGAAGATTTGAAGAATAATTAGGGAATAGAGTTTCATTTTTTTATTTTTTTATTTTATTATGTTTATTTGTAAAAGAAAGTTTTCAAATTATAAATAATCATTATTAGATTTTTTTTTAATTAAAAGGATTTATAGGATATTTTTTGGTAGGGGATGTGTAAAGGGTGAACATGGTATGGGTGATGTTTTGTTGAGTAAGAAATCAGCAAGGGAAAAATTCTCAAAAAGTAGAAATTTACAATGAGGTTACATTTTTGCTAGTTGTTGATATTGCTCAAATCCTTATATCACATCTTTAAAATGTAGAAATTTAGGATGAGGTCACATCTTTTTGTTGCTGGTTGAGATTGCTTGAATCTTTATATCACGTGTATTTATGGATGTATTAGTTGTCTCTAATTTTGTATGTTATTTACTTTGTTGCAAGTTAATTTTATGCATTTATAAAATCTCATAGTTTGGTCCTATATTTAAAGAGGAAGGTGTTTGCTAATTTAAGGGGTTTTTTTATAAACTTTGTTTTTCCGCTATTTGGGGTTCGTTTTTATTGGGTGGTTTTCATTTATATTTATGAAGGAAGGAAATGAAATACATATTTACAATAAAGACACAAAGATACAATGAAACTTGAGTTTCATTAATAAATGGAAAATGTTAAAATTGTGTAAATGCAGAATGAAAATAGACTAGTTTTTATGGTGGTAGTTTATCTCTGAGAAGAGATGTGACGACTATGCGCCTTCGCGAGAATGAGTTACAATAAGGTCAAAAGGCCCTTTTTAGTGTCAGAAGCAATGAGGAAACTTTAAACATCTAAAAACCTAACCTTGAGAGATGAAACACCAAAATAATTATGGGCCCCACTGGGGTTAGTTGGTACATCAACTTCCCAAAGCCATAAATTTTGCATGAAATATCCATTTGGTGTGTTCGGTAACTCGTTGGAAAGGTCTAATCGAGAATTACACATTTTGAACTGATCCAAGCTGTCAATGGCTATAGGCTAGGTCCCTGCCATGTAAAAAAAACATCATTTATGGCCTCAAAATAACACTGGAAGTTTAGGACCCGAAAAACCATACAGAAAAAACTACCAAGATGGAGAATCATGCTTTGAGCCAGTGGTGTAGGTGGGTGGCCATCAATATCCACCTAGATAAGGTTTTTTGGGAGAATGAGGGTTTCTAAGCTTTTACAATGACAAGGAAACCAATATCACCGCACAATGTATATGACCTCGCACTACGTATATCACTGAGAGAGGATTATGCTTGCCCCAATTTTATTAAGCTCAACTAACCAATTATGTATCTTATTTGGCATAATGAGTATCTTCCCTCAAATGAAAATATGTGTATTGTCGTTATACTTGACATTAATTTTAATATATGGACAAAAACATAATGCAATGATAGAGTATAATGAAGAAATGACTCATTTCTACCTAAAGGATATTAAAAGGTCAAATTTAGCGCTTTGATCACAATCTTTCACATCTCTCCTAATCATAATGCCTTTGAAACTAAAAGATTTACTGTAAAGGAAAGATTGATAGGTGGATATATTGACAAACCATTATTTTTCCTCAAATATCCATGAGATCAGAGATCCAAGGGATGGTGAATTACAACTTGAAGTACTTTGTGTTTCGAGGTCTACAAATAAAATTCAAAATACATAAACCACTTCTTCAACAAATGCATGACCATGTATTATATTGAAGAGAAGAGTGGAAGTGGGAACCCTTGAACCCATGCTATTTTACTACAATGGTGTATCCTCATTTGAGGATGCCAACACACTTTTTAGCTTACTAAAAATGGGATGAGAAATATAAACCATTGATATCTAGTAAATTTTATTTGTTTTATTTAAAATTAGATAAATGTATTGGGGTAGAGGTTCTATAAAAGGATTTTGGGACACATTTTTCAATATATAATGAAATTAGAGTTACTTTTCAATATTTAATGGATGTATGTGCTTTTTAATAGGTTTATTGAGTGAAACCCTCATGAATTAGGAGCATAATCCTTAGGCCTAGAAAGAACACATTGTTGATTAAAGGCCAAAATAATATTAGTTATTACAATTTTATGGAAGCAAGTTATTACCTAAAAAAAGAATAAATGAAATTATCTTGATATGTTCTATGCTTATATAGATCATATTTTGCACATAGACTATGTTATTTGTAAGTTTTTAATTATCCATGAATATATCAATGAATCATCACTAAATTAGTTGAGAGGTGTTTGTTACATGCATTTATGACTCACCATTACTTTAATCCAAGGGTGTTAGTGTAAAGACATATTTGTGTTTTAAAATCAACTTCAAGACACATAAATTTTAGCTATATTTAACTCAATAACGCGTGTTTCTCTAGGAATGCATTTGAAAAAGGGTACTATAGAGTATTACAACTAAGAAAATTGTATTAAACACATCCCCCTTTCTTGTAATAAGCTCATCCTCTTATTAAGAGAAAATGTACTATTCTTGTGAGTATTATTTTCATATAAATGTCTTTCTCCATATTTTTGGAATTGTATGTGCATTTTGATTGGTGAATCAATGGTTAGAAAATAACCTAATGGTAATGTGATTTGTACTTCATCAACCTTTCAAGATACAACTCACTTCTAATTATTGATTAAGAACCTTGAACTGGTTCAGTTGATTACAAATGTCTAATTAGTTCAAAGTTTTGTATTTGTTTTGGAATAAACAATTTTTATGTAATACGACCATTATTAAAGGGTGTTGATATAATGGTCACTGTGAGTAATTACACATACATTAGATGTATAATCTCTGTAATAATATAATTATGATTTATTTTAAATAGTTATGAAAACAATTAGGTTTTCAAGACTTACATAATTATTTCTCTCTCTTGTTATGTATATGTTTAGAGACATTGTAACATCACTAAATAACGTACCAATCTCTTCTCTCTCATTCTTATGTGTATTCTTATTTACATTTAAATATAAAACTAACAACCTCATCTAAATTGTTCTCTTCTATTGTTGTTTCTTTCTTTTCATTATTGTTTGTTGTTGGTATAGTTCCATTCTAAATATTGAAACACTTCAAGTTTGTATTAAAGCAAGTCAAGTTTACTTTTGTTGTGTTTTAAGAAAAAGGAAAAAGAAAGAATATATAAAAATTAGGGACATGGAACACAAAGTATTTTAAGAAACATTTATAGACGAATCTCTAGAAACAAATTGTAGATCTATATTTTTGTTCAAAAATATATTGTTTATGAAAAACATGAATAGGTCATATGGTCAAGATATTGAAGATTGGAAATTCATTATTGTTGGGTTATTCTACTACATTCATTATTATCTATAGTTTTGGGTTTATTGAAAGGTTTAAGGTTGTTTTTTTGTATATATATTTTTAAAATAAATTTTCAAATTTGATATCCCATTAAAAAGTACATTTTCTTACTTCTAAAACCATATGTTATATATTTTCTACTTTGGCTATTATTTTTATTTTTATGATTTTTTTTCCAAAGTATGAAAAAACCTACATTATTCAAGTTATCAACCTAGCCTTTGTTGATATAATTTCAAGATCTTGACATGCAATTGCATTATTTGGTGTATGCAAAATTTAGAAACTTGTTATAACTTGGTGTTTTGCATTTGTTTTGTAAGGGGACAAACTTCCACTCTTATGAGATGCCTCTAGGTCTTAAGTTGCTAACCTATTTACTTTCATCAAAGGAAGACAAGATTTTAGCCAATCAAAGATTTTAAGGTCATTACTCCAAGATAAATGATAGGTTCAACCTATCACTAGTAGCTATCAAATACCCATTGTCACATCATGGTGATTCTTGAGGCACTTAGAGAGGTATAATGCGTATATAGAAGAATCTATCCTTTAAGCCCATGCATGAAGCCTGTATACTACAACCTAATTCCAATTTAACCTCATGCCTATGAGGAATCATGACTACTTTTATTGTGTAAATAATGAACTATGTGAGTAAGATTAATCACTAATCCCAAGTGTGACTAATGACCTAGAAACTCAATAAAATTAGATCCTCTTACCTTCTTAAACATGTTATGCTTTAGCGATAAACCACTTATTGATCAAGCCAGCATATTAAACTGACACAATTACAAATTTTAATTAATAATTAATAATTTTGTAGTTTTTTACCCTACATATCTTATACATACTATATTGTAGAATGTAATTTATTTTTTTATGTAGCATCTTAAAACTATATTATTTTTTGCGAACTAGAAACAATAATTTTAAATAAAATTTATCTTTTTAATAAGTTATTAATCAACCAGCCCCAAGGATTAGCTCAACTGGTCAAATAAGTACCTCTTCGTTCGGGAGGTCACCTGGTCAATTCTCCTCGAAGCCCTTGGGGTTAGGCCTAAATATTGGCCGCGAGGCTTAATACCCTTGATCAAGCTCAGATATTTCCGTGAACGTAGCGACCACCCAGTGACTGCGTGTGTCCGTGAACCATACGTGAAAAAAAAATAAAAATAAAAATTATTAATCAACCAAAACAAATAAATTTATAAATAGTATATTAACTATATATCATAACTAAAAAAATCTAATTAAACTTATGCCACATTCTTATTTAGTCGTTATAATAAACATTTTATTTACATAATCCATTTAGTATATAAATAACGAACATATTTATATATATATTTGCATCAACATCTTTTCCACTTAACCAACATTGAGGGGAAAAAGAAAATTGTTAAAATGGCTTTACATAAAATATTATTGGTGTATATTTTATCATTGTCATTGATGAAGCGATGTTAGTACAATAATCTTCACTTAATTGCTTTATTTTATGCTTTTCACTCTTCATTTCTTATACATTTATGTACCTCGCCCACACATATGTTATCATGAGTCTCATATAAATATTATTGAGTTGAGTGGCCCTCATAACGTGTCGCCCCTTTCCCATGGTTCTATGTAAAAGCCATTAATAATATATGCTAGTTGGGAATAATATTATCAATATTATTGACAAATGATTCTAATTAGTCCTTATTTTTAAAAGCCATTAATAATATATGCTAGCTGGGAATAACATTATCAATATTATTGACAAATTATTCTAATTAATCTTTATTTGTAAGGTGATAATATCCATTTAAGGTAAAGCAATTATTACATCATGTGCATAGAAGAAGATTAGAAAGTTTTAAATTTAAATAAATATTAATTAAGATTTATAATTTTAATGGATGTTTTTTAATAAATTTAGTTTTATAATTATGAATTAATGTTTATGTCTTTATATATATATATATAATAGATGGTGGTATTATCAAGAGTGTAGGGTGATTGAAATTTTTAAATATTTTATGTATATTGATAAATAATAGAAAATTAGAAAGTTTTAAATTAATGGATGTTTTGTAATAAATTTACTTTTATAATTATGAATTAATGTTTATATATATATATATATATATTATTTATAGGTCGTGGTATTATCAAGAGTGTAGGGTGATTGAAATTTTTAAATATTTTATGTATATTGATAAATAATAATATATTAGATAAAAGTGTTTTTATAATTATTATTTTTTAAATGGATTTATGGTTTAAATTATGAATTAGAAAAAAAAAGAGGTATGTGTAAGATTTTTATCTTTTGTATATATTTTTTTCAAATGGAACATAAAACATAAATCTAAATAAAATAAAAAAAATTAGTAAATATGTAAGCAAACATATTTAGAGGATGAAACACATTAAAATGATGTTTTTTCATATATTTTTAATTTTTTTTTAGATTTGGGTCTTCTATATCCAATAGTTGTCTACATTTCACATTTCACATTTGAGTAAATTTATAAGGAAATAAGCCAAAGATACAATAAAAAAAAATAGTTTTTATCAAGCAAGATTGTCGCTAAATTTATTTGTAATTTTAGATTTTTTTTAATCATATAATTCACGAGTTATTTGATTTCTATTTTTAAAACATTTTGCATGGTTTATCAAATTTCTCTAACTTTAGGTTTTTCTTGAGTGATGTGAATTCACTAGTTATTTGATTTCCTTTTTAAAACATTTACATATTTCATCAAATGTTACTCTATTTTATTTGTGATGTCTTATTTTGAATGATGTGAATTTAAGAATTATTTCATTTATGTTTCTAAACATATTACATACATCTTCATATGGCTAAGTTGTATTATTTTTTCAATATTACTTTTTCAAATATATTTTAATCATATATATTTTTTTATGAATTTAAATTGCATTACATTAAAATATCTTTATATATCAACAAAAATATCATGTAATGTCCAATTTCAATCTTACCTCAAGGGGAACTAGATTTGTTAACTATGGATAAGAGTTCAGATAATAAAAAATGACACTAAGAAACTTTTGACAACTACCATAAATTGGACTATAGAAAGTAAAAATAACTACCAACTTGTGAAGCACGACATCAAGAGTCGGCTGAAGTAACTAGGGCCTCAAGTCTTGAGCATTTGTTCTAGCTGGTGTAGGGGGTTTCATTTCACATTGTAGATGAATTTCAGGGCGAGCAAGCTAAGCATCTAAACTAGTAGGACAAGAGTGTTGAGAATGTTGCACCCGCTTGATTTCATCTAGAGAAGAAATTATATCACTGTGATCTTCATGTTGCTCCTTTTAAAGGACCCTTCCCATGATTTTCTTCATCTACTAGTGAAGGGTAATGGAGTTTGGGTATTAGCTTTGTCTATCCATAGTGTTTCTAGGATAAGGAATCTAATTGGATACCTCAACTTGAATTTTTGAATCAAGGTGAGCTTGTTAGTCACTAATGGTTAAGGCTTCAAGCTGACAAATTTCTTCTTGAATTTTAGGGGGAGTAGTAGAGTGGAAAATAGCCATTGTGTATTAGGCTTGGCTGAATAGACAACCCAAAAGGCCCTTGCCCCGAGACCTCTGGTGACAACGCATTCGTTGTTGGCACAGACGACATCGGTAAAACAATAAACATGATAGAGTTTTCACCCACAACTCCTAGAAACCTTGGGGATTGGAAAAGAAGAGACCAAATAGAAGAAATGCCTAGATCACCCTAGAATGAAACAAAGGTTTGTTGCGAGTACTAAAAGAAAATAGTTGATAAGGGAGAGCATATAAAAGGCTCTTGACAGGGTCCAACAATCATTGGGGGTAAACAACATTGAATCCACTGCTCACCTTCGTTGAAGTCAAAACATTGCAGGTCAACTCCCACCAAATAAACACAGAACTAGCGAAGGAATTGGGAAAACCAAAGGAGTTGGAAATATAGATAATTACCTAATTTTGGTTGACTAGGCAAACCAAAGCCTATGTAGTTGTGAGAGCTAGTAGCTTATTGTCGCCTCCTGCTCTTGTAGTGGTAATCTTCTTGGTTGTTGTCAACACCCCAAGAATTTCATCCACTACATACTTTTAGTTCTTCCCCTTGTCATTAAACAACGACTAGCTCAATGGACCTCTCACATATCACGTGCGTTTGTGCCATATTAAACAATACCATTAATTTGACTACATATTGGAAGATACATCTAAAAATGACATTATTTAACCCCCTATCAATACAAACCCAATACACCTTCCCAATTTAAAAAATCCTTACTTTCACTAGATATTTTAGGTATCAATTTTTCATTAATATTTTTTTATACCCATTTATATCTTTTCATTAACTTTGAGCTCTATTTTTTACACCGACCAAAATAAAAACCTTTTACTCCCTATATACCCCCCAATATATTATTTCATTTTTTCCTCAATATATATCCCCCAATATGAAGGCATGTTGTATGGTATTGCTCCCCTAATGAATTCCCCGTGGTGCGTGGGATGAAGAGCCTCAATCCCAAAATTTGGGTCGTAGAAAAACCAATGCATGTCAATCCATGGCCTTGGAAAAAAGTTGTTGCCCAAGCCAAAGGGGAAACCCACAAAATATGTCATAGCCCTGCATTTTATCCACCAAATGGAAGTCCCCCACTGTTAGTCTCGAAAAGGAATTATCCCACATGCGGCAGAGATGAGGTTCGAACACAACATAAAAGCCAAAGAGAAAAGTCTCTCATTGTAGATCGTTCAAGTAAAATGTCATATGTCATAAGGATGAAGCGTTGTAAATTCTCTTTGCATGTGTGTTGTATGGGGTGGGTCAGTCAAGCCACCCCACTCTTAAATGTGATGAGAGGGCGAGGTGGCGAACTCCCCCTCCTCCAACGTCCCAACTTCCCACCCCACTCTTAAATGTGATGAGAGGGCGAGGTGGCGAGCTCCCCCTCCTCCAACATCCCAACTTCCAACACCTAGATTGAAGAAAATATATTTTAATAATATTGATATTTGTATATTATCATAATATTTTTATATTTTTATTTTGTAAATAAATATAAAATTGATTTAAAAATTATTAATTTTTAAAAATATTTTACATATTTTATCATATAATTTTTATATTATTATTTTTTTAAGTATAATTGATATTAGATATTATTTATTTTGGTGATTACTACATCTAAGGAATATTTGTATGAGACAGATCGAAGAAAAAGGAAAAAAAAATGACAAAAATTGAATCTATAACTTTTTAATAACAAAAATATTTTAACAATAAAAACTCCACCATTAAACTAATCCTCAAAACTATTCTTAAAAAATATATAACATAAAAATTATAATTTAAAAATTATATTAATCCTTCATTCCATTTAAAAACATTTTCTTTAAAATCACCGACTCTATATAAAATATAATATTAAAACTCATTTATAAATATTTTAAATTATACCCTCTCCTAAAACCCACTTACAAATATTTGAAATTATATCCTCATAAAATCTCTGGATATGATATTAGACTCACTTATAAACATTTAATATTATAGGTTTATAATATATTTATAAAATTGGCTTAATTAATAAAATGATTAAATAAATAATATTAATTAATTTATTATATTATAAAATAATGTTTTAAAATATTATTAATATGGTATAATATAATTAAATAATAATAATAATAATCATATTTATTACCAAACTCTAAAATCACTAAATTTATTAAAATCAACAAATTTTATATATAAAAGAGATAGTAAAACACATTTATAAATATTTTAAATTATATATTTTTAAAATATTTTTAAATTTATTTTTTCTTTAAATTGTAATTTTTTTTTATTAAAAAATCATAATATATCTATCACATTAAGATATATAACATATAAATAGTATTTATAAATTAACATACATAAAAAAAGTAATATTTACAATAGAACAAGATTTTTGACTATTCAACCTATTTTATTATAGATATTATGAATTTCTAAATAAATTTTCTTACAATATAATGGACCAATACCATGGCTTATCAATATTACAAACCCAAAAACCATAACTCATTTCAAAGTAAAAAAGATTATAAATATTTTATTTTAATTTAATTTTATAATATTTTTTAAATTAAAATTTAATATTTCCAATAACGATACAATATAATAAGATTATTAACAATGGATATCACCCTCATTTTACCATGTATATTATTAACTTGTAAATAGGTTTTATTACAAATGGCTTATCAATACCACATGCCAATACTATGTCTTATGAATACCACTTGCCCAAAAACCTTTAACTCGTCTCAAAATCAAACTATTTTGTAAATATATAATTTTGATTTAATTTTATAATATTTTTAAAATTAAATATAAAAGGAAAAAGTTATGGAGAGATCTTTTATTAGTGTAAATGTTTGTAAGCATTTACATATGGGCTCAATTAAAAATAATAAAAGGTTAAAAGTAATTTCCTAGAGAGACACTCTCCAGCCTTTGCAGACCTCTTTTAGAATGAAAGGAGGTTTGATCCCTTTCCGCCCTTGGTAGATCAAAAGTTTAGATGGATCTAAGCTGGGAAATATTTTAAATTCTATCCTCATAAAATATTTAGATATGATGTTGGACTCACTTATAAACATTTAAAGCTATATGTTTATAATATAATTATAAAGTTTGATTAATTAATAAAATTATTAAATAAATAATATTAATTAATTTATTATATTATAAAAAATTATTTTAAAATATTATCGATAAAATATAATAATAATAATCATGGGAGTTTAGATGATCACTCCAAACAAGGGATTTTCCGCTCTCTTAGGTTTTCTACATACAACTGACATCTGTCCTCCTTATGGGTCAAATCTGCTCTCTGAACCAGTTGTTGGCCACCGATTCTGCCAGATCGTATTGACATCCAAGAGGTGAGACCATGAATGGCCCTCCGCCTCGAGGTGAGGGGTCGCAGTCCTACAGGGACGCGGTGAATCGTACCTCGTTCCTTCAAGGACGGACGAACCCGACAAAAGCTACCACTTGACAAGGTGTAGAAGAAACTCCTGCCATGGGAGCGTAGTGGTAAGCGAGAGAAGGGAGAAACCAATGTCTGCCACGAGTAGAAACCAACCCTAAGTTTGTAATCCCTAACAACCGCCTGAAGCAAGGCCACCAGTATATGAAAGATCATGCTATGATCTACAAATTTATGGGCATCTGGCCCAAGGAGCAAGACATCTTAATGTGGATCCAGCATAATGGAACCGTGAGAAAAAATTGAGCTCTGACTCTGAGCAAAAGGGTTCTTCACAGTCATATTTTCATATCTGGAGGATAGACAACGCATCTTCGAAAATGTGCCATATTTTATGGGTAGTGCGGGGTTGTTCATTAGGTACTGGGAGGAATGTTATAACCCTGATAAGGATGAATTCATAGCAGCTCTAGTCTAGGTGCACTTGTACTCACTACCGGATGAATTTTGGGAGCAGGACATCCTAGAAGGCATCGCTAACTCCATTGGACAATTTGTCAAAATATCTGAGGTTACTAAAAGGCGTCGTCATGCAACCTCTGCCCGGATCTATGTGCATATGAACATCTCACAACCACTGCTAGAGTCAATAGAATTAATCTATCATGATACCACCTGGATCCAGCCTCTCGATTATGAACATGTCCCTTTCAAGTGTCGAAGGTGTCATGAATATGGCCATTTATTCAAAGATTGCCTCCTGACTATGGTGGAGGAAGCTAGATTTTCCGCTCAACATCAAGATGAAGAAGGGCTCCAACAAGTCGGAGGACGTTGTCCACGCCCGAACTGCGCCCCCCCCCATGAACCATTACAGTCGCCCCTAGCATTTGATGAGGCCCAACAGGCTCAGCCGTCAGCGTCCACCAAGGTCCCGAAACCCTCGACAGTTCCCAGTCCCAATAACCCTTTTGCCGCCCTAACAACCCTGGATCCTGATCAGGAGCAGACGAAGGAGTAGATCTCCTCCTCCTCTAAGGAGATCTCCCAGTCCATGAAAGTAGACAAAAAACCCCTCTCCCTAGGTGAAAAGATCACAACCAAGCGGAAGATGTCAGAACACACAAAGGATGCTCGAAGGGTTAAAGACGCCCTTATCGTCCTTACCCGCACAATCAATATCTTGGAAGTAGAGGAGAAGAATAACATATTAGGCACAGAAGAGAAGAAAATGTTGGTGATATTAAAAGTCTGGATTAAATCAGATGCCAAATACATACCAGGAATCCAGATGTTGCACTTTGGCCATCTCTACTCCCAATGGGCGGCTAGATCAGGTAAACCGGATCTAGATCTACGGTGTACAGCGAAAGACAATAACCGTCTAGTCCTAACCATTTTTGAGTCGGGAGGTTCGGAGAAACGAAAGAAATGAAGGAAATCGACTAAAGATCTGATCTGCAAAGCTGGGTAATTGTTGTTGAATTCAGGGCAGATGGGACAATTCACCGATTACTTTCCCAGATCTGCCCCACATTTTTCATTAATATCATCTCTTGGAACATCAGGGGCCTCAACAACCCAGGTAAGATAAGATCCCTAAAGGAAAAGATTGTTAAGCATAAGCCCATAATAGTCTTCTTACAAGAAACCAAAATGAATTATAAGAAACTCATTGAGAATAGTCAGAGATGTCGGAAGAATAGTCAAGTCATGTCTATAGACGTGATCAGGACCGCGGGAGGTCTGGCTATTCTCTGGGACCCTGACAAGGTTGTGTTCACTAATTGGGTTGGATCCCGATTCTCCCTTTTGGAGGCCTTCAGAATGGTAGGAACGGAAAACTGGATGAGCATTACAGTTGTTTATGGCCCCTCGAACCCTTGCGAGAGAGGTTTATTTCTCTCTCAGCTACGTGGATTGAGAAGTTCTTGGGCAAAGGAGGATTGGATCTTAGGAGGGGACTTCAACCTGATCTGAAATCTAGACGAAAAGAGAGGAGGTGTTCGGAGGTTGGACCCTTCTTCCTCAGAGTTTAGTGATGTTATTGAAGAGCTACATTTGGTGGATGTTCTCCCAAAGCATGGACTCCACACATGGAACAATCGACGAGGAGGGTAGGATCAGGTGGCTAGTTGACTGAATCGATTCCTCCTACTTGAGGACTTTATCCTTCAAGATCCAAATGTAGAAGCAAAGATCCTTCTGCCCCTCGGCTCAGATCACTAGCCGGTCAGTCTGGATATTAATTCCTGCACTTGCTCCTATGGCACCAAAAATCACGAATCCATTGGCTTCGCGAGGGAGAGTCCGACACTAAGTTTTTCCACAGGTCCATGATCAACCATCGCCATCGAAACGGCATGTCACCCAACTTCAAGGGTCTTCGAGCAGACGCTACGAACGATAAGAAGATATAGAAAGGGGATTCAGAGCCTATTTTTCTGCCTTATTGCAAGACGAAGGCTATGACAGGTCTGAACCAATTCATACGGTCATGCATCATATCCCAACCCTGGTCACCCCTACTCAAAATGAATCCTTGTCAGCCCCATCATGCTCGATGAGGTGGAAGAAGTGGTTAAATTCTTGCCGACCAATAAACCCCAGACCCAGATGGATTCACTGCTAAATTTTTCAAAGCGGGAATTCCTTTCCTGAGTCAAGAGATATGGGATCTGGTGGAGGAATCTCGTCGCCTTCGACATATCCAGTCAGGATTGAACACCAACTTCCTCACCCTCATCCCCAAATCCCAAGATGCCCTAGCCCCCAGTGACTTTAGACCCATCGCCCTCTACAATGTCATCTACAAAATCCTCTCTACGATCCTGGTCAGTTGTTTGAAGCCCATTCTCCATCACATCATCACCCAAGAACAATTGGTTTTTGTTGAAGGTCGTCAAATCCTTGATGGAATTGTCTCGGCACATGAGACCATACATTCTATGCAATCTGACAAAACGAAAGGCATGCTGCTCAAACTCAATCTATCAAAAGCCTATGATCGGCTGAATTGGGACTATCTACTGGCAATTCTCAAGGCCTTTGGATTTGTAGATGATTGGATCCATTGGATTAGATCTATAATTTCCACCCCATTCTTCTTTATCTTTATTAACGGCTCCCCCTTAGAAATCTTCATACCTTCTTGTGGAATTTGTCAAGGGGGCCCTATATCCCCCTTCCTCTTCATCATTGTAGCAGAATGTCTCAAAAGGATGATCAAGGCAGCAAAACAACATAACCTATTGAGCGACATTCATATACATGGCACGAATGTCTATATGACACACTAGTAGTTCGTGGATGACAACCTCTTATTCAGGAAAGCGACTATCATGGAAACGATCCAACAGAAAAATATTCTAGTGGACATCCAAGATGCTTAAGGTATGCTACTAAACAAGGATAAGTCAAGTATTTATTTCTTTCACACTCCCCAGCCAGTCCAAGCTTGTCTATCTCGTGCCTTGGGTTTTACAATCGGGTCTCTCCCTTCAAAATATTTGGGGGTCCCCCTCATCTTTAACCCCCTTCGCATTGCCCCCTGAAAAGATCTCTACACTAAGCTCTCTAAGAAGTTAATGACTTGGACCTTCTGTGTGTTTAACCTAGCTGGAAGGGCCACCCCTGTGAAATTAGTATTGCAAGTTATGTCGTTATATCAACTATCCACCCTCCCTGCTCCTAAAAGCATCTATGCAGAGTTATCAGCCACGTTCAGGAGATTCCTTTGGAGTGGCGCATCCATGGACCAGAAATGGCCGTTAGTAGCTTGGCATAAAATTTGTCTCCCCAAGGCCATGGGAGGGCTTAGTTTGTGAGACCTAGCCATCTTAAGCGACACCCTCAAAGAAAAGCTTTGGTGGAGGTGGCTTCAAGGGGGGAGCGAGCTTTGGAAGGCAATCTAGTCTCAGAAATATGGACAAGGGAAATCGTAAGAAGCCCTCCTTCATGAACCTCTTTCGAGCACTGAATCTGCAATATGGAACCGGGCAAATAACAATAGTGATCTGATTCGAGGCCAATTCTTTTGGGAAGTAAGAAATGGGTAATCCTCCCTATTCTGGTAGGAATCCTTGCAGCAACTCCCTCAACTCGATAAAGAACAATCTCTCTGTGACCTGATGCCCCTCTTCCACTCAATCCTTGCCCTTCAAGTGGCGAACTACTAGATCGAAGGTGTTGACGATCACAGATGGTGGAGATGGAAGTCTGGTATAGAAAGGTCAAGAGTGATCTCACGGGGGGATAGTAAACGTTTGGGTATTCATCTTTCACAATGATGGGTCCACATAACCCAGGAGGTGGACAAGTGGAGATGGGGCCGCTCTACATCGAGAACCTTTTCAGTAAAAGAATCCTATCTCATCCAAGTTAATGGTCCAGCACAATTGGATCACCTATTCTGGTGGCATATCTGGAGAAGCAATTTGGCCCAAGGTTGCTCACTTCCTCTGGCTAGTGGGTCACAAGACGATATTAACCTGGGATAAACTTCCGAAACGAGGATTTGTTGGCCCGTTGATGTGTCCCCTATGTAAGCAAGTAAAAGAATCCCTTCTTCATCTCTTTGGGGTTTTCCCCATAACATGCTAAGTTTGGAATCAAGCTTCCAATCTCTTTGGCCCAATAGCTCGTCACCCTAAAGACATCTGAGAACTCCTTGACAATTGACCAATTAACCGATTCTCTAATCCGATGGTGAACCGTGCATGGTGGATCACATTGGGACTAATTCTATGGAACACCTGGAGGAGAGGAATCAGGACCTGTTCAACAGACAAACACCTTCTAGCGCACACATATGGAGCCTGACAACATCCAACATCTGGGAATCCATCCTTTCTGACAAATGGTCACCTGATGACTAGGACTCGGACCCCCACGAAGCCCGGATCTTAGCCCATCTGAACGTCTCACTTGACATGATTTATCCCAGCATGCCTACCCTGCGATCTCTCCCTACCCGATCCCCCTCTTCATTTCTCCCTCCCCCATATGGCTGCCTTCAGATTAACTTCGATGGGGCTTCCAAGGTTAATCCCGACTTGTTGGGCTTCAGAGGCATCCTTCAAGACTTTGCTAGCTCACCAAGGGCAACTTATTCTGACTTCTATGGTCTCTCAACAAACAATGTGGCTGAAATGATAGGATTGGAGGTGGGCATGAGCTTTGACTCCCACCTACGCTACAGAATGACCATAATAGTGGGGGAATCACACCTCATTATAGACATGGTTCAGAGGATCATCAACGACCCTCCCCCCAGAAAGTGGTCAAAAGTTGGAGATTGGAATCTCAACTTTCTCTCATTCAGCACGCCTTGACCCAGTTCAAGTACATCAACACTAGCCATGTACTTCGTCAAGGCAATACATTAGCATACTGACTGGTCAAATGTGGTGCGAACCCTCCGCATAAATATTTCAAGGAGGCTTGGTCAGACATTCGAACCAAAGCTGATTTGGACCTCGCGGAAATGCAGGCTCTCCAAGATTTGATACACAAAGATTTAGAAGTCCCTGATGGGGGTGA
Source organism: Pinus tabuliformis (assembly GCA_031772625.1). NCBI lineage: Eukaryota > Viridiplantae > Streptophyta > Pinopsida > Pinales > Pinaceae > Pinus > Pinus tabuliformis. The sequence continues at coordinate 30,746,639 of CM062804.1, forward strand.
TGAAGCTATGGGACAAGTGGCGGCGCATTGGAGTGTGGAGCTAGTTGAGCCTCCACGCGTAACATGAGTGCCTTAAAGGCCAGTTGGGACCTGTTTCGGACTCACGCGAGCATTACATAATGTGAAGTGTAGGTAGGAGGGTGGTCATTTGTAATTGTTGGGTGATGAGGAGGGAGTGATGGGCGACACAAAGTAGTGGGGTATTAGCATCGTAGCTCATAATGTGGCTTGGGGCAACAATGTAGGACGAGATTGGGGCAGGGGGATGTGTGGGGGACTGGAACCTGTAGTTAATTTGGTCATGGGATCCAGGGGAGAATTGGAGTAGCAGGCGCGATGAGGGATACCATTCCAGGGTTGGAGAGTGTGGGTGGCGTGCATTCGTTTCCCCTTCCTCACTCTGATTCTATCTCTGGGTAGGGGTTGCTCCTTTGGAGAGGTAGTGTTGTGGAGAATTTGGGTCTTGGTCCAATCCTTTGAGCAACTCGTCCACTTCAGAGACTGGTGATGAGCCCCCCTGTTCGCTGGCAGATAATGGAGAGAGATTCGAGAATGACACCAATTGTTTAGGGTTCCTTAACGTCGATGCGGTAAGAAACATGTTTTTGTATTTGGTTCATATTCGACTTGTGTGGTGGGTTGCACGGGACAACCAAACTCGTACCTGCGGTTATGCAGCTGGTGGTGGAGGCGCAGGCTGTATGCTGAGACAGAGAGGACGCGCTCACAGAGGGGGAGCTAGACATTGCATGGAAGATCGTTTGCAGCAGGGAGTGCCCAACTCAAGCTCAGAGCCGACCGAGAGCCGCCATTCGGATGTCGATGTAGCCATGTCCCTAGGTCGCTCCCCGGGCCATGTTGAGGCTTTGACCACCTTGGACTCCATAGCGGCCTAATTGAACAATCTCCAACTGAGTATGGAAACTTTGAGGGAACAACGATATGATGACTAGAATAAATTGTTCTCCTACATAAACGACCTCCAACACACGCAAAACGAGCTCTTGGACTCCATATATGGCCTTCAGAGGAAGCTCCGATGCACAAACGACCACCTCCGTGATTTGGAGACTCGAGTGGAACACATTGACTACCACATGCATGAGTGGGTTGCGTTCTTTGCTGCCCCACCACCATTTCCCCCCAACCGACCCCCGTAATGTGTATTCCTGGAAAATTCTCTTTCTGTGCTTCTTTTGTATCGGAAATAACCAATGACACAGGTTGTCTTGGCCTCTTCACAAGCTTAATATTGCTCAGAGCAAGACTCATGCCAACTCTTAAGCCTGATACTCATCCTTGTGCGACAACAATGATGTATTTTGATGATCTGGTAATGATGTATTTTGTTCCTGAAGTTATGATAATATAATGCAATTTTTTTGACAGACAAATAATAATAATAATAATAATAATAATATTTTATTTTAATTTTTAATTTTTATAAACGTCACGGGGGTGGTTGTGCCTGTGCTGGGGGGAGGAGACATGCTAAAAAATTCAGTCAACTTAGGGTTGGTGTGGCCCAAGAAGAGTGCGATTCTGGGGTGTCTTTGACGGATTAGATGCCTCTGGGTCATGATTTCTCGAGCCATAGGTCAAGCCTGGAGGATCACATACAACTTGACAAAAAAAAATTATACTTAATAACCAATTTTAGTGGTAAAGGAGTGTGGAGGTGTAGTTTCTTATGGAAGAGTGAAGGCCCATTGAAATGCAAGTTGGTCCTTTGGTTAACTCTCTCCAACAAGTTGCTTACATGGGACAATGGACTAAAAATAGGTTGGATTGGTCATTTTCGACGATCTCTACGTAGATTGGAAGAAGAAGAATCATTGAACCACCTATTTGTGAATTGTCTCTTTGCTCAAAAGGTCTGGTCATTTGTTGTATCTAAGTATGCTCCATCCTCCACTCCTTGGGACAAGATTTCACTTTGCAAAATGTATTGAATATTGGATTTCAGAGAGATGGGTTCAATTCTTTCTAGCTCTCTCGGTTCCTTGGGTTTATACTATTTGGTGGGAAAGAAACATGGCTATTTTTTAAGACAAAACTATTTTTGTTGAAGTGGTAATGGTTGTTATGGAATCTGTAGTTTATGCCCATAAAGTGGATCTAAGAAAAAAGAAAACTAGGATTCCTATTATGTCTCAAGTGAAGAAATAAATGGCTTGGGGATACTTTGATGGGGCTAGACAAGGCAATCCAATTTTCTCCCCTCTTCAATCATCGTTTCGGCATTTGCATACAGAAACGTAATAGTAGACTACTCATTATTTCACATTGTTTTTTTACATGGATTTTGCTATTCTTTTCTTTAGTAGATTATCCTTTTGGCAGCATGGAATCTATATCGTGTCGGAGCTCGAGATCAAGATCAAGATCCACAGTAGGGATTTGAAAACATTTAAAATAAGTTTATACACCCAAGAATTGGTAAGTTTTGTTTATATGGGTATATATTAAAGAACTTATAAGTTTTGTTTATCTTCATGGTGATAGGGAATTGAACCAATGATTTTATATTGAAAATTAGCTTAACGAAACACTCAATCACTATATATATAATTTGTTTTGCTATAACATTATAATTAATGGAATCTAATTTAATTTAATGACTTCCAATCATAAGCAACCTACTTACATTATCAATTTAATCTATAAACAACAAAACACTATTTATAAAAATATTTACATCTTTGTAAAGAGAATAAATATTCTCCACTTACCAACCAACAAAACTCTATCAATACTTCATTTTAAACTGATTGACTTTAAATACAAGATGTCCTTGCCATTGAAAAAATATGGCAAAAAATGTTAAAAATGGACATGAGATATCATTGGTGTAATTTGGCACCATGTTATGATTGAGCTGAGAGGCTCATTCTACAACTCAGTGTGAAGGTGATGTGTAAGTATGTACGTCCCTCTTAAAATAAAAATAAAATATTCTCTAAATAGAAAAATAAAATTAGTTATAAAAAATAAAAATAAAATGCTATGCATATTTAATTAGTTGTCCATTGAGATAATATAATTTCATGTAAAGTAATTAGAATATATATATATATATATATATATATATATATATAGATAAGAGTAAGATGTTTAAACTTTGTACTTTTCAAAAATATTTAATACATGATATCAATTTCATATATATTAATATATAGAAAAGAAATGTCAAAAAAAAAATTAATATTTTATAGAATAAAATATCTGATATGAGTTATGAGTAAAATATTTTAATATGAATTAATATTAGCATATATTTAAAAATGTATTAAATCAGTGTAATGTGGACTGATAAAATGGCTCAATACACATGTCATGTAATTTCTATAACATTCAAAAATACATTTTAAATAATAAATTATTACATACAATTTTTTTACATTAAAATAAATTTATGCTTAAAAAATTTAATTCCTCTCAACTCATATTAAATCTTAAATCTATAATTAAAATAAATCTATAATAATAATATTAATTAAATATATATATCAATATTTTATTTTACACCTAACTTCTATTTTTATTTCAACCTTCCACATCTCATCTCTTATTTTTTTATCTATTCTTTCGCACCTCATTTCTTATTTTTTCACATGGGACCCGTGACCCATACACCATGTGTGTAACTATACCTAAGTAATTTCAAAGTCAATTAGATCAAGATACATTTATGTCCCTCCCCACACTAAAAACTATTGTTAAGAGACATTTGTGTCCATCCCCACTCTTAGGTTGACAATAGAATTAAAGTGAGATGGATTCTTGACCTTCGTCTAACGAAGAGATAACTTAGTCTTTAAGTTGTCATGGGTCTCATATACATATTATCGTATTGTCCCATGTGAAAGTCATTAACAGTTTAGGGAAGTGTTGAATAAAACTATCAATATCGTTAAAAAAAACATTATAGTGGTTATGCTCTTGGTGTTATAGTGGCAGCTATGAGGTTTGATCCTTGGTCTCCCATAGATTAGGCCTGGAAGTTACCAATTCACCATGTGGTTATAAAAAACATTATCAATTTTGTTGACAAAAGATTCTAATTAATCACTCATTCATTTGGGTATTTATTCGCACGGTGAAATATCCATTTAAAGTGCAATAGATCTAGGTGGGGCGCTTATTGTTCTTTGGTATCGTTTTGATTTGACTTTTTGAAGATTTGATTTATAATTTTAATGTGATGATTTTGGTATCATTTTAATAATTTACTTTTATGATTAAGAATAAAGGATTAATGTTTATGTCAATGTATTCACTGTTATATTATATTATTATTATTATGTATATGTTGTCATCTAAATATTTAGATAATTTTATATATATAATTTTTTATTAGATGGTGGTATCTTTTCAATGGAATAGGGAGTAGGTTGGATTATATATATATATATATATATATATATCTATATATATATATATATAGATATATATATTCTATTTGTATTGATAAATAATATTATATTGGATTAGATTTTTTTATAATGAGAAAATTTTAGATAAATTTAGATATCATTTTTTTTATCTTAATTTTGTTAATGAATAGAGTATTTTTGTCATAATATATATCTCTTCTAAAAATAAATCATACTATATATGGCTAAGCCAAAAAACCTTCTTCAAAATGGAACACACTACAAAAACCTAAACCAAAAAATTAAGAAACAAGTAATACAATCATATTTGGAGGATGAAGTAGATTAGAATAATGTCAATTGAAATGTTAGTGTTTAAGAAAAGGAGAACATTGTTTGTTTAAGAGTGTTGAATTAAAATAGAGAAGAAGACATGAATATTAAGCTTTCTTCCTTCAAGGTAGTAGTTGTAGATGAAGCCCCCAAGAGGGAATAGAAAGCATTCATGAACCTAATACCTCTAATTCAATAAAGAATTGGTTTTGTCTCTACATCTTGACTTCATAACTTTTGAATTACAATTAGTCATCATAAACTCGACTTCATAAAAGTAACATTAAATAAAACTAATTAAAAAAAAAAATTAAGGAAACGAATAGCATTTTTATATTTCAAAACTGGAAACGGGTGAGGTCCCTTACATTCATATATTTCTCCGTTTCAAAGTTTTCAAGAGTTAATTTTAGAGGAGTATCTATTGCTACCCTAGTTATTTAATACTACTCTACTTACACCATTTAAACTATAACATCTCCAAAAAGCCCCAGAGAGTTTGACAAAACAACATAACATGTCATCTACATATAAAAATAAACTATCTACCCACTTCCTTCTAGCTTCTCTGGTGGATTGTCCTCTTGAGTCGCATCTTCGCTATGTCCAAGAACTATATTCATTCTGGACTTGTGGCACCCCTATCCTTACTCCCCAGTTGTCTGAGTTCCAAATGAGGGAATTTCTCCAAGCTCTAAGACCTCCTTTAGCACACCAACCATCGTTTCTTCCACCTTAACCTCCATGTTATCAACCTTGAAATTTAAAATGAACTAGCTCCATGCAATGGAGAAGCCAAGGCGCGTTACAATATTGTCCAAGCTCTTTCCAAGATAGTCTTATCAGAAGCTTGGCTGACTAAAAGCCTATACAATGAGTTATGAGGGACTATTTATAGCAAAGGGTGGGGTGACCCTTGACATTCCCCTTTGTGACCATTGAACTACCCTCATGACTCTTCACCTACTCTATGACTGTTACATCCACTATTGACACTTGACTTACACTTGACATAACTCAACATTACAATGCACATGTACACATGTGAAAAAAATGGCTTAAGAAAGCCAAACTAGACATCACTCTGACTTAGACAACTATAGAAGTCCGATTGCTCGGCATCCTCATGCTGATCAACAGTAGCATATTGATGCCAAGATCTATAGTCCCTGATAGTGGTCATGTGTTCTGTGGTGACATCCATCTGAAACCTGAACCTTGCCTCCATAGCATCTGGGTACACTGCTCGGGCTCCTCCGTCCAACTCGTCTGAAAGCATGTGCATCATTATCTTCAATGTGGCCAGACTAGCAACATACTTGTTCATGATGTCTGCACTGATAGGTAAGTCTAGGCTAGTGGTGATGCGCATCAACTCGTCGAAGTACGATTCAAGCTCTAGTCGGACCTGCTTCTTTGTCTTTGCCTGGGTGAGAGTCCTAAGTGATGGGATCGCATGTGTGCGCACCACAACATCCATGCTCTTGAATACTCGTGCATGAGAAGCTTATATGCTAGTGATGAGTTGCGGGAGGTCCTCATAGTTCTAGATGTGACTTCGGATGCGTGTTTGCAGCTCGACCGCATTGGCCCTCATCATCTTTCGCAAGTGAAGCGGGGCTCCCTTGTACTTCATCATCCATGTTTGCATGTTATCAACAACAGCATGCACGTTTGTCAAGATGCGTGCTCTTCTAGCGCATCGTTGCTGCCATCCGTTGAGGTGGACGACTGACTCGTGCATGGTACCAAACTTGGAGTACAATGCCCGCATAACTATGTCAAGGGACAATACTTCATCTAGTATTGCTTTCTTCAGTTCAGCTCGGGCGGACATTGTCACCAAGTCTCCTCCTTGCTTGGCCACCTGTAGTTCCTTCACCATTCGCTCATTCTCAGCTATTAGAAAATGAACACTTGAGCTAGTGGCTTCGACATACACTCTGGTTGCATCAACCAAGGCAACTGGATTCTTGTGCACATCAGTCACGATCACTCGTTCTTCAACTTGCGCAGGGGATGTTTGATCCTCTGGAGTTGGTACTCTGTGAGACTGCACAACTCTATGATGAGATTCGTCAAAGGAGATGTTGTGCATCTCTCCTTTCAGCTGACCACCAAGGATCTCAGTGCCTCCTTGGTCATTCGAGACTTGCTCATCATCTAGATGCATTGAAGCGGGTGAGTCAACCTCTTTGTGGTGAGGCATGAGGTCAGTGTCCTGTTCCAACTCCTGCTGCTCCATGTCTGCATCCAACTGTTGAAGTGATTATTCTATCTCATGAACAAAGTCTCGCTCCTGCGATGGTTCACCCTGTTCGCCTGATGCCAGCTATTCTGATGAATCAACTACTTGTACAGGAGCTGCTTTGTCTGCTGGCACATGTTGCACCCCTTGTTATATCTAATGTTGAAGCGCTTCCCTCTCCTGTTTGCGCAGCTCTTGTTCTTTTCGGAGTTGCTCCCTCAGCTCATGCAACTCCTTCTCTGCTTCTTCCATTCTCTTCTTATCCCTCTGCCTTCGTGCGATTCGCTTGTCGCGTTGCTGCCTCTTTTCCTGAATAGCCATAGTTGCTTGTTCTACAAGTGGATCTGCTCGAAACTTTCATCTTTTCTCCTCCTCCATGTGATCGACAATCTTCCTCTTCCCTTTGTCGTGCACTGATATTCTTGGCTCTGTTGTTTCTGCTGTTGTTGTTGCTACTGTTGGTGCTCTCCGTGATGTTGCTTCATGTTGCTTTGCTAACCACTCCACAGTGAAGCTGACCTATTCATTAGGTCTGGAGGAACTGTAGCAATACCTCCATGAATCCTCCTCGTCCCAATGAAATGCCCCGTGGATCCAGTTGAACTGAACTCTCGTGCAGTGATCATTCATAATGCAATGTGGGTCATACAGTTTAAAGCTTCGGAGGTCGAATGGGTACTTCTTCATATGTTCTGCTTCGACATCCGCTTTCCTGATACTCCAGATCTCATATAACCTATTCCGCAATGGAAGAGCAGGCCAAGGTGGCTTCTTCTCCCGCTGTAGTCTCGCTGTCAATCCTGCCGAGATGTGATATGCTACTTCCTGCATGACAAGTATGTCCAAGGCAAACTTTGGTAGAACATGCAGAGGCTTCTCCGCACTGAACATTCAGATGAAAGTGCCAGACGGTGAGGCATACCAATCTATAATGCCTAACATTGCCTTCATTGCTTCCTTTGACATGCAGGGTGGATCCTGTTCTAATATCATCCTATACACTGGGGTGACAAAATGGTCGGACAATCGTGTGATTACTCCTCTGACGCTGCATTCGGACAACAACTTGAAATATGTGTTCACATCATTCTTTGTCGGTGACCATACCCACTCCAAGCTTGGGAACTCATGTCAGGCACAAACTGCATCTAGGATGTAGACAGACATGTAAATCTCTGCATGCATACCTTCGGGTGATTGTCGAGCCTTCGTGACTTGCTTCTTCAGCTGATGAGCTAGTATGCCAGACCAATTACATGGTTTTCCTTCTCTATCCAGTTGGTCCAGTGCGATCATCAAACTCTGTGGAAAGGTTTCAGTGATTTCTTGGCCATACAGTCGACATGCGAATATGACCAAGTATTTGTACACCTTCCTCAATATCTTCATCTTGTAGATCTAGTTGGGTGTCATCCTGAAACGAGTTGGCTCCTTTACCAAGTCCTTCAGAATGTCTCTGGAGTTAGCTCTGTTGTTGGACAAGTTGAATGGAGTCTCCATCTGATACATTTCATCGTAATCTCGTGCCCAGAATGTTGCAAGCTTCGTCCCACTGACACTGCTCAAGATCATCGTCTCGGGGTTAGTGTGAGAGACGATCCAATGAATCATGTCTGCACATGGGAACGCGAGGTGTCTGCATGAAATCTGGTACAAGCCAGACTTGTGAATGTTCGCGTACCCCTGATGGTCTTCCCCAAAAGTACCTGCGAATGTTTCATTAACCTATTTCCACTTCAATTTGATGTCCTTGTCTAGATATAGCTTCATATCTTCATAGATTGGCAGACTAGAGGACACCTGCTCAACTGCTACTCCAGCTAATTTTCCATCAGTGTCCTGTGATCCTACTCTCTTGGAAGTTATTGGCTTGATGGGCCTTGACCCAGGTTCAGCGTTAAGAAGCCAAGAAAATCCCTACACTACTGGCCCTTTCAGCATCAATCCGCGGAGTGCAGACTGAAGTCTCACCCGAAGCAGTATGGGGGGATGCAGGAACCAAGTTTCTGCACCCTGAGATGGTTGTGATGTCGGTTTTTAGACCTTCACTCTGCCTTCGCACAGATCGATAAGCCCTTTAGGGCTTATCAATGTACTTCTCTTATTCGTCCTTGGAGCCTCCGCAGAAGTCTCCGATTGTCCTTCGCAGACCCTAAATAGATAGATCAGGTGCTTACATGCTTCTGTAATTAGTCTTACTTCTGTGTCTACCCAGATTAGCTTAAGTATTGGTTAACTTTAACATGCATTACAGTTATCTTCACGTAAACATATATTCTTACTTGCGTTCATATGACAAAGTGAAATACATAGATTCACACATCAATATAGCATTAATTCATAACCCCAGTATTCAACATAACATAATCGCAACATTCATAACAGAAGTAAAATAACGCACACACAGATGGAAAGTACACAGTAATTTCAGAATACTTCTCTTTATTGATGATTCAGATTCCCAATACAGACTCTATCTACCCTGCGCACACAGCTGCAGGGGTCCGCGCACTCAGCTGCGGACTTCTACCCTAGGCCTCTGCGCACTCATCTGCAGAGCCTCTTCCTACGATAAGACTCTCGCTCTTAGCTCTTTACAGACTCATCCAGTACTTCTACTTCACTTACTTTTTCTTCTACTACTCCTCACCTAGACTCCTCTTAAGACCTCCTTTTTATACAATCCCATGGTCTGCAGACCAAGGGCGGATCTCCAAAACCAACACAACCTATCTAGACTAAGGGCGGAAAACCCTTTTTGACTTTAGATATCTTCGCGGTCTGCGACCACAAAATGCGGAGACTTTACATTTCTTTATACGAACTTCGGCCTTTTGTCCCAAAACTTGGGTTTTTAACCCCAAAATTAACCCTCAGGGGACCCATTGCCAACAGGCCCCCAACATAAACATGATGACTTGCCCTTGAGTCACTCGGCTGGCGCGGAGATCTTGTCGCGAAGACCTCCCAGCTCGACTCGGACAACTGCTACCTCAGCGGCGCATTGTGTTTGCGCCAGCTTCATCTCCTCAACCAAGTGCTCTATCACTGGCCCTGCGCTGTTGGACATAATCTTCTGCTGAGTCTCTTGCAGACTAGCCAGCTTGCCTTCAATATTGTTGTGATCAATTAGGCTTCAAGCGAGCCTTCAGCATGGCTTCCTTGTGCTGAGCTACATCTACCTGTTCTTTCAATGCCTTGGCCTCCTGCAGCTTAGCTAACCTCTACGTGATGGCGACAGTGCACGTTGTCGCTTTGACTTCGTCGTAGCACTGTTGCAGCTCTCATGCTTCTGTTTACAGCAGTTGTATCGTAGGATCTTATTGCAGGTAGGTTACTACCTCGAGCGACTGCTCGAAGAGTGTGGTACAATCCCTTACTGCGCGCTCTATTGCTGCTACCACGTCCTTCACAACGGTCTCGCACTTCTCTCTGACATCTAGCGGAGTCGAAGGCTGGGCCTTTAACTGCAATTCTGAAATTTTGAGGTTCAGCTCCAGTTGAACATTTGCCAATTCAGTTCGTGCATCTCGCACTCCAGCGGCGAGCTTTCGAACCCTCACATCGATCGACTCGGCCTCAGGAATGCACAACTTCGGGACAGTCCTGCATGCCTCAGTTACGATGGTGGTAACGTGCTGGCTCTTGTCTGTAATGTATTTGACAAGGTTAAGGGCGAAGTCTCTCTGCATAGTTAGTTGGGCATTGTTTACCTTTTGTTCACTGATCACCTGTAACGCACGTTGTTCATGGACCCGAAGTTCCACGATCACGTCATCCTGCAAAAGGTAAAGCGCCTCATTAGGAAGCGCGGCCAGGTTGAGTCCAACTCTCTTGAGTGCGCTGACAGCGGGTCTGTCAGCTTTAGTCTCTGTTGTTAGTGCTCCATCCGACAGTAATATTGCTCAGGGATCCCTTCTATGCAACATCCCTACGACTTCTGAGATGCAAGGCGCTAAGCTGGTTGATGCCGCGCCAGGGAAAATTTTAAGAACCCCCCCTAAATTTATAAATATAATAAATGGGCGAATCTCCATGGTATATAGGAAAAATGGAAGGCGATTTTATCAATAATATAATATGTATATATAATTTTTTGGCGAATCTCTCACCAGGCAGGCGAATATTTTACTCAATTATAAAATCTTGTAAGATCTTGGCGAGTCTTTCACTAAATAATAAAACTTTGTAAAGTCCTAGTGAACCTTAGCATAGGCTACATGCTGGTTTAATTCCCCCATTTAAATAGGCTACATTCCACGTGAATACCATGGGTCAATACCATGTGTCATTTTGGTGAATACCATGGGTCAATACCATGTGCCATTTTTATTTTTATTAATTCTAATATTAGGGTTAATAATGGTTTTTTGCATGGTATTAATAACAATCTAGTCCATGGTATTTGTCCCATAGTATTTTGGCCATAGGTTTCACCTAAATATAACCCATTTTTTGAGTGTTCGTAAATATAAGGTGACTTATGGAGTAAATATAAAAAAATGTTTTATTTGTTTACCATACCTCTCATTTATTTATATTTTTATTAATTTACCATACTTCTTTTACAAATATGGTATTTGGCCCATAGGATTCACTTAAATAAAACCTCTTTCTTGAGCCTTCATAAATAGAATGAGGGTTATGGACTAAATATAAAAAGAGGTTTTATTTATTTACGATACGTCTAGTTTATTTATATTTTTATTTATTTACTATACCTTTTGAGTAAGTATAAAAAGACGTTTTATTTATTTACCATACCTCCACTTTACTTATATTTTTATTTGTTTACACCCTTACATGTATATAAGGTGACTTATGGAGTAAATATAAAAAATGTTTTATTTATTTACCATACCTCTCATTTATTTATATTTTTATTAATTTACCATACCTCTTTTATAAATATGGTATTTGGCCCATAGGATTCACTTAAATAAAACCTATTCTTGAAAATGGGCGAATGGAAGGTTGTAAGTCCTAATTTCAAGGGCTAAATTTACCTTTTTTACCCTCTCCCTTAAAATAAGGTGGGCTATTTGAGGTGATTTGTAAAAATGTACTATGATACAAAATATTCGCCCACTAAAAATTTAAAACCCCTTAATTTCGCCAAAGGGCGAACATTCGCCCCTAAAATTATCCTTGCGTCGCGCCGGTCTGTATCTGTGATGCGTGGATCTACAGCTCATGCAGACCCGTCTGTATAGCTCCCAACACTTGCTATTGTTGCTGCTCGAACTGCTGCAACAGTTCCGCAGTGGCATCCCGCACTGTATCACCTATGTCATTTAAGTCCCCCTCTGTTAGGGTGATCGGGTCTAGAGACGTCTTGCTAGCCTTGGATTTCTTTCGCGGCCCTAATTTCTTGGGATCTATGGTGCGCTTAGTGCAGAACGAAGTCGTCTCCAGGTCCGCTCCTCCTTGCTTCGTCTGATCATCTTCTTCCTCGGTCTCCAGGGAAGGCGACTTCTGACTCTGGTCAGAGTCGTGCTCTTCTTCACCTGCCTGTCCACTCAACTGCTGCGCGGCAGCACGCTGTGCCTTGGCCTTGTCGTCGGCCTCCTTTCTCCTCTTCGCGGCCAGTTGTTCCATCTTCAACTTAGCTTCTTCCTTCTTCTGCTACGCGACGGTCTTGCTAGACCCTGCCGTTGAGTCCGTGGTATTACGCCAATCTGCTGGCCAGCAGTCGAGGACTGCTGCAATTGCATCATCGGTGGCCAAGTATGGTAGGTTGTGCCATTTCTGCTCAGGGTCCTTCCGCGCCCGTATTGACACATGGTGGAAGTCAGCCTTGAATTCCACATATTCCTGTAACTTCTCAAAATTTGTAGGTGTCAACCGCGGCTTGCGGTTGATGGCCATATGTATGCTCATTTCCATCAAGATCCAGAAGATCTTGTTGTCCTTTATCCACTGAGGATCCTTTGTCGCCCACAGCGAAGCAAACTTCGCTGCCTCTGGTAGGTCCGGCGCGACCAGAGGAAACTGGCTATCTTCAGGTAGCTCCCACGCAACCAGCACTATGGACAGCAATAGCCATGCATAGTGAAAGGTCTTACTGTGATCTTGTGCCTTGCGATAGTTCGCGAGGAACTCACCGCAGAGGTAGCGCGCCCAGTTAAATTGAACTCCCTCTACGCATTGGGCCGCCAAAGCTATCACTGGTGCCAACACTTCATCTGTGTGACACTTCCGCATGAATTTTCCTGCTAAGATTTGCATCACCACTTTGACTGTAGGGTCATAGATGCTCGAAATGGCGTAGCCGCATGACTTCTTTACCAGCTTGAATTTTTCCTTCATCGCCTCGGCAAGTGCATGCTCACCGACCTTTCCACCAAATGCCATGGCTAGATTTTCTCCTGTGTATGGCAGTCGCGTGATCCTATGGATTAGCATGTCCGTGATGGGTATCGGCTCCTCTAGCCACAGACACCCGTCATGCACCAAGCACATCAGCTTCTTGATCACTACCAGCGTGATAGGTGCACGGTTGTAATGCGGCACCCATAGCAGGTTTAGCAGGCTTGCCTTGTCCACACCTTTCAGCCACTTCCTCAGCTCCAACGTGGTCACTCCAGTATTTTTGTGGAAGACCCGGTGCATAAGTTGGTCTGTCGCTAAATGAGGGAAGCGCTCCGTGTCTGCTAAGTCCCAGTCTTCCAACTTCAAAAGGGGAACACACCCCAAGTGCGGTCTCTCAAAGGCGATTTTTTCTGGCAGGAGGGGTGTGTGCAGGGTGACTTTACTCTCATCAATATCTTTGGGCACCTTTGTCTTGCCCCTGCATGGAGGAATGTATTCAGGTAGCTTAGATATGGGGTCCGACCCCTCAATTTCAACTGCCTCCATTTCTACTGCAATATCCTCATCATCCATGGGGATTTCTTTGACCTCTTCTTCCGGCTCTATGTCAATCATTTTGGCCTTTTCTTGCACGGTGGGTTTTCCCAACTGTGGGTGCCTCCTAGGTGATGCACGCACCAACGGCGGAATTTTTTTCTTGTCCTTGGTTTTGGCCCCTCCTGGGTCAGTGTAGGCCTTAGCTGGGGTGTCTTGGGGGATTTAGGAACTTCCGTCAGTACTTCTGTAGGTGCAACTTCTGGGGCAGCTCCCTCTGCTGCCATAGCCACCTCTGGAACAGCTCCCTCTGTTGCCATAGCCACCTCTAGAATAGCTCCCTCGGTTGTCACTACTTCAGCGCTCATAGCTTTTGTGGGTGTCGACATGATGCTATGCAACAACTCCTATGTCGCCTGTGGCAATGTCTCAAATACGGAACTTGCTAGCAAAACTTCAAAGGTTTCATGGTTCATGTGCACCTGAGAGCTCAACAACTCAATTCTCAAAATGCCAAGTGTTTTTTGTTGGGCAGCCACCTGTAATTTATAGGCACTTTCAAATTCAAATCCGACCGTTCCCCCCAAAATCAGTTCATTAATGCTAGATTGGTGGTAGATTTTCAAAGATCTGGTCCATAAATTCTAACTTAAATGCCGCCCACCGCTCCCTTAGTTCATTTTTTCATCGTCAAATCATGAACAGTGAGTTTAATGGTCACTTTCCATCTATGCTGTGCGGTTTTTCCTTTGATAGCGCAGCTCCCTGCACACTTCTGTGGGCTCTATGACATATCTTTGTTCCGCGTAGTTCCCCGATTGTGCAACTCTCTGACGGGGCAATGTAGTTTATAGCCCCATGCTTCCTTTCAGTTGCCTGGAGCACTAAGACTGTGCTTCCCTCATATAGTCACCTAGCTGGATCACCGGTGTATGGCTTCAATCGGCTGCCATTCACCTTCCTTGGGAAGTGTTCTCCATTCAATTTAACCAACTGAACTGCTCCACCATCAGTAATCTCCTTGATGACATATGACCCTAGCCAATGCATCCTAAATTTATCAAATTTAATGTCATATAAAAAGACCAGATCATTTACCTTGAAGGTGCGCAATTTGATGTGCCGATCGTGCCATGCCTTTTCGCGCTCCTTTTGAACTTGTTGATGAAATCCAGCTAGAAATTAGTCCTCCTCAAGCTCTGCTAGCTGCGCGAGCCTCTCTTCCAGGGCTCCGTAGTTTGTCATTCTTGTGAGTGCCCTATGCGCAAACTAGGTACAAAGTATTCCATTAGCATCACAGCTTCTATGCCATACACAAGTCCAAAAGGCGTTTTCCCAGTCAGCTTCTTGCAAGTCGTTCTGTAGGCCCATAGAACCACGGGTACACGCACATCCCAGTCATTTCTCTGAGCATTGCAAACCTTCGTCAGTGTGCTCTCTAGTATCTTATTGAATTCTTCCACCATCCCATTAGCATGTGGATGGTAAGGCGTACTTTTCTGATGATACACTTGAAATTATTCTGTCAACGCGCTGATTGTTTCGTTAAGAAAGTGCGTACCACGATCGCTCATCAAGATCTTTGGACAGCCAAATCTTGTCAACACATATTCAAAAATAAACTTTGTTGTTTTCGCGCCTGTACAGTCCTTCACAGGCTACACCTCTGCCCATCTGGTCAAGTACTCAGTTGCGGTGATGATGTACCACGCACCCGTCTTCTTTCCTTGAGGCTGAATTGGACCCACAAAGTCAATTTCCCAT
This sequence comes from Pinus tabuliformis, assembly GCA_031772625.1. NCBI lineage: Eukaryota > Viridiplantae > Streptophyta > Pinopsida > Pinales > Pinaceae > Pinus > Pinus tabuliformis. Next base: position 30,762,206 of record CM062804.1, read on the forward strand.
TTCTCAAATGGTTGTAATGTCACCTGCAGCATCAGAGGCAGTTCATCCCTCCGCGACAGCCTGCCAGTCCTTTGACATGCGTCACATGCCATACAATATGCTTTCGAATCCTTATGCAGGGTTGGCAACCACAACACAACACGTAGAACCTTTTGCGTTGTTGCTTTCCCTGCATAATGTCCTCCTGCAGCTCCTCCATGAGCCTCAGCGAGGATACTGCTTCATTCAAAGTTAGGCACATAACATCGCAATATTTTGTCTGACCCCATTTTGTACAAGTTCCCTGCAATGATAGAAAAGTTTGCCGCGCACTACCAGTTCCTTCTTCTGTTGACTTGTATAACCTTCGGGAGCCGATCCTGTCGTCAGGAAGTGGATAATATCTTCAAAGTGGTTGTTTGCGATGCGCACCGCAAATACCTAAGTGTTAGGAAGCCCTTCGTCCAAATTAGTAGGTTCCTCTCCCATTTCAATGCGCGACAGATGATCAAGTCCCACGTTCAGTCGTCCTGGCTTCACAATCACTTCAAAGTCATACTCCTGGAACAACAGCATCCAACTACATATTTTCCCCCCTAACAAAGTCTTGTTGACCAGGTACTTCAATGCGGAATGATCCGTATACATCTTAAAGTGTCCACCCAACAAATAATGCTTTAACTTATGGAACGCACACACCATAGCTAATCCTTCGCGCTCTGTCATGGAATAACTTTTCTCTGCTTTAGACAGCTTCCTACTTGCAAACACTATAGGGTGATCCAGTTCTCCCTCACTGGCCTGTGTCAGCACGACCCCTAGTGCAATACATGATGCGTCCACGTGCACATGAAATTCCTTCTTCCAGTCTGGGAAGACTAGGATCGGCGTGGTGACCATTTTCTCTTTTAGCACATCCAAGCTCTTCTGACATTCATCATTCCAACAGAATGTAGCATCCTTTTTCAAAAATTTCTCCATAGGCGCGGTGATCTGGGCATAGCTCTTGATGAACTTCCTATAGTATTTAGTATGCCCTAGAGTTGTGTGCAGTTGTTTCACATTCCTCGATGCCTCCAAGTTGATTATCACCACGATCTTCGCAGGGTCTACCATCAATCCTTGTCTGCATACCACATGACCCAGCAAGATCCCAAAAGGGACACAAAACAAACACTTCTTCAGATTGAGCGCGATCTGGTATCGCCTACATGTATCTAGCATCAAGCGCAAACTTGCCACATGGCGCTTAACCAATCCAAATACTGTCCATTCGTCAAAGTATACCTCCAGAAACTTATGAATGAAGTCTTTGAATGCCGCAATGACTACGCACGAAAAGATTGCTGGTGCATTCTTCAGCCCAAAAGGCATCACAATGTACTGAAAACATCCCCATTCAGTCACGAAGGTCGTCTTGCTTCTATCCTCAGGCGCGATTTTGATTTGATGGTACCCAGAGAACCCATCAGTGAAAGAGTATGCTTCTTGGCCACCTACATTATCCAAGACCTCGTCAGTGAACGGGGTTGGGAAAGGATCATGCACACAAGCGTCATTCAATTTTTGGAGATCTACACATATCCTTATTTCTTCTTTCTATTTATTTCCTTGAACCACTATTGGGCTTACCTAATTAGATTCTTCCACTAGTTCAATAATTCCTGCTGCGAGCATCTTATCTAACTCAACGCGGACCCTTTCCTTATACTTCGGATTAAGGCGGTAAGGTCTTTGTTTCACAGGTTTTGCGTCCGGTTTCAGGGTGATCTTCATGACACCCAAATCTCCTATTATTCCTTCAGATCAGAAAACTTTGTGGGGAACAAATCCTGATATTCATAGAGGAGCTCAGCGACCTTGTCTACTATTGCATCGTTCCAATAATCCCCAATCTTTTCAAATTTCGGCTCCGCCTCAGTGCCAATGTTGACCTGCCTAGTTTTCAGCAGCGCAATTATGTCTGGATCCTCTATCTGCGAATCTCCAACCTTGCAATGACCCTTGGTTTCCAGAATATTAATCTTTCTGGGATCCTCGTCTTCTTCTTTAGCGGTCACGTTATAGAATTCCAGCGCGTGGCTCAACTGGGTAGTCCAATTAGGTTGAATCAGGTCCAAAGGATCCTGCGATATCCTAAAGATTGATACTTTAACCTCTTGTAGCACCACGTCAATATAGTCAAACCCATCCTCAAAGTTGAACATCATTATAAACCCCTGGCGCAAGATGTCCCATTCTTCAGTGCCATGGCGGAGCTCTGTTTCCAAGTACCAATTCATTGGTATGACATCTAGGGTATGACAAAACAGATGCACCCATTTAGGTTGGGGCTCTGCTCCATAAGCCTTAGTCCATTTGGCCAGGTGATCACACAGATCATCCCTTCCATCATACTTATCTGTCATCCATACTTTCAGCTGTCCAAAACGTATTCTCATCATCCTCCTATAGTCGCGCCAATCACCAAAATTATCCTTGTGCATACCCCACCATCTTGCGGGCATAGCGCGCAATGCCCAATCCAAGGCCTGGAAGCGATGCTTCTCTGGCACTTCTCTCTCAAATGCATCCAAAAAGTGATCAACATCAATTAGCCCATCATAGTGAGGCAGATTCCTTGCTTCTGATGATACGCAACGCAGTGACTTGGTCATCATATTACAACGCAGCGTAGATACTTCATGCAGCCAGTTCTACCAGTGCTCTAATTCTTCGTCCAAATTTGATGTGCAGGAGCTCTCGCGGTCCCATGAAATATGTCCGTCTGCTGTCGGATTTACCCAATCTTGGTCTCGCGCCGTTATCTTGTAAATCTGGTCCAAATCGTCATCACTTTCATAATCACGGACTAGTTCTGTATAGCGCGGTCCTTCTGCAGGATCTAATGACACCACTACGCGGAGCGATTTCTTTTCAAATATCATCTTTCGCTTCTTCAGGTTGATTACCCCATTCATGTCAGTGGCCCAATCGATTCCAAGGAGCGCAAGGTAGGGATTACTATCATCCACAATCTCTATTACCTCAAAATCTGCCAGTGTGCTCGCACCTTTGATGTCAACTGTTACCCCCTACAACCTCCCCATTGGGATAATTTTCTATTGATTCACCATCCTTAATTGGATCAAAGACCACTGGAGCGCAGGTCTCCCCATTCTTTCCCATGTTTGTTTTGGCAAAACATTCACGTCGGACCCCAGATCCAAGGTAACTTGGTCCATTTCGTATTCCCTTATCTACGCGGTGAGTCTCATCTCACGCCCAGTCCTTGCCTTATGCTTGCCAATCTTTCTAACTATGCGCGGTTCACCAGTAGCATCGTCCTTGCTAGCGCACTGATTGATCAGTTCCTGTAGGCCTTTCACAGCCTTACTATCGTGGAGCAGTTTCATGCAGGTCTCTAAGAACGTGGTAATCATGGATGGGTCCATTTCTTAAACTAGTTTTTCCTAAATTCCTGAGGTAGAGGCCTCAGTGAAGCTTTTCTTTGCTTCCATGAATGTTTCTTTTACGCGCTCCAAATCAAACCCAGTCTCCTTTTTTGGTGCTTTGCGGACCCATTCACCTTCTACAGGCTGCTTCCCTTTATCCTCCCTAGTCGTCATTCCGCTTCGCAGCATAATGTTTACCTTAGGGTCTTCCTCGCGAGGCTCAGACCTCATCATCTAGAGGTTCTGCGTCGGCTACAGATGTAGAAATTTTGAATAATTTAACACATATTCACAGAGATTATCCTGATCATACAATTAGAAGCAGAACATGTATAATACATAATCTCCTCTACGTTGATCATCAATTTACAGAAGCAGAAACATTCACATGCACACATAGAAGCATCAATCAAACTCATTAACACAGTATGTATCCCGGGGAAAGCATCTCGCTAAAAACCCCAACTATCTGTATATTATATTGATTGAATCATGTAACATTACAAAGTACAATGCTTATCACAAGCAATCCAGTACCAGCTCCACCTGTTACACACAATACAACTCAGATCTGATCTCCAAATCTATTCCACTGCTTGCCTGCCTCTCCAGCTCAATACTTGCTCAAGAACTGATGAGAATGGCTTACCAAACTCATATTTGACCTACAAATAATCACTCACACTCTGTTGGACGTGAGCACAAGCTACAATTCTTGATATTGGCCAATTCATTGGCATACTCAATCCCTCTGATTGTGCAAATCATCATGCACAGCTATAGTCACAACTGATAGCAATCTGATCCTCTAACACCTGTCCCTGCTGAACTGAACATGCACTGACATGCAACTGAGTTAACTAATGTATTCTATAGTTGCATTATGAGTTAATAACTTGTGAATTAATTAATAACTAATTCACCCAACTCATCTCTAGTCTATTGATCAGTTAGACTAAATACAACTAGTTTAACAAAGCTAAACTGAACACAACTCCATCAACTGCACCTCCAGTCCACTAAACTCAACTCACTTGAGTTCTAACTGAAGTCCTGCATGCAAATATTAGTCATCCCATAGGTAACCACGTATTTCCCTCTGGGATCTGCATGTACCACATCCGTAGCTCATCCTGAAGTGCTCCAAGAGAATAAGATCAAGTTTATAGTCCAAATATTATTATGAGACAATAATATTTGACTTTTCTATTTTTGACAGCCAGTCTAAAAATAAACTTTGATCACTCACACTGTGATCACCCACACTGTGGTCACCCACACTGTGGTCACCCACACTGTGATCATCCACACTGTGATCACTCATACTGTGGTCACCCACAATAATATTTGACTTTTCTATTTTTGACAGCCAGTCTAAAAATAGACTTTGATCACTCACACTGTGATCACTCACACTGTGGTCACCCACACTGTGGTCATCCATACTGTGATCACTCATACTGTGGTCACCCACACTATGGTCACCCACACTGTGATCACCCATACTGTGATCACCCACACTGTGATCATCCACACTGTTGGGATCAAAAATAGAACTTGCGCCATAATTTGCCTGCGGGCCCACTTAGTGAAGGCGACTCTTTTCACTAAGCTCCATCATCTTGTTGCATTCTCAACAAGCATTTCTTGTTGCACACTTTTCAACAACAGAGGCTGCGCCACCTTTTCACGAATCTTAGCCAGTAATATAGGGCAATCCTCAGTCGCATGGTCAAACTGAGTAAAGTAGCGACATGATAGTCGCGTCGGATTCGGACAGTCTCTCACGTAGTGTCCTGGGCCTACACAATTGTAACAAATCAGCTGTCCTCAGCCTCTACCAGGCCCCCTCCACCTCGGCCTCAGTTGTGCCCCTGATACTCACCTCGCGTTCCCCCAATGCCTTGGTCCGGAGGTCGCGTTTCTGCCTGCACCCTGTATGCAGGTGTCCTTTCCATCATTAATTTGTAACTACGACAATTCCGCTTGTCATGACCTACTGATTGATAGAAATTGCAGAAGAGATGTTGTGGTGTCTGTACGAATTTCTGCAGTAAATGGAAATTGTCGGTCGCATGTTTCCCAGCCACCTGGCATATAGCGCACCGTAGCGCGGGCCCTACACTTGGCCATGCCACAGCCTCCGACTGTAGGGGCATTGGTCCCCCTGCTGCAACATAGTTTGCAAAGACTGGACAGTGATCCTTGTCATGCCCCTGACCTTTGCATTTTAGGCACCAAACTTCTTCGCGCGCCTCTGGTCGAGTTGTTCTGTCCTTCTTCAGACTTTGCATTTCGAGGCAAAGGTTCTGCAACTGTGCGTGAATCTGCTAAACCCCCAGATTAGCATCCTGCATTGGTGTCTCATGTAGTCTCATCGTGATTTCCAGAGCTTCTGCCTGGGTCCCAATCTTCTGTTGTGATATTGCAACCCTTAGGTGGGGCAGGAGCGAGGCCACGAACCATTCACGGTGCTGCCTGTCAGTTAGGTCCATGTTGGCTTCACGGATCGTACAATTAAATCTTTGATCCAATTCCCAGGGCGTCTCCCCAGGCTTCATCATGATCCCCTTGAATCCCACAATTGATTGCGTTTGAGACTTAGGTCTACTGAATTCTCTATTCAACACAGCCTGGATATCTACCAACGCGGATGTCGGGTTATCAGTACTGTACTTAATGTACCATGTTAGTGCGCAGTCCTACAAAGCACTAACCAGCGTGGATTTTTTCGTTTGGTTGTCCGTGTTACCCTGATCTTCCCATGCAGCCTTTACAATGAACCAAAACTGGTCTGGATCTTCATTTCCTATGCCCTTGAATACAGGTAGCTTTACGGAGTTCGCCATGTTGAACAGTGGTGGAGGTGGGGGTGGTGTGGGTGATGGGGTGAGTGGTGGAGGTGAGGATGGAGGTGGTGTAGGTATTCATGGGAACCCTTGTCTTATCAGCTAAACAACGCTCAGTGGAGAAGACTGCACTGCTCCTTCGTCGTCACTCAAAGGAGGCTCGATCAGTGGGCTATACTTAAGACCTTTTCTTCCTCCGTCCCTAAAATACCTTCCACTTTGTGTAGCTCCAAACATCAAGGTAACCGCATGACCCACTTTTCACACAAGAGCATCTTAATCCAAGTATTTAGTGACTTCAAATACTTACCTCGTGGTCCTTTAAAGAAGCGGTGCTCTGCTTCGCTGTAACTGATAGAAGTATCGACCGTGAACTCTATCACAAATCCTCCTATGATGCGGTCAAGCCAATGGTTGACAACACGTGCGATCTTATCTTCAAAGGCTTCCAATCTCCACACTAACTCCAGTGTCCAAACAATCGGATTGTCAAGCCTCCACCTTCCTTGGTCGTCTGCCAACTTTGCGATCCACTCGTATAACTCAACCAGGAAGGAGCAAAAGAAGATTTCGTGTATTTCTGTGTACATATATCTATCCAACCACTATTCTATTGTCAATCGAAAATTCCTGTTCTCTTGCGCCATGAATTCATGGATATTTCTATCCAACCAGCCTTCGATCCATTTCTTAGTTGGATTCCAATGATACGACATCACACATCTTGTTATGCAGATCCCTGTCCTAGCAACAGAACCATTTGTTGGCTTGATGGGCCCTGACCCAGGTTCAACGTTAAGAAGCCAAGAAAATCTCACCCGAAGCAGTATGGGGGGATGAAGGAACCAAGTTTCCGCACCCTGAGATGGTTGTGATGTCGGTTTTTAGACCTTCGCTTTGCCTTCGTGCAGATCGATAAGCCCTTTAGGGCTTATCAATGTACTTCTCTTATTCGTCCTTGGAGCCTCCGTGAAAGTCTCTAATCGTCCTTCACGGACCCTAAATAGATAGATCAGGTGCTTACACGCTTCTGTAATTAGTCTTACTTCTGTGTCTACCCAGATTAGCTTAAGTATTGGTTAACTTTAACATGCATTACAGTTATCTTCGCGTAAACATATATTCTTACTTGTGTTCATATGAAAAAGTGAAATACATAGATTTGCGCATGAATATAGCTTGAATTCATAACCCCTAGTATTCAACATAGCATAATCGCAACATTCATAATAGAAGTAAAATAACGCACACATAGATGGAAAGTACACAGTAATTTCAGAATACTTCTCTTTATTGATGATTCAGATTCCCAATACAGACTCTATCTACCCTGCGCACACAACTACAGGGGTCCGCGCACTCAGCTGTGGACTTCTACCCTAGGCCTCTGCGCACTCAGCTACAGAGCCTCTTCCTACACTAAGACTCTCTCTCTTAGCTCTTTACAGACTCATCCAATACTTCTACTTCACTTACTTTCTCTTCTACTACTCCTGACCTAGACTCCTCTTAAGAACTCCTTTTTGTAAAATCCCATGGTCCACGGACCAACGGCAGATCTCCAAAACCAACACAACCTATCCAGACTAAGGGCAGAAAACCCTTTTTGACTTCAGATATCTTCGTGCTCCGCGACCACAAAATGCGGAGACTTTACATTTCTTTACACAAACTTCGACCTTCTGCCCCAAAACTTGGGTTTTTAACCCCAAAATTGACCCCTAGGGGACCCGTTCCCAACAAAAGCCATTGAGATAAATGAACACCTGAAAGATCTAGAGACACGCAACATTCATGGCAAGAAATGTGTCAGCGAAAACAAAGCATATTCGGGGAATGACACAACACATGCCTAGGCAACTTATGAGCAATATTGTGAAATTTTTTCTGGGAGGCTGGGTGACTGGATGCCAGAACTACGCAAAAGAGAGTTTGTGCTGTCTGGGAGGTAGGAATGGCTGCTGGACCTACGAAATGTGCAATCCAGACAAGTTGCTGGATGCTGGGATTGCGCAATGCGCAATTCCATCTAGGAAGGACTGCAGGCTCAGGGACCGCATTGCGTAATTTCCTGGGTTAGCAGTCACTGTCCTCCAGAAATGCGCAAAATAATACTGGAGGCTAGTGTTGGGCATAAATGTGCATTTCTGGAGAGAAATGCAGAGCCTTCCTTCCCCAAATTGCGCAATGCAGCCTTGGTGAATACAGAGTCTGGGCCTAAGTTGGCCCGACTCACCAACGGGAAACTGAGAGCAAATAAGGCAGTGAATGAATGGCGACACTAAGTGATGGTAGAAGTGATTGACAGTGCATGCAAAACATGAATGAAAGATTGAGCAAACAGATCAACATGCATAAGGATGAGGCAATTTGTCGGTTCGACGAACGTTCGTGCAAAACAGTTTCATGCATGTGACAACAGAAAGATAACAACGAAAAATGAAACAGAGCTAGGACAAGCTAGTATACATGTAAACGACAGCAAGCATTCAAAGAAATCAATAAAACAACACTCAAACAAGCGAATACACAAAAAGTGACAGAAATGCTGAAAAAGACAAGTTGAGGCCACTTACCCGTGAATAGCTGAGTCAGATGTGTCGAAGAGTGTTAGATGTGCTGTGGGATGTCAGAGCTCCAAGATCGATGTGAATGAATGAGCTCTGATGCATCGAATAAATAAGTTTGGGCTCATGACACGCATGCCACAAATCTAGGAAAAAGCGACACTTGGAGGGAAGTTTCTAAAACAACTTTGCATGTAACCCCCGACTGCTAAAAATAGCTCCCTGAATCATGGGATGCCTTTTGCATGTTGCCTTTTTCTATTTCGAGAAGAGAAAGTCATGCATGCATGCAAGTCAAGTTTCCTTGGTCCCGGGTGGAACTGGTCAACGGGATTGCTCATGCATGTAGTTGCTCAACTGCTTGAGAAAAATGCACATTTATGGTTGGGAGTTGGGCTAACTGCCTAGGGGGTTTGTGCAATTTTTGGGCAGAGTAGCTCACTGCTACACAGATTTGCGCAAATTTTGGGCTAAGCAGGCCTGCTGGGGAAAATTGTGCAATTTGTGTTGGGAGTGTTGACTAGCAAAATTGCGCGATCTTGGAGCTGAGCAAGCTGCCAGACATGATTGCGCAATTTTTGGAGGGAAGGTTGGTTTCCCTCCAGAAATGTGCAATTTTCTTGGGGAAGCTGCTTAGCCTGTAGCTAGACCATGTCCGAGTGAACAACCTGTGAGGAGAATGGATCAAACTATGATCGACAAGGTGCCTTTGTGCAAGCAAAACACTGAAGCTTGTGTACTTGACGAAGCAAGATAAGGTGTTGTGAAAGGTTGGTAGGGAGGCTCCAAAACAGGCTAAGGCAAAATTTTGGACGGTGGCTGTAGCCGCTACAACAGGAGCTTAGGAGAAAGTTTAGAGTGTTTTTGGTTCCTAGTCTTGGAACACCTTTGGATAACAATCATTGAATCACCAACTATACTTAGTTGTCGCATACCTTCAAATATATCAATCTTGAATCCTTGCCAGAGTGATAAAACTTCAACTTGATTATTCGTAGCATTCCCCAATCTCCATACGTACCTTGTTTTTATTTTTCCATCAAAATTATAAAACACTCGTCCCACTCCTGTCTCCCTCAAAACTACAAATTAATTTTACATGACATAAATAAAATATGTATAACATATATATGTTTATTTATATATTTAATATACACTTAAAAAATATAATTTTTATTTCATTTTAAATAAAATTTAATTTTTTATTATTATTTAAAACTAAAATTTTCACAGCATTTTCATACATGACATTTTGATTGCATCATAACATTGCAATAAACAAACAAATAATTAAAGAACAGTTTATTTATATATAATATGGAATCTTACATACACTAACATTTTCATCATAATTTTTAAAATCTATCGCCAACATACTAACAATTATAATATGTTTCGCAGACATAAGGCATCGATACCAAGAAGCTATAGTTATTTCTTAAAACACACCTTGTCTTATATGAACATGAACATGCACGAACAATTATAATATCTTTCACATACATAACTCATAGATACGAAGAGGCTATAGTTATTTCTTAAAACACACCATGTCATATCTAAACAATAAGATGCTTGTTTTCTTTCTTTGAAGTAAATTTTGTATAGAGGAGAGATATAATGAAAATGCTTGTTTGTAAGAGAGATATATGATGAAAATAATTTTTTTATTCATTTTATATGTAATTTAAATTTTGTAAAAAAATGTATTTTTATTAATTATTTTTTTGATGTATTTTATTATTATTATTTTAAATACAATTTTCGTTATTTCATTAAAATATCATAAAATATTGATTCCTCATTATCATAATATTAAAACTATATTTACTTATTTTTTTAACACATTTATAAATAATTATTTAAATGATCAAATAATATTTAAAACACTAATTATAAATATTTCAAACTTAATTAAAATGAATTAAATTCATATAAAAAAATATTATAAACACATTAATATAGATTGAATCACTTCACTTAACTAAAACTAAGCATGAAATAACAATTTCCAATGAAGCATTACTCATACCGTCATAGTATAGATGTTCAATTCTTATTATCTTGTCTTTGGCACGTATAACATAATCAATATTATTGTTTACCTTGTCAAATGGAAATTAATTATTTTTTTAAATATATTAATTTTATTTATTTGAAGTTTGATTAGTTCATTTTATTTTTCTCTTATTCTACAATGCTAACTTTGTACAACATAATGTTTTTTGTCATGTCAGTGCTCATGTTAGTTTGGCGTAATTCGAGGTGACTGCCTCTACCTTAACACCATGTTATTTCCGTTGGTTGTGGACCAAATGGTTAAGATACATATAAAACAGGTTATAATAAATAATATGACAAATGATAACTTCTTACATGTAAAAAGGATCAGCTCTCTTTCTTTGTCGTGGACGTGATATTGCAATCAGAACCATATGTGGAAAAAGGAATCAGGGATGATGAAAGTGGATGAACGGTACAAGTTTGCCATATTTCGAAAATAGCAGTGGAGAACAATGTAACCAAAGATCTTTGACACAATTGGTAGGCATATTGAAGTAAAATGTTGGCTATATGTACCTGCATTTTATAAGTGAACCTCCATTTCTAGTGAAAGTTTAGTTGATATATTGTGATGGCATATTTTTTTCAATTCAAAGTCTAAAAAAATGTTTTAACCTTTCTCACATTATTCTTTTAACAGAATGTTTAGTACAGTTCATTGAAATTATGTCTATAAGGAATTTGTATAATTTCAAAAGTTTTTTTTTATAGTGTTAAATTTATTTAAAATTATAATTTTGACCCAACAAAATTTATTGTTAAATTATAACTGTACAACTTAAAACTAGTTTTAAATTAAAAATAATTAAAAAAACATCCTATAATTTCAAATTAATTAAGTAAAATCTTATAATCAGATGAATATATCTATATCAATCTTGAAATTTTATGAAAAAAAGGTAAATGTTATACACATATATGCAATCAAACAAACACTTTGAATGAAGAAATAGAGACAAACAAGCACTAAATAAACAAGATTGATGAATGTCAAAGAATTGCTTTTTGCAAGTTCCTTTGGGTGTCAATATGTCATCAATGTCATTTGCAACATTGCATAGTTCCACAACTCAAAGAGCATATGTCTTCTCCCTTATGGAAACATCCTATCAAATAGAAAGGCAACTTTGTAACTTTGCACCACTCTAAAATTTAAAAAAAAACTTTTGCTAAAAATCACTAACCAAATAGGTATTGAAAAATTGATACGAAAAGATTGTTAAAAACATTATTCTAATAATTATACTATGTATTATTAATTCATACATATAGAAAATAAGAACAAATTTTCAATATAAGGAATCGTTGACGGTGTTGGACCCACCAACATTCAAGGGGATCTCCTCGGTAAGAATTCCCAACTAGACCTCAGATTGTTTGTAGTAGGAGTCCCACCAGTGGGTTGTAATGTAGTGCCTTGACCGTGGTAGCGCACAGAGATAAGTATGATGACTTGGTCGGAAGTAAGTGTGTGACCTTGCGGTGAGTCAAGTGAGATGCATGGGGGTTCTAACACACAGAGAGGAAAAGTAAGTGTGTCCCTTAGAAGCTTGTAATAATATGTGGCCTGAAAGGAACACAGAGCAGAATGACATCACAAGCTGAAATGCGGAATAGTCCACAAAACAAAGTGACGGGTTAATCCAAAAACATGCCTTCAACTAGATTCATATAATTTCATACAAAGTAGTTCATAATTCAATGCGTAAGTTAAACAAAATACATTGTTAAAGCAACCAGAATAGTCCAACTACAATAACAACATATGCATGAAAACGTGTTGGCTCAGATATTATTATTATAAGTGAAAGTTCCATCCATATTACACCATTGACAGTGACTAACCCTAATAGTGGAACAATACAATTGAGAACACCTGGTCCTCCAAAGAAGTATACTCACTCTACGATGTGTAGAAGCCAAGGCTCGTCACAATACTACCAAGCCTTCTCTAATCCTAAGCCTAGCCAAGAGATTGGCTCCCAAAAGCCCATTCTATGAGTTATGAGGTTCTATTTATAACAAAGGGTGGGGTGAACCTTGACGTTCCCCTTTCTGACTCTTTGACTACCCTCGTGACTCTTCAACTTCCCTTACAAATAACTCATTACATTACATCGTGACTGTTGACATTCCACTAGTGACACTTGGAATTTCACTTACAACATATTTACAAATAATATACATTTTCCACATGTACCCATGTGAGAAAAAATAGGTTAGAGACAGCCTAACAAGACAAAACACAATGACTCGAAAGTTTAGGGAAATACCAACTCGACAACCTCCACTTGATGCTTCTCGGTGACATATTGATACCAATCTTGGTATTGTGCTATGGTGTCCCCAAACTGCTTAATGGTGTCTTTCTAATAGTGGACTCTTGCCTCCATAGCTTCTGGGTATATGGTCTTGGAACCTTTGTCCAACTCATCCTGAAGCATGTGCAACATGGTCTTGAACCTGACAAGACCACCAATGTACTTCTGCATGTTTTCTATGCTCAGCTCCAAGTCATCGTTGGTGGCCTCTCACCTTAGCTACTCCATGTACCTATCAATCCCTACCCAAACTTGGTTCTTGTTCTCAGTTTTAGTGAGGGAACCGATTGACGGGATCTTATGCATTCTTACCATCACATCCAAACTCTTATACAACCGTGCATATGAAGCTTGTATGCTACTGAGGAACGAGGCGAGTTGCTCATAGTTATGGATCAACATACGAATCTTGTTGGGTAGGGTCCCCCTATGTCAAAGTTTGTCAAAGTTTTGTAAATAACCCACATTTTGAGGAGCGGAAAGCACTTCGCACAGTGTTTTAGGATTCATAGGGGCTTTAGGGTGGGTCAAAGCCCCTTATTTTGTAAGGCGATAGGATTAATTTGAATGTTTTAAGTTATGCCCATGGTTTGCAGACCATGGTATTGTAAGGGAAAATGATATATAAATGGTTGCCTTAGTAAGTCAAATGCATTCATGTTATGTTACGGTTTTGAGTTTGTAATTGTTATATCTTTCTATATTTGGGTGAAGGGGAGGGCTCCTACAGTTGTGTGCACAGAGACCTTGGCAAGTCTGCAGTTGTGTGCATATGCCCCTATAGTTGTGTGCGCAGGGTAAGAAGATTGTAACTGTGAAGATTTGAAGTTAATAAAGAAGATTTTGAAGGCATATATATGTGCTACTTTTGTACCTTATTTTATGAAATTACTGTTTACTTTTGTGTTGCGCAAGTAAAAAATAGATCATAATTGATGTATGAATGTTGTTACAATTAATTACAGTTAAGATCCATTGATTTATGCACAATAGATAGAGTTTAGATCTGTGAGTAGCCCTTTTGTATGAATAGATCAGATTCGGTATAATCCTAAGTAAGATCGCATAGAGGAGATATTGATCTAAGATTAAGTCAAAATCCACACTCCATATCCTTCTGGATGCGAAATTTTGGTTCCAACATCCCCCAATATCGCCTTGGGAGAGAATGCGGTCTGTGCAAGTAGGTCGTTGCCAAAAGGGCTGGCGGTATAGGGTTTTGTTGGTTACGCAACTAACTTTGAACCTAGGTCTGAGCCCCTTAAGGCAACAAATGGTTATGTTGCTTTGAGGGCTACACCTATGCGATGGTGGGGCATACATAAAGACAATACAGGGCATTGGAACGAGTATCACCGATTGATGAAACTCAGGTTTGGTCATGCAAACACAAGGCTCGTAGAGAAGTATAACGATAAGGATGATCCCTGAGAACAATTGTCTCGTTGGACTACGACATGGGGTGAAGAACCTCGACTAGAATGGGTACATATATTTTTTCACACTTTGGATGTGATACTGATGAATTAGTACTAGCGCCATGGCACCGTCGACTAGTACGGTCTGAAGGAAAGCTTCATATTGACCTTTATTTTTGAAGATTGTTTTCAGTGTATCAATGATTCCCTTCACGAAATCAGAGTAGCAATTTTTCGGACACAAAATAAGCCAAAGACTTGGGTACAACCCGATTGGAACGCGTAGTGCAGCAAGGGCATCCACTTTAACTAGGAAGGATATTTGTGCCAGGAATTTTTTATGACTGTCGGGAGGCACAAGAAGAGGGAAAGAAATTCCACGACGCGTGGCTATTTCTCTTGATAGAATTGACAACATGGAGAACACTGGAAGAGTCACAGTTATGGAGAACTCAGATATCTGTGAGGTTGTGAGGTTTACATCGTTGTGGGATTCTAAGGAGCTGACCCATGTTACATAGAACAAAATGTTCTGGGTCTTGGTTGAAATGGAGTTGCGCACTGTGATCAGCTAGAAGCTGAGGCTGTTACCAGTCTTGTTTGAACAATATAAATCAATTGCAGACTTCAAGGCGGACTTTCATTGTGTACACATCCGCGCCAAGAAGGACTTGGAGGAAGTATGGTATTAGCTACCATTTTTTGTCACTAATGATGAGATCGCGCAAGTGGTGAGCAACTGGCCAAGTGATTGGCTAAATCCACCAACAGAGGGAGCATAGAAAGAACAAGAGGGCACTAGTAGAGCAACGAGGTGCGTGGACTGAAAAGCAGCCAACCAAGAAGGACAACAAGAAGGGCCAAAAGAAGGTGACTGAGATAGTCACAATCGAGCTAGAGAATAACATTGCGCCGAAGACAGAGCATGCCATCGGGCAAGAAGAAGATGTTATCGGAGGCAGTGATCAGGGTGATGAAGACCCTTTACTTAGGAGGTGGATTCCCCTTTCATCTCTAAAAGCCATAAATAGAGTGTTGGAGGTGCACAGAAGAAGAAAAAGTCGAACAGATCCGTTGGCGCTGAACCGATGGTCCTCACTGAGGAGGACATTGACAAGATCAAGGAGGCATAGTCCGAGTTAGGATGGAGGACTTGTGGGGAAAAACTAAGACTAGTGGAAAATAGTGTTGACAGAGGTTGAACAAGGACTCAAGAAGCCAGAAGTTCAGGCGAGAGCGGTTCAAGCGAGCGTGGGTCAAGTGAGCGTGGAACCATTTAGTACAACTACAGAAATCACATCTGATCTCTGGGATGCGCGACTACTAGGGGGCTCTCTATATTTTGAGGCAGTTAAAGGCCAGGAGCGTGCGTAGCACTGGAAAAATCTGAGTCTTAACCTTGCGGCTCTCCCCATTCAAACATTGCATGAGTTACATCACGAAGTCACCGATGAACAAAAGATACGGGAAAAACACACTCTGTTGGTGATTAAAGAAGTTAAAGATGAAAACCGACAGATGTTCAAGACTAAGAATCAGGCCATCATGGAGCGTGATGAGGCAGTTGTGCACATGCAACAACTGGAAGCGACCATCACCAAAGCATGCAGTGCACTACC
The DNA here is from genome assembly GCA_031772625.1 of Pinus tabuliformis. NCBI lineage: Eukaryota > Viridiplantae > Streptophyta > Pinopsida > Pinales > Pinaceae > Pinus > Pinus tabuliformis. The sequence continues at coordinate 30,778,457 of CM062804.1, forward strand.
AAAGCCCCAGATCCAAACCAAGGCAACACCAGAAGAGAAGCTTCAAATGCATGCCATAGCAGTAAAAGACTCCAAGGTGCAAGTTGACAAAGTGAAATTTGAGTTGGAAATTCAAATTACGAAGTTGCAGATTAGGCTATAGCCGGAAACTCCCCCAGAGGTTCGTGAATAGTGCACATCGGACATCAAGGCTGTCATGGAGGATATAACGCCTACAGTCAAGGATTGTAGTGAGATCTTTGAAGACACTATGGAGGTATGGACCCCGTTGTAGGAGGACCCACATGTGCAGATGATTTAGACAATGATCCTCGACATGAAGCAAAAATTTGATGATATCAAAGTGACGGCGCAGACTGTAGCACCTGCACAATAGTTTTCTTGTCTCTAGGAGGGAAAGTTTTTGCAAGGACAGATTGATGAGTTGCTGCGAAAAGAGAAAATCATTTCAACATGGACGTAGCCATGGGATGAGGAAGCCATTCAATTCTATAAAATAGTGGAGAACAAGCTGAAGAACTTCAAGCAGACACAAAGAACCATCAGTTTGGCAACAATAGGGCCGACGACAGAAAAGCTAGTAGAGGAAGTACGACAGGCCGCCACATAGTGTGCAGAGACATTTCAACCTTTGAAGGATGCATACACCGATCTCAAAGAAAATATTCAGGACATACTAGCTGATTGACTTGGGACGAGTCACATCTTTGTGTTGGGGACTCGTTGGGTAGGGTCCCCCTAGGTCAAAGTTTTGTAAAGAACCCACATTTTGAGAGCGGAAAGCACTTCGCGCAGTATTTTAGGAGTCATAGGGGCTTTAGGGTGGGTCAAATCCCCTTAATTGTAAAGGGGTGGGATTAATTTGAATGTTTTAAGTTTCGCCCATGGTTTGCAGACCATGGTATTGTAAGGGAAAAGGATATATAGGGTTGTCTTAGTAAGTCAAAGGCATTCATGTTATGTTACGGTTTTGATTTTGTAATTGTTATATCTTTCTATATTCGGGCGAAGGGGAAGGCTCCTACAGTTGTGTGCGCGTTAACCTTGGTAAGTCTGCAACTGTGTGTGTAGGCCCCTGCAGTTGTGTGCGTAGGGTAAGAAGATTGTAACTATGAAGATCTGAAGTTAATAAAGAATATTTTGAAGGCAGATATGTGTGCTTACCTTTTGTACCTTATTTTATGCAATTACTATTTACTTCTGTGTTGTGCAAGTAAAAGATAGATCATAATTGATGTATGAATGTTGTTACAATTAATTACAGTTAAGATCCATTGATTTATGCACAGTAAATAGAGTTTAGATCTGCTAGTAGCCCTTTTTTATGAATAGATTAGATTTGGTATAATCCTATGTAATATCGAATAACGCAAATATAGATCTAAGACCAAGTCAAAATCCACACTCCATATCCTTCTAGATGTGGAAGCCTGGTTCTAGCATCCCCCAATATCGCCTCGGGTGAGACTGTGGTCAACGCGAATAGGTCATTGCCGAAAGGGCTGGTGGTATAGGGTTTTGTTGGTTCATGTAGCTAACTCTAAACATTCATTTGAGCCCCTCAAGACAACAAATGGTTTTGTTTCTTAAAGGGCTACATTTGCATGATGGTGGGGCACACATAAAGATAATATAGGAGTTTGGAAGGAGTATCATCGATTGATGAAAATCAGGTTCAGTCATGCAAACAAAAGGCTCGCAGAGAAGTATAATGGTAAGGATGATCCCCAAGAACACTTGTCTCATTGGACTACGCCATGGGGTGAAGAACCTCGACGAGAATGGGTACATATATTTGTGCACACTTAGGATGTGATATCGATGAATTGGTATCTCGAAAGAGAGTTGCGCCATGGCACCGCCGACTGGTACGGTCTGAAGGAAAGTTGTTATAACATCATTTATCACCCTTGTATACTTGATGCTCTGAGTCATGGCCTTGGGCATGGCACCGCTGACTGGTACTATCTGAAGGAAAGTTGTTATAGCATCATTTATCACCCTTGTATACTTGATATACTTGATGCTCTAAGTCATGGGCTTGGGCAGCCCAAGGCCATGACTCACAGCATCAAGTATACAAGGGTGATAAATGATGCTATAACAAAAGCTTCATATTAACCTTTAGTTTTGAAGATGGTTCTCAGTGTATCGATGATCCCCTTTAGAAAATCAGAGCAGCAATTTTCCATACACCAAATAAGCCAATGACTTGGGTACAACTCGATTGGAACGAGCAGTGCATCAAGGGTGTTTAGTATAACTAGGAAGGATATTTATTGCTCTTGATAGCTTTGACAACATGTTATCTGGATAACACCGGAGGAGTCACAGTTCCCCACTGTGGACCTAGATATCTATAAGGTTGTGAGGTTTTCATCGCGGTGGGTTTCCAAGGAGCCGACCCATGTTACAAAGAACAAAATGTTATGGGTATTGGTTGAAATGGAGTTGCGCACCGTGATCAGCCAGAAGCTGAGGTTGTACCAGTATTTTTTGAACAATATAAAGCAATTGTAGACTTCAAGGAGGACTTTCACCATGTACACATCCACGCCAAGAAGGACCTAGAGGACGTATGGTATGATCTGCCATTTTTTGTCACTGATGACGACATCGTGCAAGTGGTGAGCAACTGGCCAAGTGATTGGCTAACTACACCAATGGAGGGAGCAGAGAAAGAACAGGTGAGCACCGGTAAAGCAGTGACAAATGTTTTAGGTGAGCGAACCGAGAATCATCCAACCAAGAAGGACAACAAGAAGGGACAAAAGAAGGTAATTGAGACAATCATGGTCGAGCTAGAGAAGGACATAGCATTGGAGACATAGCGTGCAGTCGGGAAGGAAGAAGAGGCCACTAGAGGCGGTGATCAGGATGGTGAAGACCCTTTTGATGATATTGAGGAGGTGGATTACCCTTTCATCGTTAAAAGGTAGAAATATAGTGCTGGAGGCACACGGAAGAAGAAAAATTCAGACAGATTTGTTGGCACCGAACTAATGGTCCTCACTAAAGGGGATATTGACGAGATAGGAGACACAATCCGAGATGTGACGGATGACTTGTGGGGAAAAATTGAAGACTCATACGAAGCAGTGTTTAAAAAGGTCCAATAGGGCCTCAAGAATTTGGAAGTTTAGGAGAGCGCAGTTCAAGCAAGCGTGGGTCAAGCGAGCATGGCACCATTTAGTACAACTTCAGAAATCACATCCGAGCTCCGGGCTATGCGACTACCAAGGGGCTCTCTACATTTTGAGACAGCCAAAGATAAGGAGCGCACGTAACACTGGAAAATCTAAGTCTTAACATTGCAGCGCTCCCCATTCAGACATTGCTTGATTTATATCAGGGAGTCACTGATGAACTGAAGATACAGGAACAACACACTCTGTTGGTGATTAAATAAGTTAAAGATGATAACCGAGAGATGTTTGGACCAAGAATCATACCATCATGGAGTGTGATTAGGCAGATGAGCATAGGTAGAAACTAGAAGCGACCATCACCAAAGCATGCAGTGAGCTATCGGAGCTCCAGATCCTGACTGAGGCAGCACCAGAAGAGAAGGTTTATAAGCTTGCGACAACAGTAAAAGACTCCAAGGTGCAAGTTGACAAAGTGAAATTTGAGCTGGAAATGCAGATTGTAGAGTTCTAGATGAGGCTGGAGTTGGCAACTCCCCTAGAGGTTAGCAAATAGCGTGCAACGGACATCAAGGCTGCCATGGAAGATATAGAGCTTATAGTCAAGGACTAAGTCATATATTTGAAGACACTATGGAGGTATAGACCTTGTTGCAGGAGGACCCACATGTGTAGAATATTCAGGCAAAGATCTACGACATGCAACAAAAATTTGATGAGATCAAAGTGACGATGCAGGCCCTAACACCTGTGCAACGGTTTTCCCATCTCTAGGAGGCCAAGTTTTTTCAGGGACAGATTGATGAGTTGCAGCGAAAAGAGAAGATCATTTCAGCACGAATGCAACCATGGGCTGAGGAAGCCATTCAACTCTCACAAACATTGGAGAACAAGCTAAAGAACCTCTGACAAACACAATGAGCCATCGTTTTGGAAACAGCAGGGTCGACAATAGAAAAGCTTGTAGAGGAAGTACGACAGGCCGCCACACAGTGCACAGAGACATTTCACCCTTTGAAGGATGCGTACATCGGTCTCAAAGCAAAGATTCAGGACATACCAGCTGAGTGACTCGGGACGAGTCACATCTTTGTGTTGGGGGCCTATTGGGTAGGGTCCCCCTAGGTCAAAATTTTTTAAAGTTTTGTGAAATTTTTGTTAAAGTTTTATAAAGAACCCACATTTTGAGGAGTGGAAAGTGCTTCGCACGATGTTTTAGGAGTAATAGGGGCTTTACGGTGGGTCAAAGCCCCTTATTTTATAAAGGGTTGGGATTAATTTGAATGTTTTAAGTTTTGCCCATGGCTTGTGGACCATGGTATTGTAAGGGAAAAGGATATATAAAGGGTTGTCTTAGTAAGTCAAAGGCATTTATGTTATGTTACAGTTTTGAGTATGTAATTGTTATATCTTTTTGTATTTAGGTGAAGGGGAATGCTCCTGCAGCTGTGTGCCCAGGGTAAGAAGATTATAACTATGAAGATCTTAATTTAATAAAGAATATTTTGAAGGCAGATCCATGTGCTACCTTTTGTACCTTATTTTATATAATTACTATTTACTTCTATGTTGCGCAAGTAAAAGATAGTTCATAATTGATGTACAAATGTTGTTATAGTTAATTACAGTTAACATCCATTGATTTATGGATAGTAGATAGAGTTTAGATCTGCGAGAAGCCCATTTGTATGAATAGATCAGATTCGGTATAATCCTAAGTAAGAGCACATAATGTAGATATAGATCTAAGACTAAGTCAAAATCCACACTCCATATCCTTCTAGATGCGGAAGCCTGGTTCCAACATCCCCAAATATCGCCTCGGGTGAGACTGTAGTATGTGCGAGTAGGTCGTTGCAGAAAGGGGCTATGGTATAGGGTTTTGTTTGTTAGCGCAACTAACTTTGAACTTGGGTCTGAGCCCCTCAAGCCAATAGATCTTTGTTTTGTCTAACTCTGCCTACGACTTCATCATCTTTGGAAAGTGAAGCACAGCTCCATTGTACCTCACTGTCCATTCTTGCACATGTGTGATAGCAGCATGTATGTCCTTGAGAGTTTTGAAAAGCCTTCTGCTCTACTGCTGAAAGCCATATATATAGACAACCACCTTATGTACGGTGAAAAATCCATCATAGAGTTTCTGCATGGTGGCCTCAAGAGTTGATACTTCAGCAAGTATCTCTTTCCTCATCTTTGCCATTGCGAAACCTGCAGATTGTTTTTCCTTCTGCCTGGTCGCCTGTAAGTTCTTTGGCATCTATTAATTCTATGCTAATAGGAACTTGACATTTGAGCTCGTGGCTCCTGCATAAGGCAAGGTGGCATTGACCATGGAAACTGGATGTTTTTGACATCTGGCACAATCACCCTTTCCTTAATGAATGCAGGTGACGCGTGATCATCTGGGAAATCCTCTCTTTGTTCCTATACAATATTCCTCTGCAACTCGTCCAATGATATATTGTACACATCCATCACCAGATCATCATCAAGGAGAACAACTTCTCCTTTCTCTCTCGAGACTGGTTCTAACACTAGAGGTGGTGGAGACTAAGGGATGACCTCGAGTGCATGCGCCATGAGGTTAGTGTCTTGATCCTGTGGTTTGTCCGCCAACTTCGTGTCTTTCACTTCAATCAATTGCTCAATTTGTTGAGAAATTTCCCGATCCTGCATCTTTCACCCTCTTCTTCAGCTGTTGGTTGTTCCGACTCCCCAACCTGTATGGGCGTTGTTTTCTCTGTCATCGCACCTTGCCTTTCATCTTCTTCTAGTTTGTGCTTCTCTTCCCTCTCTCTCCTTCTTAGCTTCTGCTCTTCCTTCAACTTCTTCTCCATTTCCTGCAACTTCCTTTCTGCTTCCTCCAACCTTTTCTTTTATTTCTTCCTTCGCTCTGCCCTATTTATGTGTTGTTTCCTCTTTGCCTCTGTTGCCAAAGTTGTTTTCTCAATGAGAGGATCTTCTTTGAACTTGTAGCTTTTCTCAACCTATGGGTTCTCGACAATCTTCCTCTTACCCTTGTCCTGTGTCGGATTACTACTTATTGTTGTTGTTGTTGTTGCTTCCTGCGGTGCTACAACCTGCAGAGCATCTTTCCATGTGTGTGGCTGTAATGACTAGTTCATTGATCTTGGAGTAGTTGTAACAATACCTCCAAGGGTCCTCCTCTGCTCAATGACATGTCTCGTGGGTCCATGGATAGTACACCTTCGCACAGTGGTTCTTGCAAATATCGTGGGGATCATACAGATTGAAGTCTTTGGTGCCAAACTCAAACTTCATTATCTCCTTAGCTTCGAAATCCAAATCTTTCAAGCTCTTAATGTCGTACAATTCGATCTGCAAAGGAAGGGGGGACCATGGTGCCTTCTTCTTCCTTTGCAGCCCTACTAATAACCATGTGGAGAAGTGATATGCGACCACTTGTATGACCACATTTTCCATAGCATACCTTGGTAGAACATATAGAGGCTTCTCTTCACCAAATACTCTGATGAAGGTGCCCCCGAGTGAGGCATAATCTTATACAATCTGATCCATAAAGGGCGGGCGGGCCCTGGTGCCTTCTTCTTCCTGTGTAGCCCTGGTGATAACCATGTGGAGAGGTGATATGCGACCTCTTGCATGACTAGCTTGTCCATGGCATACCTTGGTAGAACATGTGGAGGCTTCTCTCCACCAAATACTCTGATGAAGGTGCCACCGGGTGAGGCATACCAATCTACAATGTTAAGTATTACCTCCATCGCTTCTTGGGACATGCTAGGTGGATCCTGCTCAAAGATCAACTTATACACCAAGATGATGAAATGCTCAGCTAGCCTCACCATAACTCCTTGGTAGTTGCATTTAGAAAGAAACCTGCAATAAATGTTGACGGCATTCTCTTTTGGTGTCCATTTCTCACCCATGCCAAGAAACTAATGTTGGGCACAGATTGCATCAAGTAAATACGCGGACTTGTAGAATCTTGCTTGCTCATCCTTCGGCGGATTCCGAGCGTTAGTCACATGGGTTCGCAACTAAAAAACAACAAATCTGACGATTTGAATGGCCTTCCATCATTCACCAACTGGTCCAACACAACCACCCAATTTTCTGAAAAGGTCTCCATGCTCTCTTGACCATATAATCGACATGCAAAGATGATCAAGAACTGGTAGGCCTTTCTGAGTGACTTTGTCTTATAAACATGAGTGGATATCACTCTAAATTTTGATGACTCTTTCACCCAACTCTTTATAATATCTCTGGTGTTCACAAAGTTGTGGGTGGCATAGAAAATTGTATCCATGCGGTTCACCAACTGAGGTAAATGATACATCTGTTGATAGTTCTCCGCCCTGAATTTGGCAAGTTGTATCCCACTGGCACTGCTCAATGCCATAGTATTTGGATATGTGTGTGAGACAATCCAGTGGATGATTTTCGCACCTGGGAATGCGTGATACCTGCATGCAACCTTATGTAAGCCTGACCGGTGGACACTGATATAAACCTGCTAATCCTCTAGATGTCCCTTGAAGTCCACTGCAAATATATCCTTGATTTCCAACCATGTTAACTTCACGTCCTTCTCAATGAACAACTGATTTTCTACATAAACTAACACATTAACTAACACCTGCTCAACTGCTTTCCCAATGCTACTCTCGAAAGTATTCTTTGAAGCAACTCCCTTGGAAGCCATGTTACTTGTAACTATCGGAGAGTTTCTCAACAACTGTTGTGCCTGGAGATAGAGAGGACACTCATGGCATGCAAATGTTAGCTTGAAACAAAAGCACTTCAAGAACATACCAAACAACAAACTGGGCAATTGTTGGGAAGGATTGTGCAATCTTGGCTCTCAGATGTGATTGAATGCCAGCTGGTTCTCCACGTTGCGCAGTCCCAGCTTCCCGTGGGAGGGATTGCTAACTGGAACTGCACAATGCGCATTTAGCCAGACTTAGGCCAGGAGAGACTACGCATTGCACAATCCCAGTGGCCAAGGCTTAGGAATGGCTCTTGGAACTTCGTAATTCATAGTTAGAGCTAGGCCTTGGTAGCCTCAGCGTAATTTCTTGAGCCAAGGCAGAGCCTTGAGATCCATAAATGCGCAGTGCATGCTGGGTAGGAGCAAGATTCGGGCCAAGGAACCCCAAATTTTTCTAATGGGAGCATGAAAAAAAGCATATCTGAAGGAGGGAATTGATGGCGGGTGCATATCTGAGTGAGTGATTATGCATACAAATCAAACGAGTTTAGGAATCAATCAAACTGAAGAACAATGAAGCATGTGGAGAGAGTCGTTGCAACGACAAATGTTAGTGCAAAAACTAGGTAATGCATGTGACACTTGGGAAAGGAAATTCAAAACTTAAAACAACACTCCTACAAGCTAAAATAAATCAAAACACCAGCGGTCATGTAATAAAACAGGTAAAACAACACTCTCACAAGCTAAACAAACAAAAGCGACATAAAAAGCAACAAAAGACTAGAAAAGAAAGACTTACCCGGAAAAGCAACGATGATCGCACTGGAGGTTCCTTGATCTCCTTGGGGATGCCAGAGCTACAAGATAGAATGTGGAAATGAGATCTACCAGTTTCCATTAAATAGATTTGGTCGATTTAAGGTTTATGACGCGAAGGCCAAAAATCTAGGAAAAAGCGACACTTGGTGGAAGTTTCCAAAATAACTCAAGTGTCTCCTCCAGGCTACTAAAAATAGATCCCTATTTTCTAGGGATTCTTTTTCACTTTTTGATTTTTTCGGAAAAATCTGCCATGCATTGCCCGAGGAGATTGTGTAATTCCTGGGATAATTGGGAAACTCACTAGCTCATGCAGCAGGAAACTACTGAGGGAAAAGCTTCTGCGCAATTTCTGGGCTAAGTGGCCCTGGCTGCCTCTCATGCTCTACGTAGTTTACGATCTGAAGAATTTCTTTCATTTGGTTCTATGCAATTATGGAGCTGAAGGCTCACTGATAGCTTGGAATCCGCAATTCCCGAGAGCAAGGTTGACTTCCCTCAAGGATTGCGCAGTTTACTAAGGCAAGCCTAGAACCGGTTGAAACCAAGTGAAGGGATCGGCTTGTGGGTTAGATAGTAAAGCAAGTAAGAAAACACAAGTCATAATTCAAAAGATAAAGCTTCCTGAAAGCACAAGTACCTGGGTCAGTGCGAGATGAGTTGTTGTGATTTAGGAGGGAGGCTCCAAAATGAAGCATAGGCAAAATTTTGGAGTAGTTGTAGCCGCTACAACAAGAATCTAAAACTTGTTTTCTTAATTGATGTGTCTAAGTAATGACATATACAAATTTTATGAAATTAGAATGTTTATTTTCTTTGTTGGTTTGGCCCACGAGGCTTTGACTATCATTGTTTACATAGAACTTCATAACAAGGTAATCACCAATTTAGCTACCCTAGTGGGGGAAATAAAAATGTATTATTTTTATTAAAGAAATGTTTTTAACTATATTTAAACTAAGTGATAATAGGTACTTTGTAGCTCTTGTTCAAATGTGGGAGTTAATTCATACCTTTCAAAATTCAATAATTACACGAAGTGGCACGCTAGCTATGTGGCCTTGTTCAAAAGAGAAATGTTTTGCTTTGTTAGATAAATTACAAAAGATTTATATTTTTCATATTATTCTTCTTTTGAGCTTAAAAAATAAAACAAGACACACAACTATATATTTGCATATTATTTTTCTTGTTGATTTTTTTATGATGGATGGAGTGTCTTCTCTAAACATTGGACAAAAGAAATTTCATACACTTTTTTCTTTCGAAAGTTTTCAACAATATCATTTAGTTGTAGCAGATACAACCACCCTCCAAAACTTTGGCTCGCATGAAAATTTCAGAGCTTACCTCAGATCCCGCGATAGATTATCCTTGGTCGCTTGTTGGTAAGCTGATTATTTCAAGATCCCCTCCTTGATCTTAAGAGTTGTTTGTGTTCTCATCTTCATGCAGCATCTGTCATATTTGGGCATAGGGGTTGTTGTTTTCCATGCAAAGGGAACGTTGTCTTGCTTCAAGGGAATTGTATGCGTATGAGTGGTTTTCATCACATAGACATGTTTTAGACTCACCTCATGCACTCACGTCACGAAGGTTGTTGCATCAAGCAAAGTATGTCTTATGTATTATAGATGGTTTACGTTTTGTCACTAAGTGTCCATCTGTGATCACAGTTGAGTCCGATCATGTTTGCATATGTTTCACTAATCTCACACTTAGCCATTTTCCTAAGCAACCTAGCCTCATCCAGCTTCCCAGGACTGTGCACTTTGCTTCTACAACCATCAAGCTTCCTCCCTTGCCCGCTGAAACCCCGCAGCCCATAGAGGCCCCAATCAACACTGGTCTCTATAAATGCGCAGAGCAGTCTAGCTACACTGCACTTAGAAATTGCATAGAGGTGTCCTCCTGGGACAACTATCCCGCAGCAGTGTCCTGAGCCTCAAACTACACAATGTTGTCCAAGTTATCTTATCTATCTTTCATGCAGAAACTACGTAGACGGGCCTCCTAGGGCCTCATTCCAGCATCAGTTATTATCTACTGAAATTGCGCAGATCTACCTCTCAGTGACTACAGGAAAATGTGACATGCTAAAATCGCTTCCAAGGAGTCGAGGAGAAGGACCAAGGAACTGAGTAATGGAAACGATCAGGACCGCATGCAAACTCCATCGAATGCATGATCATCTTCAAGGTAAGTATGGTAAGTAAATAACATGTTCTGAAGTGCACCTCTTGTTGAGTTTGCAAGGCTACTTGTCATTGTCATATCATTCTGTCCTCAGTAACATGCATGTCCGCAAAGACGAAAAGTCATCTCATGCGTTTCTTCTACGTGTCTTTCTTCTTTTCCACTTGTTCGACCAACTGTCATCTTTCATATGTTGATTGCTATGTCATGCTTGCAACCTCATTCTGGTGATCTTGAAGGTTTTGTTTGAGTTGTGTTTGCCATGTACACATCTATCGCACTCACACACAATGTTGTATGCACTGTCGCGCAAGCGTCGCCGTGATCATTCAACGATCTATCACAAGTGTCACGCTTGTCGCTCGTACCATCGGTCGGTCACACTGAGTATGTTGTCTTGATGGTTTGAGGCATCTTGTCATCGAGTCATGTTGAGTGTGTGTTCGCAAGGTCGCGTATGCACAAGTTCACTCGCTCACACACACAATCATTTTGTTGAAGTTATGACGACCAGATCAACCTCCAACAGTCGGACCCTCACTGAGCTACATTGCGTAGTTTCAACCCTTAGTGGACATGTACTGTTGCCCAGAATTGCGCAGAGCTTGAGGCTGTCTCCCAGGCAGCCTGCACTGCGCAATCCTGGAATCGACCGAATTGATTGTCAACAAAACAATGCAGAAGTTTCTCAGCAAGCCATCTCAATATGTGCCTCCCGCAAGCAAATCAACCAACCCTCCAGCTGGTCAACCGAAGAGTTTCACTGGGCAGTGACCCTGGGACTCACTCCCCCAAAAAAGTGCGTAAAAGCTATAGAACTTTCCCGCTCCGCTGATTGAAGAAATTTTGTAGACATTTCAGACTGACACTCATTGTCTGTCCCTGTCTCCCTCAAAAAATTGCGTAGTTTTTCCAGCCAGTCACCCAGACAGCCATTTTGCTACTCACTTGGAAAACTGCGCAGTTTTCATGAGAATTCACCCCAGCTGCCTAGCATCCCACTTAGCTCAGAAACTGCGATGGGATGTTTAGCAGGTCAGACTCCCAGCAATTGCCCAATTTTTTTCCAGTAACACTCTCGCAGCCCACTTCCAACTCCCTGAAAAAATGCACATTTTTTCCTGGCAAACCTTCTGCACCCCACTGCCAGCTCCCCAGAGGAATTGTGAAGTTTTTTTTGCCAAACACCTCTACTGCCTGCACTGCTTCCCTAAAAAAATTACGCAGATCTTCCCTCCAGCAGATCAAGATCCTGTGGACAATCGTTGCTGATCCGGGTTGTCCATCTCAGTCTCCTAGCAATTTCCACCGGCAATTCTTGGAGCTCGCATCCCAGCTTGAAATCTGCATTGCATAGTTTCATAGCCTTTTCCTCTCTCTTGGTCACCTGCATCCAAAAGCGAATGACAACGCATCATGGTAGACTAGGAGATTTATGGATTTTATGTTGTCTCGTCATGAGTGATTGCAGATACTGGTACATGGATGAGACATGACACGACGACGAATGGGATGAACAAGGAGAGCACATGCAAGGAGATGTGTTCGTGAATGGACGAATGAACAATGCACGCAAGGAGATTTTTTCACGAATGGACGAACGAGCAATGCATGCAAGGATATTTTTTCGCGAACGGACGATGCAAGTGAGGAGATTTTTTCGTGAATGGATGAACATGTGAAACATGCCAAAGTACAAGCGAAGGAGGAACATGCATGTGCAAACATCAAGAAAACACCAAGACCATCGAAGACTTCGCACACCTTGCCATACGGAGATGAAATTATGATACACCAAGAGCACATCCATCACTCAACAGCACTGCAGCTCGACATGGACACCACCAACAGCATGAACATACCAGCACTGTCGTGTTGAGTTGTGTCATGAGTCATGTCGGCCACATCACTACTGTGGGCCATACTATTGTAAATCAATGTAATGTAATGTGGAAATCCAAGAGACCCACATGTAATCTGAAGAGTCATGTAAAGTTGAAAAGTCATGAAATTCAAACAGTCATGAGGGAAGTCGGATAGTCACAAGGGTCAGTTTTACCCTTTGGCTATAAATACCCCTTATTTGTACATGCAAAGCACTTTTCACCTTAGCCCCTCCCACATAACCTTGAGAGTCTGTAATATTTTCTTTGAGGAGCGAGTAGTGGCTCCAACACCCCGCTTATGGGGTTAGTGATGTATGGTGTACCGATGTGTCTTGGAACTTTCACTTAATTCAGAAGCCTGTTAACAGGCCAGCACGTTTTCACACATGTATTGTAATTGTTTGTAAGACTCTTGGAACACTTGTAATGCATGTTGCTTTAACTTGTGTTAAAACAATTGAACTAGTTTGGTTGCTCTAATACATATGTTTATGAAATTGTGTTGTATAAGTTGTTAACATTGTCTTTCCCCCGTGGGTTGCCTCACAGGACATCAAACAAAACCTTTCCCATAAACTTGCTATAACGATCGTCACACTCGCGCGGAATACTCCATTGAGTGTTATATGTGCTATCCCTTCTTGTGTGTTGTGAATGTCGCATCCATGTGGACTACTCCGCCGGAAGCTGCACACGTCCTATTGTGTTGTGTGTCTCTGACAGAGTTGGGACTCTTCCCTTTCGACTGGGGACTCACTTCCACCCTCTCCCTTTGTGGGGAAAGAACCTTGACACAAGTAACACTAGCACTCACGAGGCACGTGAACCTTGTTGTTCGAAGACAAATCAGACCACTCTCACATGCTGACAAGCAAGATTTAAGGCATATATTTAAGATAATGGCAACCAGGCCATCTTACTGAATGGGACTCCTACACCAAATGGTGTGAGGTCTAGTTGGGACTTCATACCGGGGAGATCCCCTGAATGTTGGCGGGTCCAGCACCGTCAACAAATTCTTATTTCCAGAAAACTGTAAAACCACACAAGATATATTTTAATAAATATTTATGATTCCAATACCTCATTAATTATAATATTAAGGTATTTTGAACTTATATAATTGGTCCATATTTAACGTTATAAATAAAATCTAAAAATTATGGGGGAGGCAAGAGTAGGAGGGGTCCTTTTCAATGCTGATGGAAAACAATGTCTCAATTTTCATGGGATTTAGACCTCGAAACTAATAATATGGCAGAATTCCTTGCATTGTGGAAAGGATTAGAGGTGGCCATAGAAAAGAAAATCCCAATACTTACAGTTTTTGGAGATTCAATGAACATGATGGGACAAATGACCAAGGTCAGAGAATCAATAAGCTCTTTATCTCCTCCTATGAATTTAAGAGTGCTTAACTTTGTCTCTCAATTTGAAAAACTGGAATTTTATCGTATCTTTATACATTTGAATAGTGGAGTTGACATGCTAGCCAAAAAAGTCTTTACCATGGAACAAGGTAGACTTGAAATGGATAATAATGTTTGCATATCTCCAATTCCATAGTTATAATTATCTTTACAAACATTGAGAGAATGGTTTGAGGTGCCTCCACTCCTTTTACTTATGTGCATGAGAATTGGTTAAATCTCCTTCATTTGAATAGGGACACGATGAAGTTCAGATTGATTACCGATGTGGTTATGCGGCTAGTTTTCTAGTCTCCTCTTCATAAAGTGGTAAAAAGCTCGGGTCCCGATCTCCGACGAAATCCCTTCCTCTGGTCTCATAATTTTTTTTCTTGGCTTAATAAATGGGAAATCAAGTGGTTGGTCTCCTTGAATATTTCCAGAAGATGGCATTTTTTCCATTTATTCTCTCACAGGTGGGATCTGGGTTGGTTCATCTAGGTTGCGGAGTTAATATCCTCAAGCAAAAGAATGGATTTATGGTAGTCGTCCAATCTTATTCCATCTATGTCATTTCCTTATCCAGCTAATCTTTGGGTAATGGAGATATATCCTCAGATGATGCTTGGCTTATGGATTGGTAATGTCCTTACCTATATATCGAGTATTTAGTTTCCTCACAGTACTAACAAGATTTTGTCTCAAACTGGTTATGTTACAAGATTCTCCTCCGTATATGAATAAAATAGTCAGGTTCTCAGCTGAGATTCCACAATGGCCTATTCCCCTATCGCTCCAAATAATGATGAGGCCATTCTGGTGTTAGACAGATTGTTGGATGCTTCACATGGGTTTCTTGTCTCCATTTCGAAGCTTGAGGATATGATTGAGAGACAACGGATTTCATTCCAGCATTTTCTAGAAGCCAAGCCTCTTCGTCATCAAGCTAAATGGAGAAAATGGTTGATAAATTCGGAGAGGAAATCTGAGCGGTTGGTGTTTTTCTAACAACGTTGGAAATCAATAGGAATGGCAAGTCATAGAATATTGTGGGAGAGGAAGGCCCGAGCACTACAGTTGGAGGGAAACGAACCCGTCAACTTAGAGGAGACAACACTAAAGCAAATAACCACTGCTAATTTTGAATATTTGAAACTTTGTGTCATGTCCTACATTTATATTTTATTATAAAACTTTGTAAATTTTATCTTATTCTACGTCATTTTTGTAGAGTTTAGAGTGTCAATTTCTTAGCCTATTTTTTTAAGTTATAAATGACCTCATTAAAAATAACTTAAATTAATAATATCAATTTTAATACATTACATTAATTATTTTTTAAATTATATAAAAAAATATAATTTTTTTACGTAATAAATTACCTCATTAATAATAAGTTAAATTAATAGTATCAATTTGAATAGATTACATTAATTCTTAAAACAAACTATCTAAATATATTAATTATTTAATAAAACTCGTGTACGCTTATAAATCTTAGTAATAAAACACTTTATTTATTTAATCTGTAATTAATTACATACTTCATTGTCGGTCATTTTTCTTAGACCCTAAGGTTGATTAGTTTCCTACATACTTTCTCCTGATGATGAATCTCAGTTGGAGGTTCCAAACATCAATCTGAAAAGTAAAATGAATGGGATGGATCCCGAAAATTTATTACAAGAAGCTAAACAATCCCAAAAATCTAAAATCTGAAGTTATAAATTTGAATTCATCTTTACTTATCAATTTGTATTATAAGTTTTAACTAATTTTTCAAGTAATCTTTAACTTTAAATTTCCATTATATATATATATATATATATATATATATATATATATATATATATAATTTTCAACTTCTTTTTAATATTTTTTTTAAAATCATATATATATATATATATATACACATTTGTATCATTTTAATAAAAAACATCATTAAGACAAAGCATTAACTTAGACCTATAATTAAAGCTAATGTCAAGGTTGTATAAACTATTATGACAAGTAAAAACAATAATACAAGAGTAACCTCCTCTTTCTCACTATAAAGTAATTCCAAGTTTGTTATTTCCTTGGCAAAAAAATATCTACCTTGTGATCTATTTTGCTCACTTGGTGTTGCAAAGCATCTATGCACAAGAGAATTTCATGTTGGGCTTGACTTATTTTTACTAGGAATTTACCCATGATAGTTTTGATTTTCCATTAGAGATTTGTTGTATACATATAATCTGTTTTCATTGATTATTACGTAGGTATGGAATTGACTACCCTATATTTTGTTTAATCTCTTTATCTAATAGTAATCTTCTTTTCACTCTTGCTTCATTTTCAGCAATTTCAATTTCCTCTCTAGCTGCCTTGGAGGTATGTTGTCAATAATGTGTTGTAGAGGCCTCTACATGCGCTTGGCCTCTTGTGCTTAAGGAGATTCCTCAAACTTTACTTTTGCAATGGTTGTAAGAAGAACTAGGATGAGGCATGTTGTCTCTTGAAACAAGGGATGGAGGGAGTGGGATAGGTTACACAAGGAAAAGAGTGTGTGGGAGTGACTAGCGAACATCTGAAACAATGTTCACTAGCCTGAAAGATGGAATAGAATGGCTTGAGGTTGTCATCCTGTGTATGAGGTTAGAGGTTTGGAGGGAGAAACAAAGAAAAGGAGAAAGCAAGTATGCACAGAATTGTGATCCAAGAGGGGGTTGTTTGCAAAAAGTAACCTGGAGAGAATTATACTTGATTGTCAAAGGAAACAAAGAGATTGAGTGTTTAAAAGGAGACTTACCCATAATATCATCAGAGAAAAATAGGCCTAATTTTGGGTGTCAACTCATCCATGAACCACGCGACCTTCTTCATCATCGTGTTGTGAGGCACTAAGCAGGGCCATAATTACAATTGTATGCTTCCATAACAATCATTGAATACCTCCTTTGTGTCAGATGATGGGAATGAATGCCATTGATGTCGTCCCTTTATTTAGATGATTGCAAACCTTGATTTGGTAGATCATCATGGAGATAGGTGGTGACAGTGTGATGGGAGGGGCACGAAGTTGGTATATCTTTGTGTGAGATGATGGGAATTAATGCCCTTCATGTCATCCATTTTATCTAGATGATTACAAACTCCCATGTGACATTTGACATGGTGACAACTGGATGGGAGGGGTAACAAAAGTAATAACAAAAAAGTATTTAGATAGAAACTATAAATAAATTATTTTGACAACAAATTCAATAACAATGCTTTATAACTTGGGTAATGAGGATAACAATGTTTCTTTCCAACCACCCATAATAAACCCAATCGACATTTTAACCTAATATATACACATAAGGAAAAAAGTAATTAAAAGTAAAAATAATTCTTTTATGGACCGGTCTTTCCTCCTTCCCAATATGAGATGTGTAATTCATTTGATTCTTGATATAGAGAGGACACTTGCATTTAAAAGAATATTAACAACTTTTCTTTTCAGACATGGATCATAAGTAAAATATTTTAATATATATCAATCTATATTTCCATTGAAAGTATTTATGTATCGTTTTTAATATTTTTATGGTAAAACATTTCAATGGTATGTTGGTCAATATGAAGGAGATGTGTAATTTGTTTTACGCTCAACATGAATTTTATAGGCAACATATTATGTAGCATATATCCATATTAGACTCCAAATATACAATGCTCCAAGAGGGATCAAAATTTAAGAAAAAATTTACACCTAGAGGGATTTGATCACATTTCAATGCTATGTTGCCTATAATTAAAGAGAGAGTTGACATATTAATAACTAGGGTAGACCCATCTTAACTCATAATTTATCTTGAACCCATAGAGATTCAAATTTGAGAAAAAAGTTTGCATTTCTAGAAATTTGAATCCTTTTGATACATCATAAAGACTCCACCTTATTAATCCATATATTATCACATTCAGTCACAAAAAAAGTTTCACAATTGTAAAAATAGCATTGATATATTGTTTGGGGAAGAATATTTATCAAAGAGATATATTGAAAAAAAGATTCAACCAAAAAAAATATTATCAAATAAAAATAATATTTCATAAAGTCAATATTAAGAAGTAAACAGATAAAAATAATAAAATAAAAATAATATTTCATAAATTCAACTGTTAAGAGGTAAGCAGATGCCTTAAGTAAAGGCTAGTTAATCTCGATTTCTATTCAAAATGTTTAACACGGAAACTGTCAAAAAGCACGTCAGTGAATTCACTCCACCACGTGATTTCATTGCAGGTAGGTTGAAATCGTCTTTTAGAATTCTTTTTCCATGATCGCCCATCTATCGGATACGATTATGTAGTTTAATTGATTGATAAAATTATTAAATAATTAATATTGAAAATAATTATGGTTAAATATTAAAATATTTATTACTAGAAAATTAAATTTTGAAAATAATAATAATACTATTATCTAAATATTTATATAAAAATGTTTTTAAATTAAACAATTTTCAAATTATTGTCCTTTGGCAATTTAGTAAATAACATTCGACAACATGCGACGTGAATGAAATTCGACACCAACGAAATAAGATTTCATTATGATGTCAATTGAAAATAGATTTCTATAATAACTCTTAAATTTTTTTATATATAATTTGTTCCAATATGTAACGGTAAAATAAAATTTAACCAACGATAACCTTGATAATTATAAAGGTTTCTTCAAATGCGTAACGGTAAAAATATAAATTAATCTAAAAATAAATAGAGAGAAATAGAGAGAATGGCGGTAGGATAATACAGTAATAAATAAGGGTTGGTATCACACATAAATGTTCTGTCATAAGAGTTGGCTGTGACGGAACAAACTGAAATCACGTCAATGATATATCCAATGGCAAACGAACAGACTCTTCTCGAATTATAAATTTACATTTCCTTCTCACTGCCCCTTCCACAATTTGTTGAATAGCCTCTGAAATTGATCTCCTGCGCACTCCTCATTTTGGCGCTTGCATACTGAAAATTCATAATAGGCTAATAAATCTAGGCATTGAATTCGAATGGTAAGTTTGATATTAAATTTAGCGAAAATTGCAATAATGTTGACTTTGACTCTAATAATAACAATGATAATAAAAGAAATAACTATAATAATAATATAAATATCTATAATAATAATAATATCAGCTATTCTTCTAGTCATATTAACAATATTAATTTATTTTATTTGGATAATGTAGCTAATGGTTTTAAGTCGCCTTTTTTTCCTCGTCTAGCAATAAGGTAGTTAATCTTTCCAAATTCTTTTTCGATCTTCATGTTTTCAGTTTTTTGGAGAAGGGTTTAAACTTTCCGGTTGCTCCAAGGAGAATCACCGTTCATGATATTATTTGTGACATTGAATTCGGGATATGGGATTTACTAGAGGCCTCTAAAGATATTATTAGGCAAGATTGCGCGGTTATCTTAAGAAAGGCTAAACCCCCTAAGAACAACCTTAACAATCTTGAGTTCGAAGCTCTCAAAGCCTTGAACAATAACAAGGACATAATTGTTCTAAACGCTGACAAAGGAGGTGCAACTGTTATTCTTAATAGGGAGGATTACCGAATAAGATGTTAGATCACCTTTGTAATAGCGGGAGCTACAGAAAGCTTGCTAAGAATCCCTTAAAAAAGATTTCTAAAACAGTTGCGCTAGCCATAAAATCTAGTAGCACTGTTAGTGTCACGTCCCCAATTCTTTTTTCCTTAAATTGGCCGGGTGCGGCACCGCCTAAGTAACCAACATTTTCCATTGTTGATTTACTTTACGAACTACGCCTTTAAACATTCATATTAACCATGAATAACTTCATAATGTGCGGAAACCATTATAAAAAAGCATGATAGAACAACAACAATAACACGATCATATGCAAGATAATCTTTTTATTATATAAGAGATTTTGTACAATGGCCGGGAGCGACGCTCCACCGGCGTTCATAACCAAGGCGGGCGCCCGCCCGTGCAAGAGCGCACGGCGGTCACACCTCGCCTACCCAACAACCAACACAATAGAATACAACCGAATCGCAAATGTTGCCCAAACGGGCGGGCGCGCCCGTGCACACCCGCACGACCACAACCAAATGCGGTTCACCCGGCGGGCGGACGCCTACCCGCGCCCACCGCCCACACCTCCGAACGCCAAACGATATGCGTGTCCTCCTGCCCGACTCGGCGGGCGCATCACCGAACGCCCTACACGACCTGCGGTAGAAGACTGTCGCTCCACTTCGTTTGCGATGGAACGATGCGAGTTGATGATGTCCAAATGAGCGATCTCCACATGTGTTTATACGCTCCATGGTGTGGCGACCTCCTCCACGGCCGACCCACCAAACGCTCACAAAACCGACGCGCCCAAATGATATGCGACACCCCTCCATAGGTCGGCTCGCCCTTCGTTTGTCTCGCCCAGCTTGCCATATAAGTGGAGCGCCAATCTGTCCGCACGATATAACATAACCGCGCCTCATCGTTGGAGCTCGTCACACTTATACTTAGTCGCAATTTGGTGAGGAAGAGCGCGCCCGGTCGCCCGATGACCGCAGGGCGTTACAGTTAGCTCCTTGAGTAAGAAGTTTATTGAGAGCAACCCTCTCACTCTTAGGATTTATGGTCTTCCTAAGATCCATAAGGAAGGGGCACCCCTTCGCCCCATAGTCAACACTATAGGAGGGCCGACTTATCTTCTTGCTAAATATCTTGCTAACAGGCTCAAGCCTCTTGTTGGTCAGACTGAATCCTTTGTTAAAGATTCATCCTCCTTTGTTGATGAGTTAAAGGATATCAGAATTGATCCAAAAGACATGCTGGTTAGTTTCAATGTGGTCCCATTATTCATGAATATCTCGATTAATGAGGCTATTGATGTTATTTGAAGTTCTCTTCGTTCGGCCAAGGACCCTGTTAACCCTAAGGATGGGAAGGGCGTTTATATTATTCCCTGTTCCTGTGGGACTCCTTATATTGGTGACACTGGTTGGTTAATAAATCAAAGGATTTGTGAGCATGTTGCAGACATCAAGCATGGAAGGTCTCGCTCCTTCGCTTTGGCAGAACATGCAGAAAAAACCAATCATCACATTTGCATAGAAGAGGCGAGGGTCATCGCTAGGATTGACCACTTTCATCATCAGAGATTTAGAGAGGCCTTAGAGATTGAAAAAACCCTGTCAATCTGAACATAGACAATGGTTGGAGTATCAATAGGTGTTGGATCCCTGCTCTTTCTTCCTAGAATTTTTCGTGTTTTCCTGGTTATCTTCTTATTCTTTCCTTATTAGTATTATTTATTTATCTATTAGAATTCTAATTCTTATTAATAGTATCTCCATAAATGTATTTCTTATTATTTTTTATTATTTATTTTTCTATTAGAATATTAATTCTTATTAATATTAGCTCCATAATAATATATTTTCTTAGTTATACTTCTATAAAATAGATTTTTATTATAATACACATATAATTTAATTTAATAACACTTATATTAAAATGAGATTATTCTATTAATTTTATAAAAAAATATTTTAACTTAATTCAAAAATAATATTAATTATTAATTAAAATTCTTTTTAATTCTTGGTCAAAACTTATTTAGTTATTTCAGTTTTTTAGTCAAACTAGCTCTCATCATCTATTTATTTTATTGCTTAGATCTGATTCTTCATCTTGTCCTAAAAATGAATCATACAAACCTGTCGAAATTTTATTTTATGTGATTTTTACAGAATATACTGTTACAAAAAATTTCTGTATTATTTTTCACAAGATTTTATTTTATGTGATTTTAAAAAAAATATTTTTACAAAAGATTTTTGTATTTTCTTTAGTAAAATACTAAAACGAAATCCTTTTGTGGAGCATGGAATCCATACCGTAGCGGAGATCAAGATTAACCGAAGAGATTAAAAAAAGTTGAAATAATTGTAAATGATACAGAAAGTGTATACACCAAAGAATGGACAACCTCACTTGACCATAAGTTGTCCAGGGCAGAGGAAATTGGAGAAGCTCATGTCGCTTCCAATCGGGGTGAGTCGGGGTGATCGTCATCCTTCCACATAAAAGCTCATCCACCATATCCTTCGACATCATCTCAGTCTCTCTCCTAAATTCTTCCAATTTCACTGGACATTCTCTGCCAGAGTCAACTTCATCACTGGGACTGTTGCCGCTTCTTGGTAGTGAGATTTTGAAGAAAATTTTAGCCATTATTCTTTGGCTTTTTTATATTTTTATATGTGTTATTATTTTGTGTGTTGGAAAGATAGAGAAAACAAAATAAATAATTTATACACAAATTATGAGTTGTTGTTTTTATATTGATCACACAAAATATGATGTTTACAATAAATTCAGTGATATTTATAAGCAACAATACAATAAAGTCATAGGTCACTTAACTAAACTTGACTCAACACTCAAACACTAAATCACTAAATTAACTCACTCTCTATATTTAGAGAACTAGCCAACTCAGAGTAATTACAATTTCTAACGTTCTGAATCAACATAGAACGGGAAATCAAGCAACTTCGAGTGGGAAATTAAGCAACGCCTTAGAACCCCGTATCTTGTAAGCGGCACGGTCATAGGCGAGAGCCGCCTCCTCCCCGGTATTGAAGGTGCCGAGCCAAACTCTAGCCCCCTGCCGTGCAGAGTCCCTTATCTCCGCTGCGAACTTCCCCCACGGCCGCTGCCGCACGCCCCTGTAATGCCTACCAACGTTCTTCTTCTTCGCCATCGGCTGCTGTGTTCGCGTTTCATGAGGGACATCGGCCTCTTTCTTGACGGGAAAAACATCGGCTTTCCTTTTCGTTTCCATCGTCGTCTCCTCCTTGTGCGTTACAGGCATCCATTCCTCGTTGGCGGTCTCTTTGAGAATCCCGCACAAGACCATGTCCTCCGAATCGTTTTCGTTTAACGGCAGCTTTGCCCAGGCGGCGGATAAGCAAGGGCTCACAGACGGAGGTGTAACGCCGAGGGAATTTCTGCATCCCCGGCCGACGGAGAATTTCTCCCAGCCCAAAGATTCAAGTCGGGGAACGGAAACGGAGAGCGACGGACGGGAGGGCTTAACGGCCGGTGTCGGTATTTCCGTTTCAGTTTCCCGTCCGTTGTCGACGGATTCGCATGCCAGTGCACTCTGGATGAAGCTCTCTACTTCCGGGCTTGAGTTTCTGTTATAAGAGGGGATATTTCCCGTCATCGCACAGAAGGACGATTCTTCATCATCGAGTAAATGGCTCCGGATTCGATCCAAGACGCTCATTTCTGTACAGAGTTCTCGTTCTTGTTTTGTGCTATAAATTGCCATCGTAGCGATCTGAGAACTTCTTGTTTAATTCTGATGGGTATTTATCAGTTTTTCTATGGCACTTTCATGCCTAATAAAAGCAATTGACGGTGGAAACTTCAATAATTTATCCATCCAGCTGTGGAAATTTTACCTGAAATAGCGGTGTTGATCAATAATATATTTTCCTCTTTTTGATTTGTCATGCGTCTTGTACGGCTATCCGTGCCACTACGAGTCATTCTTCGTCATCATGTGGCCGCACGATAGGCCCGATGTAGTATGGTCTTTGATGTTAAAATTCTTTGTGTGCTTATTAAATGATAGGTTGATACGATTTTGGATTTATTATGAAGTAATTTGGATTTATTAGAGAAAGATTTATATATGTTTTAATTCTCTGTTTACTAAAATGATTGGCTGATAGGTTTTTGGAGTTATTATGAGTAAGATTTAAAATTAATAGAGAAAGATTAAAAATTGCAAATATAAATGAAAAAGAATAATTTTAATAATAATTTGAAGTATAGTTAATTATTCTCCTTTTGAAAAGATAAACATAAAAATCACATAGAGTATAATGACATTGAAATGCATTTGTCGATGGACCAGCACAATGACACGTTCTTTATAAAGCATGATTATTTGCTTCGGACAAACGTTGATATGCACGTGATTGTTATTAGGCTTCATTTATTTTATTATTATTATTATCTAATTATAGGAAAAAACGTAGTGTTAATGACCAATGAATTAAAATATAATTTTTTAATATTTCAAAAAAAATATATAATAATTTATTATTTTGCTGTGTTTTTTTATTTGAGGTAAATGATTAATATTATTTATATATGTATATAAATATCTTTAAATATTATGTAAAGTGTTGATTTGTATTTATTAAATTTTGTTATTATAAAATTTAAATGGGTGAATGGAATATTGAAGAATAATTAGGAAATAGAGTTTCATTTTTTAAATTTTATTATGTTTATTCTTAAAAGAAAGTTTTAAAATTATAAAT
This sequence comes from Pinus tabuliformis, assembly GCA_031772625.1. NCBI lineage: Eukaryota > Viridiplantae > Streptophyta > Pinopsida > Pinales > Pinaceae > Pinus > Pinus tabuliformis. The sequence goes on from CM062804.1 coordinate 30,802,976, forward strand.
AATCATCGATAGGTATTTTTAATTAAAAGGATTTATAGGATATTTTTTATAATTAAAAGGATTTATAGGATATTTTTTAGTAGGGGATATGTAAAAAGTGAACATGGTATGGGTGATGTTTGTTGAGTAAGAAATTAATAAGAGAAAAATTCTCTTAAAAAGTAGAAATCTACAATGAGGCTACACTTTTGCTGATTGTTGAGATTGCTCAAATCTTTATAATAATAATAATAATAATATCCATTTTTAAGGTCACACCAAAGCCAGACACCAAATTGATGTATGAGATCCTCTTGTTTGTGGGAAAAAAAACGATTTCACTGCTAAGTCTATTACATACTCTACCCTCTTTGATTTTGAACCTGTGACCTCTTAAAAGAAAACACATGCTCTTAACTATTAGGCCCACTACAATAAAATTACACTTTTGTTAGTTGTTGAAATTGCTCAAATCTATGGCACTTCCATGCCTAATAAAAGCAATTGACAGTGGAAACTTCAATAATTTATCCATCCACCTGTGGAAACTTTACCCGAAATAGCGTTGTTGATTAATGGTATATTTTCCTCTTTTTGATTTGTCATGCGTCTTTTACGGCTATCCGTGCCACTACGAGTCATTCTTCGTCATCATGTTGGCTATGGGCTTCGATGTTAAAATTCATTGTGTGTTTATTAAAATGATAGGTTGATACGATTTTCGATTTATTATGAAGTGATTTTGGATTTATTAGAGAAAGATTTATATCCTATATAGTATATGTTTTAATTCTCTGTTTACTAAAATGATTGGTTGTGGAGTTATATGAGTAAGATTTGAAATTAATAAAGAAAGATTAAAAATTGTAAATATAAATGAAAAAGAATAATTTTAATAATAATTTGAAGTATAGTTAATTATTCTCCTTTTGAAAAGATAAACATAAAAATCACATATAGTATAATGACATTGAAATGCATTTGTCGATGGACCAGCACAATGACACGTTCCTTATAAAGCATGATTATGTGCTTGGACAAAAGTTGATATGCACGTGATTGTTATTACTAGGCTTCATTTATATTATTATTATTATTATTATTATTATTGAAAAAAACGTAGTGTTAATGACTAATTAATTAAAATATAATTTTTTAATATTTCAAAAATATATATATAATAATTTATTATTTTGCTGTGTTTTTTATATGAGGTAAATGATTAATATTATTTATATATTATGTAAAGGGTTGATTTGCATTTATTAAATTTTGTTACTATAAAATTTAAATCGGTGAATGGAATATCAAAGAATAATTAGGAAATAGAGTCTCATTTTTTTAATTTTATTAGGTTTATTTTTAAAATAAAGTTTTAAAATTATAAATAATCATCAATGGGTATTTTTAATTAAAAGGATTTATAAGATATTTTTTGGTAGGGGATGTGTAAAGAGTGAACATGGTATGGGTGATGTTTTGTTGAGTAAAAAATTAGTAAGAGAAATATTCTCTTAAAAAGTAGAAATCTACAATGAGGTTACACTTTCGCTGGTTGTTGAGATTGCTCAAATCTTTATATCACATCTGTAAAATGTAGAAATTTAGGATGAGGCCACATCTTTGTTACTAATTGAGATTGTTCAAATTTTTATATCACATATTTATGGATGTATTAGTTGTTTCTAATTTTGTATATTATTTTATTTTGTTGCAAGTTAATTTTATGCATTTATAAAATCTCATAGCTTGGTCCTATATTTAAGGATGAAGGTGTTTCCCAATTTAAGGGTTTTTTTTATAAACTTTGTTTTTTTACTATTTGGGGCTCGTTTTTATTGGATGGTTTTCATCTATATTCATGAAGGAAGGAAATGAAATACATTTTTACAATCAAAACACAAAGATACAATGAAACTTGACTTCCATTAATAGATGGAAAATGTTAAAATTGTGTAAATGCAAAATGAAAATAGACTAGCTTTTATGGTGGTAGCTTATCTCTGAGAAGAGATGTGACGATTATGCGCCTTCGCGAGAGTGAGTTACAATAAGGTCAAAAGGCCCTTTTTAGCGTCAGAAGCAATGAGGAAACCTTAAACATCTAAAAACCTAACCCCAAGAGATGAAAAACCAAAAGACTTATGGGCCCCATTGGGGTTAATTGGTACAACAACTTTCCAGGGCTACAACTTTTGCATGCAATATCCATTTGGCGTGCTTGGTAACTCGTTAGAAAGGTCTAATCGAGAATTACACATTTTGAACTGATCCAGGTTGCCAATGGCTATAGGTTAGGTCCCTGCCATGTAAAAAAAAAACATCATTTATGGCCTCAAAATAACCCTAGAAGTTTAGGACCCGAAACACTGTACAGAAAAAACTACCAAGATGGAGAATTATGCTTTGAGACAGTGGAGTAGGTGGGTGGCCATCAATATCCACCTAGATAAGGGTTTTTTTTTTAGAATGAGGGTTTCTAAGCTTTTGCAATGACAAGGAAACCAATATCACGACACAATATATATATGACCTTGCACGACGTATATCACCGAGAGAGGATTATGCTTACCCAATTTTATTAAGCTCAACTAACCAATTAGGTATCTTATTTGGCATAATGAGTATCTTCCCTCAAATGAAATTATTCTTATTGGCGTTATACTTCACATTAATCTTAATATATGAAAAAAAACATAATACAATGATAGAGTATAATGAAGAAATGACTCATTAATCTTAATATATGAAAAAAAACATAATACAATGATAGAGTATAATGAAGAAATGACTCATTTCTACCTAAAGGATATTAAGAGGTCAAATTGAGCACTTCGATCACAATCTTTCACATCTCTCCTAATCATAATGCCTTTGAACCTAAAAGATTTACTGTAAAGAAAAGATTGATAGGTGCATAGATTGACAAACAATTATTTTTCCTCAAAATATCCAGGAGATCAGATATCCAAGGGATGGTGAATTACAACTTGAAGTAGCTTGTGTTTCGAGGATTACAAATAAAAATTAATATACATAAACCACTTCTTCAACAAATGCATGACCACATATTAAATTGAAGAGAAGAGTGGAAGTGGGAACCCTTGAACCCATGTTATTTTATTACAATGGTGGATCCTTATTTGAGGATGCCAACACACTTTTTAGCTTACTAAAAATGGGATGAGAAAATATAAACCATTAGAGTTACGTATTGGGGCAAAGGTTCTCTAAAAGGATTTTGTGACACATTTTTCAATATATAATGAAATTAGAGTTACTTTTCAATATTTAATGAATGCATGTGCTTTTTAATAGGTTTACTGAGTGAACCCTCATGAATTAGGAGCATAATCCTTAAGCTTAGAAAGAACACATTGTTGATTAAAGACCAAAATAATCTTAGTTATTACAGTTTTATGGAAAGCAAGTTATTACCTAAAAAAAGAATAAATGAAATTATCTTGATATGTTCTATGCTTATATAGATCATATTTTGCACATAGACTATTTTATTTGTAAGTTATTAATTATCCATGAATATATCAATGAATAATCACTAAATTAGTTGAGAGGTGTTAGTTACATGCATTAATGACTCACCATTACTTTAATCCAAGGGTGTTAGTGTAAAGAGGTATTTGTGTCTTAAAATCAACTTCAAGACACATAAATTTTAGCTATATTTAACTCAGCAATGAGTGTTTCTCTAGGAATGCATCTGAAAAAGGATACTATAGTGTTTCGCTGTTTAACCATCTTGCTCTATGAAACCATCTTTTGTTAAGAAACCAAATCCAATTAAGCCATCTTCTTTGACTACATTAGCCCAATGGTCTAAATTACTCAGTCTTACCCCTCTACTATTGAATCTCACCACCCAAACTCAAAAAAACTCCTAAACTTCACAACTAGCCTAATATCTTTCAAAACCAAGCTAAATCATAAAGAGAGAGCCCTCTCTGGGTACAGATTGGCAGATTGGCTAGATTCTGTACCTAAAAGTTGGTTTGTGGTTACCTCGGATCCCTTTCCTCTTCCCAACAACTTCAAGGAAAATATGAGTGACAACACTAATAAAAATACAATATAATAAGATTTTTAACAATGAATATTCACCCCCATTTTACCATGTATATTATTAACTTGTAAATTATAAGTTATATTACAAATAGCTTATCAATACCATGGGCCAATACTATGTACTTGCCCAAAAACCTTTATTCATCTCAAAATCAAACTATTTTATAAATATTTTAATTTGATTTTGATTTTATTACATTTTTAAAATTAAATCTAAAAGAAAAAAGTTATGGGGAGATGTTTTAGTAGTGTAAAAGCATTTACAGATGGGTTCAATTAAAAAATAATAAAAGGTTAAAAGTAATTTCCTAGAGAGACACTCTCTAGCTTAGTATGTAGAGATGTTGTAATGTCCTTTAAACATTTTGACTGGATCAAATTACATAAAACTAAAACTAAAAATAAAATAAAATTAATAATTATAAAATTAATAATTATAATTCATTATAATTAATAATAAAACTAATCTAGATCCATCTAAATTATGGATCTACCAAGCGCCAGAGGGATCAAATATCTTGAGATGCAAACTTCTTTTAGAGTGAAAGGAGATTTGATCCCTAGATTTGATCCCTTTCCCCACCTGGTAGATCCAAAGTTTAGAGGGATCAAATATCTTGAGATGCAAACTTCTTTTAGAGTGAAAGGAGATTTGATCCCTTTCCCCACCTGGTAGATCCAAAGTTTAGATGGATCTAGGCTGGGATATATTTGAAATTCCATCCTCATAAAATATTTAGATATGATGTTGGATGCACTTATAAACATTTAAAGTTATAAGTTTATAATATAATTATAAAGTTTGATTAATTAATAAAATTATTAAATAAAATATTTATTTATTTATTATATTATAAAAAACTATTTTAAAAGATTATCGATAAAATATAATAATAATAATAATAATAATCATGGGAGTTTGGATGATCGCTCCAAACAAGGGATTTTCTGCTCTGCTAGGGTTTCTGCATACAACTGACCATGCATCCTCCTGATGAATCGGATCCCCTGATGGTTGGATCTGCTCTCTGAACCAGTTGTCATCCAGCGGTTCTGCTAAATCATACTGGCAGCCAAGAGATGAGACCATGAATGGCCCCCCGCCTCGAGGTGAGGGGCCACAATCCTTCAGGGATGCAGTGAATCATAACCCATTCGTTTAAGGATGAACAAACCCGACAAAGGCTACCGCTTCACAAGGTGCAAAAAAATCCCCTACCATGGGAGCGCAGTGGTAAGCGAGAGAAGGGAAAAACCGATGTCTGCCACGAGCAACAACCAACCCTAAGTTTTTAATCCCTAACAACCACATGGAGCAAGGCCGCTAGTATATGAAATATCATGCTATGATCTACAAATTTCTAGGCATCTGGCCCAAGAAGCAAGACATATTAATGTGGATCCAACAAAAATGGGCATCGTGAGAGAAAATTGAGCTTCGACTTTGAGAAAAAGGGTTCTTCACAGTCATCTTTGCAGATCTGGAGGATAAACAACGCATCTTCGAAAACAACGCATCTTCGAAAATGGGCCATATTTTATGGGTAGTGCGGGGTTGTTCATTAGTACTGGGAGGAATGATATAACCCTGATAAGGAAGAATTCATAGCACTCCAGTCTAGGTGCGCCTGTCCTCACTACCGAATGACTTTTGGGAGCAGGACATCTTGGAAGGCATTGACAACTCCATTGGACAATTTGTCAAAATGTTTGAAGATACTAAAACACGTCACCATGCAACCTTTGCCCGGATCTGTGTGCATATGAACATCTCGCAACCATTGCTAGAGTCAATAGAATTAATCTATCATGATACCACCTAGATCCAGACTCTCAATTATGAACATGTCCCTTTCAAGTGTCGAAGGTGCCATGAGTATGGCCATTTATTCAGAGATTTCCCCTGAGTATGGTGGAGGAAGCCAAATTTGCCGCTCAACATCGAGATGAAGAAGGGTTCCAACAATTCGGAGGACGTCTTCCACTCCCGAAACCCCCCCCCAAGAACCATTACAGCCGCACCCAACGTCCGATGAGGTCCAACATGCTCAACCGTCAATGTCCACTGAGGTCCTGAAACCCTTGACAATTCCCACTCCCAATAACCCTTTTTCCACCCTAGTAACCCTGGATCCTAATCAAGAGCAGATGAGGGAGGAGATACCATCCTCATCTAAGGATATCTCCCAGTCCATGGAAGTAGACAATCAACCCCTCTCCTTAGGTGAAAATATCGCAACCAAGCGGAAGATGCCAGAAAACCCAGAGGATGCTCAAAGGGTTAAAGACATCCTTACCCGCACAAGAAATATCTTAGAAGTAGAGGAGAAGAATAAATGATTAGGCACGGAAGAGCAGAAAATGTTAGATATATTCAAAGTTTGGATTAAATGAGATGCCAAAGACATACCAAGAAGCCAGATGTTGCACTTTGGCCATCTCTACTCCCACTGGACGGCTAGATCAGGTAAACTAGATCCAGATCTACGAGGTACAGGGAAAGACATTAACCCTCTAGCCATCACCATCGTTGAGTCGGGAGGTTCGGAGAAAGGCAAGAAGGGAAGGAAATCGACCAAAGATCTGATCCGTGAAGCTGGGGAATTGTTGTTGAATTCAAGGAATATGGGACAATTGATGGATTACTTTCCCAGATCCACCCCTCCTTTTTCATCAAGATCATCTCTTGGAACATGAGGGGCCTCAAAAGCCCAGGTAAGATCAGATCCCTAAAGGAAAATATTGTTAATCATAAGCCCATAATAGCCTTGCTACAAGAAACCAAAATGAATGATAGGAAACTCATTGAGAACAGTCAGAGATGCTGGAAGAATAGTCAAGTCATGTCTATAGACGCGATCGGGATCGCGGGAGGTCTAGTTATTCTCTGGGACCCTGACAAGGTCATGTTCACTGATTGGGTTGGATCCTAATTCTCCCTTTTGATGACCTTCAGACTGGTAGGAACATAAAACTGGATGAGGCTTACAGTTGTTTATGTCCCCTCCAACCCTCACGAGAAAGGCCTATTTCTCTCTCAGATGCATGGATTGAGAAGCTCTTGGGAAAAGGAGGATTGGATCTTAGGGGGGGAGTTCAACCTGATTCGAAATATGGATGAAAAGAGAGGAGGTGTTCCGAGGTTGAACCCTTCTTCCTCAGAGTTTAACGATGTTATTGAAGAACTACATTTGGTGGATATTCTCCCAAAGCATGGACTCAACACATGGAACAATCAACGAGGAGGGCAGGATCAAGTGGCTAGTCGAATGGATCACTTCCTCCTATTTTAGAAATTTATCCTTCAAGATCCAAATGTAGAAACAGAGATCATTTCATCCCTCGGCTCAGATCACTGATCGGTCAGTCTAGATATTACTTACATGGCTACTCCTCAGTAGAAGCCATTATACTTTGAAAGATTCTTGTTACGACATCCCTGCTTTCTGGAGAAACTAGAACCCTCGTGGACCACTATGGGAAACTCCCTGGGCAACAAGATGCAATCCTTCCAAAAGAAACTCTAGGCGCTGAAGCTCAAAATCAAAACCTGGAACCAGGAAAAGTTTGGGAACATTTTTTAGTAGAAGCACAAACTGGAAGCTCGCCTGAAATACGTGAAGAGGAAAATCATAAGGGATGGCCACTTACCAGAATTGGTTGATGTAGAAAGGCTTATAATCTGAGAAATAGAGGAAAGGAAAGCTCAAGAAGAGATCCTATGGCGCCATAAATCACGAATCCATTGGCTTCGCGAGGGAGAGCGCAACACTAAGTTTTTCCACATGCCCATGATCAACCATCGCCAACGAAATCACATCACCCAACTTCAAGGGTCTTTGGGCAGATGCTACGAACGGAAAGAAGACATAGAAAGGGAACTCATAGCCTATTTTTTTGCCTTATTGCAAGATGAAGGCTATGATGGGTCCAAACCAATTTAGACGGTCATGCATCATATCCCGACCCTAGTCACCCCTACTCAAAATGAAGCCTCAGTCAGCCCTATCACGCTCGCCGAGCTGGAAGAAGTGGTTAAAGACTTGCCGACTAATAAATCCCCAGGCCTGGATGGATTCACTACTGAATTTTTCAAAGCGGGCTGGCCTTTCCTGAGTCAAGAGATATGAGATCTAGTGGAGGACTCTCATCGCCTTTGACGTATCTGGTTGGGATTAAACGCCACCTTCCTCACCCTCATCCCCAAATCCCAATATGCCCTAGCCCCCAGTGACTTTAGACCCATCGCCCTCTACAATGTCATATACAAAGTCCTCTCTACAATCTTGGTCAGACGCCTGAAGCCCATTCTCCACCACATCATCAGCTAGGAACAATCGGGTTTTGTAGAAGGTCGTCAAATCCTTGATGGCATTGTCTCGACACATGAGACCATACATTCTATGAAATCCCACAAAACAAAATGAATGTTGCTCAAACTGGATCTATCAAAATCCTATGATCAGTTGAATTGGGACTATCTACTGGCACTTCTCAAGGCCTTTGGATTTGCAGATGGTTGGATCCATTGGATCAGATCCCTGATTTTCACCCCGTTCTTCTCTATCTTGATTAACGGCTCCCCCTCGGCAACCTTCATACCTTCTCATCATTGCAGCAGAAGGTCTGGGAAGGATGATCAAGGTAACAAAACAACGGAACCTATTAAGAGGCATTCACATACATGGCACCAATGTTTATATGACACACCTGTAGTTCGTGGACAACAACCTCTTATTTGGGAAAGCGACTATCAGAGAAGCGGCCCAACTGAACAATATTCTGGTGGACTTCCAAGATGCTTCAGGTATGCTACTAAACAAGGATAAGTCAAGTATTTATTTCTTTCACACTCCTCGACCAATCCAAGCTTGTCTAGCCCGTGCCCTGGGTTTTACAATCAGATCTCTCCCTTAAAAATATTTGGGGGTCCCCCTCATATTTAACCCCCTTCGCATTGCCCCCCGGAAAGATCTCTACACTAAGCTCTCTAAGAAGTTAACGACCTAGACCTTCCATGTGCTTAACTTGGCTGGAAGGGCCACCCTTATGAATTCAGTATTGCAAGCTATGTTGTTATATCAACTATCCGCCCTCCCTGCTCCTAAAAGTATCTATGCATAATTATCCACCACGTTCAGGAAATTCCTTGGAGTGGTTCATCCATGGACCGGAAATGGCTGTTAGTAGCTTGGCATAAAATTTGTCTCCCCAAGGCCATGGGAGGGCTTAGTTTACGAGATCACACCGTCTTAAGCAACACCCTCTGAGCAAAGCTCTAGTGGAGGTGGCTTCAAGGGGGGAGAGAGATTTGGAAGGCAATCTGGTCTCAAAAATATGGGCAAGGGAAATCACAGGAAGCCCTCCTTTGTGCACCTCGTCCGAGCACTAGATCTGTGATATGGAACTGAGCTAATAACAATAGCGATCTGATTCGAGATAACTTCTTTTGGGAAGTAAGAAATGGGCAATCCTCCCTATTCTGGAAGGAATCCTGCTAGCAACTCCCTCGACTCGATCAAGAACAATCTCTCTATGACCTAATGCCCATCTTCCACTCAATCCCTGCCCTTCGAGTGGTGGACTACTGGATCGAAGGGGATTCATCTCTCACAACGACGGGTCCACATAACCCAAGAGGTGGAAAAACACAGATGGGGCTTCTCTACATCAAGAACCTTTTTATTAAAAGAATCCTATCTCATCCGGGCTAATGGCCGCACACAATTGGATCATCTCTTTTGGCGGCATATCTGGAGAATCAATTTGTGGCCCAAGGTTGCTCACTTCCTCTGGCTTGTGGGTCACAAGTGGATATTAACCTGGGATAGACTTTAGAAGCGAGGATTTATTGGCCCATCGATGTGCCGCCTATGCAAGCAAGCATAAGAATCCCTTCATCTCTTTGGGAGTTTCCGCATAACATGCAAAGTTTGGAATCAAGCTTCCAATCTCTTTGGCCCAATAGCTCATACCTTGAAGACATCTAAGAACTCCTTGACAATTGGCCAATTAAATAGTTCTCCAATTTAGTGGTGAACTGTGCGTGGTGGCTCATGTTGGGAATAATTTTGTGGAACACCTGGAAGGAGAGGAATCAGGCCCTGTTCAGCAGACAAATTCCTTCTAACGCGCACTATGGAGCCTAACGACATCCAACATTCAGGAATCCATCCTTTCTAACAAATGGTCACCTGATGACTAGGACCCAGACCCCCCTGAAGCCCAGATATTAGCCCATCTAAAGCTCTCGTTTGACATTATTTATCCCAACACGCCTACCCTACGATATCCCCCTGCCCGATCCATCTCTTCATTTCTCCCTCCTCTGTATGGCTACCTTTAGATTAACTTCGACGGGGCTTCCAAGGGTAATCTCTATGTAGCGGGCTTCTGAGGCATCATTCGATACTCTGTTGGCTCCCTAAGGGTAGTTTATTCAGGCTTTTGTGGTCAACAAACTATGTGGCTAAACTGACAAGATTGGATGTGGGCATGAGCTTGGCCTCCCACCTACGCTACAGAAGGATCAAATTAGTGGGGGACTTACACCTCATTATAGACATGGTTCAGAGGATCATCAACGACTCTACCCCCCAGAAAGTGGTCAAAATCTAAAGATTGGAATCTCAACTTTCTCGCATTCAGCACGCCTTGACCCAGTTCGAGTACTTCAACACTAGCCATGTACTTCGAGAAGGAAATACAGTAGCAGATTGGCTGGCTAATCGTGGTGTGAACCCTCCGCATAAAGATTTCAGGGTGGCCTAGTCAGACATTCGAACCAAAGCTGATCTAGACCCTAGGAAAATGTAGACTCTCTAAGACTTGATACACAAAGATTCAAAAGTCCCCGATGGGGGTGACCAAGCTACGGGACAGTTGGCGGTGCGTTGGAGTGTGGAGCTAGTTGGGTCTCCATGCATAGTATGACTACCTTAAAGGGTCATTGGGATCTGGTCTGGACTCCCGCGAGCATTACATAATGTGTAGCGTAGGTAGGCGAGTGGCCATTTGTAGTTGTTGGGTGATGAGGAGGGAGTGTTGGGTGAGACAGAGTAGTGGGGTATTGGCATCTTGACTCAGGCTGTGGCTTGGGGTGACAGTGCAGGACGAGCTCGGAGCAGGAAGACGTGTCGGGGATTGGAACCTGCAGTCAATTTTGTCATGGGATCTGGGGGAGAATCGGAGTAGCAGGCGCGATGAGGGATACTGTTTCGAGGTTGGAGAGTGTGGGTGTCGTGCATTCGTTTCCACTTCCTCACTCTAGTTCTATCTCTGGGTAGGGCTTGCTCCTCTAAAGAGGCAGTGTTCTGGAGAATTTGGGTCTTGGTCTAATCCTTCGAGCGGCTCGTCCACTTTAGAGACTGGTGACGAGCCCCCTTGTTCGCCGACAGATAGTGGAAAGGGATACGAGAATGGCTCCAGCTGTTTAGGGTTCCCTGACGTCGATGTGGCAAGAAATGTGTTTTTGTATTTGGTTCATATCTAGCATGTGTGTGGGTTGTACGGGACAACCAGACTCACCCCTGCAGTGGTACAACTGGTGGTGGAGGCGCAGGCTGTATGCTGAGATAGAGAGGACATGCTCGTAGAGGGGGAGTTGGCCACCACATGGAAGATCGTCCGCAACAGGGAGTTCCCAGCTTGAGCTCAGAGTTGACTGAGAGTTTCCATTCTGATTTCGATGTAGCCATGTCCCCAGGTCGCTCCCCGGGCCATGTTGAGGCTTCGGTCACCTTGGACTCCATAGCGGCCCAAGCTGGTATAAAAATACAACTTTCACTATTTCACTAAAATATCATAAAACATTGATTTCTCATTATCATAACAATAAAACATTTTAATATATTTACTTAATTTTTTCACACATTTATAAATAATTATTTTGATGATAAAATAATATTTAAAAAAGTAATTATAAATATTTCAAACTTAATTTAAATAATTTAAATTCATATAAAAAAATTATAAATCACATCCATTTAGTACAACTTCAGAAATCACATCCGAGCTCTGGGCTATGTGACTACCAAGGGGATCTCTACATTTTGAGATAGGCGAAGATAAGGAGCGCGTGTAGCACTGGAAAAATCTAAGTCTTAACATTGTAGCGCTCCCCATTCAGACATTGCTTGATGTATATCAGGGAGTCACTGATGAACTGAAGATACAGGAACAACATGCTCTGTTGGTGATTAAATAAGTTAAAGATGATAACCGAGAGATGTTCGAGACCAAGAATCATACCATCATGGAGTGTGATCAGGCAGATGTGCACAGGTGGCAACAAGAAGTGACCATCACCAAAGCATGCAGTGAGCTACCGGAGCTCCAAATCCTGACTGAGGTAGCATAAGAAGAGAAGGTTTATAAGCTTGCGACAACAGTAAAAGACTCCAAGGCGCAAGTTGACAAAGTGAAATTTGAGCTGGAAATGCTGATTGTAGAGTTGCAGATGAGGTTGGAGTTGGCAACTCCCCTAGAGGTTAGCGAATAGCGCACAATGGACATCAAGGCTGCCATGGAAGATATAGAGCCTATAGTCAAGGACTGTAGTCATATCTTTGAAGACACTATGGAGGTATAGACCTCGTTGTAGGAGGACCCACATGTGTAGAATATTCAAGAAAAGATCTACGACATGCAATAAAAATTCGATGAGATCAAATTGACGATGCAGACCCTAGCACCTGTGCAACGATTTTCCCGTCTCTAGGAGACCAAGTTTTTTCAGGGACAGATTGATGAATTGCGACGAAAAGAGAAGATCATTTCAGCAGGGACGCAACCATGGGATGAGGAAGCCATTCAACTCTCACAAACAGTGGAGAACAAGCTGAAGAACCTTCGATAGATGCAATGAACCATCGGTTTGGAAACAACAGGGTCGACGATAGAAAAGCTGGTAGAGGAAGTACGACAAACCGCCACATAGTGCGTAGAGACATTTCACCCTTTGAAGGATGCGTACATCAGTCTCAAAGCAAAGATTCAGGACATACCAGCTGAGTGACTCGGGACGAGTCACATTTTTGCGTTGGGGGCCTGTTGGGTAGGGTCCCCCTAGGTCAAAGTTTTTTAAAGTTTTGTGAAAGTTTTGTTAAAGTTTTGTAAAGAACCCACATTTTGAGGAGCAAAAAGTGCTTCGCACAGTGTTTTAGGAGTAATAGGGGCTTTAGGGTGGGTCAAAGCCCCTTATTTTATAAAGGGTTGGGATTAATTTGAATGTTTTAAGTTTTGCCCATGGTTTGTGGACCATGGTATTGTAAGGGAAAAGGATATATAAAGGGTTGTCTTAGTAAGTCAAAGGCATTCATGTTATGTTACAGTTTTGATTGTGTAATTTTTATATCTTTCTGTATTCGGGTGAAGGGGAGTGCTCTTGCAACTGTGTTCCCAGGGTAAGAAGATTATAACTATGAAGATCTTAATTTAATAAAGAATATTTTTAAGGAAGATCCGTGTGCTACCTTTTGTACCTTATTTTATGTAATTACTGTTTACTTCTATGTTGTGCAAGTAAAAGATAGTTCAGAATTGATGTACGAATGTTGTTATAGTTAATTACAGTTAACATCCATTGATTTATGGATAGTAGATAGAATTTAGATCCATGAGAAGCCAATTTGTATGAATAGATCAGATTCGGTATAATCCTAAGTAAGACCGCATAATGTAGATATAGATCTAAGACTAAGTCAAAATCCACACTCCATATCCTTCTAGATGCGGAAGTCTGGTTCCAACATCCCCCAATATTGCCTCGGGTGAGACTGCGGTATGCGTGAGTAGGTCGTTGCAGAAAGGGGCTATGGTATAGGGTTTTGTTGGTTAGCGCAACTAACTTTGAACTTGGGTCTGAGCCCCCCAAGCCAACAGATCTTTGTTTTGTCTAACTCTGCCTATGACTTCATCATCTTTGGAAAGTGAAGCACAGCTCCCTTGTACCTCACTGTCCATTCTTGCACATGTGTGATAGCAGCATGTATGTCCTTTGATATTTTTGACAATCCTTCTACTCTACTGCTGAAAGCCATATATATAGACAACCGCCTTATGCACGGTGAAAAATCCATCATAGAGTTTCTGCGTGGTGGCCTCAAGAGTTGATACTTCAGTAAGTATCGCTTTCCTCATCTTTGCCGTTGCGGAACTTGCAGATTGTTTTTCCTTTCACCTGGCCACCTGTAAGTTCTTTGGCATCTATTCATTCTATGCTAATAGGAACTTGACATTTGAGCTCGTGGCTCTTGCATAAGCCAAGGTGGCATCGACCATGGAAACTGGATGTTTTCTGACATCTGGAACAATCACCCTTTCCTTAATGAAAGCAGGTGACATGTGAACATCTGGGAAATCCTTTCTTTGTGTCTATACAATCTTCCCCTGCAACTCGTCCAATGACATGTTGTACACATCCATCACCAGATCATCATCAAGGAGAACAACTTCTCCTTTCTCGCTCGAGACTAGTTCTAACACTAGAGGTGGTGGAGACTAAGCGGTGACCTCAAGTGCATGCGGCATGAGGTTAGTGTCTTGATCCCGTGGTTTTTCCGCCAAATCCATGTCTTTCACTTCAATCAATTTCTCAATTTGTTGAGAATTCCCAATCCTGCATATTCTAACCCTCTTCTTCAGCTGCTGGTTGTTCCAACTACCCAACCTGTATGGGTGTTGTTTTCTCTGTCATCGCACCTTGCCTTTCATCTTCTTCTAGTTTGTGCTTCTCTTCCCTCTCTCTCCTTCTTAGCTTCTGCTCTTCCTTCAACTTCTTCTCCATTTCCTGCAACTTCCTTTCTGCTTCCTCCAGCATTTTCTTTTATTTCTTCCTTCGCTCTGCCCTCTTTATGTGTTGTTTCCTCTTTGCCTCTATTGCCAAAGTTGTTTTCTCAATGAGAGGATCTTCTTTGAACTTGTAGCTTTTCTCAACCTATGGGATCTCGACAATCTTCCTCTTACCCTTGTCCTGCGCTGGATTACTACTTATTGTTGCTGTTGTTGTTGCTTCTTGCGGTGTTGCAACCTGCAGAGCATCTTTCCATGTTGTGGCTATACTGACTAGTTCATTGAGCTTGGAGTAGTTGTAACAATACCTCCAAGGGTCCTCCTCTGCCCAATGACATGTCTCGTGGATCCATGGATAGTACACCTTCGCACAGTGGTTCTTGCAAATATCGTGGGGATCATACAGATTGAAGTCTTTGGTGCTGAACTCAAACTTCATTATCTCCTTAGCTTCGACATCCACATCTTTCAAGCTCTTAATCTCGTACAATCTGATCCGCAAAGGAAGGGCGGGCCATGGTGCCTTCTTCTTCCTGTGCAGCCCTACTAATAACCCTGTGGAGAAGTGATATGTGACCACTTGTATGACCAACTTTTCCATAGCATACCTTGGTAGAACATATATAGGCTTCTCTTCACCAAATACTCTGATGAAGGTGCCCTCGAGTGAGGCATAATCTTATAAAATCCGATCCATAAAGGGCGGGCGGGCCTTGGTGCCTTCTTCTTCCTGTGTAGCCCTGTTGATAACCATGTGGAGAGGTGATATGCGAACTCTTGCATGACGAGCTTGTCCATGGCATACCTTGGGAGAACATGCGGAGGCTTCTCTCTACTAAATACTCTGATGAAGGTGCCACCAGGTGAGGAATACCAATCTACAATGTTAAGTATTACCTCCATCGCTTCTTGGGACATGCAAGGTGGATCCTGCTCAAAGGTCAACTTATACATCAAGATGATGAAATGGTCAGCTAGCCTCACCATAACTCCTTGGTAGTTGCATTTAGAAAGCAACTTGCAGTAAATGTTGACGGCATTCTCTTTTGGTGTCCATTTCTAACCCATGCCAAGAAACTATTGTTGGGCACAGATTGCATCAAGTAAATACGCAGACTTGTAGAATCTTGCTTGCTCATCCTTGGCGGATTTTGAGCGTTAGTCACATGGATTTGCAACTGAACAACAAACAAATCCAACGATTTGAATGGGATTCCATCATTCACCAACTGGTCCAACACAACCACCCAATTTTCTGAAAAGGTCTCCATGCTCTCTTGACCATATAATCGACATGCAAAGATGATCAAGAACTGGTAGGCCTTTCTGAGTGACTTTGTCTTGTAAACATGAGTGGGTGTCACTCTAAATTTTGATGACTCTTTCACCCAACGCTTTATAATATCTCTGGTGTTCACAAAGTTGTGGGTGGCATATAAAAGTGAATCCATGCAGTTCACCAACTGAGGTAAATGATACATCTGCTGATAGTTCTCTGCCCTGAAGTTGGCAAGTTGTATCCCACTGGCACTTCTCAATGCCATAGTATTTGGATATGTGTGTGAGACAATCCAATGGATGATTTTCACACCTGGGAATGCATGGTACCTGTATGCAACCTTATGTAAGCCTGACCGGTGGACACTGATATAAACCTGCTAATCCTCTAGATATCCCTTGAAGTCCACTGCAAAGATATCCTTGATTTCCAACCATGTTAACTTCATGTCCTTCTCAATGAACAACTGATTTTCTACATAAACTGACACATTCACTAACACCTGCTCAACTGCTTGCCCAATGCTACTCTCGAAAGTATCCTTTGAAGCAAATCCCTTGGAAGCCATGTTACCTGTAACTACTGGAGAGTTGCTCAACAACTGTTGTGCTTGGAGATAGAGAGGACACTCACGACATGCAAATGTTAGCTTGAAACAAAATCACTTCAAGAACAGACCAAACAACAAACTAGGCAATTATTGGGAAGGATTGTGCAATCCTGGCTCTCAGAGGTGATTGAATGCCAGCTGGTTATCCACATTGTGCAATCCTAGCTTCCAGTGGGAGGGATTGCTGACTGGAACTGCACAATGCGCAATTTAGCCATACCTAGGCCAGGTGAGACTACGCATTGCACAATCCCAGTGGCCAAGGCTTAGGACTGGCTCCTAGAACTATGTAATTCACAATTGGAGCTGGGCCTTGGCAACCTCTGTGCAATTTCTGGAGCCAAGGCAGAGCCTTGAGATCCATAAATGTGAAGTGCATGCTGGGGAGGAGAAAGATTCGGCCCAAGGAACCCCAAATTTTTCTAATGGGAGCATGAAAATGAGCATATCTGAAGGAGGGGATTGATGGTGGGTGCAGATCTGAGTGAGTGATTATGCATACAAATCAAACGAGTTTAGGAATCAATCAAACTGAAGAACAATGAAGCATGTGGAGAGAGTCACTGCAACGACAAATGTTAGTGCAAAAACTAGGTAATGCATGTGACACTTGGGAAAGGAAATGAAAAACTTAAAACAACACTCCTACAAGCTAAAATAAATCAAAACTCCAGTGGTCATGTAATAAAATAGGTAAAACAACACTCTCACAAGCTAAACAAACAAAAGTGACATAAAAAGCAACAAAACAATAGAAAAGCAAGACTTACTTGGAAAAGCAACGATGATCGCACTGGAGGTTCCTTGATCTCCTTGGGAATGCCAGAGCTCCAAGATCGAATGTGGAAATGAGATCTACCAGTTTCCATTAAATAGATTTGGTCGATTTAAGGTTTATGACGCGAAGGCAAAAAATCTAGGAAAAAGCGACACTTGGCAGAAATTTCCAAAATAACTCAAGTGTCTCCTCTGGGCTACTAAAAATAGATCCCTATTTTCTAGGGATTCTTTTTCACTTTTTGATTTTTTCGAAAAAATCTGCCACGCATTGCCCGAAGAGATTGTGCAGTTCCCGGGAGAATTGGGAAACTCACTGGCTCATGTAGCAGGCAACTGCTGAGGGAAAAGCTTTTGTGTAATTTCTGGGTTAAGTGGCCCAGGCTGCCTCTCATGCTCTACGTAGTTTCCGAGCTGAAGAATTTCTTTCAGTTGGTTCTATGCAATTATGGAGCTGAAGGCTCACTGATAGCTTGGACTTCGCAATTCCCGAGAGCAAGGCTGACTGCCCTCAAGGATTGCGCAGTTTACTAAAGCAAGCCTAAAACTAGTTGAAACCAAGTGAAGAGATCGGCTTGTGGGTTAGATAGTAAAGAAAGTAAGAAAACACAAGTCATAATTCAAATAAAGCTTCATGAAAGCACAAGTACCTGGTTCAGTGCGAGATGAGTTGTTGTGATTTAGGAGGGAGGCTCCAAAACGAAGCATAGGCAAAATTTTGGATTAGTTGTAGCCGCTACAACAAGAATCTAAAACTCGTT
This sequence comes from Pinus tabuliformis, assembly GCA_031772625.1. NCBI lineage: Eukaryota > Viridiplantae > Streptophyta > Pinopsida > Pinales > Pinaceae > Pinus > Pinus tabuliformis. The sequence goes on from CM062804.1 coordinate 30,821,256, forward strand.
TTCTTAATTGATGTATCTAAGTGATGACATATACAAATTTTATGAAATTAGAATATTTATTTTCTTTGTTGGTTTGGCCCACGAGGCTTTGACTATCATTGTTTACATAGAACTTCATAACAAGGTAATCACCAATTGAGCTACCCTAGTGGGCGAAATAAAAATGTATTATTTTTATTAAAGAAATTTTTTTAACTATATTTAAACTAAGTGATAATAGGTACTTTGTAGCTCTTGTTCAAATGTGGGAGTTAATTCATACCTTTCAAAATTCAATAATTAAACTAAGCGGCACGCTAGCTATGTGGCCTTGTTCAAAAGAGAAATGTTTTGCTTTGTTTGATAAATTACAAAAGATTTCTATTTTTCATATTATTCTTCTTTTGAGTTTAAAAAATAAAACAAGACACACAACTATATATTTGCATATTATTTTTCTTGTTGATTTTTCTATGATGGATGGAGTGTCTTCTCTAAACATTGGACAAAATAAATTTCATACACATTTTTCTTTCGAAAGGTTTCAACAATATCATTCTGTTGTAGCGGCTGCAACCACCCTCCAAAACTTTGGCTCGCATGAAAATTTCAGAGCTTACCTCGGATCCTGCGATCGATTATCCTTGGTCTCTTGTTGGTAAGTTGATTATTTCAAGATCCCCTCCTTGATCTTAAGAGTTGTTCGTGTTCTCATCCATGCAGCATGTGTCATATTTGGGCATAGGGGTTGTTGTTTGCCATGCAAAGGGAATGTTGTCTTGCTTCAAGGGAATTGTATGCATATGAGTGGTTTTCATCACATACACATGTTTTAGACTCACCTCATGCACTCACGTCACGAAGGTTGTTGCATCAAGCAAAGTATGTCTTATGTATTATAGATGGTTTACATTGTGTAACTAAGTGTCCATGTGTGATCACAGTCGAGTCCGATCATGTTTGCATATGTTTCACTAATCTCACACTTAGCTATTTTCCTAAGCAACCTAGCCTCATCCAGCTTCCCGGGACTGTGCACTTTGCTTCTACAACCATCAAGCTTCTTCCCTTGCCTGCTGAAACCCCGCAGCCCACAGGAGCCCCAATCAGCGTTGCTATCTAGAAATGCACAGAGCAGTCTAGCTACACTGCACTCAGAAATTGCACAGAGGTGTCCTCCTGGGACAACTATCCCGCAGCAATGTCCTGAGCCTCAAACTGCACAGTGTTGTCTAAGTTATCTTATCTATATTTCATGCAGAAACTATGTAGACAGGTCTCCTAGGGCCTCATTCCAGCATCCGTTATTGTCTGCTAAAATTGCGTAGATCTACCTCTCAGTGACTACAGGAAAAGGTGACATGCTAAAATTGCTTCCAAGGAGTCAAGGAGAAGAACCGAGGAACTGAGTGATGGAAAAGATCAGGACCGCATGCAAACTCCATCAGATGCATGATCATCTTTAGGGTAAGTATGGTAAGTAAATAACATCTTCCGAAGCACACCTCTTGTAGAGTTTGCAGGACTGCTTGTCATTGTCATATCATCCTGTCCTTAGTAACATGCATGTCCGCAAAGACGAAAAGTCACCTCATATGTTTCTTCTACATGTCTTTCTTCTTTTCCACTTGTTCGACCAACTGTCATCTTTCACATGTTGATTGCTATGTCATGCTTGCGACCTCGTTCTGGTGATCTTGAAGGTTGTGTTTGAGTTGTGTTCACCATGTACACATTTATTGCACTCACACACAATGTTGTATTCACTGTCGCGCAAGCGTCGCCGTGGTCATTCAACGATCTATCACAAGTGTCATGTTTGTCGCTCGCACCGTCGGTTGGTCACACTGAGTATGTTGTCTTGATGGTTTGAGGCATCTTGTCATCGAGTCATGTTGAGTGTATGTTTGCAAGGTCGCGTATGCACAAGTGCACTCGCTCACACACACAGTCATTTTGCTAAAGTTATGTCGACCAGATCAACCTCCAACAGTTGGACCCTCGCTGAGCTGCATTGCGTAGTTTCAACCCTTAGTGGACATGTAGTGTTGCTCAGAATTGCACAGAGCTTGAGGCTGTCTCCAAGGCAGCCTGCACTGCCCAATCTTGGAATCAACTGAACTGACTGTCAACAAAAAAATGTAGAAGTTTCTCAGCAAGCCATCTCAATATGTGACTCCCGCAAGCGAATCAACCAACCCTCCAACTGGTCAATTGGAGAGTTTGACCGGGCAGAGACCCCGGGACTCACTCCCCCAAAAAAGTGCGCAAAAGCTATAGAACTTGCTCGCTCCACTGATTGAAGCAATTGCATATACATTTCAGACAGACACTCATTGTCTGTCCCTGTCTCCCTCAAAAAATTGCGTAATTTTTCTAGCCAGTCACCCAGACAGCCAGTTTGCTGCTCACTCTGAAAACTACGTAGTTTTCATGAGCATTCACCCCAGCTTCCTAGCATCTCGCTCAGCTTAGAAACTGCGATGGGATGTTCAGCAGGTCAGACTCCCAGCAATTGCCCAATTTTTTCTAGCAACACTCTCGCAGCCCACTTCCAGCCCCCTGAAAAAATGTGCATTTTTTCCTGGCAAACCTCCTGCACCTAGCTGCCAGCTCTCCAAAGGAATTGTACAGTTTTTTTGCCAAACACCTCTACTACCTACACTGCTTCCCTAAAAAAATTACGTAGATCTTCCCTCCAGCCGAGCAAGATCCTGTGGACAGTTGTTGCTGATCCGGATTGTCCATCTCAGTCTCCTAGTGACTTCTACGCAATTTTCACTGGCAATGCCCAGAGCTCGCATCCCAGCTTGAAATCTGCCTTGCATAGTTTCACAGCCTTTTCCTCTCTCATGGTCACCTGCATCCAAAAGTGAATGACAATGCATCATGGTAGACTAGGAGATTTATGGATTTGATGTTGTCTCGTCATGAGTGATTGCAGATATAGGTACATGGATGAGACATGACGCGACGACGAACGGGATGAACAAGGAGAGCACATGTGAGGAGATGTGTTCACAAACGTATGAATGAACAAAGCATGCAAGGATATTTTTTCGTGAACGGACGAACGAACAATGCATGCAAGGATATTTTTTGGCGAACGGACAATGCATGTGAGGAGATTTTTTTGTGAACGGATGAACATGTGAAGTATGCCAAAGTACAAGCGAAGGAGGAACATGCATGTGCAAACATAAAGCGAACACCAAGACCATCGAAGACTTCGCACACCTTGCCATACGGAGATGAAATTATGATACACCAAGAGCACATCCATCACTCAACAACACTGCAGCTCGACATGGACACCACCAATAGCATGAACATACTAGCACTGTCGTGTCGAGTCGTGTCATGAGTAATGTCGGCCACATCACTACTATGGGCCATACTGTTGTAAATCAATGTAATGTAACGTGGAAACCCAAGAGACCCACATGTAATCTGAAGAGTCATGTAAAGTTGAAAAGTCATGAAAGTCAAATAGTCATGAGGGAAGTCAGACAGTCACAAGGGTCAGTTTTACCCTTTGGCTATAAATACCCCTCATTTGTACATGCAAAGGATTTTTCACCTTAGCCCCTCCCACATAGCCTTGAGAGTCTGTAATCTTTTCTTTGACGAGCGAGTAGTGACTCCAAAGCCCCGCCTATGGGGTTAGTGATGTATGGTTTACAGATGTGCCTTGGAACTTTCACTTAATTCAGAATCCTGTTAACAAGCCAGCATGTTTTCACACATGTATTGTAATTGTTTGTAAGACTAATCTTGGAACACTTGTAATGCATGTTGCTTTAACTTGTGTTAAAACAATTGAACTAGTTTGGTTGCTCTAATACATATGTTTATGAAAATGTGTTGTATAATTTGTTAACATTGTCTTGCCCCCATGGGTTGCCTCACAGGATATCAAACAAAACCTTTCCCATAAACTTGCTATAACGATCGTCACACTCGCGCGAAATACTCCATTGAGTGTTGTACGTGCTATCCCTTCTTGTGTGTTGTGACTGTCGCATCCGTGTGGACTACTCCGTCGGAAGCTGCACACGTCCTGTTGTGTTGTGTGTCTCTAATAGAGTTGGGACTCTTCCCTTTTGACTGGAGACTCACTTCCACCCTCTCCCTCTGTGGTGAAAGAACCTTGACACAAGTAACACTAGCACTCACCAGGCACGTGAACCTCGTTGTTCAAAGATAAAGCAGACCACTCTCACGTGCTGACAAGCAAGAGCTAAGGCATATATTTAAGATAATGGCAACCAGGCCATCATACCGGATGGGACTCCTACACCAAATGGTGTGAGGTCTAGTTGGGACTTCATACCGGGGAGATAGCCTGAATGTTGGCGGGTCCAGCACCGTCAACAAATTCTTATTTCCAGAAAAAAGTATAACCACACAAGATATATTTTAGTAAATATTTATGATTCCAATACCCCATTAATTATAATATTAAGGTATTTTGAACTTATATAATTGGTCCATATTTAACGTTATAAATAAAATTTAAAAATTATGGGGGAGGAAAGAGTTGGAGTGGTCCTTTTCAACGCTGATGGAAAACAATCTCTCAATTTTCATGGGCTTTATGCCTCGAAACTAATAATATGGCAGAATTCCTTGCATTGTGGAAAGGATTAGAGGTGGCCATAGAAAAGAAAATCCCAATACTTACAGTTTTTGGAGATTCAATGATCATCATGGGACAAATGACAAAGGTCAAAGAATCAATAAGCTCTTTATCTCCTCCTATGAATTTAAGAGTTCTTAACTTTGTATCTCAATTCAAAAAACTGGAATTTTATCGTATCTTTATACATTTGAATAGTGGAGTTGACATGCTAGCCAAAAAAGTCTTTACCATGGAACAAGGTAGACTTGAAATGGATAATAATGTTTGCATATCTCCAATTCCATAGTTATAATTATCTTTACAAACATTGAGAAAATGGTTTGAGGTTCCTCCACTCCTTTTACTTATGTGCATGAGAATTGGTTAAATCTCCTTCATTTGAATAGGGACACGATGAAGTTCAGATTGATTACCGATGGGGTTATGCGGATAGTTTTCCAGTCTCCTCTTCATAAAGTGGTAAAAAGCTCGGGTCTTGATCTCCGACGAAATCCCTTCCTCTGGTCTCATAATTTCTTTTCTTGGCTTAATAAATGGGAATCAAGTGGTTGGTCTCCTCGAATATTTCAAGAAGATGGCATTTTTTCCATTTATTCTCTCACAGGTGGGATCTGGGTTGGTTCATCTAGGTTGTGGAGTTAATATCCTCTGGCAAAATAATGGATTTATGGTAGTCGTCCAACGTTATTCCATCTATGTCATTTCTTTATCTAGCTAATCTTTGGGTAATGGAGATATATCCTCGGATGATGCTTGGCTCATGGATTGGTAATGTCCTTACCTAGCTATCGAGTATTTAGTTTCCTCATAGTACTAACAAGATTTTGTCTCAAACTGGTTATGTTACAGGATTCTCCTCCGTATATGAATAAAATATTCGGGTTCTCAGGTGAGATTTCGTAATGGCCTATTCCCCTGTCCCTCCAAATAACGATGAGGCCATTCTGGTGTAAGACAGATTGTTGGATGCTTCACACGGGTTTCTTGTCTCCATTTCAAAGCTTGAGGATATGATTGAGAGACAACGGATTTCATTCTAGCATTTTCTAGAAGCCAAGCCTCTTCGTCATCAAGCTAAATGGAGAAAATGGTTGATAAATTCAGAGAGGAAATCTGAGCAGTTGGTGTTTTTCTGACAACATTGGAAATCAATAGGAATGGCAATTCATAGAATATTGTGGGAGAGGAAGGCCCGAGCGCTACAGTTGGAGGGAAATGAACCCGTCAACTCAGAGGAGACAACACTAAAGCAAATAATCACGGCTAATTTTGAATATTTGAAACTTTGTGTCATGTCCTACGTTTATATTTTATTATGAAACTTTGTAAATTTTATCTTATTCTTGGTAATTTTTGTAGAGTTTAGAGTGTCAATTTCTTAGCCTATTTTTTTACGTTATAAATGACCTCATTAAAAATAACTTAAATTAATAATCAATTTTAATACATTACATTAATTATTTTTTAAATTATTGAAAATAAATTATATAAAAAAATATAATTTTTTACGTAATAAATTACCTCATTATAAATAAGTTAAATTAATAGTATCAATTTGAATAGATTACATTAATTCTTAAAAAAAATATATCTAAATATATTAATTATTTAACCCTATCACCATTTCCCTATTTATAAATACTAAGGTTGATTAGTTTCCTACATACTTTCATCCTGATGATGAACCTCAGTTGGAGGTTCCAAACGTCGATCTGAAAAGTAAAATGAATGGGATGGATCCGGAAAATTTATTACAAAAAGCTAAACAGTCCCAAAAATCTAAAATCTGAAGTTATAGATTTGAATTCATATTTACTTATCGATTTGTATTATAAGTTTTAACTAATTTTTTAAAGTAATCTTTAACTTTAAATTTTCATTATATATATATATTTTCAACTTATTTTTAATATTTTTTAAAAAATCATATATATATATACACATTTGTATCATTTTAATATAAAACATAATTAAGACAAAGCATTAACTTGGACCTATAATTAAAGCTAATGTCAAGGTTGTATAAACTATTATGACAAGTAAAAACAATAATACAAGAGTAACCTCCTCTTTCTCACTATAAATTAATTCCAAGTTTGTTATTTCCTTGGCAAAAAAATATCTACCTTGTGATCTATTTTGCTCACTTGGTGTTGCAAAGCATCTATGCACAAGAGAATTTCATGTTGGGCTTGACTTATTTTTACTAGGACTTTACCCATGATAGTTTTGATTTTCCATTAGAGATTTGTTGTATACATATAATCGGTTTTCATTGATTATTACGTAGGTATGGAATCGACTACCCTATATTTTGTTTAATCTCTTTATCTAATAGTAATCTTCTTTCCACTCTTGCTTCATTTTCAGAAATTTCAATTTCCTCTCTAGCTGCCTTGGAGGTATGTTGTCAATAATGTGGTGTAGAAGCCTCTACATGCACTTGGCCTCTTGTGCTTAAGGAGATTCCTCAATCTTGACTTTTGCAATGGTTGTAAGAAGAACTAGGACGAGGCATGTTGTCTCTTGAAACAAGGGATGGAGGGAGTGGGATAGGTTACACAAGGAAAAGAGTGTGTGGGAGTGACTAGCGAACATCCGAAACAATGTTCGCTAGCCTGAAAGATGGAATAGAATGGCTTGAGGCTTCCATCCCATGTATGAGGTTAGAGTTTTGGAGGGAGAAACAAAGCAAAGGAGAAAGCAAGTATGCACAAAATTGTGATCCAAGGGGGGGTTCTTTGCGAGAAGTAACCTGGAGGAACTATACTTGATTGTCAAAGGAAACAAAGAGATTGAGTGTTTAAAAGGAGACTTACCCATAATATCATCAGAGAAAAATAGGCCTAATTTTGGGTGTCAACTCATCCAGGAACCGCGCGACCTTCTTCGTCATTGTGTTGTGAGGCACTAAGCAGGGCCATAATTACAATTGTATGCTTCCATAACGATCATTGAATACCTCCTTTGTGTCAGATGATGGGAATGAATGCCATTCATGTCGTCCATTTATTTAGATGATTACAAACCCTGATGTGGTAGATCATCATGGAGATAGGTGGTGACAGTGTGACGGGTGGGGCATGAAGTTGGTATATCTTTGTGTGAGATGATGGGAATTAATGCCCTTCATGCCATCCATTTTATCTAGATGATTACAAACCCCCATGTGACATTTGATCATGGAGACATGGTGACAACTCGATGGGAGGGGCAACAAAATTAATAACAAAAAAGTATTTAGATAGAAACTATAAATAAATTATTTTGACAACAAATTCAATAACAATGCTTTATAACTTGGGTAATGAGGATAACAACGTTTCTTTCCAACTACCCATAATAAACCCAATCAACATTTTAACCTAATATATACACATAAGTAAAAAAGTAATTAAAAGTAAAAATAATTCTTTTGTGGACCAATCTTTCCTCCTTCCCAATATGAGATGTGTAAATCATTTGATTCTTGATATAGAGAGGACACTTGCATTTAAAAGAATATTAACAACTTTTCTTTTCAGACATGGACCATAAGTAAAATATTTTAATATATATCAATCTATATTTTCCATTGAAAGTATTTATGTATAGTTTTTAATATTTTTATGGTAAAACATTTCAATGGTATGTTGTTCAATATGAAGGAGATGTGTAATTTGTTTTATGCTCAACATGAATTTTATAGGCAACATATTATGTAGCATATATCCATATTAGACTCCAAATATACAATGCTCCAAGAGGGATCAAAATTTAAGAAACAATTTACACCTAGAGGGATCTGATCACATTTCAATGCTATGTTGCCTATAATTAAAGAGAGAGTTGACATATTAATAGCTAGGGTAGACCCATCTTAACTCATGATTTATCTTGGACCAATAGGGATTCAAAGTTGAGAAAAAAGTTTGCATATCTAGAGATTTGAATCCTTTTGATACATCATAAAGACTTCCTCTTATTAATCCATATATTATCACATTCAATCACAAAAAAAGTTTCACAATTGTAAAAATAGCATTGATATAGTATTTGGGGGAAGAATATTTATTAAAGAGATGTATTGAAAAAAGGTTTCAACAAAAAAAATTTAGAAAATTAAAATCCAATAAAAATAATATTTCATAAAGTCAATATTAAGAAAAGTTTCACAATTGTAAAAATAGCATTGATATATTGTTTGGGGGAAGAATATTTATTAAAGAGATGTATTGAAAAAAGGTTTCAACAAAAAAAACAGGAAAATTATTATCAAATAAAAATAATATTTCATAAAGTCAATATTAAGAAGTAAACAGAAATAAAAATAATATTTCATAAATTCAAATTTTAAAAGGTAAGCAAATGCCTTGAAACAAGCAAGCAAGTTGATTAAGTAAAGGCTAGTTAATCTCGATTTCTATTCAAAATGTTTAACACGGAAACTGTCAAAAAGCACGTCAGTGAATTCACTCCAACACAGTTATCTTAAGAAAGGCTAAACCCCCTAAAGATATTATTAGGCAAGATTGCGCAGTTATCTTAAGAAAGGCTAAACCCCCTAAGAACAACCTTAACAATCTTGAGTTCGAAGCTCTCAAAGCCTTGAACAATAACAAGGATTGTTATAAACGCTGACAAAGGGGGTGCAACTGTTATTCTTAATAGGGAGGATCACCAGAATAAGATGTTAGATCACCTTTGTAATAGCGAGAGCTACAGAAAGCTTGCTAAGAATCCCTTAAAAAATATTTCTAAAACAGTTGCGCTAGCCATAAAATCTAGTAGCGCTGTTAGCTCCCTGAGTAAGAAGCTTATTGAGAGCAACCCTCTCACTCCTAGGATTTATGGTATTCCAAAGATCCATAGGGAAGGGGCATCCCTTCGCCCCATAGTCAACACTATAGGAGGGCCGACTTATCTTCTTGCTAAATATCTTGCTAACATGCTCAAGCTTCTTGTTGGTTAGACTAAATCCTTTGTTAAAGATTCATCCTCATTTTTTGATGAGTTAAAGGATATAAGAATTGATCCAAAAGACATGCTGGTTAGTTTCGATGTGGTCTCATTATTCACGAATATCCCGATTAATGAGGCCATTGATGTTATTAATCGTATTACAGATCCTGATACTGTTTTTTTAGTTAAAATTTGCCTCACCTCTACTTTCTTTAGTTTTGAAGGTGAATTTTATGAACAAACCTGTGGTGTTGCCATGGGTTCTCCCCTTTCCCTCGTTGTTGCCAATCTCTTTATGGAGTTCTTTGAATCTAAGGCCTTGTCATCAGCTCTTTTCCAACCTAGGCTGTGGAAAAGGTTTGTGGATGACACTTGTGCCATCTGGTCTCATGGGAAAGAGAAGTTGGAGTTATTTTACCAACATCTTAATAATCAATCGAATTCCATAAAGTTCACCATGGAAGTTGAGGTTGATGGCAGCCTGCCTTTCCTTGACGTTCTCATTTCAAAAAAAGATGACGGTTCTTTCTCTCATCAAGTTTTTCGGAAGAAAACTCACACAAAGCAATATCTTCATGCTAATTCCCATCATTTCCCTACTCAAAAACTAGGTGTTTTCAACACCTTAGCCACTCGGGCACTGAGAGTTTTTGATGAATATCACCTTGGTGATGAAAAGGCTCACCTCCTTAAGGTCTTTATTAAGAATGGTTATAGTAAGTCCCAAGGTCGTAGAGCTTTCCTTAATGCGGAAAGAGGTCCTAAGATGAGGATTGATCCCAAGGATCGATCTTCCGGAGTTCATCTTCCTTTTATTTAGGGGACCACGGATAAAATTGCTAGGATCTTGAAAAAGCATAATATTCCTTCTTCTTTTAGACCCCTTCGCACTATTTGAAGTTCTCTTCATTCGGCCAAGGACCCTGTTAACCCTAAGGATGGGAAGGGTGTTTATATTATTCCCTGTTCCTGTGGGACTCCTTATATTGGTGAGACTAGTTGGTTAATAAATCAAAGGATTTGTGAGCATGTTGCAGACATCAAGCATGGAAGGTCTCGCTCCTCCGCTTTGGCAGAATATGCAGAAAAAACCAATCATCACATTTGCATAGAAGAGGGAAGGGTCATCGCTAGGATTGACCACTTTCATCATCAGAGATTTAGAGAGGCCTTAGAGATCGAAAAAACCCTGTCAATCTGAATAGAGACAATGTTAGGGTCCCACCCTAACCCCCTTATTTATGTCAGGGGATCACGTCATAGTCAAGAGTCAATAAAGCCCATATTAATATTTGTAAGTGGTTAACCCGCAATTAATGACGGGACCACAGTTAGTTGCAAATGGGCGGTAGTATTAGATAGATGGTAAATGGGCGGTAGTATTAGATAGATGGTACTAATAAAACCCACGGTATTGGCCCGTGGTATTGCATGTATGAGTCATATATAAAGGATAGAGACTCCCTGCGAGGAGTATTGTGTCTTGTTTTGTGATCGAGCTCTGCTCTATTGGAGGTTGCCCCCTCGAAGAGGCCTGTGAACATTTCTCTCTGAATAATAAAATCATTGTTATTCTGTGTTCTGGGTATATTTTCTTCGCATATTCTGTGTTCTCGGTATCTTTTCTTCGCAAATTCTATGTTTGGGTATTGCCTTGCAGGTTACGAGCATAACAAGTGGTATCAGAGCACTTTCCAGGGCTCGGTGGGATCTCCAAATTTTAGCAAATTTTTTTTTGGCTAGAGACGTGTTCCGGCATCTTTAAACCACGGGATCTGTCGTTAAGCGCATAAACCTGCGGATTTGGGGAGGCATGCACGCAGGAAATACAATAGGTGGTCACGTCTGTTGGACTCCCTTGTAACCCCTGTGGGTACCCCTTCGAGTAGTAGCGCATTAGACAGAACCGCGCACGGACTGTCTTCCACGTACCCTCTGGGTATATAGGAAGCCCCCTAGCTCCCTTGAAACCTCGCCATAGATAAACCTTCGGCCGTCTTGTGGCTACAGTACACCGAGAACAGCACTCTGAGAGATTACTCGCCCGTACGATAGGGTAGTCGGGTTGTACGGCTAAGGGTACGGTCGATCCTCCTTAGTTAGAGCCCTGAAACATTGGGTCGAGTACTACTGTCAGACCCTTATGTATATTGCGATCTGTAGCACCTGACACTCCCCAAGACCATAGTTCCCTTTCGATCGGGGGATCACACATCATCTATTCCAGATCAGTAGCAGTAGTTGTTCCACCATTCAAATCTCTCAGATCCACCAGATCGGATATTCCAGATCAGCAGCAGCAGTTGTTCCACCATTCAGATCTCTCAGACCCACCAGATCGGATATTCCAGATCAGCAGCAGCAGTTGTTCCACCATTCAGATCTTCCAGATCCACCAGATCGGAGTAGTTGTGAAGGGTTCCTGTACCTGGATATAATTTTCGCAGGACTTTTGGTGGCATTGACATTTTGAGGATTTGGCGACTGCAGTATTGATCAGGAAGGAGTAAAACTCCGTTAGGAGTTTTCCAAAAAAAAAAAAAAAGAGTCTGAGATCTTCCGAAGTGCTTATTTGTGATCTAGCCCATCAGCATCAGGACAACGAGCTGAGCACGGTGGTACCATTCAGTTTCTTAGAAAAAAAAATTTAGCGGTCCCAATTTTTCATCAAGTTGGTGTATGGTAGAAACTAGAGCTCAAGCAATGGCCAATGAAAGACTAGACAAACTGGAAACAGATATGAACGAGCTCAAAAATACGCTTGATGGACTAGCGAGCATGGTATGGCAAGCACTCGATAAGGGCAAGGAGCCAGCTCTTGAGGAACCCTATAATGACCATATACACCATGAGGGTGAGTCTAGCCACTCTCCTCACGTCTGGCACACCCATCCACCACCTCCCAAGTTGGATAGTCAGCGACCTCCCAAGTTGGATATGCAGAAATTTGATGGTTCTAACCCGTCCGCATGGCTAGCACAAATGAACCAGTATTTCAAATTGAATCGTCTCCAAGATGATTGGACTAAGATTGGAGTGGCGACCATGTACTTGGACAATGAACGATGGCAATGGGCGGAATGGCATCAACGTCGCAATGCACCTTTTTCGAGTTGGGCCCAATTTGCCAAAGCTCTTCAAGATCGCTTTGAACAGGGAGACTCCTTTTTGGGCCGTCTCACTAAGCTCCGACAGACGGGTACAGTGGATGAATATATCACCGCTTTTGAAGCCTTAGCCTTCCGCACTCAGCATCTCTCAGATGAGTTCTACACGGAATGTTTTATCAGTGGTCTTAAAGAAGCCATCAAAGCTCAAGTTCTACTCCACCACCCTCCCACATGGATGGAGGCTTGCCAGGTAGCCCGTAAGGTGGAACGTGCCATATCAGCCCAATACAGCCGCCCCAATTTCCCCACTAAAGGTCGTTCCCCACAAGCTCACACCACGACTCAGACACTTAAGGTCCAAAAGGTGTCACCTCAGGAAATGGCCGAAAGAAGGAAGCAAGGACTATGTTACTACTGTGATGAAAAATATTCCCCTGGTCATAAATGCAAAGAGCCCAAGTTTTTTCAAATAGATGCCACTGACTACAGCTCCACCGAGGAAGATCCACCTCTTGAGGAATCGGAGGCGATCGAAGAAGACAGCCAAAAGGAGATTGTATCTGACGACCCAGTTATTTCGCTCAATGCGTTGGTAGGAATCTCTTCCCCTCAAACTCTCAAAATCAGGGGTTTTCTTAAACATCGCCCAGTAATAGTCCTGATTGATAGTGGAAGTACCCATAATTTCATCCATCAAAAAATCGCCGAAGCAGCACACTATTTTGTAAGGGCAGTTTCTAATTTCCAAGTCCAAATTGCAGATGGGGGCACAATGAAATGTGAAGGCCGCTGTGAAAATGTCAAACTTCAAATGGGGTATTATCAATTGAAAACCCACATGTTTGCCATACACATGGGGGGATGCGACATTGTCCTAGGTGCTGAATGGCTCCGCACCCTTGGGCCAATCACAATGGATTTCCAGGAGTTATATATGAGTTTTAAGCAGAACAACTCCACACATACCCTCCGTGGCCTCCAGGTGGGAGCCCCCTCGGTCATCAGCTCACATCGGATGGAAAAATTGTTAAAAAAGGGCCATCATGGAGTGGTAGCGCAATTTAATGCCATCCAGGTAGTCGAAACCAGACCTCTGCCAATTCATCCTGAGATGCAACAGATTTTAAATACCCATCGGACGGTCTTTGACAAGCCTCATGAGCTTCCACCCTCGCGAGGAGAACATGATCATAGCATCACCTTGGTTCCAGGGGCTCAACCCCCAAATGTGCGGCCATACCGATATCCGTTCACTCAAAAGAATGAAATAGAAAAAATCATCAAGGAATTGTTGGAAGCAGGTGTCATTCGTCCAAGCATTAGTCCTTATTCATCCCCAGTGGTCATGGTCCTCAAGAAAGATGGGGAGTGGAGGATGTGTCCCGACTTCAGGGCCCTCAACAAGTTGACAGTCAAAGATAAATTTCCCATTCCGGTGGTTGACGATTTGCTGGACGAACTCAATGGGGCTCAATTCTTCACCAAGTTGGATCTTCGCTCCGGCTACCACCAAATTCGCATGAAGGAAGTCGACATTCCCAAGATGGCTTTCAGAACTCATGAAGGCCATTATGAGTTCCTGGTCATGCCATTTGGTCTCTGTAATGCCCCTTCTACTTTTCAGAGTCTTATGAATCACATCCTCAAACCATATCTCAGAAAATTTGTTCTTGTCTTCTTCGATGACATTCTCATCTATAGTGGCACCTGGGCGGCACATCTTCAGCATGTAGATCTACTCTTGCAACTGCTCCGCAAGCATAAATTATTTGTCAAAATTTCTAAGTGTGCGTTTGGCATGGAAGAAGTTGAGTATTTGGGCCACATTGTGGGGCGTGAAGGTGTTAAGGTGGACCCCAAAAAGATCCAGGCAATGCAAGATGGCCTCAACCTAAGACCTTGAAGAGCTTGAGAGGATTTTTGGGTCTCACAGGCTATTATCGTAAATTTGTCCGCAACTATGGCCACATAGCGAAGCCCCTCACTCAACTCCTAAAGAAAAATTCCTTCTTCTGGACCGAGGAAGCACAACAGGCATTTACCGCGCTCAAAAACGCCATGTGTACCACTCCAGTCTTAGCACTACCTGACTTCACCAAATCCTTTGTCATTGAAAGTGATGCTTCAGGTACAGGTATTGGGGCAGTCTTAATGCAGGAAGGGCGACCATTGGCCTTCACAAGCCAACAACTCAGTGGGAGGAATCTGGGCCAATCTACCTATGAGAAGGAAATGATGGCCATCTTACATGCAGTCGAGACCTGGCGACCTTACTTATTGGGGCGACGTTTCCAAATCCGCACAGATCATCACAGTCTTAAATATTTTTTGGAGCAACGCCTATCCTCCCCACAACAAAACAAATGGTTAGCCAAAATGCTGGGATATGATTATGAGATCATTTACAAGAAAGGGAAAGACAACAGGGTAGCAGATGCATTATCGCGCCAATTTGAGGAGGAAAGTACTCTGCTCGCAATTGCCCTTCCCATTCCAAACTGGATTGAAGAGGCTCGCAGGGAATGGTTTTCACACCCAGGGCTCTCCCAACTCATTTCTCAATTGCAGGTAGATCCTAATTCCAGCACGGGCTACTCGTGGCAGAATGATATTCTTCGCTACAAGGACAGAGTCCTCATATCACCAACATCTACCCTCAAAAGTCACCTTTTGGCAGAATTGCACTCATCTCCCATTGCAGGACATTCGGGCTTTCAGAAGACGTATGCTCGCACCAGAAGATCATTCTTTTGGACAGGCATGAAAAAGGACGTCCTTACTTTCGTAGCCGAATGTGATGTCTGTCAACGCCACAAAGGGGAAACCGTCAACACACCAGGCACCTTACAACCATTGCCCATTCCGGCCTCAATTTGGACGGAGGTTTCTATGGATTTCATTACAGGTCTTCCAAAGTCAGGAAACAAGTCAGTCATCATGGTGGTTGTGGACCGACTGTCGAAGTATGCTCATTTCTGTGCCCTACCCCACCCGTTTACACCAACCTTGGTTGCTCAAACTTTCATGGATCAGATCTTCAAATTACATGGCATGCCCACTTCAATAGTGTCCGACCGCGACCCGATCTTCACCAGCAATTTTTGGCAGGAACTCTTCAGACTACAAGGCACTCAACTCAAACTCAGTACTTCATATCATCCGCAAACAGATGGTCAAACCGAAGCTGTCAACAAATGTCTAGAAACCTACCTTAGATGTTTCACTTCAGAGAAGCAACACCTTTGGGCACAGTGGTTACCTCTGGCTGAATGGTGGTATAACACCAACTATCATGCTACCACCAAAATGACTCCCTATGAAGCAGTATATGGTCAACTTCCGCCTTCCCCTACTTCTTATCTCAAGGGATGCTCCAAAGTACAAGCAGTGGATCAACTCCTACAACACCGCGCAACCATGCTCGCCCACCTTCGCGAGAATCTTCATCAAGCTCAGAACCGCATGAAGCAACAGGCCGACCAACATCGCTCAGAGCGCCAATTTCAAGAAGGGGATCAGGTCTTTTTGAGGCTGCAACCATATAAGCAAACATCACTCAAAGATAAGGGTTGTCAAAAGCTCGCTCCAAAATTCTACGGACCATACCAAGTACTTCAGCGCATTGGAGAAGTAGCTTACAAGTTGGCTTTGCCACCTACGGCAAAAATCCATCCAGTTTTCCATGTATCGTGCCTCAAGAAAGTGATTGGGAACAATTGCCGAGTTCAAACCAGTCTACCTGAGTTAGACGAAGAAGGGTCAATCTGGCTTCAACCTGAACAGGTTCTAGACACCCGAGACAAGCACCTGCGCGGCTGCATGATTAAGGAGGTCCTCGTCAAATGGAAAGACACCTCGCTGGAAGATGCAACTTGGGAACCAGCCACTATTCTTCAGCAGTTTCCGCAGCTTCAGCCTTGAGGACAAGGCTAGTCTTAAGGGGGAGGGCATGTTAGGGTCCCACCCTAACCCCCTTATTTATGTCAGGGGATCACGTCATAGTCAAGAGTCAATAAAGCCCATATTAATATTTGTAAGTGGTTAACCCGCAATTAATGACGGGACCACAGTTAGTTGCAAATGGGCGGTAGTATTAGATAGATGGTACTAATAAAACCCACGGTATTGGCCCATGGTATTGCATGTATGAGTCATATATAAAGGATAGAGACTCCCTGCGAGGAGTATTGTGTCTTGTTTTGTGATCGAGCTCTGCTCTATTGGAGGTTGCCCCCTCGAAGAGGCCTGTGAACATTTCTCTCTGAATAATAAAATCATTGCTATTCTGTGTTCTGGGTATATTTTCTTCGCATATTCTGTGTTCTCGGTATCTTTTCTTCGCAAATTCTATGTTTGGGTATTGCCTTGCAGGTTAAGAGCATAACAGACAATGGTTGGAGTATCAACAGGTGTTGGATCCCTGCTCTTTCTTCCTAGAATTTTTCGTGTTTTCCTGGTTATCTTCTTATTCTTTCCTTATTAGTATTATTTATCTATCTATTAGAATTCTAATTCTTATTAATAGTATCTCCATAAATGTATTTCTTATTATTTTTTATTATTTATTTTTCTATTAGAATATTAATTCTTATTAATATTATAGCTCCATAATAATATATTTTCTCAGTTATACTTCTATAAAATCGATTTTTATTATAATACACATATAATTTAATTTAATAACATTAACATTAAAATGAGATTATTCTATTAATTTTATATAAAAAATATTTTAACTTAATTCAAAAATAATATTAATTATTAATTAAAATTATTTTTAATTCTTGGTCAAAGCTTATTTAGTTATTTCAGTGTTTCAGTCAAACTAGCTCTCATCATCTATTTATTTTATTGCTTAGATCTGATTCCTCATCTTATCCTAACTATGGATCATACAAATGTGTCAGGATTTTATTTTATCTGATTTTTACACAAAATAATGTTACAAAAAATTTCTATATTATTTTCTACGAGATTTTATTTTAGGTGATTTTTATGGAAAATACCTTTACAAAAGATTTCTGTATTATTTTCTTCGTCATCATGTGGCCCCACGATAGGCCCGATGTATGGTTTTTGATGTTAACATTCATTGTGTGTTTATTAAAATGACAGGTTGATACGATTTTCGATTTATTATAAAGTGATTTTGGATTTAATAGAGAAAGATTTAATTCTCTGTTTACTAAAATGATTGGTTGATAGGTTTTTGGAGTTATTCTGAGTAAGATTTGAAATTAATAGAATAATTTTAATAATAATTTGAAGTATATTTAATTATTCTCCTCTTGAAAAGATAACCATAAAAATCACATATAGTATAATGACATTGAAATCACATAAAGCATGATTATTTGCTTCCGACAAAAGTTGATATGCACGTGATTGTTATTATTGTTATTATTAGGCTTCATTTATTTTTTTATTATTATTATCATGTAATTATTTTATTATTATTATTATGTAATTATAGAAAAAAACGTAGTGTTAATGACCAATTAATTAAAATATAATTTTTTAATATTTCAAAAAAAATTATAATAATTTATTATTTTGCTGTGTTTTTTATATGATGTAAATGATTAATATTATTTATATAGGTATATACATTTAAATATTATGTAAAGAGTTGATTTGCATTTATTAAATTTTGTTATTATAAAATTTAAATCTGTGAATGGAATATTGAAGAATAATTAGGAAATAGAGTTTCATTTTTTAAATTTTATTAGGTTTATTTTTAAAAGAAAGTTTTAAAATTATAAATAATCATCAATGGGTATTTTAAATTAAAAGGATTTATAGGATATTTTTTGGTAGGGGATGTGTAAAGAGTGAACATGTTATGGGTGATGTTTTGTTGAGTAAGAAATCAGTAAGAGAAATATTCTCTTAAAAAGTAGAAATCTACAATGAGGTTACACTTTTGTTGGTTGTTGAGATTGCTCAAATCTTTATATCACATCCTTAAAATGTAGAAATTTAGGATGAGGTCACATCTTTGTTACTAGTTGAGATTGTTCAAATTTTTATATCACATATTTATGGATGTATTAGTTGTTTCTAATTTTGTATATTATTTTATTTTATTGCAAGTTAATTTTATGCATTTATAAAATCTCATAGCTTGGTCCTATATTTAAGGATGAAGGTGTTTCCCAATTTAAGGGTTTTTCTTATAAACTTTGTTTTTTTACTATTTGGGGGCTTTTTTTATTGGATGGTTTTCATCTATATTCATGAAGGAACGAAATGAAATACATTTTTACAATCAAAACACAAAGATACAATGAAACTTGACTTCCATTAATAAATGGAAAATGTTAAAATTGTGTAAATGCAGAATGAAAATAGACTAGTTTTTATGGTGGTAGCTTGTCTCTAAGAAGAGATGTGACGATTATGCGCCTTCGCGAGAGTGAGTTACAATAAGGTCAAAAGGCCCTTTTTAGCGTCAGAAGTAATGAGGAAACCTTAAACATCTAAAAACCTAACCCCAAGAGATGAAAAACCAAAAGACTTATGGGCCCCATTGGGGTTAATTGGTACAACAACTTTCCAGGGCTATAACTTATGCATGCAATATCCATTTGGCGTGCTTGGTAACTCGTTAGAAAGGTCTAATCGAGAATTACACATTTTGAACTGATCCAGATTGCCAGTGGCTATAGGTTAGGTCCCTGCCATGTAAAAAAAAACATCATTTATGGCCTCAAAATAACCCTAGAAGTTTAGGACCCGAAACACTGTACAGAAAAAACTACCAAGATGGAGAATTATGCTTTGAACCAGTGGAGTAGGTGGGTGGCCATCAATATCCACCTAGATAAGGTTTTTTTTTAGAGAATGAGGGTTTCTAAGCTTTTGCAATGACAAGGAAACTAATATCACGACACAATATATATATGACCTTGCACGACGTATATCACCGAGAGAGGATTATGCTTACCCAATTTTATTAAGCTCAACTAACCAATTAGGTATCTTATTTGGCATAATGAGTATCTTCCCTCAAATGAAAATATTCTTATTGGCGTTATACTTCACATTAATCTTAATATATGAAAAAAAACATAATGCAATGATAGAGTATAATGAAGAAATTACTCATTTCTACCTAAAGGATATTAAGAGGTCAAATTGAGCACTTCGATCAAAATCTTTCACATCTCTCCTAATCATAATGCCTTTGAACCTAAAAGATTTACTGCAAAGAAAAGATTGATAGGTGCATAGATTGACAAACAATTATTTTTCCTCAAAATATCCAGGAGATCAGATATCCAAGGGATGGTAATTACAACTTGAAGTAGCTTGTATTTCGAGGATTACAAATAAAAATTAATATACATAAACCACTTCTTCAACAAATGCATGACCACATATTAGATTGAAGAGAAGAGTGGAAGTGGGACCCTTGAACCCATGTTATTTTATTACAATGGTGTATCCTTATTTGAGGATGCCAACACACTTTTTAGCTTACTAAAAATGGGATGAGAAAATATAAACCATTAGAGTTACGTATTGGGGCAAAGGTTCTCTAAAAGGATTTTGTGACACATTTTTCAATATATAATGAAATTAGAGTTACTTTTCAATATTTAATGAATGCATGTGCTTTTTAATAGGTTTACTGAGTGAACCCTCATGAACTAGAAGCATAATCCTTAAGCTTAGAAAGAACACATTGTTGATTAAAGACCAGAATAATCTTAGTTATTACAGTTTTATGGAAAGCAAGTTATTACCTAAAAAAAGGAATAAATGAAATTATCTTGATATGTTCTATGCTTATATAGATCATATTTTGCACATAGACTATTTTATTTGTAAGTTATTAATTATCCATGAATATATCAATGAATAATCACTAAATTAGTGGAGAGGTGTTAGTTACATGCATTAATGACTCACCATTACTTTAATCCAATGGTGTTAGTGTAAAGAGGTATTTGTGTCTTAAAATCAACTTCAAGACACATAAATTTTAGCTATATTTAACTCAGCAACGAGTGTTTCTCTAGGAATGCATCTGAAAAAGGATACTATAGTGTTTCGCTGTTTAACCATCTTTTGTTAAGAAACCAAATCCAGTTAAGCCATCTTCTTTGACTCCATTAGCCCAATGGCCTAAACTGCTCAGTCTTACCCCTCTACTATTGAATCTCACCACCCAAACTCAAACAAAACTCCTAAACTTCACAACTAGCCTAATATCTTTCAAAACCAAGCTAAATCATAAAGAGAGAGCCCTCTCTGGGTACAGATTGGCTAGATTCTGTACCTAAAAGTTGGTTTGTGGTTACCTCGGATCCCTTTCCTCTTCTCAACAACTTCAAGGAAAATATGAGTGATAACACCAATAAAAATATAATATAATAAGATTTTTAACAATGAATATTCACCCCCATTTTACCATGTATATTATTAACTTGTAAATAAGTTATATTACAAATGGCTTATCAATACCATGGGCCAATACTATGTCTTATGAATACCACTTGCCCAAAAACCTTTACTCATCTCAAAATCAAACTATTTTATAAATATTTTATTTTGATTTTGATTTTATTACATTTTTAAATTAAATCTAAAAGAAAAAAGTTATGGGGAGATGTTTTAGTAGTGTAAAAGCATTTACAGATGGGCTCAATTAAAAAATAATAAAAGGTTTAAAGTAATTTCCTAGAGAGACACTCTCCAGCTTAGTATGTAGAGATGTTGTAATGTCCTTTAAACATTTTGACTGGATCAAATTACATAAAACTAAAACTAAAAATAAAATAAAATATAAATTATAAAATTAATAATTATAATTCATTATAATTAATAATAAAACTAATCTAGATCCATCTAAATTATGGATCTACTAAGCCCCAGAGGGATCAAATATCTTGAGATGCAAACCTCTTTTAGAGTGAAAGGAGATTTGATCCCTTGCCCCACCTGGTAGATCCAAAGTTTAGATGGATCTAGGCTTGGATATATATGAAATTCCATCCTCATAAAATATTTAGATATGATGTTGGATGCACTTATAAACATTTAAAGTTATATGTTTATAATATAATTATAAAGTTTGATTAATTAATAAAATTATTAAAATAAATATTAATTAATTTATTATATTATAAAAAAAACTATTTTAAAAGATTATCGATAAAATATAATAATAATAATAATAATCATGGGAGTTTGGATGATCGCTCCAAACAAGGGATTTTCTGCTCTGCTAGGGTTTCTGCATACAACTGACCATGCATCCTCCTGACGAATCAGATCCCCTGATGGTTGGATCTGCTCTCTGAACCAGTTGTCATCCAGCGGTTCTGCTAAATCGTACTGACAACCAAGAGATGAGACCATGAATGGCCCCTCACCTCGGGGTGAGGGGCCACAGTCCTTCAGGGACGCAGTGAATCATAACCCATTTGTTTAAGGACGAACAAACCCGACAAAGGCTACCGCTTCACAAGGTGCAAAAAAATCCCCTACCATGGGAGCGCAGTGGTAAGTGGGAGAAGGGAAAAACCGATGTCTACCACGAGCAACAACCAACCCTAAGTTTTTAATCCCTAACAACCACATGGAGCAAGGCCACTAGTATATGAAATATCATGCTATGATCTACAAATTTCTAGGCATCTGGCCCAAGAAGCAAGACATATTAATGTGGATCCAACACAAATGGGCACCGTGAGAGAAAATTGAGCTTCGACTTTGAGAAAAAGGGTTCTTCACAGTCATCTTTGCAGATCTGGAGGATAAACAATGCATCTTCGAAAATGGGCCATATTTTATGGGTAGTGCGGGGTTGTTCATTAGTACTGGGAGGAACGATATAACCCTGATAAGGAAGAATTCATAGCAGCTCCAATCTAGGTGCGCCTGTCCTCACTATCGAATGACTTTTGGGAGCAGGACATCCTGGAAGGCATTGACAACTCCATTGGACAATTTGTCAAAATGTTTGAAGTTACTAAAACACGTCACCATGCAACCTTTCCCCGGATCTGTGTGCATATGAACATCTCGCAACCATTGCTAGAGTCAATAGAATTAATCTATCATGATACCACGTAGATCCAGCCTCTCAATCATGAAAATATCCGTTTCAAGTGTCGAAGGTGCCATGAGTATGGCCATTTATTCAGAGATTTCCCCCTGAGTATGGTGGAGGAAGCCAAATTTGCCGCTCAACATCGAGATGAAGAAGGGTTCCAACAATTCGGAGGACGTCTTCCACTCCAGAACCCCCCCCCCCCCCCAAGAACCATTACAGCCGCACCCAACATCCGATGAGGTCCAACATGCTCAACCGTCAATGTCCACTAAGGTCCTGAAACCCTCGACAATTCCCAGTCCCAATAACCCTTTTTCCACCCTAGTAACCCTGGATCCTAATCAAGAGCAGATGAGGGAGGAGATACCATCCTCATCTAAGGAGATCTCCCAGTCCATGGAAGTAGACAATCAACCCCTCTCCCTAGGTGAAAATATTGCAACCAAGCGGAAGATGCCAGAACACCCAAAGGATGCTCAAAGGGTTAAAGACATCCTTACCCGCACAAGAAATATCTTAGAAGTAGAGGAGAAGAATAAATGATTAAGCACGGAAGAGCAGAAAATGTTAGAGATATTCAAAGTTTGGATTAAATGAGATGCCAAAGACATACCAGGA
Organism: Pinus tabuliformis; assembly: GCA_031772625.1. NCBI lineage: Eukaryota > Viridiplantae > Streptophyta > Pinopsida > Pinales > Pinaceae > Pinus > Pinus tabuliformis. The sequence continues at coordinate 30,844,612 of CM062804.1, forward strand.
AGCCAGATGTTGCACTTTGGCCATCTCTACTCCCAATGGGCGGCTAGATCAGGTAAACTAGATCCAGATCTACGAGGTACAGGGAAAGACAATAACCCTCTAGCCATCACCATTTTTGAGTTGGGAGGTTCGGAGAAAGGCAAGAAGGGAAGGAAATCGACCAAAGATCTGATCCGTGAAGCTGGGGAATTGTTGTTGAATTCAAGGAATATGGGACAATTGATGGATTACTTTCCCAGATCCACCCCACCTTTTTCATCAAGATCATCTCTTGGAACATGAGGGGCCTCAAAAGCCCAGGTAAGATCAGATCCCTAAAGGAAAATATTGTTAATCATAAGCCCATAATAGCCTTGCTACAAGAAACCAAAATGAATGATAGGAAACTCATTGATAACAGTCAGAGATGCTGGAAGAATAGTCAAGTCATGTCTATAAACGCGATCGGGATCGCGGGAGGTCTAGTTATTCTCTGGGACCCTGACAACGTCATGTTCAATGATTGGGTTGGATCCTAATTCTCCTTTTCGATGACCTTCAGACTGGTAGGAACATAAAATTGGATGAGGCTTACAGTTGTTTATGTCCCCTCCAACCCTCACGAGAAAGGCCTTTTTCTCTCTCAGATGCATGGATTGAGAAGCTCTTGGGAAAAGGAGGATTGGATCTTAGGAGGGGACTTCAACCTGATCCAAAATATGGATGAAAAGAGAGGAGGTGTTCCGAGGTTGAACCCTTCTTCCTCAGAGTTTAACGATGTTATTGAAGAACTACATTTGGTGGATATTCTCCCAAAGCATGGACTCAACACATAGAACAATCAACGAGGAGGGCAGGATCAAGTGGCTAGTCGAATGTATCACTTCCTCCTATTTGAGAAATTTATCCTTCAAGATCCAAATGTAGAAACAAAGATCCTTTCATCCCTCGGCTCAAATCACTGACCGGTCAGTCTAGATATTACTTCCGCGGCTACTCCTCGGTAGAAGCCATTATACTTTGAAAGATTCTTGTTACGACATCCCTGCTTTCTAGAGAAACTAGAACCCTCGTGGACCACTATGGGAAACTCCCTGGGCAACAAGATGCAATCCTTCCAAAAGAAACTCTAGGCGCTGAAGCTCAAAATCAAAACCTGGAACCGGGAAGAGTTTGGGAACATTTTTTAGGAGAAGCACAAACTTGAAGCTCGCCTGAAATACGTGAAGAGGACAATCATAAGGGATGGCCACTTACCAGAATTGGTTGATGTAGAAAGGCTTCTAATCTGAGAAATGGAGGAAAGGAAAGCCCAAGAAGAGATCCTATGGTGCCATAAATCACGAATCCATTGGCCTCGCGAGGGAGAGCGCAACACTAAGTTTTTCCACATGTCCATGATCAACCATCGCCAACGAAATCACATCACCCAACTTCAAGGGTCTTTGGGCAGATGCTACGAACGAAAAGAAGACATAGAAAGGGAACTCATAGCCTATTTTTTTGCCTTATTGCAAGATGAAGGCCATGATGGGTCCAAACCAATTTAGACGATCATGCATCATATCCCGACCCTAGTCATCCCTACTCAAAATGAAGCCTCACTCAGCCCTATCATGCTCGCCGAGGTGGAAGAAGTGGTTAAAGCCTTGCCGACCAATAAATCCCCAGGCCTGGATGGATTCACTACTGAATTTTTCAAAGCGGGCTGGCCTTTCCTGAGTCAAGAGATATGAGATCTAGTGGAGGACTCTCATCGCCTTTGACGTATCTGGTTGGGATTAAACGCCACCTTCCTCACCCTCATCCCCAAATCCCAATATGCCCTAGCCCCCAGTGACTTTAGACCCATCGCCCTCTACAATGTCATCTACAAAATCCTCTCTACAATCTTGGTCAGACGTCTGAAGCCCATTCTCCACCACATCATCAGCTAGGAACAATCGGGTTTTGTAGAAGGTCGTCAAATCCTTGATGGCATTGTCTCGACACATGAGACCATACATTCTATGAAATCCCACAAAACAAAAGGCATGTTGCTCAAACTGGATCTGTCAAAATCATATGATCGGTTGAATTGGGACTATCTACTGGCACTTCTCAAGGCCTTTGGATTTGCAGATGGTTGGATCCATTGGATCAAATCCCTGATTTTCACCCCGTTCTTCTCTATCTTGATTAACGGCTCCCCCTCGACAACCTTCATACCTTCTCATCATTGCAGCAGAAGGTCTGGGAAGGATGATCAAGGTAGCAAAACAACGGAACCTATTAAGAGGCATTCACATACATGGCACCAATGTCTATATGACACACTTGTAGTTCGTGGATAACAACCTCTTATTTGGGAAAGCGACTATAAGAGAAGCGGCCCAACTGAACAATATTATGGTGGACTTCCAGGATGCTTCAGGTATGCTACTAAACAAGGATAAGTCAACTATTTATTTCTTTCACACTCCTCGACCAATCCAAGCTTGTCTAGCCCATGCCCTGGGTTTTACAATCAGATCTCTCCCTTAAAAATATTTGGGGGTCCCCCTCATATTTAACCCCCTTCGCATTCCCCCCTGGAAAGATCTCTACACTAAGCTCTCTAAGAAGTTAACGACCTAGACCTTCCATACTTAACCTGGCTGGAAGGGCCACCCTTATGAATTCAGTATTGCAAGCTATGTTGTTATATCAACTATCCGCCCTCCCTGCTCCTAAAAGTATCTATGCATAATTATCCACCACGTTCAGGAAATTCCTTGGAGTGGTTCATCCATGGACCGGAAATGGCTATTAGTAGATTGGCATAAAATTTGTCTCCCCAAGGCCATGGGAGGGCTTAGTTTACGAGATCCAACCGTCTTAAGCAACACCCTCAGAGCAAAGCTCTAGTGGAGGTGGCTTCAAGGGGGAGAGAGATTTGGAAGGCAATCTGGTCTCAAAAATATGGGCAAGGGAAATCACAGGAAGCCCTCCTTCGTGCACCTCGTCCGAGCACTGGATCTGTGATATGGAACCGGGGCTAATAACAATAGCGATATGATACGAGATAACTTCTTTTGAGAAGTAAGAAATGGGAAATCCTCCCTATTCTGGAAGGACTCCTGGTAGTAACTCCCTCGACTCGATCAAGAACAATCTCTATATGACCTCATGCCCATCTTCCACTCAATCCCTGCCCTTCGAGTGGCGGACTACTGGATCAAAGGGGATTCATCTCTCACAACGACGGGTCCACATAACCCAGGAGGTGGAAAAACACAGATGGGGCTGCTCTACATCAAGAACCTTTTTATTAAAAGAATCCTATCTCATCCGGGCCAATGGCCGCACACAATTGGATCACCTCTTTTGGCAGCATATCTGGAGAATCAATTTGTGGCCCAAGGTTGCTCACTTCCTCTGGCTTGTGGGTCACAAGTGGGTATTAACCTGGGATAGACTTTAGAAGCGAGGATTTATTGGCCCATCGATGTGCCGCCTATGCAAGCAAGCATAAGAATCCCTTCATTTCTTTAGGAGTTGCCACATAACATGCAAAGTTTGGAATCAAGCTTCCAATCTCTTTGGCCCAATAGCTCATCACCTTGAAGACATCTGAGAACTCCTTGACAATTGGCCAATTAACCAGTTCTCCAATTTAGTGGTGAACCGTGCGTGGTGGCTCATGTTGGGAATAATTTTGTGGAACACCTGGAAGGAGAGGAATCGGGCCCTGTTCAGTAGACAAATTCCTTCTAACGTGCACATATGGAGCCTAACGACATCCAACATTCAGGAATCCATCCTTTCTAACAAATGGTCACCTGATGACTAGGACCCAGACCCCCCCGAAGCCCAGATATTAGCCCATCTAAAGCTCTCGTTTGACATTATTTATCCCAACACGCCTACCCTACGATATCCCACTGCCTGATCCATCTCTTCATTTCTCCCTCCTATGGATGGCTACCTTTAGATTAACTTCGACGGGGCTTCCAAGGGTAATCTCTATGTGGCAGGCTTCTGAGGCATCATTTGAGACTCTATTGGCTCCCTAAGGGCAGTTTATTCATGCTTTTGTGGTCAACAAACAATGTGGCTGAACTGACAGGACTGGATGTGGGCATGAGCTTGGCCTCCCACCTACACTACAGAAGGATCAAAATAGTGGGGGACTTACACCTCATTATAGACATGGTTCAGAGGATCATCAACGACTCTACCCCCCAGAAAGTGGTCAAAATCTAAAGATTGGAATCTCAACTTTCTCGCATTCAGCACGCCTTGACCTAGTTCGAGTACTTCAACACTAGCCATGTACTTCGAGAAGGCAATACAGTAGCAGACTGGCTGGCTAATCGTGGTGTGAACCCTCTGCATAAAGATTTCAGGGTGGCCTGGTCAGACATTTGAACCAAAGTTGATCTAGACCCTAAGAAAATGTAGACTCTCCAAGACTTGATAAACAAAGATTCAAAAGTCACCGATGGGGGTGACCAAGCTACGAGACAGTTGTCGGTGCGTTGGAGTGTGGAGCTCGTTGGGTCTCCATGCGTAGTATGACTACCTTAAAGGGTCATTGGGATCTGGTCTGGACTCCCGCGAGCATTACATAATGTGTAGCGTAGGTAGGCGAGTGGCCATTTGTAGTTGTTGGGTGATGAGGAGGGAGTGTTGGGTGAGACAAAGTAGTGGGGTATTGGCATCTTGACTTAGGTTGTGGCTTGGGGTGACAGTGCAGGACGAGCTCGGAGCAGGAAGACGTGCTGGGGACTGGAACCTGCAGTCAATTTTGTCATGGGATCTGGGGGAGAATCGGAGTAGCAGGTGCGATGAGGGATACTGTTTCGAGGTTGGAGAGTGTGGGTGTCGTGCATTCGTTTTCACTTCCTCACTCTGGTTCTATCTCTGGGTAGGGCTTGCTCCTCTAAAGAGGCAGTGTTCTGGAGAATTTGGGTCTTGGTATAATCCTTCGAGCGGCTCGTCCACTTCAGAGACTGGTGACAAGCCCCCTTGTTCGCCGACAGATAGTGGAAAGGGATACGAGAATGGCACCAGCTATTTAGGGTTCCCTGACGTCGATGTGGCAAGAAATGTGTTTTTGTATTTGGTTCATATCCAGCATGTGTGGTGGGTTGTACGGGACAACCAGACTCATCCCTGCGGTGGTGCAATGGTGGTGGAGGTGCAGGCTATATGCTGAGATAGAGAGGACATGCTCGTAGAGGGGGAGTTGGCCACCGCATGGAAGATCGTCCGCAACAGGGAGTTCCCAGCTTGAGCTCAGAGTTGACTGAGAGTTTCCATTCTGATTTTGATGTAGCCATGTCCCCAGGTCGCTCCCCGGGCCACGTTGAGGCTTCGGTCACCTTGGTCTCCATAGCGGCCCAAGCTAGTATAAAAATACAACTTTCACTATTTCACTAAAATATCATAAAACATTGATTTCTCATTATCATAACAATAAAACATTTTAATATATTTACTTAATTTTTTCACACATATATAAATAATTATTTTAATGATAAAATAATATTTAAAAAAGTAATTATAAATATTTCAAACTTAATTTAAATAATTTAAATTCATATAAAAAAATTATAAATCACATCCATTTAGTACAACTTCAGAAATCACATCCGAGCTCCGGGCTATGTGACTACCAAGGGGCTCTCTACATTTTGAGACAGCCGAAGATAAAGAGCGCGTGTAGCACTGGAAAAATCTAAGTCTTAACATTGTAGCGCTCCCCATTCAGACATTGCTTGATTTATATCAGGGAGTCACTGATGAACTGAAGATACAGGAACAACATGCTCTGTTGGTGATTAAATAAGTAAAAGATGATAACCGAGAGATGTTCGAGACCAAGAATCATACCATCATGGAGTGTGATCAGGCAAATGTGCACAGGTGGCAACAAGAAGCGACCATCACCAAAGCATGCAGTGAGCTATTGGAGCTCCAGATCCTGACTGAGGTAGCACCAGAAGAGAAGGTTTATAAGCTTGCGACAACAGTAAAAGACTCCAAGACGCAAGTTGACAAAGTGAAATTTGAGCTGGAAATGCTAATTGTAGAGTTGCAGATGAGGCTGGAGTTGGAAACTCCCCTAGAGGTTAGCGAATAGCGCCCAACGAACATCAAGGCTGCCATGGAAGATATAGAGCCTATAGCCAAGGACTGTAGTCATACCTTTGAAGACACTATGGAGGTATAGACCTCATTGTAGGAGGACCCACATGTGTAGAAGGTTCAAGCAAAGGTCTACGTCATGCAACAAAAATTCGATGAGATCAAAGTGACGATGCAGACCCTAGCACCTGTGCAACAATTTTCCCGTCTCTAGGAGGCCAAGTTTTTTCAGGGACAGATTGATGAGTTGCGGCGAAAAGAGAAGATCATTTCAATAGGGACGCAACCATGGGCTGAGGAATCCATTCAACTCTCACAAACAGTGGAGAACAAGCTGAAGAACCTTCGATAGACGCAATGAACCATCGATTTGGAAACAACAGGGTCGACGATAGAAAAGCTGGTAGAGGAAGTACGACAAACCGCCACACAGTGCGTAGAGACATTTCACCCTTTGAAGGATGCGTACATCAGTCTCAAAGCAAAGATTCAGGACATACCAACTGAGTGACTCGGGACGAGTCACATTTTTGTGTTGGGGGCCTGTTGGGTAGGGTCCCCCTAGGTCAAAGTTTTTTAAAGTTTTGTGAAAGTTTTGTTAAAGTTTTGTAAAGAACCCACATTTTGAGGAGCGAAAAGTGCTTCGAACAGTGTTTTAGGAGTAATAGGGGCTTTAGGGTGGGTCAAAACCCCTTATTTTATAAAGGGTTGGGATTAATTTGAATGTTTTAAGTTTTGCCCATGGTTTGTGGACCATGGTATTGTAAGGGAAAAGGATATATAAAGGGTTGTCTTAGTAAGTCAAAGGCATTCATGTTATGTTACAATTTTGATTGTGTAATTTTTATATCTTTCTGTATTCGGGTGAAGGGGAGTGCTCTTGCAACTGTGTGCCTAGGGTAAGAAGATTATAACTATGAAGATCTTAATTTAATAAAGAATATTTTTAAGGAAGATCCGTGTGCTACCTTTTGTACCTTATTTTATGCAATTACTGTTTACTTCTATGTTGTGCAAGTAAAAGATAGTTCAGAATTGATGTACGAATGTTGTTATAGTTAATTACAGTTAACATCCATTGATTTATGGATAGTAGATAGAGTTTAGATCCACGAGAAGCCCATTTGTATGAATAGATTAGATTCGGTATAATCCTAAGTAAGACCACATAATGTAGATATAGATCTAAGACTAAGTCAAAATCCACACTCCATAACCTTCTAGATGCGGAAGCCTGGTTCCAACATCCCCCAATATTGCCTCGGGTGAGACTGCGGTATGTGTGAGTAGGTCCTTGCAGAAAGGGTCTATGGTATAGGGTTTTGTTGGTTAGCGCAACTAACTTTGAACTTGGGTCTGAGCCCCTCAAGCCAACAGATCTTTGTTTTGTCTAACTCTGCCTGTGACTTCATCATCTTTGGAAAGTGAAGCACAGCTCCCTTGTACCTCACTGTCCATTCTTGCACATGTGTGATAGCAGCATGTATGTCCTTTGAGATTTTTGACAATCCTTCTACTCTACTGATGAAAGCCATATATATAGACAACTGCCTTATGCATGGTGAAAAATCCATCATAGAGTTTCTGCGTGGTGGCCTCAAGAGTTGATACTTCAGTAAGTATCGCTTTCCTCATCTTTGCCATTGCGGAACTTGCAGATTGTTTTTCCTTTCACCTGGCCGCCTGTAAGTTCTTTGGCATCTATTCATTCTATGCTAATAGGAACTTGACATTTGAGCTCGTGGCTCATGCATAAGCCAAGGTGGCATCGACCATGGAAACTAGATGTTTTCTGACATCTGGAACAATCACCCTTTCCTTAATGAAAGCAGGTGACATGTGATCATCTGGGAAATCCTTTCTTTGTGTCTGTACAATCTTCCTCTGCAACTCGTCCAATGATATGTTGTACACATCCATCACCAGATCATCATCAAGGAGAACAACTTCTCCTTTCTCGCACAAGACTGGTTCTAACACTAGAGGTGGTGGAGACTAAGGGGTGACCTCGAGTGCATGCGGCATGAGGTTAGTGTCTTGATCCCGTGGTTTTTCCACCAACTCCATGTCTTTCACTTCAATCAATTGCTCAATTTGTTGAGAAAGTTCTCGATCCTGCATCTTCTCACCCTCTTCTTCAACTGCTGGTTGTTCCGACTCCCCAACCTGTATGGGTGTTGTTTTCTATGTCATCGCACCTTACCTTTCATCTTCTTCTAGTTTGTGCTTCTCTTCCCTCTCTCTCCTTCTTAGCTTCTACTCTTCCTTCAACTTCTTCTCCATTTCCTGCAACTTCCTTTCTGCTTCCTCCAGCGTTTTCTTTTATTTCTTCGTTCGCTCTGCCCTCTTTATGTGTTGTTTCCTCTTTGCCTCTATTGCCAAAGTTGTTTTCTCAATGAGAGGATCTTCTTTGAACTTGTAGCTTTTCTCAACCTATGGGATCTCGACAATCTTCCTCTTACCCTTGTCCTGCGCTGGCTTACTACTTATTGTTGCTGTTGTTGTTGCTTCCTGCGGTGCTGCAACCTGCAGAGCATCTTTCCATGTTGTGGCTATAATGACTAGTTCATTGATCTTGGAGTAGTTGTAACAATACCTCCAAGGGTCCTCCTCTGCCCAATGACATGTCTCGTGGATCCATGGATAGTACACCTTCGCACAGTGGTTCTTGCAAATATCGTGGGGATCATACAGATTGAAGTCTTTGGTGCCAAACTCAAACTTCATTATCTCCTTAGCTTCGAAATACACATCTTTCAAGCTCTTAATGTCATACAATCCGATCCGCAAAGGAAGGGTGGGCCATGGTGCCTTCTTCTTCCTGTGCAGCCCTACTAATAACCCTATGGAGAAGTGATATGTGACCACTTGTATGACTAGCTTTTCCATAGCATACCTTGGTAGAACATATAGAGGCTTCTCTTCACCAAATACTCTAATGAAGGTTCCCCTGAGTGAGGCATAATCTTATACAATCCGATCCATAAAGGGCGGGCGGGCCCTGGTGCCTTCTTCTTCCTGTGTAGCCCTGCTGATAACCATGTGGAGAGGTGATATGCGACCTCTTGCATGACCAGCTTGTCCATGGCATACCTTGGGAGAACATGCGGAGGCTTCTCTCTACTAAATACTCCGATGAAGGTGCCACCGAGTGAGGCATACCAATATACAATGTTAAGTATTACCTCCATCGCTTCTTGGGACATGCAAGGTGGATCCTGCTCAAAGGTCAACTTATACAACGAGATGATGAAATGGTTAGCTAGCCTCACCATAACTCCTTGGTAGCTGCATTTAGAAAGCAACTTGCAGTGAATGTTGACGGCATTCTCTTTTGGTGTCCATTTCTAACCCATGCCAAGAAACTAATGTTCAGCACAAATTGCATCAAGTAAATACGCAGACTTGTAGAATCTTGCTTGCTCATCCTTGGGCGGATTCTGAGCGTTAGTCACATGGATTTGCAACTGAGCAACAAACAAATCCAACGATTTGAATGGCCTTCCATCATTCACCAACTGGTCCAACACAACCACCCACTTTTCTGAAAAGGTCTCCATGCTCTCTTGACCACATAATCGACATGCAAAGATGATCAAGAACTGGTATGCCTTTTTGAGTGACTTTGTCTTGTAAACATGAGTGGGTTTCACTCTAAATTTTGATGACTCTTTCACCCAACTCTTTATAATATCTCTGGTGTTCACAAAGTTGTGGGTGGCATAGAAAAGTGAATCCATGCAGTTCACCAACTGAGGTAAATGATACATCTGCTGATAGTTCTCCGCCCTGAAGTTGGCAAGTTGTATCCCACTGGCACTGCTCAATGCCATAGTATTTGGATATGTGTGTGAGACAATCCAGTGGATGATTTTCGCACCTGGGAATGCATGGTACCTGCATGAAACCTTATGTAATCCTGACCGGTGGACACTAATATAAACCTGCTAATCCTCTAGATGTCCCTTGAAGTCCACTGCAAAGATATCCTTGATTTCCAACCATGTTAACTTCATGTCCTTCTCAATGAACAACTGATTTTCTACATAAACTGACACATTCACTAACACCTGCTCAACTGCTTGCCCAATGCTACTCTCGAAAGTATCCTTTGAAGCAGCTCCCTTGGAAGCCATGTTACCTGTAACTACTGGAGAGTTGCTCAACAACTGTTGTGCTTGGAGATAGCGAGGACACTCACGACATGCAAATGTTAGCTTGAAACAAAATCACTTCAAGAACAGACCAAACAACAAACTGGGCAATTATTGGGAAGGATTGTGCAATCCTGGCTCTCAGAGGTGATTGAATGCCAGCTGGTTCTCCACATTGCGCAATCCTAGCTTCCAGTGGGAGGGATTGCTGACTGGAACTCACAATGCGCAATTTAGCCAGACCTAGGCCAGGTGAGACTACGCATTGCACAATCCCAGTGGCCAAGGCTTAGGACTGGCTCCTAGAACTACGTAATTCACAATTGGAGCCAAGCCTTGGCAGCCTCTGTGCAATTTCTGGAGCCAAGGCAGAGCCTTGAGATCCATAAATGCGAAGTGCATGCTGGGGAGGAGCAAGATTCGGGCCGAGGAACCCCAAATTTTTCTAATGGGAGCTTGAAAATGAACATATCTGAAGGAGGGGATTGATGGTGGGTGCAGATCTGAGTGAGTGATTATGCATACAAATCAAACGAGTTTAGGAATCAATCAAACTGAAGAACAATGAAGCATGTGGAGAGAGTCACTGCAACGACAAATGTTAGTGCAAAAACTAGGTAATGCATGTGACACTTGGGAAAGGAAATGAAAAACTTAAAACAACACTCCTACAAGCTAAAATAAATCAAAACGCCAGTGGTCATGTAATAAAACAGGTAAAACAACACTCTCACAAGCTAAACAAACAAAAGCGACATAAAAAGCAACAAAACACTAGAAAAGCAAGACTTACTTGGAAAAGCAACGATGATCACACTGGAGGTTCCTTGATCTCCTTGGGAATGCCAGAGCTCCAAGATCGAATGTGGAAATGAGATCTACCAGTTTCCATTAAATAGATTTGGTCGATTTAAGGTTTATGACTCGAAGGCAAAAAATCTAGGAAAAAGCGACACTTGGCAGAAATTTCCAGAATAACTCAAGTGTCTCCTCTCGGCTACTAAAAATAGATCCCTATTTTCTAGGGATTATTTTTCATTTTTTGATTTTTTCGGAAAAATCTGCCACGCATTTCCCGAAGATATTGTGCAGTTCCCGGGAGAATTGGGAAACTCACTGGCTCATGCAGCAGGGAACTGCTGAGGGAAAAGCTTCGGTGTAATTTATGGGTTAAGTGGCCCGGGCTGCCTCTCATGCTCTACGTATTTTCCGAGCTGAAGAATTTCTTTCAGTTGGTTCTATGCAATTATGGAGCTGAAGGCTCACTGATAGCTTGGACTTCGCAATTCCCGAGAGCAAGGCTGACTGCCCTCAAGGATTGCGCAGTTTACTAAAGCAAGCCTAAAACTAGTTGAAACCAAGTGAAGAGATCGGCTTGTGGGTTAGATAGTAAAGCAAGTAAGAAAACACAAGTCATAATTCAAAAGATAAAGCTTCATGAAAGCACAAGTACCTGGGTCAGTGCGAGATGAGTTGTTGTGATTTAGGAGGGAGGCTCCAAAACGAAGCATAGGAAAAATTTTGGAGTAGTTGTAGCCGCTACAACAAGAATCTAAAACTCGTTTTCTTAATTGATGTGTCTAAGTAATGACATATACAAATTTTATGAAATTAGAATTTTTATTTTCTTTGTTGGTTTGGCCCACAAGGCTTTGACTATCATTGTTTACATAGAACTTCATAACAAGGTAATCACCAATTGAGCTACCCTAGTGGGCGAAATAAAAATGTATTATTTTTATTAAAGAAATTTTTTTAACTATATTTAAACTAAGTGATAATAGGTACTTTGTAGCTCTTGTTCAAATGTGGGAGTTAATTCATATGTTTCAAAATTCAATAATTAAACTAAGCGGCGCGCTAGCTATGTGGCCTTGTTCAAAAGAGAAATGTTTTGCTTTGTTCGATAAATTACAAAAGATTTCTATTTTTCATATTATTCTTCTTTTGAGTTTAAAAAATAAAACAAGACACACAACTATATATTTGCATATTATTTTTCTTGTTGATTTTTTTACGATGGATGGAGTGTCTTCTCTAAACATTGGACAAAATAAATTTCATACACATTTTTCTTTCGAAAGTTTTCAACAATATCATTCTGTTGTAGCGGCTGCAACCACCCTCCAAAACTTTGGCTCGCATGAAAATTTCAGAGCTTACCTCGGATCCTGCGATCGATTATCCTTGGTCGCTTGTTGGTAAGTTGATTATTTCAAGATCCCCTCCTTGATCTTAAGAGTTGTTCGTGTTCTCATCCATGCAGCATGTGTCATATTTGGGCATAGGGGTTGTTGTTTGCCATGCAAAGGGAATGTTGTCTTGCTTCAAGGGAATTGTATGCATATGAGTGGTTTTCATCAAATAGACATGTTTTAGACTCACCTCACGCACTCACGTCACGAAGGTTGTTGCATCAAGCAAATTATGTCTTATGTATTATAGATGGTTTACGTTGTGTCACTAAGTGTCCGTGTGTGATCACAGTCGAGTCCGATCATGTTTGCATATGTTTCACTAATCTCACACTTAGCCATTTTCCTAAGCAACCTAGCCTCATCCAGCTTCCCGGGACTGTGCACTTTGCTTCTACAACCATCAAGCTTCTTCCCTTGCCTACTGAAACCCCGCAGCCCACAGAGGCCCCAATCAACACTGCTCTCTAGAAATGCGCAGAGCAGTCTAGCTACACTGCACTCAGAAATTGCACAGAGGTGTCCTCCTGGGACAACTATCCCGCAGTAATGTCCTGAGCCTCAAACTGCACAGTGTTGTCTAAGTTATCTTATCTATCTTTCATGCAGAAACTATGTAGACGGGCCTCCTAGGGCCTCATTCCAGCATCCGTTATTGTCTGCTGAAATTGCGTAGATCTACCTCTCAGTGACTACAGGAAAAGGTGACATGCTAAAATCGCTTCCAAGGAGTCGAGGAGAAGGACCAAGGAACTGAGTGATGGAAAATATCAGGACCACATGCAAACTCCATCGGATGCACTATCATCTTCAGGGTAAGTATGGTAAGTAAATAACATCTTCCGAAGCACACCTCTTGTTGAGTTTGCAGGACTGCTTGTCATTGTCATATCATCCTGTCCTTAGTAACATGCATGTCCGCAAAGACGAAAAGTCATCTCATGTGTTTCTTCTACATGTCTTTCTTCTTTTCCACTTGTTCGACCAACTGCCATCTTTCACATGTTGATTGCTATGTCATGCTTGCGACCTCGTTCTGGTGATCTTGAAGGTTGTGTTTGAGTTGTGTTCACCATGTACACATTTATTTCACTCACACACAATGTTGTATGCACTGTCGCGCAAGCGTCGCTGTGGTCATTCAACGATCTATCACAAGTGTCACGTTTGTCGCTCACACCGTCGGTTGGTCACACTGAGTATGTTGTCTTGATGGTTTGAGGCATCTTGTCATCGAGTCATGTTGAGTGTATGTTTGCAAGGTCGCGTATGCACAAGTTCACTTGCTCACACACATAGTCATTTTGCTGAAGTTATGTCGACCAAATCAACCTCCAACAGTTGGACCCTTGCTGAGCTGCATTGCGTAGTTTCAACCCTTAGTGGACATGTAGTGTTGCTCAGAATTGCGCAGAGCTTGAGGCTGTCTCCAAGGCAGCCTGCACTGCCCAATCTTGGAATCAACCGAACTGACTGTCAACAAAAAAATGTAGAAGTTTCTCAGCAAGCCATCTCAATATGTTACTCCTGCAAGCGAATCAACCAACCCTCCAGCTGGTCAACTGGAGAGTTTGACTGGGCAGTGACCCCAGGACTCACTCCCCCAAAAAAGGGCGCAAAAGCTATAGAACTTGCTCGCTCCGCTGATTGAGGCAATTGCATAGACATTTCCGACAGAAATTCATTGTCTGTCCCTGTCTCCCTCAAAAAATTGCGTAGTTTTTCTAGCCATTCACCCAGACAGCCAGTTTGCTGCTCACTCAGAAAACTACGTAGTTTTCATGAGCATTCACCCCAGCTTCCTAGCATCTCGCTCAGCTTAGAAACTACGATGGGATGTTTAGCAGGTCAGACTCCCAGCAATTGCCCAATTTTTTCTAGCAACACTCTCGCAGCCCACTTCCAGCCCCCTGAAAAAATGTGCATTTTTTCCTGGCAAACCTCCTGCACCTCGCTGCTAGCTCTCCAGAGGAATTGTACAGTTTTTTTTGCCTAACACCTCTACTACCTGCACTGTTTCCCTAAAAAAATTACATAGATCTTCCCTCCAGCCGAGCAAGATCCCGTGGACAGTTGTTGCTTATCCGGATTGTCCATCTCAGTCTCCTAGTGACTTCTACGCAATTTTCACTGGCAGTGCCCAGAGCTCGCATCCCAACTTGAAATCTTCCTTGCATAGTTTCACAGCCTTTTCCTCTCTCATGGTCACCTGCATCCAAAAGCGAATGACAATGCATCATGTTAGACTAGGAGATTTATGGATTTGATGTTGTCTCGTCATGAGTGATTGCAGATATAGGTACATGGATGAGACATGGCGCGACGATGAACGGGATGAACAAGGAGAGCACATGTGAGGATATGTGTTCATGAACGTATGAATGAACAAAGCATGCAAGGAGATTTTTTCGCGAACGGACGAACGAACAATGCATGCAAGGATATTTTTTGGCGAATGGACGATGCATGTGAGGAGATTTTTTTGTGAACGGATGAACATGTGAAGTATGCCAAAGTACAAGCGAAGGAGGAACATGCATGTGCAAACATAAAGCGAACACCAAGACCATCGAAGACTTCGCACACCTTGCCATACGGAGATGAAATTATGATACACCAAGAGCACCTCCATCACTTAACAGCACTGCAGCTCGACATGGACACCACCAATAGCATGAACATACCAGCACTGTCGTGTCGAGTCGTGTCATGAGTAATGTCGGCCACATCACTACTATGGGCCATACTGTTGTAAATCAATGTAATGTAACGTGGAAATCCAAGAGACCCACATGTAATCTGAAGAGTCATGTAAAGTTGAAAAGTCATGAAAGTCAAATAGTCATGAGGGAAGTCAGACAGTCACAAGGGTCAGTTTTACCCTTTGGCTATAAATACCCCTCATTTGTACATGCAAAGGACTTTTCACCTTAGCCCCCCCCACATATCCTTGAGAGTCTGTAATCTTTTCTTTGACGAGCGAGTAGTGACTCCAAAGCCCCGCCTATGGGTTTAGTGATGTATGGTGTACAGATGTGTCTTGGAACTTTCACTTAATTCGGAAGCCTGTTAACAAGCCAGCACGTTTTCACACATGTATTGTAATTTTTTGTAAGACTAATCTTGGAACACTTGTAATGCATGTTGCTTTAACTTGTGTTAAAACAATTGAACTAGTCTGGTTGCTCTAATACATATGTTTATGAAAATGTGTTGTATAAGTTGTTAACATTGTCTTGCCCCCATGGGTTGCCTTACAGGACATCAAACAAAACCTTTCCCACAAACTTGCTATAACGATCATCACACTCGCGTGAAATACTCCATTGAGTGTTATACGTGCTATCCCTTCTTGTGTGTTGTGAATGTCGCATCCGTGTGGACTACTCCGCCGGAAGCTGCACACGTCCTGTTGTGTTGTGTGTCTCTGACAGAGTTGGGACTCTTCCCTTTTGACTGGAGACTCACTTCCACCCTCTCCCTCTGTGGTGAAAGAACCTTGACACAAGTAACTCTAGCACTCACGAGGCACGTGAACCTCGTTGTTCAAAGACAAAGCAGACCACTCTCACGTGCTGACAAGCAAGAGCTAAGGCATATATTTAAGATAATGGCAACCAAGCCATCGTATCGGATGGGACTCCTACACCAAATGGTGTGAGGTCTAGTTGGGACTTCATACCGGGGAGATAGCCTGAATGTTGGCGGGTCCAGCACCGTCAACAAATTCTTATTTCCAGAAAAAAGTATAACCACACAAGATATATTTTAGTAAATATTTATGATTCCAATACCTCATTAATTATAATATTAAGGTATTTTGAACTTATATAATTGGTCCATATTTAACGTTATAAATAAAATTTAAAAATTATTGGGGAGGAAAGAGTTGGAGTTGTCCTTTTCAACGCTGATGGAAAACAATCTCTCAATTTTCATGGGATTTATGCCTCGAAACTAATAATATGGCAGAATTCCTTGCATTGTGGAAAGGATTAGAGGTGGCCATAGAAAAGAAAATCCCAATACTTACAGTTTTTGGAGATTCAATGATCATCATGGGACAAATGACGATGGTCAAAGAATCAATAAGATCTTTATCTCCTCCTATGAATTTAAGAGTGCTTAACTTTGTATCTCAATTCAAAAAACTGGAATTTTATCGTATCTTTATACATTTGAATAGTGGAGTTGACATGCTAGCCAAAAAAGTCTTTACCATGGAAGAAGGTAGACTTGAAATGGATAATAATGTTTGCATATCTCCAATTCCATAGTTATAATTATCTTTACAAACATTGAGAGAATGGTTTGAGGTGCCTCCACTCATTTTACTTATGTGCATGAGAATTGCTTAAATCTCCTTCATTTGAATATGGACACGATGAAGTTCGATTGATTACCGATGGGGTTATGTGGATAGTTTTCCAGTCTCCTCTTCATAAAGTGGTAAAAAGCTCGGGTCCTGATCTTCGACGAAATCCCTTCCTCTGGTCTCATAATTTCTTTTCTTGGCTTAATAAATGGGAATCAAGTGGTTGGTCTCCTCGAATATTTCAAGAAGATGGCATTTTTTCCATTTATTCTCTCACAGGTGGGATCTGGGTTGGTTCATCTAGGTTGTGGAGTTAATATCCTCAGGCGAAAGAATGGATTTATGGTAGTCGTCCAACGTTATTCCATCTATGTCATTTCTTTATCCAGCTAATCTTTGGGTAATGGAGATATATCCTCGGATGATGCTTGGCTCATGGATTGGTAATGTCCTTACCTGGATATCGAGTGTTTAGTTTCCTCATAGTACTAATAAGATTTTGTCTCAAACTGGTTATGTTACAGGGTTCTCCTCTGTATATGAATAAAATATTCGGGTTCTCAGCTGAGATTTCGTAATGGCCTATTCCCCTATCCCTCCAAATAATGATGAGGCCATTCTGGTGTTAGACAGATTGTTGGATGCTTCACACGAGTTTCTTGTCTCCATTTCGAAGCTTGAGGATATGATTGAGAGACAACGGATTTCATTCTAGCATTTTCTAGAAGCCAAGCCTCTTCGTCATCAAGCTAAATGGAGAAAATGGTTGATAAATTCAGAGAGGAAATCTGAGCAGTTGGTGTTTTTCTGACAACATTGGAAATCAATAGGAATGGCAGTTCATAGAATATTGTGGGAGAGGAAGGCCCGAGTGCTATAGTTGGAGGGAAACGAACCCGTCAACTCAGAGGAGACAACACTAAAGCAAATAATCACGGCTAATTTTGAATATTTGAAACTTTATGTCATGTCCTACGTTTATATTTTATTATGAAACTTTGTAAATTTTATCTTATTCTTGGTAATTTTTGTAGAGTTTAGAGTGTCAATTTCTTAGCCTATTTTTTACGTTATAAATTACCTCATTAAAAATAACTTAAATTAATAATATCAATTTTAATACATTACATTAATTATTTTTTAAATTATTGAAAATAAATAATGTAAAAAAAATATAATTTTTTTACGTAATAAATTACCTCATTAAAAATAAGTTAAATTAATAGTATCAATTTGAATAGATTACATTAATTCTTAAAAAAAAATATCTAAATATATTAATTATTTAATAAAAGGTGTACGCTTATAAATCTTAGTAATAAAACACTTTATTTATTTAATCTCTAATTAATTACATACTTCATTGTCGGTAATTTTTCTTAGACCCTATCACCATTTCCCTATTTATAATACTAAGGTTGATTAGTTTCCTACATACTTTCATCCTGATGATGAACCTCAGTTGGAGGTTCCAACCGTCGATCTAAAAAGTAAAATGAATGGGATGGATCCGGAAAATTTATTACAAAAAGCTAAACAATCCCAAAAATCTAAAATCTGAAGTTATAGATTTGAATTCATATTTACTTATCAATTTGTATTATAAGTTTTAACTAATTTTTTTAAGTAATCTTTAACTTTAAATTTTCATTTTATATATATTTCTCAACTTATTTTTAATATTTTTTTAAAAATCATATATATATATATATATATATATATATATATATATACACATTTGTATCATTTTAATAAAAAACATTTTTAAGACAAAGCATTAACTTAGACCTATAATTAACATAAAATTCAAATTCTCATGTAAATTGAATTCTTATGACATGAGAGCTGACATGAGAGCTGACGGGAGTGAACTCGAACCTGGGTCGACGGTAGGGTTTCTGAGGTGCAGGTAAAACGGTGAAAGCGTAGACTAGGGAGGCGGAGTACGGCAGGTGAGCGTTGCTATAGGTAACGGCCAGGTATAATTGAAACTTTAAGTACAGTTTGAAGCAAAATAGTAGATTGGGACGGCCTGAGAGAACCAATGGAAGAAAGCCAGGGGGGGGAGAGATCCCCTCCTACAGAACTGTTATGTTAGGTAACGCAGGGACCGAAGAAGGGCAAAGGGGAAGATCGGAAATGAGTAGGGAACCTCCAGTCTTGGGGAATAAATGGCAAGCCAGAATGGTAAACAGATGCCTCCCTAGGGCACAGAAAAAACCGAGGTATGTGATTCCAAATAACAAATTAGAGAATTACCGCTGCTATATGAGAGATCACGCTTTAATCTGCAAATTTATACTGGCCATCTGAAAGGGACCTCACGAGATGGATTCAGCAGCGATGGCGACCAAAAGGGCATATAGATCTCAAATTGGGGGCTAAGGGCTTCTTTACAGTCATCTTCGCAAACCTTGCAGACAAGGAAAGGGTTTTTGAGGAGGGACCGCACTTCATGAACAATGCGGGTTTGTTCATAAGATATTGGGAAGATAGATACAACCCTGATGAGGAGAAAATTATGGCAGCCCCGATATGGGTCAGATTATTTGGGTTACCGGATGAATTCTGGGATCCTGAAATATTGGAAGGAATAGGAAATTCGATTGGTACTTTTGTCAAGGTGGCAGAATCGACGAAAAGAGGAAAATATAATTCATATGCTAGAATTTGTGTATATATGAATATAGCAGACCCTTTACCGGAATCAATTGAGCTAGAATATCAGGATGAACTATGGCAGCAGCCCATAGATTACGAACATATACCGTTCAGGTGTAGAAGATGCCATGTATACGGACACCTTGCCAAGGAATGCCCACAAAATCGATCAGTAGCGGCAGAAAAGGACAGCAGGGAGGAAACAAGGCGAGCAGAGGGCTTGGAAGGGGAGGAAAATGAATTTAGAGAGGTACAGGGGAAAAGGAAGCAAGTTCCGGGAACATCAAAACCCCAATTCAAGGCGACCACTTCACCAATTGAGAGTTGCAACAAGTTCAATATCCTTCAAGAGAAAGAAGAGGAGCTGGAGGGGGAAAAACAGGTAAAGAAGGTTACTGAGATAACTCCAATGGAAATCATTAAGGATGGAAAACGGAAAAGCATGAGTCCAAGTAGAGAGACGGAAGGAGAAATGGGTGAGAGGAAGGAGAATATAGAAGAACAATCAATGATAGTTACGGAGAATATCAAGGAAGTGGGTGCAGATGAAGAAAAGATAATGAAAAAATTACTTAATGAATGGAAAAAATTAGATGAAAGATTCATCCCGGAGAAAGAGAAACAGTTGTATAAAGAAACCTTTCAAAGATATAAAGAGAAGAAAGGAGGATTGATAGAAAACAGGATTGATCAAGCAGGAAACCAGGAGTCCCAATGTTCGGAAGGGGATGGACAAGGAAAAAGTGGAAGGAAAAAAGGGAGAAGAACTTTGAATGAATCAATCCAAGCAGTGGGTGAGACTTTAGTAAATTCAGGAAGGGTGATACCTCTGTCAGAGGTATTTCAACAAACTTCTAAAAAGTTTTAAATGATTGTTACAAGTTGGAATATCAGGGGATTAAATAGTAAAGGGAAACAGAGATATTTGAAAGAAAGAGTTAAGAAAGATAGACCAAGCATAATGATCATTCAGGAAACGAAAATGGAAAGCCAGCAGTTGGCAGGTATTATTAAACAATTGAAAATTGGATATGAGGTTATGGCGTTGGATGCAGATGCAACAGCAGGAGGCGTAGCCATTTTGTGGAACCCGGAAGAGGTAATTTTTGAACACTGGTATAGTTTGCCTAGAATACTTTCAGGGCTGTTTAGATTAGTGGGAATGGGGGAAAGCATTCTTATCACAGGCGTATACGGACCTCACAATCATAGGGAAAGGCATGATTTCTTAAAAAATATCCATACTATGAGAAGCTTAATTCCGAATATCCCGTGGATAATTGGAGGGGATTTCAATATGATAAGAGATCTACGAGAGAAGAGAGGGGGAATAAGGAGAGAGGACCAGAATATGGAGGAGTTCAATGATATGATTAGGGACCTGAGGTTAGTCGATATTAATACAGATAATGGCGTCCATACCTGGAACAATCGAAGAGGAGGACAGCATCAAATCGCTTCTAGATTGGATAGATTCTTGCTGTCAGAGGAAATTTTGAATCGAGATGTGTTTATTGAAGCTAAAATTTT
Organism: Pinus tabuliformis; assembly: GCA_031772625.1. Classification (NCBI taxonomy): domain Eukaryota; kingdom Viridiplantae; phylum Streptophyta; class Pinopsida; order Pinales; family Pinaceae; genus Pinus; species Pinus tabuliformis. The sequence goes on from CM062804.1 coordinate 30,865,557, forward strand.
GCCTAGTCTGGGTTCAGATCATTGGCCAATACGATTAGATATTGATATTAAGAAGATTAAGGGGAAGAAGCCTTTCCGATTTGAATCGTTCTGGCTTAGAGACCCACAATTCATCAGGAAAGTGGAGGATTGGTGGAATCAGAGCACAATCAGGGGTAAGGGGAAAATGCATACTCTACAATTGAAGCTCAAGGAAATTAAAAAGAGAATAAAAGAATGGAATAAGAAAGAATTCGGGAATATTATGGAAGCAAAGCAGAAATTAGAAAAAGAAATGGAGGACATACAGCAAAAGATCATTCTGGAAGGAAGGGATGACGAATCGAGTAGGGAGGAAGGCAGAATAATAAGTCAGTTGGAAGAGCGAAGAAAGCAAGAGGAGATTTTGTGGCGACAAAAATCAAGGATCAGATGGTTAAGGGAAGGAGAGCGGAATACAAAATTCTTCCATCAAGCTATGATTCAACATAGGCAGAGGAATAGAATCTTTTCAATTAAAAATGCTGAAGGAGACAGAGTAATAGAACAGGAAGAGATCGAAAAGACTCTAGTTGATTACTTTAAGGGAATTTTGACAGAAAACCAAAGGGATAGAGGAGAAGCTATAAATAATATTTGTAGTGAGATACCAAGATTAGTAACTGTGGAGCAGAACATGGCATTAATGAGGGCAGTGACAATGGAAGAATTAGGAGAAGTTGTAATGAATATGAGTAAGAATAAGGCTCCTGGTCCAGATGGGTATACGGTGGAATTCTTCCAGGCTAGTTGGAATTTTATGGGAAAAGATATATTAGAGGCCGTAGAAGAATCCCGAATGAGACAGCGAATATGGCCTGGAATAAATTCGACTTTTCTGACCTTGATTCCTAAAAGTAATAACTCGGAGGAACCACAGGGTTTTAGACCCATAGCCCTGTGTAACGTCATCTATAAGATAATTTCCACTTTGATAGCGAAAAGGTTGAAACCTCTCTTACCTAACTTAATTGCGCCTGAACAGACTGGGTTTGTGGAGGGGCGGCAGATCCTAGATGGGATAGTAGTATCTCAGGAGGTGATACATTCCCTAAAGACGAAAAAACAGAAAGGGATGCTGATGAAGTTGGATTTATCCAAGGCCTATGACAGATTGAACTGGGACTATCTCAGAGCGGTTTTGGAAGCCTACGGTTTTGAGAGAAGGTGGATAGCATGGATTATTAGTATGATCTCTACTCCAAATTTTTCAATTTTGGTTAATGGTATTCCTACAGACCCATTTAATGCCAGCAGGGGAATTAGGCAGGGGGACCCAATTTCTCCGTTTTTGTTCATCTTGGCTATGGAAGGATTAAGTAGGAAAATCAAAAAGGAAGTTAGCGAAAGGCGAATCAGAGGCATAAGGTTGTGGGGGAATAATTTGACTATCACACATCAACAGTTTGTTGATGATTTGATGTTATTTGGAGAAGCGTCGCTTAAGGAGGTGAGGAATTTCAAGAGGATCTTAGAAGTCTTCAAGAGCGCTTCAGGTATGGAGATTAATAACGATAAATCTTGTACCTTCATATTTAATTCGCATGAATCTATCAAAACTCATTTAACCAGAGTTCTAGGTTTTAGAAAGGGGGAGTTACCCACGAAGTATTTGGGTATCCAATTGGATATAAACCCTAATCGGATTAAAAACTGGCAAAGTCTGTTGGAACGAATCAGGAAAAGATTAGACAGTTGGTCATTCAGATTGTTGAATATAGCAAGTAGAATTGTCTTATTAAAATCGGTCCTATTATCTATCCCCATATACCATCTGTCTATTATGGCTGCTCCCAAAGGAGTTTTTGCCAAAATGCGAGAAATCCTTGGAAAATTTTTATGGGGCGGTCCCAAGCAGCAGAAGAAATGGACTCTGGTTTCATGGAAGAATGTAATTATGAGGAAAGAGGAAGGAGGCCTGGGAGTAAGAGACCCTGAAATTGTAAACAAGATTCTAGGGGCGAAATTATGGTGGAGATGGGTCCAGGGAGGAACTGATGTATGGAAAAGGATATGGTCCCAAAAATATGGCATGCCCGATACTACTGAAGGACGCTTAAGAATAGAGGAAACACCAAGAGGTTCACAGATTTGGGATTTTGCAAGCAGAAATAGGGATATAGTTAGGAACTTTGCCTTCTGGGAAATTCGTGAAGGAAACTCAGCAAGATTTTGGGAGGAAAGTTGGCAGCAGCGGGGCATTTTGGATAGGATACAAACTCTTCATGAAGTTAAAGAAACAGCGCAAAGAGCGGGAATGAAATATGTAAGAGATTATTGGAAAAGAGCCGAATTAAATGATATATGGCGAGCTTGGAAAAGACCGGATGAATGGGTTGATACCACAGGTCAGGAGGCTGGGCAAATGTATGACAGAGAAATAGCATCAAGGAAAATCAAGGTTCGAGAAGGTAAGGATATCCTTAGATGGGGTAAAGCGATGGTGGGCATGTTCACAGTAAAAGAAGCCTATTATTGGGTAACGAAGGAGGAAAGAGAGGAGGAACCAATAGGATGGAAAAAGATTTGGGAAGGCAAATGGTGGCCAAAAGTAACATGCTTTGTATGGTTGGTATGCAGAGGAAGGATCCTAACTTGGGATAATATGCAGAAAAGGGGAATGATTGGGCCATCAAGATGTAGTCTCTGTACCAAGGAATTCGAAACTCAGGAGCATCTATTGAATAACTGTATATATACTAAAAGCATATGGGAAGAAATTAGAGTGCTCTTTGGTATGACACAGAGGGATCCCGCTAGCATCAGGAATACTCTGTTTCAGTGGGGAAAAGGGAATTTCCAAAGCAAAGTTGTAAGGAGAATATGGAATCTAGCGATTGGTTTTGTAGTCTGGGCGATTTGGAAAGAGCGAAATCGACGAATCTTTAGGGATACTAGTTGGCAAGAGTCGAGAATTTGGGATGAAATCTGTAGATCGATTAAAGAAACGGTTTTATCAGAAGTATGGGAGGAAGAGGATTGGAGATTGAATGCGGAGGAACAGAGGATAGTCTCCAAATTAAACTTGGAATTTCAGATGATTTATCCTCATACGGAGCGGAAGATTAGAAATGGAATGCCGAGCCCCAATCATTATAGGTTGCCTGGTGAGCGACGGGTTAAATTAAACTTCGACGGGGCCTCAAAGGGTAACCCGGGACAAGCAGGTTTGGGGGGTATCTTCAGAGATAGTAGCGGAAACACGCGGTGGGTTTATGCTGAAGGAGGAGGGGAAATGACGAACAATGAAGCGGAATTATGGGCTGTTCACCACGGACTCCGGATAGCAGTTCGGAACGGTTATATGAATCTAGAAATCGAAGGCGACTCACAAATCACGATTGATATGCTGAAGAAATTAAGGGATGGGAAGAGATGGGAGCATGTGTCGAAGAGTTGGCGGACAGCAGGGATCCTACAGGATATTGAGCAGATGCTGAGTAGGATCGAGTATACAACAATAACACATGTACTGCGAAATGGTAACCGTGCAGCTGATCTATTGGCTAATTGGGGTAGTGGAGGATCGAACAGAAGCGTCGATTGCAGCTGGATATCATTACAGGATGATCCAAGGTGGGGCGGGTTAAAAACTATATTAAGTCAGGATCATGATGACGCGACCGCACAGGGAAGGAATAATTAGGAGCCTCCGGATTATGGCAAGGAGGGGGAAGGACAGAGTATTCAATGCTCGATCAAAGCGTCTGCAGGATCAAGATGATGGGATTAAAGTCATGAAGGATGGTAGTACTCAATCCACGGGAAGATTGAGCATCCCAAGAAGGAAATCGGGTAAGGTACCGAGGAGAAGTGGTGGTAACGCCAGCGAGTCAGTACTACTTTCCCATCATGGAAGAGTATATGAAATGGGTATTTATGATAATGACAGACTGCAGCGAAGTTTCAAGACGGCAAGGTGGCAGCATAGCGATAATATAGGGACTGCATGTAATCGGCCAAAGCCAAACGCGAACTCAGAAGAGCAGCAAAGAAGAGCGAGGAAGTGTAGAGAGAAATTACAACAGAAGAAGGACTGTAAGATGGCGGAGCACCAGGACAGGGGAGCAGGAAGGTGGACGAGGAGTAAGGGAGCAACTCCTGCGGAAAAAGGAAAGAGCACGGTCGAAGAAGTTCTGCAGAGGATATATTTTACTATCCAGGATGACTCGGACGAAGAGTTTGACATTCGCAACTATATTGCAGATGAGGAGCCTCAACGAACAGTGCAAGGAAAAGTGGGTATGGGGAAGGTACAAGAGATGGAAGCGGGGGACCGAGAGGAGGAGAACGAGGATCAGGTAAACGATGATGAAGTGGAGGTGGAGAGACGTGGACGAGGTAGAGGAGCGCGAGGAAGAGCTAACCAAAGAGGGCGAGGGAGGACTGGAGGACGAGGCAGCCGAGGGAATAGGAATGTACGTTCGGAATTTGAGGAGGGAGCAGATACTGAGGTAAGAAGAAGAAAGAGGGGTAAGAAAGACATGAGGAGGAGATTACAGGAAGCAGAAGAAGCATATGCCCATGATACTAATCCCAATATCAGAAGGATTATAGAGCATTTGGAGGAAGAAGCTATGCAGGAGATTTCAGATCCTGAGATGGAGGATTGGGAGCAATTCCTCCCTGATCCCGGACATACGAGAGGACGAATGTCCTTGTATAAACAATCTTTACATGTATATTGGGGAATGAAGCGATTATTGGCTAAAGCTATGGAACAGGTGGCTCTAGAAATGGCTGAACTGGTTCAGGGAATTCCAACTATGAAAAGGGAATTGAAAAATATTCAAGTGACTCTACTCATGCAAGACAGAAAGATGGATGATATCCTGCAGATGCTTCAAGCGGGTGGAATGGGCGTCAAGGTCGAGAAAGAACCAAAGACAGATGCACCAAATCAGTAGAAGATGCAGCTGCTGCTAGGAGGTTTTTATATATACTGTTTTTTGTTTTTTTGGAAATATAGATGATACTGAATCAGAAGGAAAACAATTTACCTATAGTAAGAATCGATGCATATTTAGCGTGGATAGATAGGTTGGTAATATACTTTTTTTGGATGGCTTTGAAAAACTTTAGATGGTTAAGCAACCCGGTTTCCCTTAAGGGCGGGTGAGACCTGTCCAACTTTGTAATATCTTTTATGTTCAGTAATAGAAAACAGAGTATCGCCTCAGCTTACAAAAAAAAAACTTAGACCTATAATTAAAGCTAATGTCAAGGTTGTATAAACTATTATGACAAGTAAAAACAATAATACAAGAGTAACCTCCTCTTTCTCACTATAAAGTAATTCCAAGTTTGTTATTTCCTTGGCAAAAAAATATCTAGCTTGTGATCTATTTTGCTCACTTGGTGTTGCAAAGCATCTATGCACAAGAGAATTTCATGTTGGGCTTGACTTGTTTTTACTAGGACTTTACCCATGATAGTTTTGATTTTCCATTAGAGATTTGTTGTATACATATAATCAGTTTTCATTGATTATTACGTAGGTATGGAATCGAATACCCTATATTTTGTTTAATCTCTTTATCTAATAGTAATCTTCTTTCCACTCTTGCTTCATTTTCAGAAATTTCAATTTCCTCTCTAGTTGCCTTGGAGGTATGTTGTCAATAATGTGGTGTAAAAGCCTCTACATGCACTTGGCCTCTTGTGCTTAAGGAGATTCCTCAATCTTGACTTTGTAATGGTTGTAAGAAGAACTAGGACGAGGCATGTTGTCTCTTGAAACCAGGGATGGAGGGAGTGGGATAGGTTACACAAGGAAAAGAGTGTGTGGGAGTGACTAGGGAACATCCGAAACAATGTTCAATGTTCGCTAGCCTGAAAGATGGAATAGAATGGCTTGAGGTTGAAATCGTCTTTTACAATTCATTTTCCATCATCGCCCATCTATCGGATACGATTATGTAGTTTAATTGATTGATAAAATTATTAAATAATTAATATTGAAAATAATTATGGTTAAATATTAAAAAATTTATTAATAGAAAATTTAATTTTGAAAATAATAATAATATTATTTTCTAAATATTTATATAAAAATGTGGTTAAATTAAACGATTTTCAAATTATTGTCTTTTGACAATATAGTAAATAACATGCGACTTGAAGGTTTCTTCAAATCCGTAACGGTAAAAATATAAATTAATCTAAAAATAAATGTTCTGTCATAAGAGTTGGCTTCGACGGTATCACACATAAATGTTCTGTCATAAGAGTTGGCTTCGACGGAACAAACTGAAATCACGTCAATGATATATCCAATGGCAAACGAACAGACTCTTCTCCAATTATAAATTTACATTTCCTTGTCACTGCCCCTTCCAAAATTTGTTGAATAGCCTCTGCGCACTCCTCATTTTGGCGCTTGCATACTGAAAATTCATAATAGGCTAATAAATCTAGGCATTGAATTCGAATGGTAAGTTTGATATTAAATTTAGCGAAAATTGCAATAATGTTGACTTTGACTCTAATGATAATAATAGAAATAATTATTAAGGAGTTTAGACTTCTGTGATCCATAACATTGTTTAGAAAATCTTCGGCAAAATCACATAATCAATCTTTTGTCGACGCGTTTCGAACCAACCAGTGTGGTTCATCGTCAGGACAAGTTGACGATGAACCACACTGGTTGGTTCGAAACGCGTCGACAAAAGATTGATTATGTGATTTTGCCGAAGATTTTCTAAACAAAGAAATAATTATAATAATAATAATATAAATATCTATAATAATAAAAGCAGCGATTTTTCTAGTCATATTAACAACATTAATTTATTTTATCGGGATAATGTAGCTAATAGTTTTAAGGTGCTTTTTTTCCTCGTCTAGCACTAGGGTAGTTAATCTTTCCAAATTTTTTTTCCATTTTCATGTTTTCAGTCTTTTGGAGAAGGGTTTAAACTTTGTGGTTGCTCCGAAGAGAATCCCTGTTCATGATATTATTTGTGACATTGAATTCGGGATACGAGATTTACTAGAGGCCTCTAAAGATATTATTAGGCAAGATTGCGCGGTTATCTTAAGAAAGGCTAAACCCCTTAAGAACAACCTTAACAATCTTGAGTTCGAAGCTCTCAAAGCCTTGAACAATAACAAGGACATAATTGTTCTAAACGCTGACAAAGGAGGTGCAACTATTATTCTTAATAGGGAGGATCACTAGAATAAGATGTTAGATCACCTTTGTAATAGCGAGAGCTACAAAAAGCTTGCTAAGAATCCCTTAAAAAAGATTTCTAAAACAGTGGCGCTAGCCATAAAATCTAGTAGTGTTGTTAGCTCCCTGAATAAGAAGTTTATTGAGAGCAGCCCTCTCACTCCTAGGATTTATGGTCTTCCAAAGATCCATAAGGAAGGGGCACCCCTTCGCCCCATAATCAACACTATAGGAGGGCTGACTTATCTTCTTGCTAAATCTCTTGCTAACATCAAGATTAACCGAGGAGATCAAGATTAACATTAAAAAAAAGTTGAAATAATTGTAAATGATAGAGAAAGTGTATACACCAAAGAATGGACAACCCCAAAGAATGGACACACTCGCTTGACCATAAGTTGTCTAGGGCAGAGGAAATTGGAGAAGCTCATGTCGATTCACCCCAAAGAATGGACAACCTCGCTTGACCATAAGTTGTCTAGGGCAGAGGAAATTGGAGAAGCTCATGTCGATTCCACTCGGTGTGAGTGGGGGTGATGTCATCCTTCCACATAAAAGCTCATCCACCATATCCTTCGACATCATCTCACTCTCCCTCGTAAATTCTTCCAATTTCACCGGACATTCTCTGCCAGAGTCAACTTTATCACTGGGGACTGTTGCCGCTTCTCTATATTTTCATTTGTGTTACTGTTTTCTGTGTTGGAAAGATAAAGAAAACAAAACAAATAATTCATACAAAATATGATGTTTTCTGTGTTGTTTTTCTATGGATTGTACAAAATATGGTGTTTATATTAAATTCAGTGAAAAATATTTATAAGTAACAATACAATAAAAATTATCTATCACTTAACTAGACTTGATTCAACACTAAAACACTAAATTAACTCTATATTTGAGTCAACACTCAAACACTAAATCACTAAATTAACTCACTCAGAGTAATTACAATTTCTAACGTTCTGAATCAACATAGAACGGGAAGTCAAGCAACTTCGAGCGGGAAATTAAGCAACGCCTTAGAACCCTGTATCTTGTAAGCGGCACGGTCATAAGCGAGAGCCGCCTCCTCCGCGGTATTGAAGGTGCCAAGCCAAACTCTAGCCGCCTGCCGTGCAGAGTCCCTTATCTCCGCTGTGAACTTCCCCGGCGACCTATGCCGCACGCCCCTGTAATTCCTAGCAACGTTCTTCTTCTTCGCCACCGGCTGCTGTGTTCGCGTTTCATGACGGACATCGGCCTCTTTCGTTTCCATAGCCGTCTCCTCCTTGTGCGTTACAGGCATCCATCCCTCGTTGGCGGTCTCTTTGAGAATCCCGCACAAGACCATGTCCTCCGAATTGTTTTCGTTTAACGGCAGCTTTGCCCAGGCGGCGGATAAGCAAGGGCTCACAGACGGAGGTGTAACGCCGAGGGAATTTCTGCGTTTCCCGCCGGCTGAGAATTTTTCCCAGCCCAAAGATTCAAGTCGCGGAACGGAAACGGAGAGCAAGGGACGGGAGGGCTCAACGGCCGTTGTCGGCATTTCCGTCTCCATTTCGATTTCGGGTCTGTTGCCGTCGACGGATTCACATGCCAGTGCACTCTGGATGAAGCTCTCTACTTCCGGGCTTGAGTTTCCCGTCATCGCACAGAAGGACGATTCTTCATCTTTGCCTTCGAAATCTCCGAGTAAATGGCTCCGGATTCGATCCAAGACGCTCATTTCTGTACAGAGTTCTCGTTCTTGTTTTGTGCTATAAATTGCCATCGTAGCGATCTGAGAACTTCTTGTTTAATTCTGATGGGTATTTATCAGTTTTTCTATGCCTAATAAAAGCAATTGACGGTGGAAACTTCAATAATTTATCCATCCAGCTGTGGAAACTTTACCCGAAACTTCTACCAGCTGTGGATTTGTCATGTGTCTTTTACGGCTATCCGTGCCACTACGAATCATTCTTCGTCATCATGTGGCCCCACGATAGGCCCGATATATTTTTAAGAGGACTTTAGTGTATGGTTTTTGATTTATTATAAAGTGATTTTGGATTTAATAGAGAAAGATTTATAGTATATGTTTTAATTTTCTGTTTACTAAAATGATTGGTTGATAGGTTTTTGGAGTTATTATGAGTAAGATTTGAAATTAATAGACAAAGGTTAAAAATTGTAAATATAAATGAAAAAGAATAATTTTAATAATAATTTGAAGTATAGTTAATTATTCTCTTTTGAAAAGATAAACATAAAAATCACATATAGTATAATTACATTGAAATGCATTTGTCGATGGACCAGCACAATGACACGTTCCTTATAAAGCATGATTATTTGCTTTGGACAAAAGTTGATATGCACATGATTGTTATTATTAGGCTTCATTTATTTTATTATTATTATTATTATGTAATTATATAAAACGTAGTGTTAATGACCAATTAATTAAAATATAAGTTTTTAATATTTCAAAAAAAATATAATAATTCATTATTTTGCTGGTTTTTTATATGATGTAAATGATTAATATTATTTATATATGTATATAAAAAATTTTAAATATTATGTAAAGGATTGATTTGTATTTATTAAATTTTGTTATTATAAAATTTAAATCTGTGAATGGAATATTGAAGAATAATTAGGAAATAGAGTTTCATTTTTTTAATTTTATTAGGTTTATTTTTAAAAGAAAGTTTTAAAATTATAAATAATCATCAATGGGTATTTTTAATTAAAAGGATTTATAGGATATTTTTTTGGTAGGGGATGTGTAAAGAGTGAACATGGTATGGGTGATGTTTTGTTGAGTAAGAAATCAGTAAGAGAAATATTCTCTTAAAAAGTAGAAATCTATAATGAGGTTACACTTTTGTTGGTTGTTGAGATTGCTCAAATCTTTATATCACATCCTTAATGTAGAAATTTAGGATGAGGTCACATCTTTGTTACTAGTTGAGATTGTTCAAATTTTTATATCACATATTTATGGATGTATTAGTTGTTTCTAATTTTGTATATTATTTTATTTTGTTGCAAGTTAATTTTATGCATTTATAAAATCTCATAGCTTGGTCCTATATTTAAGGATGAAGGTGTTTCCCAATTTAAGGGTTTTTCTTATAAACTTTGTTTTTTATACTATTTGGGGGCTAGTTTTTATTGGGTGGTTTTCATCTATATTCATGAAGGAACAAAATGAAATACATTTTTACAATCAAAACACAAAGATACAATGAAACTTGACTTCCATTAATAAATGGAAAATGTTAAAATTATGTAAATGCAGAATGAAAATAGAGTAGTTTTTATGGTGGTAGCTTATCTCTGAGAAGAGATGTGACGATTATGCGCCTTCGCGAGAGTGAATTATAATAAGGTCAAAAGGCCCTTTTTAGTGTCAGAAGCAATGAGGAAAGCTTAAACATCTAAAAACCTAACCCGAATAGATGAAAAACCAAAAGACTTATGGGCCCCATTGGGGTTAATTGGTACAACAACTTTCCAGGGCTATAACTTTTGCATGCAATATCCATTTGGCGTGCTTGGTAACTCGTTAGAAAGGTCTAATCGAGAATTACACATTTTGAACTGATCCAGGTTGCCAATGGCTATAGGCTAGGTCCCTGCCATGTAAAAAAAAACATCATTTATGGCCTCAAAATAACCCTAGAAGTTTAAGACCCGAAACATTGTACAGAAAAAACTACCAAGATGCAGAATTATGCTTTGAGCCAGTTGAGTAGGTGGGTGGCCATCAATATCCACCTAGATAAGGTTGTTGAGATTTTTCTGTTTTAGACGAAATAGGCAAAAATCCCAGTGTGTGACAACAATAGAAACCTGTTGCTGGATTAGCTCCAGGTTGTTGGGAGAGAATTAATGCATCCTAAATTTGATATGAGAGGCAGTTAGATTCTCCTTGCTATAAAATAGGCAGTCATACGGATAGCTGGGTGTAATGTGAGAGTTTATGTAATCTCCTGTTTATTGATTAATAAGATTGTCGATGCCTTAGTTGTGTGGACGTAGCCCAGATTGGTTGGGTGAACCACGTTAATTCCTGTGTTGCCTGTGCATGTTTTTTATGGCTGTGTATATGCTTTTATGTTTGCTGTGCATCTGATCTCCAACAATTGGTATCAGAGCGCATGTTGGAGGGGCGTATCAGATTGAGTGATGCCGTATACCTACGTGTAAATGCTGTTGGTGCTGGCGGTGCATTGATTAAGCACACTACTTCTTGATTGCGCTGGCTATATATATAAATACCCATATATATAAAAAATCCTGCTGCAGAAGCGTAAAACGGTGGAATGCTTTACGGCCACAGCCTGAAGTAAAACCCAGCGTATTCGTTGATATGGCGCTGATACGGCGTGCATTGACACCTGCGTGGAGATGAATTTATAAAACCGGCGTGGATATGTTATACAAAAACGACGTGGATATATTATAAAAATTGTGTGGAGCACTAGAGCGGAAACGTGTAACCTGGTATTGCTGGAGTGCGTGCGTGAATTGACTACTGGAGGTGCAATTGAATGGTCATGCGTGGATCGTATCACTGGCTGGTGCTGCGTGGAGAGTTTTTCCAGCGCCAAGGAATTCTGCTCCAAAACAGCCATTCGCAGATCTTTGATTAAAGAAATTACGCCGTTCCCAACGTCAGCACAGGAACAAATTACAGAATTGGTACAATTTTTATACTCAGTTTTAATACTCAGTTTTTTTTTTTATGGTATGCTGCGGATTGGCGCGGGTTTTATTAATAACAGTCGCGCCAACCATTGAATTAGCGCGGCAACAAATTAATTAAGTGCGCCAATGCGCTAATGAGCCGATTGGCGTGCATATGAGTGGGATTCTCGCGCTAATTCGTCAACCCTTAGAGCGTTTTTTAATAGGCGCGCTTCAGGTGCTCATCAGCAAGCGCCATTTGTTTTTTTAATTTCGAATCTGAGATTTAAACATCAAAAACACCGGGGGTTGTTGTTTTTTATTTTAAAAAGGCGAAGATAATCTGAGGCATAGGCATTTATTGAGATTCAATTTTGTTGTTTTTTGTTAAATTGAAATTGGAGATTCTTTGCTTTAGACGAGATGGCGAAAACTCAGAGTGCCCGATTCGAAATCGAGAAATTTAATGGCAAAAATAATTTCGAGATCTGGAAGGTAAAGATGCATGATCTGCTGGTACAGCAGGGCGTGGCAAAGGCGTTGTTGGGCAGGTCCAAACTGCCTTCCCCCGTGACAGATGATGAGTGGAATGAATTGGATGGAAGAGCCTTGAGCGGAATTCGGTTGTGTTTGGCTGATGATGTTTTATTTAACATCGTGTCAGAGACGACAACAGCTGGTTTGTGGACGAAGTTGGAGAAGCTGTATATGACAAAATCCTTGACAAACCGGATTCTCCTGAAGCGGCAGCTTTACGGTTTGCGGATGAAAGAAGGTACCTCGATTACTGATCACCTAAATGTTTTTAATATGTTACTGGTGCAATTAGACCGTCTAGATGTGAAATTTGATTCAGAGGATAAGGCAATAACTCTATTGTGTTCATTGCCCGAATCCTGGGATCACTTTGTTACTTCCATAAGCTTTAGTACAACAGACATCCTTGAGTTTGACGATGTTGTTGGAGCCTTGTTGTCTGAGGAGACGAGGAAGAGGTCGAATGCAGACACCTCCACATCAGAGGTAATGATGGCCAGAGGTCGCTCAAGAGAGAGACACTCCGGGGGCAAGCATAGCGACTCTCGTTCAAAGTCCAAAGGAAAGAAGACAAAGGTGAAGTGTTGGCATTGTGGCAAGGCTGGACATCTGAAAAAGGATTGCTGGAAGCGAAAGCAGGCTGCTAAAGAAGGCTCGTCGACAGAAAAGAAGGAAGCCAACACCATAGATACAGGTTCAGTATCTGGTTCAGGTATGAGTGATGAGGTATTGTCTGTTAATATGTCAAATCATGATCAACATTGGTTGCTAGATTCCGGTGCATCTAACCACGTGTGTATACATAGAGACTTGTTTAAGACATATAGATCAGTGAATGATGGAGTCGTGTACATGGGTAATGATGTCACATCTAATATTGTGGGAATAGGCAGTATACAGCTACAAATGTTTGATGGCACAACCAAATTGTTAACTGATGTGAGACATGTACCAGATCTAAGAAAAAATCTAATTTCATTAGGAGCACTGGATACGAATGGATATAAAACTGTAATTCAAGGTGGAGTTATGAAAATTTATAAAGGTATCTTACTAGTGATGAAGGCTAAGAAAGTAGGAAATCTGTTTCAGTTAGAAGGAAGAACAGGGTCAGTTCATGTGTCTACGGTGTCTGAACAGGATAGTAGTTCCATTCGCCTATGGCATCAAAGGTTGGGCCATATGAGCGAACGAGGGTTGAAAATTTTGGCTGACCGCAAGTTACTTCCTAATCTAAGATCTGGAAAGTTAGATTTCTGTAAACATTGCTTGTTTGGAAAACAAAGTAAACAAAAGTTTAAAATAGGCAAACATACTAGTAAAGGAATACTTGATTATATTCATTCAGATGTTTGGGGTCCAGCACCTACAACCTCGTATGGTGGCTCGTCATATTTTGTATCGTTTATTGATGAATTTTCTCGGAAAGTATGGGTCTACATGTTGAAAAAGAAGTCTGATGTTTTTACAGTTTTCAAGCAGTTTAGAGCATTGGTAGAAAACAGCACTGGTAGAACTATAAAATGTTTAAGAACTGAAAATGGTGGTGAGTTTACTTCCAAGGAGTTTGACAGCTATTGCAAGGATGCAGGGATCGAGAGACATAAGACCACGGTTTATACTCCTCAGCAAAATGGAGTTGCTGAACGCATGAACAGGACTCTTCTAGAGAGAGCAAGGTGTATGCTGAGTAACGCCGGGTTGCAGAAGGAGTTGTGGGCGGAAGCGGTGGCAACAGCTTGTTATGTGATAAACTGATCTCCATCAACGGCGATAGGCTACAAGATTCCGCAAGAGGTATGGAAAGGACACCCTTGTGACTATTCTAAACTCAGAGTGTTTGGTTGTGATGCATATGCTCTAGTGCCTAAACATCAGCGAACTAAATTAGATCCGAAATCGAAAAGGTATGTCTTTGTTGGGTATGGTGATGGAACAAAGGGATTTAGATTGTGGGATCCTACTACCCGCAAAATCATCATCAACAGAGATGAAAAGTTTGATGAATCCTCTCTTGTACAGTTAGATGTAGATAATAAATTGAAACAGGATGATGTATCTAATTTTCAGCACATTCAGTTTGACAACACTTCTGATGATAGTCATGATGATCATAGTTCAGATTCTAGTCAGGAACAGGTTTCAGAATCAGATTATGAATAGGGTTAAGATGAAGGACATGAATAGGTCTCAGATGGCGATCATGAAGAAGTTCCTACAGATAGTAGACAGCCAATTGTGGAAGCACCAGAAACATCCTTAAGGAGGTCTACAAGGATCAAACGTCCTCCGAGAAGGTATGATGATTATGTTACTTCAGTTGCTTTGACCGCTAACGATGATGAACCTTTGTGTTATCAGGAAGCTGTAGAAGGTTCAAATAGTGACAAATGGAAAGCAGCCATGAAGGAAGAAATGATGGCCTTAGGTAAGAATGGCACATGGGATCTGGTTGAACATCCCAAAGGTAGGAAAACTGTGGGATGTAAGTGGGTGTTCAAGGTCAAACGGGGTGTGAATGATACAGAAGACATGTACAAAGCAAGACTGGTTGCAAAAGGGTTTTCTCAGAAAGCTGGCATAGACTTTCATGAGATATTTTCACCAGTGGTTAAAATTGTTTCAATTAGAATTGTGTTAGCATTAGTGGCTTTGCTTGATTTAGAGTTGCAGCAATTAGATTGTAAGACTGCATTTCTACATGGAGACTTAGATGAGGAAATATATATGGAACAACCAGAAGGGTTTGTTCAGCATCGCAATGAGAAATTTGTCTGCAGGCTCAAGAAGTCATTATATGGCCTGAAGCAGTCGCCTCGGCAGTGGTATAAGAAGTTTGATTCTTTCATGTTGAGTCAGAAATATGTAAAAAGTGAATATGATCATTGTGCTTACTTTAAGCAGTTAAATAATGGCATGTTAATTATCTTAGTGTTATATGTTGATGATATGCTTTTAGCAAGCAAAAGCATTGAAGAAATCAACAGGTTGAAGACTCAGATGGCAAGGACGTTTGATATGAAAGATCTAGGAGCAGCAAGACAGATTTTGGGCATGGAGATTTTCAGAGACAGGAGTAATGGTAAGCTGTGGCTATCACAACAGAAGTATGTTGAGAAAATACTTTTGAGGTTTGGTATGAATAATGTGAAGCCTGTGTCAGTCCCTTTAGCTTCCCATTTCAAGATTTCTTCCAGTTTATGTCCTAATACATATGAAGAAAAGGATTATATGTCTCGAATTCCATATGCCAATGTAGTAGGATGTTTGATGTATGCGATGGTATGTATGCGACCAGATATTTCACATGCAGTTGGGGTTGTCAGCAGGTATATGGCAAATCCGGGTAAAGAGCACTGGTCAGCAGTGAAATGGGTGCTTCGGTATATGAGAGGCACAAGTAGTTATTGTATTACTTACAATAAGAGTAGTGAATCTGTTTGCGGATATGTTGATTCTGATTTTGCAGGTGATTTGGATAAGAGAAGGTCAACTTCAGGGTATGTATTTACTCTTGCAGGTGGAGCTATGAGCTGGATGTCAAAGCTACAAAACATTGTTGCTTTATCCACTACTGAAGCAGAATACATTGCTACTTCACATGCTTGCAAAGAGGCGGTTTGGTTGAAAGGTTTGCTCGGTGAGTTTGGTAGGTTACAGGACAACATCAGATTACTTTGTGATAGTCAAAGTGCAATACATTTGGCTAAGAATCCGGCCTATCATAGTAAATCAAAGCATATTCCAATTAAGTACCATTTTGTAAGACAGGTTATCACTGAAAGAGGAGTTTCTCTTGAAAAGGTGCATACAAAGGAAAACTGTGCAAACATGTTCACGAAACCAGTTTTGTTAGAGAAGCTGCGTTGGGGTTTGGCTTCTCTTGGCTTGCAGAAAAGATAAAAATAATAAACAAACAGGGCATCAGGCTAATTGTTGTCAAGGTGGAGATTGTTGAGATTTTTCTGTTTTAGACGAAATAGGCAAAAATCCCAGTGTGTGACAACAATAGAAATCTGTTGCTGGATTAGCTCCAGGTTGTTGGGAGAGAATTAATGCATCCTAAATTTGATATGAGAGGCAGTTAGATTCTCCTTGCTATAAAATAGGCAGTCATACGGATAGCTGGGTGTAATGTGAAAGTTTATGTAATCTCCTGTTTATTGATTAATAAGATTGTCGATGCCTTAGTTGTGTGGACGTAGCCCAGATTGGTTGGGTGAACCACGTTAATTCCCGTGTTGCCTGTGCATGTTTTTTATGGCTGTGTATATGCTTTTATGTTTGCTGTGCATCTGATCTCCAACAAAGGTTTTTTTTGAGAGAATGAGGGTTTCTAAGCTTTTGCAATGACAAGGAAACCAATATCACCACACAATATATATATGACCTTGCACGACGTATATCACCGAGAGAGGATTGATGACTCACCATTGATTGAAATGCAAGTAGGTCCTTTGGTTAGCTCTCTCCAACAAGTTGCTTACATGGGACAATGGACTAAAAATAGGTTGGATTGGTCATTGTCGATGATCTTTGCGCAGATTGGAAGAAGAAGAATTAGTTAATGACCTATTTGTGAATTATCTCTTTGCTCGAAAGGTCTGGTCATTTGTTGTATCTAAGTATGCTCCATCCTCCACTCTTTGGGACAAGATTTCACTTGCATAATGTATTAAAGATTGGATTTCAGAGAGACGGGTTCAATTCTTTCTAGCTCTCTCGGTTCCTTGGGTTTATACTATCTAGTGGGATAGAAACATGGCTATTTTTTAAGACAAAACTATTTTTGTTGAAGTGGTCATGGTTGTTATAGAATCTGTATTTTATGCCCATAGAGTGGATCTAAGAAAAAAGAAAACTAGGATTCCTATTATGTCTCAAGTGAAGAAAGAAATGGTTTGGGGATACTTTGATCGGGCTAGACAAGGCAATCCAATTTGCAGGGACAATGCAATTCTTTATCTTAAGAGATATCTTGTCAAACATATTCATTTTTGTCAAGGCATTGGCACTAACACTAAGGCAGAGCTCTGAGCTTTGTGGGCTCTTCTGTATGTGGCAAATTATTTTGGGGTCAAGAACTTACAACAACTTGGGAACTCCAAACTAATGGTCTAGTGGATGTGCAACATGAGTAGAATTGATGGTCTTTGTCTTTACCATATCCTTTAGGAAATCAAGAGTGAAACAAGTAAGTTGGAATGATTTGAGACCAAACACATATGGAGTGAATTAATATTGACACATATTTAAAAATATATTAATAATACAAAACCAATGTAATATGCGCTAGCTCAATACACATATTATATAATATGTATTATAACATCCAAAAATTTGATCTTCTCCACTCATACACATATTATATAATTTCTATAACATTCAAAAATTTGATCTTCTGCACTCCTATTATATCCGTGCTTAAAATTAATCTATATTAATAATAATATTAATTGAATAAATATATAATACTTTATTTTACACTTAAACTTTTTATTTTTAGCCATCTCATCTCTTATTAATTAATCTATTTTTTCATAACTCATTTCTTAATTTTTCACATGGGACCCGTGACCCATACACCGTGTGTGTAACTATACCATAATAGTTTCAAGTCATATGTCCGTCCCCCACCCTAGTTTCAACTCAAATGAATTTCTAAAAGCTATTGTCAAGATACATTTATGTCCCTCCCCACACTAAAAACTATTGTTAAGAGACATTTGTGTCCATCCCCACTCTTAGGTTGACAATAGAATTAAAGTGAGAGGGATTCTTGACCTTCGGCTCGCAATTGGCTAACGAAGAGATAACTTAGCCTTTAAGTTATCATGGGTCTCATATACATATTATCGAGTTGGTGGCACCTCTATCGTATTGTCCCATGTGAACAACATTATCAATATCGTTGACAAAAGATTCTAATTTATCACTCATTGATTTTGGTGTTTATTCGGAAGGTGAGACATCCATTTAAAGTGCGTAGATTTAGGTGGAGCGCTTATTGTACCATATGCACGGATAAGATTTGACTTTTCGAAGATTTGATTTATAATTTGAATGTGATGATTTTGGAATCATTTTGATAAATTATTTTTATGATTAGGAATAAAGGATTAATGTTTATGTCGATGTGTTATATTATATTAATATTATTATGTGTTGGAAGATGTAATTTTACTTGTTTTGGTTGTGATTTTTTATGTTAAGAGTTTGTTTTTGTTTTATAGGAGTGGTTTCTTTAATTTGGTGTGTGGTTGAGATATTCTCTCAACCAATTCATTGTGTGTTCAAGATAGTTTCCATATTTTGAAACAATATTTCCTATAGATATGCAATATCATATTTTATTAATGAGATACAAATTTCCTTATGGAAATTTAATATGGAATTAGAGTTGCAGGTTTGAGAGGGCCTGTGAATCCTTGAGTGGGGAGTTGGTGTGAAAAAATCCGGTATGGTAAGGAGGTGGAGCAACAACACAATGGAGAAGGTGCAAAGAGAGCAGTGCCATTTTGCGTGCTGCTCCAGGTGGAAGTCGAACGATGGAGAAGCGTACCTGTGTGGAGAGAGAGGTTCGACTGTGGAGGCCGCACCGTGAAGAGCAGTGTGGAGACTGCGTGCTGTGGAGGCTGCGAATCGGTGGGTGAATGGTCTGCGGATCGGTTACTGCTTGGTGTTGGTGTGGAGGTCGGAACTGAGGTCAAGCTATAATATCAGTGGCAGCCCACACTTGCTGCTCCGGTGCCTGCAAGTGCGAGTTTCCAATTGGAAGGCCTTGAGTGAATTTTGAAGGCCATTTAAAAAAAAAATTGGGGTTGTAATTTTTTAAATCTTGTTTGTGATATCAAGTTGGGGCGGAGTATAATGAATGTTGTGTAACCTTTTTTAATGTTGTGTTTGAAACAAACATTGGGAGTATAATAAATGCTGGGGTAGATTCAAAAATGGGATAAAAAATATATATTTTTTTAAATATGTTGGGTGCATTTGATTAAGGTTTAAGAAAAAACAAAGGGGATCTTGTCCCAGGAATTGTTTTTTTAAGAAAGTGCCCATTTTTTTTTCTTTGAAATTGCTTAAATTTCCATAAGGAAATATGTATCTCATTAACCAAATATGATATTACATATATACAGGAAGTGTTGTCTCAAGATAGGGAAACTATCTTGGACACACAATCAGTTGATTGAGAGAATATCTCAACCACACACGAAACTAGGGAAACCACTCCTATAGAATAGGAACAAACTCTTTACATAGAAAGTCACAATTGAGACAAGTGGAATTACATCTTCCAATGCTCCCCCTTAATGACTAGTCTCGATATCAATCTGCAAGATCTACATCAGGTCCAGTCTCGTAATTACACCTTGTACCTTGTTCATGCAATTGTCGATGTCCATATAAAGGAACAACCATCTACTGGAATGCATGGGTTCCAAATTGCTGCAACCGCCAGTCTACTAGGAAGTCCTTCACATACATGGTTCATCCAACCTCTCGGTTGTAGGAATTTACAGGGTAAGTTCCTCAGACAGAACACCAAAGGACACCGCTCACAAACAGATCACAGATCAATACACTAGTATTCTTGACGTGGTTAAAACTCACAAAGAGGGAAACAGTCCACAGCCTGAGCCAATGCGACCACTTCAGGAAATTTATTAATAAAAGAATGAAAAGTTACATAAGCTTCTCTCATGAACGGTTACCCTACAAATGACCCTCCCTACTCTTTAAATAGAGATCATGGACCAATTGGATGTTAAGCCACGGATCAAGTGTCGGTAATACCGAGGAGAGAATGAATCGTCGGATCACTACATATCGTGACCGTCAGATTGTAAGTTACAAAAGTACATAGTAAAGAAACACACTTTACCTAACTCTATACTAGACCAAGTTATACTTAACTATTTCCTATGTGTTGTAATATCCTAACATCCCCCCTTAAGAACAACTTGGGATAGGATTGAAGGATGTACAAATATGACACAATAGGAGAAGGAGGGAGGAATTAGAGCCTATCCCCCCTTAGTGACAACTTCCTGAACTCTAACCATAAATTGAAGTTTAGTAAACTTTGCCTCTGTGAGAGCCTTTGTAAATATGTCTGCAACTTGATCATCTATTGAACAATATTGCACTTCCAGAACATGGTCATGAATGATCTTTCTGATGAAGTGCATGTACAGTTCAATGTGTTTGTTGCGCTGATGTTGGACTAGATCTTTGCATAGTTGAATGGCACTTTGATTATCACACCAAAGTGTAGTTGGATGCTACTGCTGAAAGCCAGAATCTGACAGTATCTGACAAAGCCACAGGGATTCCTTACTAGCTTCTACAGCACCATGATACACTGCTTCTACTAAAGAAAGATAAATGGCACTTTGTTTCTTGCAAGCCCATGTAATAGGTCCTGAACCAAGAGTGAACACATAACCTGCAATATACTTCCGATCATCAGGGTCACCAGCCCAATCGGAATCAGTGAAACCAACCAATAGAGGAGATGCTTCTGCACTGTAATGAATCCCAAATTGAACTGTACCTTGAACATAATGAAGTATTCTTTTAGCTTCTTTCCAATGACTTTCATGTGGGTTTTGCATAAACCGAGCAATAAGGCCAACATCAAAGGAAAGGTCAGGACGAGTATGGGTCAGATACAAAAGTTTTCCTACAAGTTGACGATATAAGGTAGCACCAACTTCAGGGGAAGTACAAGTGACTGAAAGTTTGGCTCTTGACTGAAAGGGAGAAGGAGCTGTCTTACAGTCTTCCATGTGAAAATGGTGTAGGAGATCACAGGCATACTTGGACTGGGAAAGGGATATACCTTCCTTGGATTGCAAGACTTGAAGACCAAGAAAATAATGCAAGTGCCCTAAGTCTGTCATTTCAAACTTCTTTTTAAGGCTGGACTTCACATGGTTTATAAGGTTGGGATCACTACCAGTAAGGATAAGATCATTAACATAAAGAACAAGAATGATAAGGTACTTGCCCACTTTCTTGGTGTAGACAGTATTGTCAGAATGACACCTAGAAAAGCCAGTTTCTAAAAGAAAGCTATCCATTTTGGCATACCAATCCTGAGGGGCTTGCTTGAGACCATAAAGGGATTTCTTAAGCCGACATAAAAGGCTGGAGTCTATTTGTATAAAGCTAATAGGTTGTTCCATATAAATTTCTTCATGCAAGTCCCCATGTAAGAAGGCATATTTAACATCCATCTGATGGACTTCCCATTTGAAAGAGGCAGCAAGGGAAAGAATAAGGTGGATAGAGTTCATTTTGGCAACAGGGGAGAAAGTTTCAGTATAGTCAATGCCTTCTATTTGTGAAAAACCCTTAGCAACAAGACGAGCTTTATGTTTAACAACTTTTCCATCTGGTCCATACTTGGTTTTGTAAACCCATTTGCATCTAACAAGTTTTCATCCCTTTGGTAGAGGAACAATATCCCATGTATCATTTGCTAATAATGAATGATATTCTTCATTCGTAGCTGCATCCTAATCTGGATGGCCCGAAGCTTCTCCAAAGGTGTCAAGATCATAATTTGTTGAAGCTTGAGCCAGTAAAGAAGAGGCTCTATCGAATTGAGAACGTGTACGTCGTTGATCTGTAGGATCACTGGCAAGAGCACGTACTGCATCCCGAGTAGCAGGACCCATTTTGGAAGCTAAGGAGCTGAAGGAGGATCTTGAGAAGGTGGGGGAGGATTGTCATCCTCGCTATCATCATCTGAAGAAGAAATATTTTCACAAGTAGAAGGGATAGAGAGAGGTGGCACATCCGCCGAACTAGGCTCATAGGCCGATATATTTTCAGCAAACTTTACATCTCTTCTAATGATAACATTTTTGGATTTCAGTGGAATAAGTCTATAGCCTTTGACATCTTCAGAATATCCAACAAAAATACATTTTTCACTCTTAGGTTATAAAGCTTTATGTTTCTCATCTGGAATATGGGCCCATGCTTCACTTCCAAAAATATGAAAGTGACTTACATCTGGTTTAATTGAGCTCCATGCTTCTTCTGGAGTGATATTCTTTAAAACCTTAGTAGGAGTACGATTTATTATGTAATTTGCACAGTTAATTACTTCTGCCCAAAAATTAAGACTAAGTCCTTTATATTGAAGCATACAATTAGCCATTTCCTTTAAGGTGTGATTCTTCCTTTCAGATACACCATTTTGTTGTGGAGTATATGGAATAGTATGTTGCATTTGAATTCCATTCTTATTGCAAAAATTGATGAATTTGTTGTTAAAATATTCTCCGCCATTGTCAGATCTTAGCTTAAGAATTTGATGTCCAGATTGTTTTTCAACAAAGGCCTTAAAGGCCAAGAACATGTTAAATACTTTACTCTTGAGTTTTAAAAAGTATACCCAAGTGTGTCTGGAGAAATCATCAATGAAAGTTAAGAAATACTTGTAGCCAGAGAATGAAACAACTGGAAGTGGACCACATAAATCATTATGCACAAGCTGTAAAGGTGTTAACGGGAAAAGTGTCTATTCAGAACGACCCTATCCCACTAAGGTGTGACAGTGACCTTAGAAACAAACAGAGAAAACTACTTTCGTGTTCTTCTTTATGAACTATAAACGAAGAGGAATAGGGTGAACCAACCTGTGTCTTGCGCTAGTCCTTTGATCCAATCTCTCTCCTCTTTGACAGCTTCCAGCTACCTGCTCCCTTACTTGCCCAGCTTCACCAAGTTCCTGTAAGATCACAGAAGAAGAAAACTACACAAAGACATGGATTTATATTCATAAATAACTTAGGATTAGATTTAAGCTAAACATGCAAATATAACAAACATCAATGATACACAAGCATGTAGGAGAAACTCAAATAGTTTTATTGATATAACAAGAAGATCCAAGAGGAGTTACAACCGATGATTCCTGATCCAGCATCAACCTCCCAGCAAAGGAGTCCCCTCCTCACCTCCAACAAAGCATAAATCACCCAATACTCTGATATCTATCTCAAAACCAACAGCAATTCTCTGCAATGTACAAAATTCCAGCCTCTGGATCTCTGGGTAAGGGATCCATATATAGATGTATGCAAAGAGGATGAGTCAGCTTATGATTTGACTAGTGGCTTCTCTCTGTTAGTTCTTGCTTCCACTTGGAGACTGAGAGCCTCTTACTCATCCTTGGTCGAACTCAGTGAGGCAAGTGTCATTGGGGAAGATTCTAGAATCTTCCATTGTCTATCCACCTCGCGGAATGACACTGCCATTTGTCATTTCCCGCTCAACGCACCCTGGTAGTGCATTTAGGTGCATTGCAACGCACCTAGCTAGTGTACTTGGGTGCTATGCAACGCAGCTAGCTAGTGGAGCAGCTGAAATGATCCTGATTTGACTGATTCTGAGCAGTTTCTGGTGGAGAACTTCTGGGAGAAGCTGTAATTTGTTGACCTTGTTCCTTTAGGGGCCGGAACAACACTTTTAGGGACTTAGGATCCCTTGGTTTATGGACATTTCATGCTTAGAGCTGTAAGGCACAAAAATGTCTATAACAGTTGCCCCCTAAAGTATGAGGCCGTTTATCGGGTGAAATGCTTTATTAGGAGGATCCGAAGTTCTTTCAATGCTGGGAGGAGACCTGTAATAAGATACAATACAATACATTATCTTCATACTGTTTTCATGATCTAGCTGAGGCGGGCATTCCCATGCTCAGCTTTATAAATTCATTTTCATGTACATAGGACAGACAATCGTCTGATGGTAGACTGATGATTCTGATAGAGCCATCATCCTTTTGGTAGGATGATTATCTGTGCTGCAGTGCTGTACATTTCAATGTCTTTATTTTCCTGAATATATATCGCAGCCCGGATGGATGAAACTAGATCCGGGGTCTTCAATCTCGTCCGATCTTCACTCGAAGTACAAGTTGATCCATGTGAGAAATGTTTTGTAGTCGAACATGGAAAGACATCGCTTGATTACCAGTAAATGATGTAAACTGTTAACAAGCGCGAGAGGAATCACCGATAATGATGATGACCCTCAAGGTATTGCAGTACAATTCACGTGGTGTGAATAAAGGACTTGGCGTCGAACACCACGCAAAATCTTTCGGTCGAAGGTCATTGATGTATACCTGTCGCCGGAAGTGGGAAACGTGCCATTGAGGCATGCAAGCTTCAAAGTACTGAATGGGGTGTTCCTAGATCAACTTCTTGGATAATGAGCTGATGTCGACAAGAAGCGATTCGTCAAAGGAGGGCCTTAATGAATCCCACATCAATGACACGGAACGGAGCAAATGATTTTGATGGAGGTGAAAACGATCTGATGATATATGGTTCAGGATGGCAGTCATGAAAGAATGAAGTATAATGTATGGTAGTGGATGGGACACAGGTGACTTCTCTGGATGACTTCTCTTGAACATGTCGGCGACACTTATGTGATGGATTGGTAGCATTTACCCCAAATGTGGATGGTATGGCGTGACCATGGTGATGTGACCAGCGAATGAAACAACCCAACCCGACTCATGCACGGAATGGAAGTGTCATGTTCAAGAGCGACTTGCTACCAATAAAGATTCTTTGAGTTTTCATCCCAATTTTTCCCCAGTCATTGCTGACCAGTACCTCTTTATTTTTGTCAAGCTTGAGGAGGATAACATATGCTTGTTCTATAATTTTCCCTTCGGGCAAACCCATCGCTATGTTTTAACGAGCCTAGTGATAGTGAAACTCGTTCTCGTCTAAAGACAAGTTTGTCGCTATTAATCTTTTTAACGAGTTTAACGACAAAGATAACTCGGTCCTTTTCATTTTTAGAGAGTCTAAAAAGGTACGTAAAGGTAACTCCAAAATTCCTTTTTCGTCATCTAATCCCTTAAGTCCGAAAAAGTATAAAATAATACAGAAGGGATGAATTTTCGATAGTTTTAACGAGCCGAACAAAACAAGCGCTCGATCTTTTTGTGCAATAATCCCTCAGGTCCAAAAAGATTAAAATCTAGAGGAGGGATAGCACTTCCGGTCGCTTTAACGAGCTGGAAGGCCAAAACTCGGCAATCTTTTCATATTTTACGAGTCAGTTGAAAAGAGCCTAAAGAAGACTCGTCTTTTGAGGAACGAGTGATAAAATGGGTAGCAGCTGATTCCAGGTAAGGGTTGGAATTTTCCAATCACGGCAGTGTCACAAGGATGGCTAGTGAAATCACTCTTCGCAGCTGTTCCTCAAAATGGGTAAACAATCAAATGGAGGTGAATGATCGGCCAATGGAAAAGTGGAGGTGATGGTGCAAACACGACCAAGGCTTTAACGGCTGAAATGTTACATTCACGGTGGTTATTTACCGGGGAATAGTTCATTTTTTAACGAGCTTAAACGCGGGTGGAAACATTTGCTCATATCTTATGTTTATTTTTTAACGAGCTTGAACTATGCGCTAAAACTGCTCGATTAATCCAGTCATATGATAAGAATGTCTCATATAAAACATCAACTTTTAGATTTTTGCCTCACATCCTTTCTTTATGCAAGTTAGGTGACGACTAATCCTACGAGTTTAAAGGGTTAGAGGTCCTAAAAATTTTAAAAAATAAATAGCCGCCCCTCGCTTGCACTCCAAAAGGTTTGCATGCCCCCAGGTATAAAATATGGTTTCAAGGTTACCCATCAATTTGTAGACAAAACATTTGTTCTATCGGGAAAGGCCTACCTCTTACAGGTTACCCAAAGATTGTTCTATTCGCGGTGCAAACAAAACACTTCTTCGGCGGTGTCTACCGAGATAAACAAAGGTGAGTGACGACATCCGCCAACTCACATAACTTTGACAAGAGAATCTTATTCTAGAATAACCCCTCTTCCACCGACGGACGGGGTACAGACTAGTCATATTCTCCCACGGAAACCTACCCTATACCCGAAGTTTTCCTGCCGAAGCAGACCAGGACGCATGCCCCCTAGGTTTCAGTCATATCCCTCTGAATTACTCGAGCTCATCGGGAGGACAGACTGGGGATTGAGACATTTCTTGCGTGAAGAGACCATTTAGGGATGGTATATGACTATTTGCTATGCGTGATCTGGGAAATGAAAGCTGGTCCACGAGCTTGACCACTCTTCCTTCATGCAGAAAACACATTACTCTAAAGAGTGAGGAGACAATGGCTCCCATGCAATAAATATAGTCTCGTCCAAGGAGTAGGTTATAATCCAAGGGTCCTTGAACAACCATTACGTTCATTTGAACTGTCTTCCCTCTCAATGTTATGGGCACATCGGGAAGGATCCCTAAAGGTCGACTGGTTCCTTTATCAAAGCCTGTCAGATTTCTCATCTCAGGCAAAAGCGATGGCGAACCAAGCGCTTTCCAAGCAATAGAGGAAAGGATACTCACAGAAGCCCCCTCATCTATGATGGTACCAGCCATGACCATTCTATATATTTGAACGATAATTCAGAATGGTACACTTGTTGGTAAACGGGGTCTGCCTAGTTGATTCCAGTCGAAGGAGACAACTAGGTTGCTTGGAGGTGGGACCGAGTAGATGGCCGGGTACGGCTCTGACGAACTTCCCTCCTGCGGTAAGGGAATGGGTAGATTGCCCCCATGTTCGTTGGAGTCTGTGTTGATGAAGAGAATTTGGATGGTGTCATCCTTGTTCTCTTCAGTGACTGTATCATCCGAAGACAAAACCTCTGAAGGAAAGACCGGGTCAACTGCCGCCTCGACCTTTTGACTTTCGTCTGGTATGGATTCAGATGGTTTATCTTCGATGATAGGCGCTTCAGCCGACCACTTGAGCGGGCCAGCTGGATTCTCAACTAGCGACAGACTCGGCAAGAGTTTTTTATATCCAGGAGGAAGTCGTAACGGTGAAACCGGACGATCATCCAAAACTCTTTTCGCTTCGTCTAAGAAGGGACAACGGTGGACGGCATGATTGCCTTCGCACAGTTTACAAGGAAATCTAGCTTTCCCTTTTTGTCCTGGGGCTTCACTTTCGCTAGTTGACGGTGTGCTTTCAACATGATCATCAGAGGTTGATGACACCGGATTGTGCAAACGAGGAGACCAGTCCCTTAATATCCGAGGGATGCAAGGACAATCTCTGTGAAAGTGGTCTCCTTTGCAAATGACACATGGCGATTTAGGCCTGGTCGGTGCAGTGTGTGGATTTTCGTTAGACGACACTCGTTTTCCCCCATTCGCCTTTGGCTCCTTCTTCTTTTTCTCTTTCTTCTTCTTCTCCTTCTTCTCCTTAGGAACTTGACTTTTGGCTTTGCCAGCCCCATCAAGCGAAGAGGAAGGAGGAGAGGAAGAATTAGAGGGAGTAGAAGGTTGGTGGGCAACTCTGGACTCGTCTAATTGCTGATTCGATTGTTCAGGAATGGTGGTGTTCTGAACGACATTGGTTGAGAAGAGCCATACTGGCAAGCCAATTGTCAGTCCTGGAAGCGACAATGTGGCCATATGGGGTGCACCAACATCTCCCCAAGAGGAGAAGGGACTAGGATTTCCACCAAGGGGAATTCCTTGGTTGGTATACTCCATTTTCTCAACCTAAGATCAACGTAGGAAATGGGTATGAATATTCCGTTTAAAATAAATTTTTAGATGCTTTGACACAACTTGTTTTTTCAATTTTTAAGAGGTGAGAAAAAACAAAAGATGACTATAGTCTCCTTCGATTTTTAATGAGCCTGAAGTGACAAGTGCTCAGATGGACCTTTTCCGTTAAGGAGTCTGAAAAGGAACGAAAGGGACTGCTCTGAAGATCTAGGTAGAGGGAGTACCAAACCAATCGCAAAACTGCAGAATACTTTTTACGGTACGGCAGTCAATCTTCCCGAATGCTGTGTTCGGTGCATTGCGATCAGTAGGGCGGCCGACACGGCTTCCTATGGATAAAAGGTTTTAAGCCTATAGGGGTCTCACAATATATACTCGACGGTACGTGGGAGCACAAGTCTGTACTGGCACTTATCGTCTCAAAGCGGAGGAATCACCCAACCATCAGTGAGGACAACAGTTACCAGGCTTTACGACGCCGGAATACGTCTCTAGCCTAGACCTCTAAATGTTGTACGTTAAGTTCCAAAGCGTTGTTAGATTCATTCAATTTATTTTAAGTTGATCTTTCTTATGAAGTTTGCCTTTTGGGTTCACCACGAGATGTAGATGTAATTTTTAAAATGCAATCTAAAGATGATAAGAAAACTTTTATCTCTTTTCAGCAATGAAAATCCTAGCTACAAGGGGAAAAGAAAGACACAATCTTTTCTCAAAGAGCAAAGAGCACACTGTAAATGCACTTTTCCTAAATCAAGCCAAACAGACTGTCAATATGCAAATGCACATGTGCATGTATTTGTTTTTCACTTTCTTAATATTGATGCCTAAAAAGAAAGTTGATGTACAAATTTGAATTTGCTTTCAAGTGACAAACACAAACAAGCTTCTTTTCGAAATCAAAAGGTAGAGATGATTACGACACTTTATGATTTTGAAGTAAATACTTGTTTCGACACTAGAAAGTCACAAATTCAAACCAAAGGCAAAAGTAAAAGCATAATCGACTGTCAACAGAAAATAAACTTTCTCCTAAGATCAAAATCGACACTTACGACAGATCTAAATCAAAGGACGACAGTATGACTATTCTACTTTTTCAATGGAAAACTGTAAATGATGTAACAAACACACAAAAACATCTACAGTCTTTTTGTACAAAGGAGGCGGAATTAAGGCAAAGAAAAGGGGTTTTAAACAGACACATACACTGATCACAGGCTGTAAAAATCAGAGACAAAACTGAAAAAATGAAGCAAAGAACCTTAGCTGCACAAGGCTAGGCTGATCAACGCACTTGTTACACTGAGAAACTGGATTGCAGCGCAGGTAGCCCTCTCGGGAACTGCGTTGAAATGCAGAATCTCTTCACAGAGCCTGCGCTGGGGCAGAAACGAGAATTCTATCCGGGTTCTGGGTCACGGTTTGCAGTTTAATCTATGGTTTTTGGCCGAGTAAAAGCAATCAGTAATGCACAATCAGAGGGTAGATTTAAAGGAGGTCTAAGAGCTATCACAAAGGGCAATCAGATCATTTGTGAATCAGCTGTTCAAATCATAAACAGATCCAGTGGACGGATTGAAGTAGCAGATGTCTACTTTTCATTTGTAAATGGCAAATGCAGTTCCATTGCTACTTCTAAGTTTATGAAACAAACAACAAGAGAAACACAAACAAACTAACTAGACACGATCCCCAGCGGAGTCGCCATTTTGTTAACGGGAAAAGTGTCTATTCAGAACGACCCTATCCCACTAATGTGTGATAGTGACCTTAGAAACAAACAGAGAAAACTACTTTCGTGTTCTTCTTTATGAACTATAAACGAAGAGGAATAGGGTGAACCAACCTGTGTCTTGTGCTAGTCCTTTGATCCAATCTCTCTCCTCTTTGACAGCTTCCAGCTACCTGCTCCCTTACTTGCCCAGCTTCACCAAGTTCCTGTAAGATCACAGAAGAAGAAAACTACACAAAGACATGGATTTATATTCATAAATAGCTTAGGATCAGATTTAAGCTAAACATGCAAATATAACAAACATCAATGATACACAAGCATGTAGGAGAAACTCAAATAGTTTTATTGATATAACAAGAAGATCCAGGAGGAGTTACAACTGATGATTCCTGATCCAGCATCAACCTCCCATCAAAGGAGTCCCCTCTTCACCTCCAACAAAGCATAAATCACCCAATACTCTGATATCTATCTCAAAACCAACAGCAATTCTCTGCAATGTACAAAATTCCAGCCTCTGGATCTCTGGGTGAGGGATCCATATATAGATGTATGCAAAGAGGATGAGTCAGCTTATGATTTGACTAGTGGCTTCTCTCTGTTAGTTCTTGCTTCCACTTGGAGACTGAGAGCCTCTTACTCATCCTTGGTCGAACTCAGTGAGGCAAGTGTCATTGGGGAAGATTCTGGAAGCTTCCATTGTCTGTCCACCTCGCGGAATGACACTGCCATTTATCATTTCCCGCTCAACGCACCCTGGTAGTGCATTTAGGTGCGTTGCAACGCACCTAGCTAGTGTACTTGGGTGCTATGCAACGCAGCTAGCTAGTGGAGCAGCTGAAATGATCCTGATTTGACTGATTCTGAGCAGTTTCTGGTGGAGAACTTCTGGGAGAAGCTGTAATTTGTTGACCTTGTTCCTTTAGGGGTCGGAACAACACTTTTAGGGACTTAGGATCCCTTGGTTTATGGACATTTCATGCTTAGAGCTGTAAGGCACAAAAATGTCTATAACAAAAGGGGCTAAGACATGCCAAGAGGCACGTTTTCCAAAATTATCCCGATGATTTTTTTTGAGTACACATCTGGAACAAACACCATCTCTGCAAGATACCATTGGAAGACCCGTCACCATATTTTCTGTGCATAGATTCTAAAGGGAGCGATAGTTTAAGTGACTAAATCGCTCATGCCAAAGTTTGCTCACTTCATAATTATGAGCAACAAATACCGAGGGAAGATTTGATGACCCAAAGTTGTTAAACTTATACAACCTTGTAGAATCATCAGCAATACCAGTAGCTAAAATCTGTCTAGGATCTCTTAGGTCCTTAATTACAACATCATGAGGTGAAAATTCAATGATTTTACCTTCACCTGAATGAGTTATCTAATATACAGATAGAAGGTTGCTGGATAAGGTTGGAACACATAATACATCATTAAATTGACCATTGTCTAGATGAACAATTCCAGTCCCTACAACACTAAGCGATCTATCATCACCAACGTATATATTTTTGGTGTTATAATCATTTAAAGAAGAAAAAATCGCTTTGTTTTTGGCCATGTGATAAGAAGCTCCAGAACCATTGAGCCACTCATGAGAATGAGAAGAAGAAGATATATTTAGTGCATAACCAAACCGAGATGCTTGATAACCACATGTAGAAAGTGTTATTCCTAAAGATGAAGTTGAAGTTGAAGAGTGCTCCAAATGGATGTTATGCTTGTTCATTGCTGCTTCCAAGGCTTCCATCTTATTAAAGCATTTGGATTCTAAGTGGCCATCTCGATTAAAAAAGTGGCAATGTCTATAAGTGTTCTTCCCTTTGTTTTTATTTGCCTTATCATTTTGTTGAAATGATTTTTCATTTTGAGACTGAAATTTCTTAGGACTCTTGATTGGTTTAGGACCATTCTTTTTAGGATACTGCTTCTTAGGATTATTTGAATTTGGTTGCTGCTGGGCGGCTAAGGCTTTCTTAGAAAAGTTTCCAAGATTAAGAAGACCAAGATATAAGAGCTTTTCTTGTTCTCTTATTAAAGAATCACAGAAGGCATCAAAAGAGGGGGACTTGTAATCTTGTCATTGAGAAATAAAGGCTTCTCTAGTAGAATGGAAGGTGGAAACAAACGCAGAGTAGGCTGGTCCCAACCTAGTAAGAATGGAATAGATAAGGCTATCGTCTTCTTTCTTAACCTTAACACCTTCCAAGAGAAGTCTAAGGGTCTTGAACTTGGACAAAAAATATTCAATGGAAGAAAAGTTATTGGAGTCCAATGTAAGCAAATCACTTTCGAGTTGATGGGCTCTAATTTCATTTTTAATTCCAAAAATTTTAGTGATCTGTTTCATTGCTTCATTAGGAGTATCAAGTTCTGCGATATGGAATCTAAGGTCTGGAGAAATAGACATCCCTATCAACCCACGTGCTTGATCTTGCCTATTTTCCCATTTGGTTGCCTTATCTTCATCTTTCGATTTGGTTTCTTGGCCTGAGGCTATTCTATAAAGACCTTTACTTCTAAGTAAATCCACAATGTAGGACCACCATTGGAAGAAGTTGGTGTTGTCAAGAATAACTTGGCATGGACTTTCCATTTTAGCAAAAACTGAAGTTGTAGATGCTGAAACTAAGTGTTCTAATGGAAAGCTCTCAAAAAATTAGGCTGATTAAAAAAAAATGACTCTGAAAATGGCTTCCCGATGAAAAGTTATGGCTTTTTGAAGAAAAGTTGTTGAAGATGTCGACGAAGTGCGTGAATGTGAAAAAATGAATGATAATGTTATATTTAAAAATAAACTTCCCCCTTTCCAAACTTAATCTAATTAGCTCACTTATTGCTTTTTTTTTTATGTGATTCACTTTTATAAATAAGTGAAAATCACTTTTACAATGGTACTTTATGAGCTATCCACTAAATTGTAACTTAAATAAAAGATAAAGAGACTTTAGAATTATAAGTGACTCACTTTTTATAATGGGTGAAAACACTTTTTACATAAAGTAACTTTAAAATATAAGTTACATGTGCTTTTTGAAAAAGTAACTCAACAAAAAGAAAGACATGAACTCAAGACCTCTATTTTCATAAAGTAACTTTGGACCAAGTGAGCTAGTTTAAAAGGTTAGTAATTTTTGGAAAAGAGGAAGGGTTTTTTTTTTTTAATAGTCACTGAAGCTTTGGAGTGCGTGCTTACTTGAAAAAGCTCTTTTTTTCCTACAAAACAAAAACCACAAAACTCAACATGGACATAAAAAAAAAACAATCCTTACGACTTCAAGTTAGCTTTAGCAGAAAACTATATATTTTCCTCAATGTTTCTGATCTTCCGAGATCACACTAAAGCGCGGCAGAAAGGAGCATACGCATGAGAAAAATCCTTCATTTCTGTTTCTGATTTGCCCAGATCGCACATAGTTGCGGGGCAAAGATCATATGCAGAAATGAAAGGTATAGATCCGATAATAAAAAACAAAGAGATAAATAAACCGAAATAAACAGAGAGAAAATAACTAAAAAACTGCAAATAAACACTGTATACCTCCAGATCTTAAAAATGACGTAGCTAGAGCTACCAGAAACCTTTTCGCGTGAAACGAAAGGGGTTCCTCACTGGAACAGATGCTCCTAACACAATAGAGCACTCCTATTGGCTCGAATGTAGTAAGAAACAGTATATATAAGAAACGACAATCAGATGCAGTTTTACCGACTTTAGATTTAGATCACCAACGAATACCGCCCTCAAATAGCTCTGATACCATGTAGGAATTTACAGGGTAAGTTCCTCAGACAGAACACCAACGAATCCTGCTCACAAATAGATCACAGATCAATACACCAGTATTCTTGACATGGTTAAAACCCTCAAAGTGGGAAACAGTCCACGGCCTGAGCCAACGCGACCACTTCAGGCAATTTATTAATAAAAGAATGGAAATTTACATAAGCTTCTCTCATGAACGGTTACCCTACAAATGACCCTCAATGATTTTTAAATAGAGATCATGGACCAATCAGGTGTTAAGCCACAAATCAAGTGTCAGTAATACCAAGGAGAGAATGAACTGTCGGATCACTACATATCGTGACCGTCAGATTGTAAGTTACAAAAGTACATAGTAAAAAAACACACTTTACCTAACTCTATACTAGACCAAGTTATACTTAACTATTTCCTATGTGTCGGAATATCCTAACATCGATGAACTCCCCCTAGCTATAAAATTTCACCTCATGGAGTCTAAAACCAATACGACCCACCCAAGTGTATCCATCCCGCATGACACACTCTTCTAGGGTGTTAAAACTCTCTTACAGAGGGAACACATAACAAAGGGTATGCATGCCTCTCTGGGTCTTACAACAGGTACATAAAACATTTCAAGACCACAACTAACCATTACAAAAGAGTATATGACATGTAGATTTGTTCTAATTACAATATGTGACTCATACTACACCATGAATACACAAACTCACACTAATTCACACAAACTCGATTGTCCATCATCTTCCAATCTCTGATGCAGCTCCTCTAATGCCATCTTCACTGTCATGTCTTCATTATATCTGGTTGTTAAGCATTCCTACAAATAAATTTGTCTATTGTTGGAATGGCCAATTCCAACATAGACTTAAACTAGTGACAATAGTTGGCCAGACTAAATGTCACAATAATACATCCAATTCTTTCAACCAGATTTACATTAATGACATAAAAAAAAAATTAAACACTTTTAATTAAATTCGAACGCAAAACACTAAGCCCTTCAACAACTCCAATTCAACATAGCCCATTAAGCCCTTACCGGGTTCTTTCAATATTCAGTTCCAGGCTCCTTCACGCAGCACTATGCTTAGCACCTCAACACAACAGCATTGGAGATATTTTCCGAGGCTGTACGAAAGCACCTTAGTTCCACATTCCGCACTCTATTCATTGGTGGATATATCCATCAGAACAAATATCCACTATGTAGGCAGTTCTTATACATTCTTTTTTCTGCTTGACGCATGACGGGTTGGACGCACATTGTATTGAGAAAATTCAAACAACGGTGGCTCATGACTGGCCAAACGAACAATAGTTCCATCTCACCTGACTTAGGCACACGAACTTTGTTTAACACCTCCAATGCTGCGGTCACGAGCCAACCTTGGACCAAATGGATCCTTCCACTACCAGTACTCTTCTCTGCAATATCCAATATCGCAACACATCCTCTCTTCACGCAGTCTTCTACATATGACATGTAAAGAAATCGAATGTCCACCGGTGTGTCGGTGTGTCACCAAGTGGCTGCAAGTAGAAGACCGACTCCATGAATGCTTGCATTAGTGGCTCCGCCTCATGGTTGCACCGCACCATGCGACAGTCCAAGAGGCGGAAGTTGCCCAGCGACCGACCACAAAGACGCATGAGCAATTGCCGAAGTCACCATCATTCACATTATACCCTTTGATTATACACGACCCTCGACTCAACACATCAGATTTATAACATGGAGGAACAGACCTCCACGCAACAAATCCCTCATCTGGAGGCAACCTTCACTTGCACAGCACATCGTTTCAACTCATTGGCACAACGTTTCTCAACACTCTGTTAATGCTGCTACAATGCGATCTCAGACTTAGATCCAGATCCCATGCAGACCCGACACCTTCATGCGTAAAGCAACACACACCAGGTGATCTCCACCTCCAAGCTCCACGCAGGCACGTCGATTCAGGTGCAACCTGGCAACCATGATCCACCATGCAACACATAAAATCTATGACATCACGATTCTCCTTTGAGCCACCACTCGACCCACAATTTTCTCTTCTGCTCGGCCTCCAAAACTACGCCACCGAAAGGCTTCACAAATGCAAAAATTGACTAATTCGAGTGTGTGATCCTCGACGCCATGATGCCGATTGCATCGACGCAGGCATCAAAAACATTGGAATCGGGGTCCTTCAGGCGATGGGAAACATTGCTCACCATTCTTGACAGGTGGGGTGGCAACGACTCGCCGTGGGCATCGGCCATCGTGGCGAAGAGGTTCATGCATTCTTTCCTCATAGTGCTCTTCTGATGTGAGTTAGTGTCATATAGACATGACAAGAAGGGGGAAAATCCATCTGAATTCAAACTCCGAGCAACGGTCTCGAGCTCGTATGAAGAAATCGTGTATGTGTCTCGATCTGATAACTTACTAATTGCTCTAAGTACTTGTTGTTTGAGCTAGTGCATTGCCTATTGGTGGATGACCTGCTTTCCAATGTTGCTACATTTGCCTGATTGTGCAAGCACCATTTTTTCGTGATATGGACTTAGTCTGCATCAGATTCAACACTGATAGGATGATAGACAGATAAACAAACATTCATAAAACCTTTATTTCCCTCAACCCAGGACAGGGCCAAGCCTAGGAGGGGCCAGGCCCTCAGGGGCTTTGATACCATGTATGTGAAGGACTTCCTAGTAGACTGGCGGTTCCAGCGGTTGGGAACCCATGCATTCTAGTAGATGGTTGTTCCTTTATATGGACATTGACAATTGCATGAACAAGGTACAAGGTGTAATTACGAGACTAGAACAAATGTAAATATTGCATATTGATATCGAGACAAGTAGTCATTAAGGGGGAGTGTTGGAAGATGAAATTCCACTTGTCTCAGTTGTGATTTTCTATGTAAAGAGTATGTCCCTATTCTATATGAGTGGTTTCTCTAGTTTGGTGTGTGGTTGAGATATTCTCTCAACCAATTGATTGTGTGTCCAAGATAGTTTCCCTATCTTGAGACAACGCTTCCTGTATATATGTAATATCATATTTTATTAATGAGATACAGATTTCCTTATGGAAATTTAACATTATGTATATGTTGTAAAGTAAAAAATATATATTAGATGGGGGTATCTTTTCGATAGAATAGGGAGTAGATTGGATTATATATATGTGTGTGTGTGTGTGTGTGTGTGTGTTTTCATATTCTATTTGTATTGATAAATAATATTATATTGGATTAGATTTTCTTATAATGAGAAAATTTTAAATGAATATAGGCATCACTTTTTTATGTCAACTTTGTTAATGAAAAGAGTATTTTTGTCATAGTGCACATCTTTTCTAAAAATAAAACATACTACCTATGGCTAAGCCAAAAAACCCTTCTCAAAATGGAACGCACTACATAAACCTAAACCAAAAAACTAAGAAGCATGTAATACAATCATATTAAGAGGATGAAGTTTATTAGAATAATGTCAATTGAAATGTGAGTGTTCAAGAAAAGAGAACATTGTTTGTCTACAATTGTTGAATTAAAATAGAGAAAAAGACAGGAATATTAAGCTTTCTTACTTGAAGGTAGTAGTTGTAGATGAAGCCCCCTAAGACGGAATAGAAAGCCTTCATGAACCTAATACCTCTAATTGAATAAGGAATTGGTTTTGTCCCTACATATTGACTCATAACTTTTGAATTACAATTAGTCATCATAAACTTCATTTCATAAAAGTAACATTAAATACAAGTTTTTTTTTTTTTTTTTTGAAGGAAATGGGTAGCATTTTTATATTTCAAAACTGGAAATGAGTGAGGTCCCTTACATTCATATATTTCTTTGTTTCAAATTTTTCAAGAGTTATTTTAGAGGAGTATCTATTACTACCCTGGTTATTTACTATTATTTTACTTACAACATTTAAACTATAACATCTCCAAAAAACCCCATAAAGTTTGACAAAACAACATAAAATATCATCTAGATATAAAAAGAAACTATCTACTTGCTTCCTTCCAGTGTCTCCGGTGGATTGTCCTCTTTGAGCCACATCTTCACTATGTCAGAGAACTATATTCATTTTGGACCCGTGGCGCCCCTATCCTTCCTCCCCAACTACCTGAGTTCCAGATGTAGGCATTTCTCCAAGCACAAAGACCTCCTTTAGCACACCAACCGTCGTTGCTTCCACCTTAATCTCCATGTTATCAACCTTGAAATTCAAAATAAGCATTTTCGTGTTCATGTGATCCACAAACTTCTGCAACAACTCCAAATCCTTCCCAATGCGAGTGAGATGAGACATCACCACTGTGAATTGATCAAGAACCTCCTATTCTACTTGTTCCCCCATTTTTTCCATCATGGTTGTTATGTTTCCCATGTACGATGTTTCCTATTTCTCTATGATGCCGTTGCTTTTGTTGATTCTGGTAGATGCCATTTTGAGAGCATTCCTTCCTTGTACGCATATAACCCTTAGTTTTAACTGTTTCATTCACCTCCTTCAAATGGTGTGCTATTTCTTGTCGAACGTTGCACACGTCCTCTCGCATTGAATGGTATTCCCAAACTGCTGATCAGATTCATCACAAGCCTCCATCCTTGCAACTGCCAATTTGAGTTCGAATTGAATTGCTACTGCTCAACACAGCTGAAATGGTGTACTATTCCTGCATTCCCTAGAATTTAATATTATTCCATTTGTTTTCCACTTAGTCATCGTCATGGCACTTAATACTTTATGCCTCCATCTAGAATTGTAATATCCCAGCTGCCTGCCTAGACTCCCAAGTGAGTCATGCCATACCTTGAAGAAATAGATGAGAAAGTGTGGTTTGTCACCTTTAGTGCTTGATTTATTCCAATTATCACCTGAAGTCATGTATCTTAGATATTTTTTCATGGGACATGACAAATTTGGGGGTATGCTTGGTCTAAGATCAAAACCCCTTGGTCTAAGGCAATGCCTCTATTGGCTGTGCAATCTGCCTCCTGATTGTTCTCTCATTTTACATGGAAAAAATTATAATATTCTAATTTATTCAGAAGAATCCCTGTCCTTAGGACCATAGGAGAAAGTTCAGAGTATGTTTAGTGCCTAATCTTGGAACACCTTTGGATAACAATCATTGAATCTCCAACTATACTTAGTTGTCACATACCTTTAGATATATCAATCTTTAATCCTTGTCAGAGTGATAAGGCTTCAACTTGATTATTCGTAGCATTCCCCAATCTCCATGCATACCTTATTTTTATTTTTCCAACAAGATTATAAAACACTCATCTCGCTCCTACCTCCCCCAAAACTAAAAATTATCTTTACATAACATAAACGAAATGTGTATCACATATATATTTATTTATATATTTAATATACACTTAAAAAAGATAATTTTCATTTCATTTTAAATAAAAATAATATTTATTTAAATAAAATTAAAAAATAAAAATAAAAATTTAAAGCTAATTTTTTTACCACTTTTTCCTACCTGACATTTTGATTGCATCACAACAAACAAACAAATAATTAAAGAACCATTTATTTATTTATAATATGGAATCTTACATACACTCACACTTTCATCCTAACTTTTAAAATCTATTGCCAACATACTAACAATTATAATATGTTTCGAATACATGAGGCATCGATACCAAGAAGCTATAGTTATTTCTTAAAACATACCTTGTCTTATACGAACATGAACATGCACGAACACTTATAATATGTTTCACATGCCTAAGACATAAATACGAAGAGGCTATAGTTATTTCTTAAAACACACCATGTCTTATTAGTCCTTGCTTATGGCAATGCAGTGACTATAGCAATCGCTTTTTGTTGAATTTATATTAATTGGGTTGACTAGCTCTCCTAAACAAAATTTAACCAAATTTTAGTGGTGGTAGTCCTTGCTTATGGCAATGCAGTGACTATAGCAATCGCTTGTCGTTGAATTTATATTAATTGTGTTGACTAGCTCTCTTCAACAAAATTTAACCAAATTTTAGTGGTGGCAATTTCATCTCACCAAAATTTAACCAAAGTCTTGAATTGCACCTCTTATTGGAGGCTTCACCTGCCTCGAGGCATCGTTACAATGATATACAAAGTTTATGCAAAGTTTATACTACAAAAGTAAGTATCTATTCATTCATATTTTTTATAACTAGACTAATGCTAACATTAGTCTTGGACATTAAATGTTAGTATAATGCAATTAGTGATATACAAGTTTGATCCTCCATCATCCCCACCACTTGGGCATTTGTTTTGTTGTCACTTCAAACCACTTGGCCGCTTGTTTTGTTGTTTCACTGTCACACTTCTCCACTACCAAGCTGACAAGTTTTTTCTTTCTCCACTCACAAGCTTTTCCTTTGCTTCAAGAAGGCTGCACACCGTTTGCTTGACTGGAATTCTTCCATCTCCTCTTCATTGTTCTTCACCGACTCTACTCTGCAATTTTTTCTCGTGCAAGATTGGAAACAGTAACGCGTTAACAGCAAGTTGCAACCTATTTTTTAATCAATGTTTCTCCATCACCACCCTATGAGAGCGCCTTATATACATGCCATCCAGTTCAAATCTTTTGCTTCTTACGGTTCATAAGTATACAAATACTTCAAAATGGTAGAGTAAGTGTCATAAATTGACAAACTAGTCATGGGCTAGAGTTAAACACTCGTAAACGCAGTGGATTCATAGCTACGAACTCAACTGTAGAAGAAGCAGTGGATTTCTAAGGACGCACCTGTAGAAGAAGCAGTGGATCCTAGACATCGCTCAAAAGTGTTCAAAGCAAGCTCAAGGGTATTAAGAGAAAAAGCAGAAATTGACAAACAAAAATCAACACACTGAAAGGAACAAAAATCAACACACTGAAAGGTATTTTCAAATTTCAAATTTCAGAAATTATTCAATGTATGGTAAAATAGTTACAATAAAAATAGAAAAAAAACAGAAATGATTTCCAAATTGCAATTATTCTATGTGAGTGTAGAATAAAAGCAAAGTAATAAAAATAGAAACCAACACAATTTTTCTTGACCGCATGTTCCACATTAAGCAACCTGAAAATTCCAATCCATGTGTTTCCAGCTTAGTGATGCCATGATCAAATGAATGTGAGAAAAAATTGTCAAATTAATTTCAAATGAATATAACAGTTAGAAAAAAATCTGTTAAATTAATTGCAATTATAAAATTTTTCACAAACATGGCCTTTAAAATCAAAGATCAAACACAAGCCATTTCATGCAGGAAAATTAGCAGACACCGAAACAAAATAGCTATATTCGCTTTCACTTATGGAACATATCATCGCCATACTTTTAAAAAGTGAAAATTCGAATGCTCTGAAAAGACTTCGCATAAAACATTAAAGGCAAGATTCTAATCTTGTTAAGCCCAGATTGAGAGGACCAGAAAAACTAACCTAACAATCTATAAAGTATTTGAGAGCAATTTCGGTAAATTTGTTGCTTGTCCAAATTAAGGCAATTCTTGTTAAGGGAAACTAGTTCATTGGTGATCTTGTCCCTTGCCTTGTACACCTTACCATATGTGTCTTCCCCAATCTTTTCAAGCTTTTCACACTTATCACACTTTACTTGGCTTGAAAATCACACTTTATGAGCACCACTGAGATTAGGCTTAGGCAAAGATATAACAATTGACATTTATTCTTTTAATCAGGTTTTTCCATGTATAGTCCTCTTGCAGATATAGTTGGTACTTTTTATAATCTGCTAGCCATCGTTGTACTTTTTAAGGGCTAAAGGTAACGAATAAAATATAAAATATGAAGCGCACACAGGCAAACCATAAGTTACCAAATTCGCACAAAGTTCTTTCAGGGTATCGATCTAGCGATAGATGGCCAGCCTAACGGCTATCCAAACCAAAGTGACAGATGAAAATCTAATAAAATTCTTGGTTGAGAAAGTGCCTAAATAGTAAACCACATGTTCAAATTTTAGAGGTAAAATTCAACTAAACCCATATCGAAAGGATTGGAGGAAGAGTCACATCCATTTTTTAAGTTCCACATTGTTTCACATTGCGGCTCATACCACTTGGTCATCGTTTTAACTTGTGTTGATGGTTATACAATATGCATGAACTCCTCGTGGCCTCCAA
The DNA here is from genome assembly GCA_031772625.1 of Pinus tabuliformis. Taxonomy (NCBI): domain Eukaryota; kingdom Viridiplantae; phylum Streptophyta; class Pinopsida; order Pinales; family Pinaceae; genus Pinus; species Pinus tabuliformis. Next base: position 30,907,216 of record CM062804.1, read on the forward strand.
ATGAAGATAGATGGTCCACAATGACAGCTCTCTGTATTTCTTTAGTCGCCGAGAGAAAGGTCTACAATTTCATTCAATACTGTTGAACTCATGTTCTTAATTGTTTTCATTTTTTACAATTCAATGAAGTGTATTTGTCTTTGTTTTCTTGTTAATTTAATGATATGATTTTGAATTTCATAACGGTAATGTTATTAATTGTTTTTGGTTTTACAAATTCAACCATTTTAATGAGATCATTGTTTGAAATATATTTGTTTCTGGTGAAAATATAAATTCGGAAAATTTTCAACACTGTTTTAAATATTTTATTCAAATTTATCCTTTTAATACTTTTTAACCAATTTTTGGTTTTACAAATTCAACCATTTTAATGAGATCATTGTTTGAAATATATTTTTTTCCTGGTGAAAATATAAATTCGGAAAATTTTCAACACTGTTTTAAATATTTTATTCAAATTTATCCTTTTAATACTTTTTAACCAAAATTTCAGAATATATATATTCCATGTGTGTTTATTTTCCAGTATTGTCTCTCTGACTAACTTCTCTTTATAATATTTAATGGTCACATGCTTCTCTGCACTATCCGAAGAATTACGCAGTAACCTTTGTGGGCACATGAAGCTAATTCTATTTTTGGTATCTAGTCAAAGGCCCAACAAAAGGCAAGCGACTGGGTGAGTGCCAGGAGAGCAGATCGTCAAGTGTGGAGTTGCAGATGAGAATATCTAAGATGGGTAAATCTCATTGTTTCTCAAAACAAGGTTGATTATTGGCTTTGGACAAAACAATGTTTCAATGACGGTACTCTTTCCTTTTGCCCAATACATTACGTATGAAGGACTAGGTCGTAGAACTATTTCTATTTCCAAGAATTAATTCTAAATCTTTGATTGTGTTGGCACCATTCATTTGAGTCACTCAATCACTTCCTTCGGGTTTAAACCTTGCTAATCATATATTTTCAAGATTTTCATAATTATCTAATGATGGTAATACATGTCTTTTTGTCGCGGCCACAAAGATACATGGTCTGGAAATCAACATATGTTACTGTTGGCAAAATGATTCAAAGATGTATGGTCTGGAAATAAACATATGTTACTACTGGCAAGATCATTGTTGAGAGGGGAGTATGTAGTTGAGTCGATCATCAGTGCATCTAAAATTAAAATGAAAACAATTTCTGGTTATTCAATAAATAACATTAAAAGGTTGGAGAAAATTGTTTGTGTTTAATGAAACTGTTTATCCAATTGTGCTTGAAATTTTATAATGGTAGCTTCAGTTATAGTGATTGATCAAGCAAGTGAAATAACATTCACCATTATGAAGGGTCGATCAACACTTCATAAATAATGGAGAAATACATATGGTCATTGGCTTTATGTTGTTATATTGTTATAGGTAACTCCAAGATGGACACTAATATCTTATTAAGATTTGACCAAGTAAATAGCTACTTGCTTGAGGCGAGACTGAGACTCTTATCGCGAGCTAATATCCAGCCAAAAACATTATTTATGGTCCAGTGCTAAAGGAGAAGGCATCTATACTTGCAATAGATCAGTGAAACTGCTGACTAACATTGCAGCAGATACGCGGTTGTCCCTTGTTTATATACATATCGCTCATAAAAAAGCGGAGAGGTTGAGAAAAAAGGCCATATATAATGATATTGAGGTGTTTTAAACACCTCAGGTGAACAACTTTGTTGTCGAAAAGGCCATGAAAATCTTCTTTCAGTCGTTGTTATTATATGAATTTTGGATTGTCTTAATGGATTGTCAATAATCACTCTTAGAAGTTATAACACCTGCAGAAGTAATACACAAATTTGCATTTTCTTTACAGGACTATTATGCTTCAATCGTTTATGAATCAAGTATGCTCAAGTCTATATTGATTCCATACAGTCTTTGCTGGTGCTTGTTGTGGCTGCATTTTTAGAATTATTTTTATCAAACCATTGTTCTTTTAACATTTCATCGAATGTTTATCGGCAGGGACTACGACTGCTGGCAGCTTTTGTCTGAACCAGAAGATGCTTGTTTTCAAACGATGTCTTATATCAACAATAAGATGCTTGTTTTCTTTCTTTGAAGTAAATTTTGTATAAGGGAGAGATATAATGAAAATGCTTGTTTTTAAGGGAGACATAAAATGAAAACTCTTTTTTTTCATTTTATATGTAATTTAAATTTTGTAGAAAAAATAAATAATTTTTTTCTTCTTAAAATTAAAATTATAATTGTATTTTTTATTAATTTTTTTGTTTGATACAAAAATACAACTTTCACTATTTCACTAAAATATCATAAAACATTGATTTCTCATTATCATAACAATAAAACATTTTAATATATTTACTTAATTTTTTCACACATTTATAAATAATTATTTTAATGATAAAATATATTTAAAAAATAATTATAAATATTTCAAACTTAATTTAAATAATTTAAATTCATATAAAAAAATTATAAACATATCAATAAAGATCGAATCACTTCACTTAAATAAGACTAAGGATGAAATAATAATTTCCAATGAAGCATTCCTCATATCGTCATAATATTGATGTTCAATTCTTATTATCATGTCGCTGGTAGGTATAACTTAATTGATATTAAGTTGATTAGCAATTAAATTTCTTTGACCAAAAAAAATAAATCATAATATATAATATTTACCTTGCAAAAGGAAATTAATTATTTTTTTTAAATATATTAATTTTATTTATTTAAAATTTGATTAATTCAATTTATTTTGCTCTTATTCTACAATAATAACTTTGTATACCTGGAGCATAATGCTTTCTGTCATGTCAATACTCATGTCAGTTTGGCGTAATTCGAGGTGATTGCCTCTACCTTACCATCATGTTGTGGGCCAAATGGTTAAGTCGAGCATATGTTTAAGAGACATATACAACATGTTATAATAAATATTATGACAAATGATAACTTCTTACACGTAAAAAGGATCAACTCTCTTTCTTTGTCGTGGACACGATATTGCAAGCAGAACCATACGTGGCAAAAGGAATAAGGGATGACGAAAGTGGAGCAACGGTACAAGTTTTCCATCTTTCCAAAATAGCAGTGGAGAGCAATGTAACCAGATATCTTTGACACAATTGGTAGGCATATTTAAGTAAAATGTTAGCTATATATACCTGCATTTTATAAGTGAAACTCCATTTCTAGTAAAAGTTAGTTGATATATTGTGATGGCATATTTTTCAATCTATAGTTTGAAAAAATGTTTTAACATTTTTCACGTTATTCTTTTAAGAGAACGTTTAGTACATTTTATTGAAATTATGCCTATAAGGAATTTGTATAATTTCAAGATTTATTTATAGTGTTAAATTTATTTAAAACTATAATTTTAACCCAAAAAAATTTGTTGTTAAATCATAACAATACAACTACTAGTTTTAAATTAAAAATAATTTTAAAAACATCCTATAATTTCAAATTGATTAAATAAAATCTTATAATGGGATGAACATATCTATATCAATCTTGAAATTTTATGAAAACAAGTTAAATGTTATCAACATATTGTTGGGTTGTGTTATATTCTTCCGACGACTACCCCACATGTAGTGGGGGGAGGTAGTCCCCCTATATGTTGTGTCAGGCACTGCTGAGGGGTCACAGGGGGGTGGCTACCCCCCTATCGGGGTATGCAGGGGGGTGGTAGCCCTCCTGCACGGGGTTTCCCTGAGAATTTTTTTTTTGGACCCTATATTAGCTGTGCAGACCTACCTATGGTTTTGTGCATGGTTCGCACATTGGTTTTGGGCATGATGGTTTTCTGTCCATGGTATTTTGTAGATCCGGTCAAGGGAACTACGGTTATGTTCTAATCTAGGGTTAATGGATTGGGTTTTATGGATGCTTGAACATGTATATTTATGTATTGTAACATTGAAAGGAACATAATGAAAAATCAATCTAGTAGTGTCAATTTTGGGATCTAGAGGAAAATCTCTGTGTATATTTGTTTCATGTTTATGCTCTCGCCATTTTTTTTTTCATATGCAGGTAATTTCTGTACATGGTTAAAACCTACATTTGGTATCAGAGTTGTTTTGGCTTTAAGGGGATGCCTTTATTGTTGAGGGGTTTTTCTCGGGCTTGTGGTAGACCCTGTTAAGTGGGAGATCTGTAGGATCGATTCTTGTGGTGAAAGAAGATGGCGAGCAGTCGAAAGATAAAGATCGAGAAATTTAATGGTCATAGTTTTGAGTTGTGGAAAATTAAGATGGAGGATCTGCTGGTGGATAATCATCAGTGGATCGCGGTAGATCTGCGTATTAAACCAACAGCAATGTCAGCTGAAGACTGGGCAAAGTTGGATCAAAATGCAAATTTAAGTCTTTGGTGAATAAACTGTTCCTATGGAAAAAGTTTTATAACCTGAGGATGAAAGATGGAGACTAGTGATAGACCATCTGAATGCATTTAATACCGTGGTAAGCCAGTTATTATCTGTTGATATTAAAATTTCAGATCAAGATAAGTGCATCAGTTTTTTGTGTTCTATACCAGATTCGTGGGATAGTCTGGTTGTTGCAATAGGTAGAAATGCAAATGCCTTGCATTTTGATGAAATAGTCTCATCCTTATTATCTGAGGAGATGAAACGGAAAAATATGGAGGGCTAGAATGGTGATGCCTTGTTTGTACAAGGACGATCCCAGAATAGAAACAAAAATAATTCCTCGAATGGGAGATCTAAATCTAGAGGGAGATATAAATCTCCAGGAAAACCTCTAAAGGTGTGCTGGAAATTCGGAAAGGAAGGGCACTTCAAAAGGGACTATAAATCTAAAGCTCCTGAGAAAGGAAAGGCATCTAGTGATGCTCCTTCTGCAGAGGTGAAAACCACCTCATATGAAGGTGGTGATGTGTACTTCGCTTCTTCTTTAAGTACAAATGTAAATCATGAGGCATGGTTGATTAACTCAGGTGCATCCTTTCACTTCACTCCCCATAGAGAGTGGTTCTACAAGTATGAGAAATATGATGGTGGTGATGTATTCTTAGGGGATGACAAGAAGGCTAGAATCATTGGTTGGTGATGTATTCTTCATATTCCTGCATTGGCCAGAAATATGATTTCTCTAAGCAAGTTGGATGATGTGGGTGTAAAAACAGTGTTCGAGAAAAATACATTCAAGATGATCTGGGGAGCACTAGTATTGATGTGGGGAGTTTGGATTGGAACTCTATACAAGCTTCAAGGTAGCACTGTTATTGATGAGTGCAAAAGTTCTATGGTTCCTGAAAGTGGAGTAGAAAATCTAGTGGTCTCTGGAGAAAAGACCATGCTATGGCATCAAATGCTTGAACATATTGGAGAGAAGGGTCTTCGAATACTTCATGGTAATTTTATAATAGAAGGTATGTCTAATTACTCTTTGGATTTTGATTTCTGTGAAAATTGTGTATATGGGAAGCAAAATCGGGTGAGTTTCCCCTCTGGTGGTAAGAGGGCGAAACAAATATTAGAGCTTGTGCACAATGATGTGTTTGGACCTGTGTCGGTTCCATCACTGGCAAAGTTTGTGGACTATGTATCATTTATATATGAATTCTCAAGGAATACATAGATATATTTCCTCAGGAAGAAATCTGAAGTCTCTAATAAGTTTAAAGAATTTAAGGCTCTGGTGGAAACCCAGACAAAGAAGAAGATAAAGGTGTTGAGGATAGATAACGGTGGAGAGTTTTGCAAGAAGGAATTTGACAAGTTATGTAAGAAGTGTGGTATAGCACGACATGAGACTACTCCATACACACCTGAGCAAAATGGAGTTGTAGAAAGAATAAATAAGACGTTGATGGAAAGGGAAAGAAGCATGCTTAGTGGTGTCGGGATAGGACATGATTTCTGGGTAGAGGTGGTGGAGACTGCATGTTACCTGGTCAATAGATCACCTTCATCAGCATTGGAAGATAAGACTCCACAAGAGGTATGAACTGGTAAGAAACATTCTCTTACACATCTCAGGGTATTTGGATGTGATGCATATGTACATGTTCCAAAGGAGAAAATAACAAAATTGGATAGTAAATCTGAAAAGTGCATCTTTATTGTGTATAAGGATGGTTTAAAAGGTTATAAGATTTGGAACCCAGAAATAAGGAAGGTTGTGTACAACTGAGATGTGGTGTTTAGAGAGGTGAAAGATGTTATTAAACATGAAGTCCTACCAAAGGAACCTAAGAAGATAGAGTTTGAGCTAAAGGAGGAAGAATCAGACTCTATAGTAGAAGAGGAATCAAAAGATAAAGAGACACAAACTTCGGTTGTGAGAAGATCAGTTCGAGAAAGAAGACAACCATAAAGCTATAGTCCATCTTATTTTTGTTCAAATTTTGCTTTATCTATTACTAATGATGATCCCAGAACTGTGAGGGAAGCAGTAGATTCAGAGGATGGAAAACTCTAGAAATGGGCCATGGTTGATGAAATGACATATTTTCACAAAAATGAGGCTTGGGATCTGTTGGAGTTGTCAGTTGGAAGGAAACCCATTGGCAGCAAATGGGTGTTTAAGAAGAAAATGAATGTAGAAGGAAAGGTGGAGAAATACAAATCTCGGTTGGTAGCAAAACGTTATTCCTATGTGCTGGGAATTGATTTTGGTGATATTTTTTCTCCTGTTGCCAAGATAGCTTCTATTAGATTACTTTTATCAGTTGCTGTTGCTTTTGATTGTGAGGTAGAATAAATATATGTGAAGACGACATTTCTTCACGGGGATTTGGAAGAAGAGATCTAAATGAAGCAACCTGAAGGCTTTGCGGTGAAGAGTAAGAAAGAATTGATATGCAAGTTAAAAAAGTCTGTGTATGGGTTAAAACAGTCACAAAGGACTTGGTATCAGAAATTTGGGACATTTATATGGGGACTTGGCTTCACTAGAAGAAAAACAGATAACTATATGTATTTTAAATTAATTGGCAACCGTGTTATTTATCTGGTCTTGTATGTGGATGATATGTCTCTGGTTGGAAATGACAAAGAAATTATCCAGGATTTTAAGAACCAATTGTCCTCCAAATTCGACATGAAAGATCTTGGTGTTGCAAACTATATTTTGGACATGGAAATTAAATGAGATCAGGTAAAGAGGAAGCTCTGGTTAAACCTGAGGAAGTATGTCGAGACAATGCTGCAGAGGTTTAATATGTAGGTTAGTAAACCGGTGAAGGCTCCTATTCTTGTAGGTGTAAAGCTATCTGCTGAATAGTGTCCCAAGACACAAGAAGAGGAAGATGACATGTCCTGTGTTTCATATGCAAGTGCATTCGGTAGCCTGATATATGCAATGGTTTGTACTAGACTAGACATTGCACGTGCAGTGGGAGTATTAAGGAGGTTTATGTCAAAATCAGGGAAGGATCATTGGATAAAAGTGAAGCGGGTTTTCAGGTATTTGCGTGGCACTAGTGATTATGGTTTGTGCTATGAAGGAAGACCAGAATTGGAAAGAGTGTTGGATATCCGTGGCTTTGTTGATGTCGACTGAGCTGGAGATCTGGATCAGAGAATATCTACAAATGGGTATGTGTTTAACTTATTTGCAGATGCAGTCAATTGGATGAGTAAGAGATATTTTGTAGTGGCACTTTCAACTACAAAGGCAGAATACATGGTAGCTACTCATGCAAGCAAGGAAGCAGTTTAGTTGTAGAGATTTTGTTCAAGTATGGGGTTAGTACAACGAACTATAAGGATAGACTGTGACAACCAAAGTGAAATTTTATTGGCAAAGGACTCTGCATATCATTCAAAGACAAAGCACATTGATGTTCAGTATCACTTTGTGAGGGATATGGTTGAGGAAAAAAAGGTGTTCTTGGTAAAGGTGGACACTTCAAAGAATACTATAGATGCATTGATAAAGTCTGTGAGAATTGAGAAGTTCTCTTGGTGTAGAGAAACAATGGGTGTTACAGGGCTGAATCAATGACTAAGCTCGCCTGTGTCCCCCTGTGGAAAGAATACAACAAGTGGGAGAATGTTGGGTTGTGTTATATTCTTTCCACGACTACTTCACATTCAAGGGGGGCGGTAGCCCCCCCTGTACATTGTGTCGGGCATTGCCAGGGGATCACAGGGGGGGTGGTTGTCGCCCCTATTGGGGGGTATGCAGGGTGGCGGTAAATCCCTGTACGGGGCTCCCCCAAGTTTTTTTTGTTTGGACCCTATATTTGGTGGGCAAACCTATATATGGTTTTGTGCATGTATTTCTCACATGGTTTTGGGCATCATGGTTTTTTGTCCATGGTATTTTGTAGATTCGGTCAAGGGAAATACGGTTATGTTTTAATCCAGGGTTAATGGATTGGGGTTTATGGATGCTTCGACATGTATATATGTATTATAACATTGATAGGAACATAATGAAAAATCAATCTAGTATTCCCGATTTTGGGATCCAAGGGAAAATATCTATGTATATCTATTTCATGTTTATGCTCTCACCATTGTTTATTTTTTGTTTTTTTGGAATTCATATGCAGGTAATTTCTATGCAAGGTTAAAACCTACATTTTGTATCAAAGTTGTTTTGGCTTCAAGGGGACACCTTTGCTGATGAGGGGTTTTTCTTGGGCCTGTGGTAGACCCTGTTCAGTGGGAGATCTGCAAGATCGATTCTTGTGGTGAAAGAAGATGACGAGCAGTGGAAATATAGAGATTGAGAAATTTAATGGTCAGAATTTTGAGTTATGGAAACTCAATATGGAGGATCTGCTGGTGGATAAAGATCAGTGGATCACAATAGACCCGGGTACTAAACCAACAACAATGTCAGCTGAAGACTAGGAAAAGTTGGATCGGAAGGCAAAGAGAAAAATGTGATTGTGTGTCTCAGATTCAATATTGCTGAATGTATCAGGGGAAGCTTCGGTGAAGGCTTTGTGGGACAAGTTAGGAACTTTGTACCAATCTAAGTCTCTGGTGAATAAACTGCACCTACAGAAAAAGCTGTATAACCTGAGGATGAAATATGGAGACTCGGTGACAAAGCATCTAAACCCATTTAATACTGTGGTAATCCAGTTATTATCTGTTGATATTAAAATTTCAGACGAAGATAAGTGCATCAGGATTTTGTGTTCTCTAACAGATTCGTGGGATAGTCTAGTTGTTGTAATAGGTAGCAATGCAACTGCCTTGTAGTTTGATGAAATAGTCTCATCCTTGCTATCAGAGGAGATGAGAAGGAAAATTATGGAGGGCCAGAATGGTGATGCCTTGTCTGTACGAGGGCGGTCCTAGAAAAAAAACAAAAATAAGTCCTGGAGTGGGAGATCTAAATTTAGAGGGAGATCTCAATATCTAGGAAAACCTATAAAGGTGTGTTGGAAATGTGAAAAAGAAAGGCACTTCAAAATGGACTGTTAATCTAAAGCTCCTAAGAAAGGAAAGCGATCTGATGATGCTCCTTTTGCAGAGGCGAAAACAACCTCATATGAAGGTGGCGATGTGCACTTAGCTTCTTCTTCAAGTACACATGTAGAACATGAGGCATGGTTGATTGAATCAGGTGCATCCTTTCACTTCACTCCCCATAGAGAGTGGTTATGCAAGTATGAGAAATATGATTGTGGTGATGTCTTCTTAGGGGATGACAAGAAGGCTAGAATCGTTGGTCGCAGAAAAGTCAAGTTGAATTTGCAAGGTGGAAGGATTAGAACACTTCTGGGTGTTCTTCATATTCCTGCAATGGCTAGAAATCTGATTTTTGTAAGCAAGTTGGATGATGCAGGTGTAAAAACAGTGTTCAACAATGATATCTGCAAGATGGTTAGGGGAACACAGGTATTAATGCTGGGAGTTCGGATTGGAACTCTATACATGCTTCAAGGTAGCACTGTTATTGATGGGTGCAACAATTATGTGGTTGCTGAAAGTGAAGCAAAAAATCTAGCGGTCTCTGGAGAAAATACCATGCTATGGCATCAAAAACTTGGACATATTAGAGAGAAGGGCCTTCAAATACTTCATGGTAATGGTATGATAGAAGGTATGTCTAATTGTTCTCTGGATTTTGATTTCTGCGAAAATTGTGTATATGGGAAGCAGAATTGGGTGAGTTTCCCCTACGGTGGTATGAGGGCGAAACAAATATTAGAGCTTGTGCACAGTGATGTGTTTGGACCTGTGTCGGTTGCATCACTGGGAAATTTTGTGTACTATGTATCATTTATAGATGATTTCTCAAGGAATACATGGATATATTTCCTTATGAATAAATCTAAAGTCTTTGACAGGTTTAAAGAATTTAAGTCTCTGGTGGAAAACCATATAGAGAAGAAGATAAAGGTGTTGAGGAAAGATAACGGTGGAGAGTTTTGCAAGAAGGAATTTGAAGAGTTCTGTAAGAAGTGTGGTATAGCAGGAAATAATACTACTCCATACACATGTGAGAAAAATGGAGTTTCAGAAAGAATGAACAAGACGTTGCTGGAAAAGGAAAGAAACATGCTCAGTGGTGTCGCGTTAGGACAAGAATTCTAGGCATAGGTGGTGGAGACTGCATGTTACCTGGTCAACATATCACCTTCATCAGTGTTGTAAGATAAGACTCCACAAGTAGTATGGACTGGTAAGAAACCTTCTCTTTCACAGCTGAGGGTATTTGGATGTGATGCATGTGTACATCTTCCAAAGGAGAAAAAAACAAAGTTGGATAGTAAATCTGAAAAGTGCATTTTTATTGGGTATAAGGATGGTTTAAAAGGTTATAATATTTGGAACCCAGAAACAAGGAAGGTTGTGTACAACCAAGTTTTGGTGTTTAGAGAGGTGAAAGATGTTATTAAAAATGAAGTCCTACCAAAGGAATATGAGAAGATAGAGTTTGAGTTAAAGGACGAAGAATCAAACTTTACAGCAAAAGAGGAATCAGAAGATGAAGAGCCACAAACTTCGGATGTGAGAAGATCAGTTTGAGGAAGAAGGCAACCATAAAGTATAGTCCATATTCTTTCTGTTCAAATTTTTCTTTATCTATTACTGATGATGATCCCATAACTTTGAGCGATGCAGTAGATTCAGAGGATGGAAAACTGAGGAAAGAGGCCATGGTTGATGAAATGACACCTTTGCACAAAAATGAGGCTTGGGATTTGGTGGAGTTGCCGGCTGGAAGGAAACACATTGGCAGCAAATGGGTGTTTAAGAGGAAAATGAATGCAGAAAGAAAGGTGGAGAAATACAAAGCTCGGTTGGTAGTAAAATGTTATTACCAAGTGCCGGGAATTGATTTTAGTGATATTTTTTCTCCTGTTGCCAAGGTAGATTCTGTTAGATTACTTTTATCTGTTGTTGCTACTTTTGATGTCGAGGTAGAATAAATGGATGTGAAGACAACATTTCTTCACTGGGATCTGGAAGAAGAGATCTACATGAGGCAAGTTGAAGGCTTTGCGGTGAAAGGGTAAGAAAGAACTGGTATGCAAGTTAAAAAAGTCTCTGTATGGGTTAAAACAATCACAAAGGATGTGGTATCAGAAATTTGATACATTTATATGGGGACTTGGCTTCACTAGAAGAAAACCAGATCATTATGTGTATTTTAAATCAATTGGTGACCGTGTTATTTATCTGGTCTTGTATGTGGATGATATGTTTCTGGTTGGAAATGACAAAGAAATTATCCATGATTTGAAGACCCAATTGTCCTCCAAATTTGACATGAAAGATCTTGGTGCTGCAAACTATATTTTGGGCATGGAAATTAAACGAGATCGGCAAAAGAGGAAGCTCTAGTTAAACCAAAGGAAGTATGTCGAAACAATATTGCATAGGTTTAATATGCAGGATAGTAAACTGATGAAGGTTCCTATTCATGTAGGTGTAAAGTTATCTGTTAAACAGTGTCCCAAGACACAAGAAGAGGAAGAGGACATGTCCTGTGTTCCATATGCAAGTGCGGTCGATATCCTGATGTATGAAATGGTCTATACTAGACCAGACATTGCACATGGAGTGGGAGTATTGAGCAGGTTTATGTCAAAACCAGGGAAGGAGCATTGGACAATAGTGAAGTGGGTTTTCAAGTATTTGCGTGGCATTAGTGATTATGGTTTGTGCTACCAAAGAAGACCAGAATTGGAAAATGTTGTGGACATCCATGGCTTTGTTGATGTAGACTGAGGTGGAGATCTAGATCAGAGAATCTACAAGTGGTTATGTGTTTAACCTATTTGGAGGTGCAGTTAGTTGGATGAGTAAGAGACAGTTTGTAGTGGCACTTTCAACTACAGAGGTAGAATACATGGTAGCCACTCATGCAAGCAAGGAAGTAGTTTGGTTATAGAGATTATGTTCAAATATGGGGTACAACGAGCTATAAGGATAGATTGTGACAGCCAAAGTGCAATTTTCTTGGAAAAGGACCCTGTTTATCATTCAAAGACAAAGCACATTGATGTTCAGTATCACTTTTTGATGGATATGGTTGAGGACAAAAAGGTGTTGCTGGTAAAGGTGGACACTTTAAATAATACTGCATGTGCATTGACAAAGTTTGTGAGCACTAAGAAGTTCTCCTGGTGTATAGAAACAATGGGCGTTGCAGGGATGGATCAATGACTAAGCTCTCCTGTGGCTTCCTGTGGAAAGAAAACAACAAGTGGGAGAATGTTGGGTCGTGTTATATTCTTTCCATGACTACTCCATGTGTGAGGGGAGCGGTAGCCCCCCTGTATGTTGCGTCGGGCGCTGCCGAGGGGTCATAGGGGGGGTGGTTGCCCCCCTATCGTGGGGTATGTAGGGGGGCCCCCTGCACGGGGTTTCCCCAGGAAATTTTTTTTGGACTCTATATTAGGCGGGCGGACCGACCTATGGTTTTGTGCATGGATTTCGAACATGGTTTTGGGCATGATGGTTTTTTGTCCATGGTATTTTGTAAATTTGGTCAAAGGGAACTATGGTTATGTTCTAATCCATGGTTAATGGATTGAGGTTTATGGATTCTTCGACATGTATATATATGTATTATAACATTGAAAGGAACATAATGAAAAATCAATTTGGTAGTCCCGTTTTTGGGATCCAGGGGAAAATCTCTGTGTATATCTGTTTCATGTTTATGCTTTGGCCATTGTTTATTTTTTGTCTTTTTAGAATTCGTATGTAGGCAATTTTTGTACAGTGTTAAAACCTACACATATATGCAATCAAATAAACACTTTGAATAAATAAATAGAGACAAACAAATACTAAATAAACAAGTTTGATAAATGTCAAAGAATTTCTTTTTGCAAGTTCCTTCAGGTGTCAATATGCCATTAATGTCATTTGCAATATTATATCGTTCCACAAATCAAAGAGCATATGTCTTCTCCCTTATGGAAACATTTTCTTCATGTACCTATAAATCTTTAGCCAGACTTGGTTCTTATGCGTAGCTTTAGTGAGGGAACCGATTGACGGGATCCTGTGCATTCTGACCGTGACATCCAAACTCTTATACAATTGTGCATATGAAGCATGTATGTTGCTGGCGAACAGAGCGAGTTGCTCATAGTCCTGGACCAACATCTAGTTCTTTTCTTTATCTAACTCTGCCTGCAGCTTCATTATATTTGGCAAGTGAAGTGGGGCTCCTTTGTACCTCACTGTCCATTCTTGTACATGGGCGATAGAAGCATGTATGTCCTTGAGAGTTTAGACAATCCTTTTGCTCCACTATTGAAAGCCATATAGATGGACAACCACCTGTGGCCTTATGCACGGTGACAACTCTGTCATAGAATTTTTGCATGATGGCCTCAAGTTTTGATACTTTAGCCAATATCACTTTCCTCATCTTTGCCATTGTGGAACCTGCGAATTGTTCTTCCTTCTGCCTGGCCACCTGCAAGTTCTTTGCCATCTGTTCATTCTATGCTAATAGGAACTCGACAATTGAGCTCGTGGCTCCTACACAAGCCAAGGTGGTATCGGCCATGGAAACTAGATGCTTTCTGACATCTGGCACAATCACCATTTCCTTCATGAATGCAGGTGATGCGTGATCATCTGGGAAAATATTTCTTTGTGCCTGTACAATATTCCTCTACAACTCGTCGAATGATAGATTGTACACATCCATCACCAGATCATCATCAAGAAGAAAAACTACTCCTTGCTCTCTTGGGACTAGGTCTAACACTGGAGGTGGTGGAGATTGAGGGGTGACCTCAACTGCATGTAGCATGAGGTCAGTGTCTTGATCCTGTGGTTCATCCACCAACTCCATGTTTTTCACTTGGAGAAATTGCTCAATATGCTGAGAAAGTTCATGATCTTGCATATACTCACCCTCCTCTTCAATTTTTGGTTGTTCTGACTCCTCAACCTATATGGTCGTTGTTTGCTCTGTCATCGTGCCTTGCCTTTCATCTTCTTCCTGTTTCTGCTTCTCTTCGCTCACTCTCCTTCTTAGCTCCTTCTCTTCCTTCAGCTTCTTCTTCATTTCCTGCAAATTCCTTTTTGCTTCCTCCAACCTTTTCTTTTCTTTCTTCCTTCACTTTGCCCTCTCTGTGCATTGTTACCTATTTGCCTCTGCTACCAAAGCTTCTTTCTAAATGAGATAATCTTCTTTGAACTTGTAGCTTTTCTCAACCTCTGGGTTCTCGACAATCTTCCTCTTACCCTTGTCCTGCACCAATTTATTGCTTATTGTTGTTGTTGTTGTTTTTTCCTGCAGTGTTGCTGCCTGCAGAAAAGTTTTCCATGTTGGGGCTATACTGACTGGTTCATTAAGATTGGAGTAGTTGTAACAATACCTCCAAGGGTCCTCCTCTACCCAATGACATGTCCTGTGGATCCATGGATAGTACACCTTCACACAGTGGTTCTTGCAAATACCATGGGGATCATACAGATTGAAGTCTTTGGTGTCGAACTCAAACTTCACTATCTCCTTAGCTTCGGCATCCACATCTTTCAAGATCTTAATCTTGTACAATCTGATCTGCAAAGGAAGGGTAGGCCATTGTGCCTTCTTCTTCCTATGCAGCCCTGTTGATAACCCTGTGGAGAGGTGATATGCTGCCTCTTGCATGACCATATTTTCTATGGCATACCTTGGTAGAACATGTAGAGGCTTCTCTTCACCAAATACTCCGATGAAGGTGCCACCAAGTGAGGCATAATTATCTCGCACAATCTGATCCGCAAAGGGCGAGCGGGTCATGGTGCTTTCTTCTTCCTATGAAACCCTATTGATAACCCTATGGAGAGGTGATATGCGACCTCTTGCATGACCAACTTGTCTGTGCCATACCTTGGTAGAACATGCAGAGCTTTCTCTCTGCCAAATACTCTGATGAAGGTGTCACCGGGTGAGGCATACCAATATGCAATGTTAAGTATTTCCTCCATCGCTTCTTGGGACATGCAAGGTGGATCTTGCTCAAAGATTATCTTTTACATAGGGATGATGAAACAGTTAGCTAGCCTCACCATAACTCCTTAGTAACTGCATTTGGAAAGAAACTTGCAATAAATGTTGACGACATTCTCTTTTGGTGTCCATTTCCAACCCATGCCAAGAAACTAATGCTGGGCACAAATTGGATCAAGTAAATACAAGAACATGTAGAATCTTGCTTGCTCATCCTTGGGCGGATTCCGAGCATTAGTCACATGGATTTTCAACTGAAGAGCCAATAGATCTGACCAGTTGAATGGCCTTCCATCATTCACCAACTGGTCCAACACAACCACCCAATTTTCTGGAAAGGTCTCTATGCTCTCTTGACCATATAATTGGCATGCAAAGATGATCAAGAATTGGTAGGCCTTTCTGAGTGACTTTGTCTTGTAAACATGAGTGGGTGTCACTCTGAATTTCGATGGCTCTTTCACCCAGTGCTTTATAATATCTCTGGTGTTCACAAAGATGTGGGTGGCATAAAAAAAGAATGCATGCGGTTCACTGGCTGAGGTAAATAATACATCTGCTGATAGTTCTCTGCCATGAAGTTGGCAAGTTGTATCCCACTTGCACTACTCAATGTCATAGTCTCAGGATTTGTGTGCGAGACAATCCAGTGGATGATGTATGCACATGGGAAGGCAGGTTACCTGCATGCAACCTCAAGTAAGCTTGACCGGTGGACACTCATATAAACGTGCCAATCCTCTATATCTTCCTTGAAGTCCCCTGTAAAGATATCCTTGATTTCCTGCCATGTTAAACTTCATGCCCTTCTCAATGAACAACTGAGTGTCTGCATAAACTAGCACATTCATTGACACCTGCTCAACTGCTTCCCCAGTGCTACTCTCGATAGTATCCTTTGAAGTAGATCTCTTGGAAGCCTTGTTACCTATAACTGCTGGAGAGTTTCTCAACAACTGTTGTGCCTAGAGATAGAGAGTACACTCATGGCATGCAAATGTTAGCTTGAAACAAAAACACTTCAAGAACAAACCAAACAAAAAATTGGGCAACTGCTGGGAAGGATTGTGCAATCTTGGCTCTCGGAGGTGACTGACTTCTAGTTGGTTCTGTGCATTGCGCAGTCTCAATTGCCAGTGGGAGGGATTGCTAACTAGAATTGCGCAATGCACAGTTCAATCAGGCCTAGGCTAGGTGAGATTGCACATTGCGCAATCCTAGTGATAAAGTCTTAGGACTGGCTCCTGGAACTACGCAATGCATAGTTGGAGCTAAGCCTTGACAGCCTGTGCGTAATTTCTCGAGCCAAGGCAGAGCCTTGAGATCCATAAATGCGCAGTGCATGCCGGGAGGAGCAAGGTCTAGGCCAAGGAACCCCAGATCTACCTAATGGGAGCATGAAAATGAGCAGATCTGAAGGAGGGAATGATGGTGGGTGCAGATCTGAGTGATTGATGATGCATGCAAATAAAATGAGTGCAGGAACCAATCGAACTGAAGAAAAATTAAGCATGTGGAGAGAGTCACTACAACGACAACTGTTAGTGAAAAAACTGGGTAATGCATGTGACACTTGGGAAATGCAATGAAAAAATTAAAACATCACTCCTACAAGATAAAAAAATAAAAATACCATATTTCTTTCAATAAAATGGGTAAAACAACACTCTCACAAGCCAAACAAACAAAAGCGACAGAAAAAACAGCAAAAGGCTAGAAAACCAAGACTTACCCGGAAAATCAACAACGATCACATCGTAGGTTCCTTGATCTCCTTGAGAATGTTAGAGCTCCAAGATCGAGTGTGAAAATGAGCTCTGACAACTTCCATTAAATAGATTTTGTCTATTTAGGGTTTATGACGCGAAGACCAAAAATCTAGGAAAAAGCGACACTTGGCCACAGTTTCCAAAATAACCCAAGTGTCTCCTCTGGGTTGCTAAAAATAGATCCCTGTTTTCTAGGGATGATTTTTTTCTTTTTGCTTCTTTTTTTTAAAAAAATCTGCCATGTGTTGCTTGGAGAGATTGTGCAGTTTTGGGGAGAGCTGGGTAACTAATTGCCTCATGCATCGGGCAGTTGTTGAGGGAAAATCTTCTGTGCAATTTCTGGGTTGAGTGGCCCTGACCTCTCATGCTCTGCGCAGTTTACCAGCTGAAGTTTGGTTGTCAGCTTCTTCTGTGTAATTTTGGAGCTGAAGGCTCACTGCTAGCTTGAACTGTGCAATTCCTGAGAGCAAGGCTAGTTTCCCTCAAGGATTGCACAGTTCACTAAGGCAAGCCTGGAACCAGTTGAAACCAAGTGAAGAGATCGACTTGTGGGTTAGACAGTAAAGCAAGTAAGAAAACACAAGCCATAATGCAAAAGATAAAGCTTCATCAAAGCACAAGTACCTAGGTCAGTGCGAGATGAGTTGTTGTGATTTAGGAGGGAGGCTCCAAAACAAAGCATAGGAAAAATTTTGGAGGGTGGTTGCAGCCGCTACAACAGGAATCCAAAACTTCTTTGCTTAATTGATGTGTCTAAGTAATGACATATACAAATTTTATAAAATTGGAATGTTTATTTTCTTTGTTGGTTTGGCCCACGGGACTTTGAATATCATTGTTTACATAGAACTTCATAACTAGGTAATCACCCATTGAGCTACCCTAGTGGGCAAAATAAAAATGTATTATTTGTATTAAAGAATTTTTTTAACTATATTTAAACTAAGTGATAATAGCTACTTTGTAGTTCTTGTTCGAATGTGGGAGTTAATTCATACCTTTCAAAATTAAATAATTAATCTAAGCGTAAGGAAAGCTAGCTATTAGGCTTTGTTCAAAAGAGAAATGTTTTTCTTTGTTAGATCAACTACACAAGATCTCTATTTTTCATATTATTCTTCTTTCGAGTTTAAAGAATCAAACAAAACACACAGGTATATATTTGTATATTATTTTTCTTGTTGATTTTTTTATGATGGGTGGAGTGTCTTCTCTAAACATTGGACAAAAGAAATTTCATACACATTTTTCTTTCAAAAGTTTTCAACAATATCATTCTTCTTTCCATAAAGAGTATAACCACACAAGATATATTTTAATAAATATTTATGATTCCAATACCTCATTAATTATAATATTAATGTATTTTGAAGTTATATAATTGGTCCATATTTAACGTTATAAATAAAATCTAAAAATTATGGGGGAGGCAGGAGCAGGAGGGGTCCTTTTCAGCGCTGATGGAAAATAGTGTGTCAATTTGCATGGGGTTTAGGCATGGCAACTAACAATATGGTAGAATTCCTCACATTATGGAAAGGATTAGAGGTGGCCATAGAAAAGAAAATTCCAAGAATTATAGTTTTTGGAGATTCAATGATCATCATGGGACAAATGACGAAGGTCAGAGAATCAATAAGCTCTTTGTTTCCTCCTATGAGTTTAAGAGTGCTTAACTTTGTCTCTCAATTCGGAAAATTGGAATTTTATCACATTCTTATACATTTGAATAGTGGAGATGACATGCTAGCCAGAAAAGTCTTTACCATGGAACAAGGTAGACTTGAAATGGATAATAATGTTTTCAAATCTCCAATTCCATAGTTATAATGATTTTTACAAACATAGATAGGATGGTTTGGGGTGCCTCCACTCCTTTTACTTATGTACATGAGAATTGGTTAAATCTCCTTCATTTGAATAAGGACACGATGAAGTTCAGACTGATTACCGATGTCGTTACGTGGCTAGTTCTCCAGTATTCCTCTTCGTAAAGTGGTAAAAAACTCGGGTCCCGATCTCCAACAAAATCCCTTCCTTCGGTCTCACAATATTTTTTCCTGGATTAATAAATGGAAATTCAAGTGGCTGGTCTCCTCAAATATTTCAAGAAGATGGCGTTTTTTCCATTTATTCTCTCACAGGTGGGATCTAGGTTGGTTCATCTCTAATGCATAGTTAATATCCTCGAGCAGAAGAATGGATTTATGGTAGTCGTTCGACATTATTCCATCTCTGTCATTTCTTTATCCAGCGAATCTTTGGGTAATGGAGATATATCCTCTGATGATGCTTGTCTCATGGATTGGTAAATTCCTTACCTATATATCGAGTCTTTAGTTTCCTCATAGTACTAACAAGATCTTGTTTCAAACTGGTTTTGTTACGGATTCTCCTCCGTCTATGAACAAAATAGTCCGGTGCTCAACTCAAATTTTGCAATGGTCTATTCCCCTAACCCTCCAAATAATGATGAGGCTATTCTGGTGTTATAAAGATTATTGGATGCTTCACACAAGTTGCTTGTCTCCAATTCGAAGCTTGAGTATATGGTTGGGAGACAACAAATTTCATTCCAACATTTTCTAGAAGCCAACCCTATTCGTCATTAAGCTAAAATGGAGTAAACGGTTGATAAATTCAGAGAGGAAATCTAAGCGGTTGGTGTTTTTCTGACAACGTTAGAAATCATTGGGAATGACAATCATAGAATATTGTGGGAGAGGAAGGCCCCAGTGCTACAGTTGGAGGGAAAAGAACCCGTCACCTCAGAGGTGAAAACACTAAAGAAAATAATCACTGCTAAGTTTGAAGATTTGAAACTCTATGTCATGTCCTACATTTGTATTTTATTATGATACTTCGTAAATTTTATCTTATTCTAGTTAGTTGTGTAGAATTTACAGTGTCAATTTCTTAGCCTAATATGGAGCCGTTATCCTAAAAACTGCAAATTTCTTGAACAATCTTTGTTTAACAGAAATTTTGTACTCGAAAATCAACGTAAGGGTTCTGGTCCTTAATCTAGATTTAATAATACAAAACCCTTACCCATTTTATTTTAAAAAAGAAAATCTATAAATTATTTATTTGTAATATAGATTAATTATTTTTTAAATTACTAAAAATAAATTTATATAAAAACTATAATTTTTTAGGTTATCAATTTGAATTCATCTTTACTTATCAATTTGTATTATAAGTTTTAACTAATTTTTTAAGTAGTCTTTAAATTTAAATTTTTATTATATATATATAATTTTCAACTTCTTTTTAATATTTAAAAAAAAATCATATATCTATATATATATATATATATATATATATATATATAATCACACCTTTGTATCATTTTAAGAAAAAACATCATTAAGACAAAGGATTAACTTAAACCTATAATTAAAGCTAATGTCAAGGTTGTATAAATTATTGTGACAAGTAAAAGCAATAATACAAAATTTAACCATCCAGGAAATCTAGCTACTGAGCAACCTCCTCTCTCTCACTATCAAGTAATTCCAAGTTTGTTATTTCCTTGGAAAAAAAATATCTACCTTGTGATCTAACTTGCTCACTTGGCGTTGCAAAGCATCTATGCACACGAGAATTTCATGTTGGGCTTCACTTATTTTTACTGGGACTTTACCCATGACATTTTCGATTTTCCATTAGAGATTTGTTGTATACATATAATCAGTTTTCATTGATTGAGTATTACGTAGGTATGGAATCCACTACCCTATATTTTCTTCAATCCCTTTATCTAATAGGAATCTTGTTTCCACTTCATTTTCAACAATTTCAATTTCCTCTCTAACTGCCTTGGAGGTATGCTCTCAATAATGTGGTGTAGAGGCCTCTACATGCTCTTTCCCTCTTGTGCTTAAGGAGACTCTTCAAACTTAACTTTTGCAATGGTTGTAAGAAGAACTAGGACGAGTCATGATGTCTCTTGAAACAAGGGATGGAGGGAGTGGGATAGGTTACACAAGGAAAAGAGTGTGTGGGAGTAACTAGCGAAATGGCGTTCACTAGCCTGAAAGATGGAACAAAATGGTTTGAGGCTGCCATCTTGTGTATGAGGTTAGAGGTTTGGAGGGAGAAAGCAAGTATGCACGAAATTTGTGATCCAAGGGGGGGTTCTTTGCGAGAGGTAACCTGGAGATAATTATACTTAATTGTCAAGTGAAACAAAGAGACTGAGTGTTTAAAAGGAGACTTACCCATAATATCATCAAAGAAAAATAGACCTAATTTTGGGTGTCAAGTCATCCATGAACCGTGAACTTCTTCATCATCGTGATGTGAGGCACCTAAGCAGGGGCCATAATTACAATTGTATGCTTCCACAACGATCACTGAATACCTTCTTTGTGTCAGATGATGGGAATGAATGCCATTCATGTCATCCCTTTTATTTAGATGATTGCAAACTCTGATGTGGTAGATCATCATGGAGACATGTGGTGACAATGTGATGGGAGGGGCATGAAGTTGGTATATGTTTGTGTGAGATGATGGGAATTAATGCCCTTCATGTCATCCCTTTTATCTAGATGATTACAAAATCCCGTGTGACATTTGATCATGGAGACATGGTCACAATAAGATGGGAGGGGCAGCAAAATTAATAACAAACAAATATTTCGATAGCAACTATAAATAAATTATTTTGAAAACAAACTCAATAACAAAGCTTTATAACTTGGGTAGTGAGGATAGCAATGTTTCTTGCCAACCACCCACAATAAACCCAATCGACATATTAACCTAACATATACAGATAAGGAAAAACTAATTAAAAGAAAAGTCTTTCCTCCTTCCCAATATGAGATGTGTAATTCATTTGATTCTTTATATAGTGAGGACACTTGCATTTAAAAGAATATTAACAACATTTCTTTTTAGACGTGGATCATAAATAAAATATTTTAATCTTTATATATCTATATTTCCATTGAAAGTATATATATATATATATATATAGTTGGTAAAACATTTCAATGTTATGTTGTTCAATATGAAGGAGATGTGTATTTTGTTTTGTACTCAACATGAACTTTATAGGCAACATATTATGTAGCATATATCCATATTAGACTCCAAATCTACAATGCTCCAAGAGGGATCAAAATTTAAGAAAAAAATTACACCTAGAGGGATTTGATCCTATACCCTGGTTGTTAAACCATTTCAATGGTATGTTGCCTAGAATTAGGGAGAGAGTTGACACATAACATATTAACAACTAGGGTAGACTCATCTTAACTCATGATTTATCTTGGACTTCTAGGGATTAAAGTTTGAGAAAAAGTTTGTATTTCTAAAGATTTGATTCCTTTTGATACATCATGAAGACTTCACCTTATTAATCCATATATTATCACATTCAATCACAAAAAAGAGTTTCAAAATTGTAAAAATAGAATTGATATATTGTTTGGGAAGAATATTTATTAAAAAAATGTATTGAGAAACAAAAAAAAAACTAGAAAATTATTATCAAATAAAAATAATATTTCATAAAATCAAATATTAAAAAGTAAAAAAATAAATAAAAAATGAAAAAATAAATATACTTCATAAATTCAAATGTTAAGAGATAAGCGGATGCCTTGAAACAAGCAAGCAAGTTGATTAAGTAAATATTCCAACATTATAAATATAAAATTAAAATGAATTTATACTCATAATTAAAAGATTATGATATTATATACTTACATTTTAGATTCCTTCTCGTTTGATCTGCCTTCCATCCGTCTGTCTATTTCAACGCTAGTTAATCTCGATTTCTATTCAAAATGTTTGGTTCCCTGTTCTTCTTGTTTTGTGCTATAAATTGCCATCCACGAAGTATGAAATCGAAATCGAAAGCCTAGCGATCTGAGAACTTCTTGCTTAATTCTAATGGGTATTTATCAGTTTTTCTATGGGACTTCATGCTGAATAAAAGCAATTGACGGTGGAAACTTCACAGTAGGTTGTGGGTCAATAATTTATCCATCCAGCTATGGAAACTTTATGTGAAGTAGCGGTGTTTATTAATAGTTTATTTTCCTCTTTTTGACTTTTCATGTCTCTTTTATGGCTATCCGCGCCACTACGAGTCATTCTTCGTCATCATGTGGCCCCACGATAGGCCCAATGTATTTTTGAGATTACTTCAGCATATGGTCTTTGATGTTAAATTCATTCTGTGTTTATTAAAATGATAGGCTGATACGATTTTGGATTTATTATGAAGTAATTTTGAATTTAATAAAGAAAGATTTGGTACAAGTGAAATTTCACAGGGAGCATTGCGATGTAATCTTGTCATTTTATAGGTCTACATATTTCTCGAAACAGGTTAGACCACAAATGCATTCAAACATGACAAAGGGACAAGAAATTTTAGAACATGTTGAGGCAAATGATTTAGGACAAGCCAAAGTTGCCTCATCTGCCAAAGCTGGGAAGTGGGTTTGGGTCAATGCTAAACAATATCGGGACATTTTAAAACGGAGACTAGCCCATCTAAAATGGGAGTAGACAAGGAAAAAATGATCTAAAAAGGAAAGTATTTGAGCCCTTCGCAAGAAGCACTCAAACAAGTCCCCTCTACAAGCACGTGGCAACAAGAAGTCCAGAGGAAAAGTCATTGATGATTCTTCCTTATATAGTCCCACATCCACACCTCTCACTTGGTCATCTCATCTTTATGTGAAAGAATTGTTAAATGCAAAACAAAGTTTGGAGGTTTTAGAACCTAAAAAGCAGGAAAGAGATCATAAAATACATATAAGAACAATTGAGAACAAAGCTTTAGCAAAAAGCAATAAAGTTTTAAAAGAACAAGTGGCATTGCTACAGGAAGCTCCCCTGATAGGGAAGACAAAATGGAAACGCATGAAGACGGATGTGCAAAACATAAAGAAATATGTAGTGGAAAGTACAAAGGTGGTGAATGTGAAATCATCCCAGGATAAAGAGAAAATGATTGCCCAAATAGACAACCATGAAGAGAAAGCAAGGGAAGAAAGGAAAGGAGTTTCCACCAAAATTTCCAAAACTTGAGCTCAATTTATTAGCGATTCTCCTAGTAAGGAAGGAGAAACAAACATACAGATTGACAACATGCAAGGTAGAGAAGGCAAGGAAAGACAAAATAGGGCAGCAAACATAATTATTAAAGGGGTGAAAGACTATGGGAAAAATGAATGTACTCTTGACTTTGCAAGAGACTTCTTGAAAGACAAGTTGCTATGGCAAGGACAAATATGCCAAACATGGAGGGTGGGTAAGTTTAGTGGGGAGAGAGTCAGGCCCATAAAAGTCATCATACCTAGCTTGCGTGATAAATATATCATTCTAAGAAAGAAACATCTCTTGAGGGGTTCTTGTTTTTTCCTAGAAGAAGATTTAACTGTAAAACAATAGGAAGAAAGAAGGGAGGAAATGTTAAAAGGTTAGGGCAGCAATAGATGAAGGCAAGAGAGCATGGATTTATAAAGGCAAAGTTGTGATAGAACGATTTAGACCTCCTTCCAAAACAAAGCAAAAAGATGGTAATAAAGAAGAGGCAACAAACTCTTCAACAAGAAATCAGGAAGCAAGGTCAGTATGGGAATGCAGGGACAAAGACTCAAATGTGAGTCTTGCATGTCAAAATAAATAGCAATCAAGTCATACCCAGGTTTCCTTAAGATTAGTTTGTTGGAACTACAAAGGTTACCCATGGAGACGAGGACTTGGGTTAGGGCCTATTGCGAAATATAGACATAATTTGCCTCATAGAAACACATGAGCATGAAGGGTGAAAAACACCTATGTTTGAAGGATGTTGGAAGATGGTAGTGTAGAACAAGGCAGCAGGAAATGGCATAGGGCATGGGGGTATCATGGTTTTAGTAAGGGAGAAAGAAGGTTGTCTCTTTCAGTTAGAAAAAGAAGACTCAAATAAGCAATTCATTTGGTTTAAAATATCAGAAAATGGAAACCACATCAAAATTGCAGCATGCTATTTTGCGCCACAAGTTTAAAAAATCTACAAAGGTAGAGGGCTTGACCACAAAGATCCATTTGCAGCCTTAAAAGCGTATATTGCAACATATTCGAAACTAGGTGAAGTCGTTATAGTGGGTGATTTCAATGCTAGGGCTGCAAGTGAGCAAGCTAGCATTCTTTGTTGTAAAGATGATTGCAACCTTATTTGGCTTACATAAGAGAGTAATCATGAGTGGGAAAGAATTTTAGAGGACAAGGGCTGCAATCTCTTTGGTGAACAATTTCTTACTCTATGTGGGACCTTTGATTTAGTCATTTGTAATGGCTTGACTAAATGGGCAAAGTCCGGTAATTTCACTTGCAATACTTACAATGGAGCAAGTGTAGTAGATTATGTAATTTGTTTGCATGGTTTGTGTGAGAAAATGGAGGAAGTTTTGATTGGAGATCAATTGTGGGATTAAAATCAAATCAGAAGCCAATTTATTTATGTTTCTCTTGGACTGGAAAGAAACAATTAGAGTAAAAAATTCAGCATGTCGAACAAAATCTCCCACATGGCAGAATTCTTTTGACCCCAGAAAATTGTAATACCTTCAAAATGACGCTAGAGAGGCTTTTCGTGAAGGAGAAAATCACAATTCACAACCTTCATAGTCATGATTTAACACATTAACACTTGCAAAGTGCAAAAGAGAAAAAATTAAGAAGTCTGAAACAAATTGCTTTCCAGTTAATGCTTGGTTTGACGAGGAATGCAAAAAGACAAGGAGAATGTGGAAAGAGTCAAACAAGGATAACATAAAGCTCAAAGCTTACAAGCAATTATTAAGCAAGAAAAAGGTCGATTTCATGGTTTCAAGGAGGGAAGAACTAATCTTCCTTGGGAAAAATAATCCCAAATTATTTTGGAAGGAGCTCCAACCGAAAAAGATACAAACTGGAAATAGTATTACAACTTCTAAATGGTTTGACTATGCAAGACAACTCTATGAGCAGGATCCCAAGGTTGACCCTCCCCCCTTGGTCAACACTAATACTGAACTCTTCACGGTGAAAGAGGTAGAGATGGGTATCAAGAAGTTGGGTTTTGGAAAAGAAAAAGACTTCGATGAACTCCAAGAAGAATATCTAAAATGGGGTTCAAAGATTCTTGTACCTCACATTACAAAATTTTTCAACAACATCATACAACAGGGGCTCCCCATAGATTGGACTACTAGTCTGGCAATACCACTTTTCAAGAGTGGTGACGTCAATAATCCCTCCAATTATATGACCATCATGATAAACCTTTTGTTTGAAAAGCTATTTGGAAGCATGCTAGAAAACAAAATTAGCAAGTGGGCAGAAGAAAGAGATAAGCATGCTAAAGGGAACGCAGGTTTTAGACCTAAACATTCCACAATTGATCATTGTATAACTTTAAGGCACATCATTGAAAAAGTTTGGGAGAAAAAGGAAGAAGTCTTTTGTTGCTTTGTTGATTTCAGAAAAGCATTTGACTCGGTTCCTAGGGATAAGCTTTGGCACAGAAGGAAGGAACTTGGGGATCCTAAACATTTAAGAATAGTTGTGCATAGGCTGTATGAAGAGGTGAAAGTCAAAATTAGAACTTCAACAGGCATTTCTGAAAGTTTTAGAAGCGATATCGGGGTCAAGCAAGGTTGCCCATTGTCTCCTACCTTTTTTTGGTTTATATATCGACAAGCTTGAGGAGTGGTTAAATTCGCAAGGGGGTGATGGTATCTATGTGCAAGTTTGTTATAAGGCTTCTTTTGTATGCATATGACCTTATACTGATTGCTAAATTGGCTCTTGGTTTGCAAGAGAACTTACTATCCCTTGAGAATTTTTATAGAAGTATGGGGATGCAAGTCAATATCAGCAACACGAAAGTAGTGGTTTTCTCTAAGAAAAGAAAACATAACCAGCATAAGTCCTACTTTGAAGGCAACATTCTGGAAGAAGTTGCGGATTAAAAATACCTTGGAATTGACTTCAACAAAAATCTAAGCTGGAATGATTGTAGAAATAAAAGAACTTTGGGGGGTTGGAAAGCATTTTATGCTTTTCAAAATAGGTGTAGAGAGGCAGAGTTATGGGATTGGAAAACCGCTCAAACTCCTTTTGGGCTTCTAGTGATTCCGGTGATTCCTTATGGTTTTGAACTATGGGCCAGCAGTACATCTGACATGCAGTGGAGACAAACTTAGAAAATTCAGAAGTGTATGATTACAAAAAAATTCAATATTAAAAGTGCAGTTCCTTATGTTATCTTGTTAAGTGAAACATGGATTTCTAGTATTGAAGCAATTGCTATGGTGTGAGTCATAAGGTATTTAAAAAAAATGAGCAAATGGAAGAGGGTAGATGGCCTAAGGTTGTATTTAATGGTAGATGGTGCAATAGAAAAAAAACTTAGATGCAACAAAATAACAAATGGTTTTGTAAATGGGGTATTTGCTTGAACGCGTGTCCCATAAACAACAAAGAGATAAAAGATTTAGTTATGGAAAAGTTCCACAAACGTACTTGGGATAAGGAGCTAGGAAGAAACAAAAATACTATATTGAAGTGTTTAATCCCACTCATAGTCATCAACCAAAAGCATACATAGAGGCCAACATCTCTTGGAGAGCCAAAATTCTTATTGTTCAGTTAAGGACTAATTCTCATCAACTCCGTTGTGAAACAGGGCACTGGAAAAGGCCAAAAGAAGTCTAGGAGGAAAGAGTATGCATTTTTTGTTCTTTTGGAAAAGTGGAAATAGAAAAAAAATTCATTTTAGAATGTGAGGCCTTCAAAGACAACAGGGAAAGTTATGCATATATGTTGGCAGCTATCTCTTAGGATAATCTATTTAGCGAGAGGTTTGTTGAGAAGCTGGGAGCATTTATTTTGAAGCTTCACAGAAAAGCGTCGAATACATCAAGTAGATCAAGAAGCAATTTGTTCCATAAACTATCTTTAGCTTCGTAAACGTTAAAATAAATTTTTTATTTCTTTTTATATAGTATATGTTTTAATTAACATTTGTAAATATAAATGATTTTTTTTTTTTTTAATAATAATCTAAAGTATATTTAATTACACCGTAAGGCATTCCCCTCTGAAAAGAACTCCCTCCAATGCCACTTGTACCCTCTTGTGCCCTCGGATCACTTGTTAGACAATTAAAACATTGTCTGTCGTCGGATGGTTCCCTCGGTGGTTAGGGTAACTAGGTAACCACCTATGCTGTTACGGTTTCTCCGCTATACTTACCATCACTTTGCCTCTCCGATTTGTCCATTTCTGGAATGATTAACACCTAACTGCTCCATTTCTGCAACTCTCAACACAGAACTACTCCATTTCTGCAACTTTCAACATAGAATCACTCCATTTTTGCAACTCTCAATAAGGAACCACACAACCAAATATTTATTAATAAATTTTGGTAGAGGCAAGGTAGATTTCCCAACGAGTGGTATCAAACTGGCATCGAAATTTAATGCACAAGGAATGAATCTCCACACCCCAATCTCTCAGCTCCATTTCGATATTATTCGTTGACTGTTGATAAGGTGGTTTGCTCACATGGGATGCTCATTTTTTCATTATTCCTTTTCAAAGTGCGTGTGACAATTCTCCTTCAGCGCCGGAACGCACAAGGCATTTTTGGCTTTGGCTAGGTAATTGGTTACATTTGGTATTCTTTATCTTTTCTTTGTGATTATACATTTATGTTTTCTAGAAACCCTTTGTTTCATTGAAAGAGCCTTTGTGTGTTTTGTTTTGTTCAGGTAAATCATCATTGACCGGTCTCAGCTTTTTTCATAACCCCTGCCACATACAACTACTCAGTCATGTAATTTCTTTCTAGGTTCATCTTTCTCGTTTGAACTACTTGAAGAATTTAATGGGTTTACTCAGCATTTGGGTTATCGTTTGCTCTGCTTAATTGTATTCATGGTTGCCTGGAGATCCCCTAGGGTTATAGATTACGACACTAACCAAGGCTTAATTTTAAGCTCTGTACCCAAGTTTTGTTTAATTAATTAAATTATCATTTTTGGATCTCAAACAATTGAAATGTTTCAAATCACTAAGAGATGATGTTTCTGTTTAGTTTTATGCTAGATTGTTTTTATACGAGTGAAAATTTTCAAATCATTGTGAGATGATGTTTCTGTTTAGTTTTATGTTAGATTGTTTTTATACGAGTGCAAAATTTAGCTCAATATGGTGCGACCACCAAGCATTTTACATTTTACATTTTAACCTCCCAATAAAAACCAAATCCTACACAAACCCACTTCATGGGTTTGAAAGACTCTTATTAACTCCACTAAATCTATGCATTATTATATCAGACACAAGTAAAAACTCATTAAATAATGAAATGGATTGAAAACTAGTAAACCTCTGTCTCCCTATATCCATCCCACACTATATTGAATCTGAATCCCCTGTAATGACTGTGCAAAGTGGGAACAACATTCACAGGTTTGTTTGTTGGTGGTCATTATCACATTTCTTTTTGTTTTTCCTTCTTGAATAGCTTTGATATGGAAATGAAGGTTATGCATACACTGACTGGGAATCTTGATTGGGATATAAGTGCTTTACATTCTCCTCGTCCCCTACGACATGAATCCTTCATATTTGAATGCTAAGAATAATCTCGAACCCATTTTGGCAACATGTTTATTGGTGGCAACATTTTGATGAAGCTGCTCATAGCCCATTCTGTGAATAACCCATTCCAAATCAATAGTTTTCATCACATGAAACAATCGAAAAAGGTCTATATCTTTATGAATAAGAGAAAATTAAATATATTTAAAAACCCAACAGATCTTTTTTTTAACTAATTAGGGAACTGAAACTAACATAAAATCATCAAGAAATCTAAGTCCATATGATCAAAAGGCATATCCCAAATTAAAGAAAATTTCCCACAGTAAAAGGAGGTATAATTCAAAAGGTTTTTTTTTAACTCTAAAAAAATTGCAAACTAGTAAACCTCTGTCTCCCTCTATCCATTCCCACACTATATTGAATCTGAATCCCCTGTAATGACTGTGCAAAGTAGGAACAACATTCATAGGTTTGTTTGTTGGTGTTCATTATCACATTTCTTTCTGTTTTTCCTTCTTGAATAGCTTTGATATGGAAATGTAGGTTGTGCATACACTAACTGGGAATCTTGATTGGGATATAAGTGTTTTACATTCTCGACGTGCCCTATGACATGAATCCTTCATATCCGAACGCTGAGAACAATCTCGAACCCATTCTCGCAGCATGTTTATTGGTGTCAACATTTTGACGAAGTTGCTCATAGCCCATTCTGTGAATAACCCATTCCAACTCAATAGTTCTCATCACATGAAACAATCTAAAAAGGTCCCTGTCTTTATGAATAAGAGAAAATGAAATATATTAAAAAACCCAGCCGATTTTTGTTTAACTAATTATGGAATTGAAACTAACATAAATTTATCATCAAGAAATCTAAGTCCATATGGTTAAAAGGCATATCCCAAATTAAAGAAAAGTTCCCTCGGTAAAAGGAGGTATAATTCAAAAAAAAAATGAACTCTAAAAAAATCCTAGGACATAGTTTACCAACTCCCCTTTCAAAGTTCACTATCCTCCATTTCAATAGAGGGAAACTAGAAGCCTCCTCTATTCCAATGTACAGTAAGATAAAAATAAGGTTTCCTGATATAATTTTTAGTCAAAAGATTGAGGTGATAGATGTCAAATGGTTAAAAGCTTAAGGTGATGGATGTTAAATGGGTGATGCACGTTGTTGTTTATGAACATAGCTGGGGTGGTTCTATTTTTCTAGTTGATGTTGATAGTTAGTAGTTCTAATTTTTTACCTCCAATAGAAAACATTTTAGATAATTAGTTGAAATGTTTGGTATTGAAAATTTAAAATTTTACATATGATATACGTTTATAGCCTATTGTTTGTAGGTAACACAAGAGTGGCTAGCTGGTTTGAAATTTGAACCCACTGATGAAGAGCTCATAAAATATTTATGAGCAAAATTTGGAACTGGAAATACACAACCTTACCCATTCATTGGCGAATTCATTTTGACATTAGAAGAAGAAATGTGATTTTCTCTACACACCCCAGGAATATACCAGGTTATTGTTGGCCACTTCTCAATTAATATTTTTTTTCCTTTTATATAGGGAATGTGGATTATAAGCTCTTTTGTAAATTGAGATAGTTATTTGTAATTAGATGGTGTTATCCCATCATCTCCTACAAATACAAATATTATGTCATGGGAAAAAAGTGGCAACCATCAACAATAATGGGACTGGTAAAAAAAGATGATGAAAATGCAAGTATTAACCGACAAGGAAGTGAGAACCTCAAACTTTTCAACAAATAGTGGGACTGGTAGAAATGGAAATGATGATGATCCAAGCATCAACCAAAAGAAGTGAGAACTTGGACTTTTCAACATATAAAGATGTCAGGTTCAACTCTTCAATTTTGGGACGTAATCACACTTTACAGACAAATTCCAAGCATGCTTGTTGTGAAATCTGAAAGGATTCAAAACTAATAGCCCTGAGTGATTCAGAGGAAGAAAATGTGGACGATGTAAACATTGGTTAATCTATTGTTTATTTTTTTCAAAGCATATAATACCTTTGAATTTTCATTCTCATGAAGCTTTCCAGGAAGCATCATAGTTTGATTATAATGGTATTCCCTTCATTCATCCTCATCCTATTGGATTCTTTTATGAAGTGATTTCGCTCATTCATCCTCATTCTAGTGGATTCTTTTATCAACTCTCCAATTGGTTATATTGGTGTTATTAGTGGTGACTTCAATTTGTCAAATTGGTCACCGCCCCCTGAAAATGCACCCCCTGAAAATGCACCATTTCATTTCAGGTAGCCCAGAGTGTGCATCTCTAGTACATCAAACTCTTGTCATGCTTAAAGTGTGAATTTGTAGGTTTATGGTTTGCCTCACAGTGGTAGGAGAACACAAGGGCGGGACCAACAAGTGTTGATTTTCAGGTTGTTGAGCTTGTTGGTGATTTGAGTAACTCATTGAGAATATATGTCCTATACAGTTCCTTCTTCCACCCCAGCCTGCACAAGAATCTGTTCAAGCTCATTATGCAACTTGGTTTTAAGGAACCTGTTGGAACCTGTAGGCACAGGGAGTAGACAATATAGTCTACACCTGGGGAGATGGACTTCACTCATTCTATGTATTGGGTGGCAGCATTCAGCATCAACTTTGCCTCTGGTCTTGCATGCCCATAAAGAATTACCCAAGTTGTTATTTTATGATTTATTTAAAATTAATTTCCTTATGGTGTTTGTGGGTAAGAGATAACCAATTTTTAATGACAATTGATGCTGCAATGCAAGTGCTGCAGGGATAACAGTTTTGAATTTTTTCCCTGCTGCAATGCAAGCGCTGCTTAACTTCATAGTGGAAGCATGTTTTTATCATGGCAAATAAATTAATGGAAGCATAAATAAATTCTTTATAGACTCAAAGGCAACTCTCAACAAACCCAAACCTAAATGTCAATTCTCAACAAACCTAAATGCACAAGCATGAATTGAGACTTGTTACTCATGTAGTGAGCCCTTGCAAGTGAAAAACGACTTTAACAAATTGAAAAAAAATTATTCTGACCTGGTGAAACTTCGGCGTTATATGTAACTCAGAACTCAGGGATACAAGTAACATGGACTTAGAATGTAAAAAATTTGTAGATGTTGAGGTCCGGCTCTCTCAAAGCAACTGGGAGACAAGTTTTGTCCTTTTACTGTTATGTCATTCTACAACTTAAACATAAAATCCAATCAGAAACTGCAGTTCATGTTAATAGAAATGTTTGTCGCTATTATGGTTTTCGTGTGTGTATATGTGTGTCTGTCTAGGTTCTTTTACCAACTATTTCTTCTTTCTAGCTACATTTTAGTGGACCAATACTCCCACAGGCTTCTCCCAATCTCTATGTGTACAGTAACTAGGGCTCAAGTGGACCAATACTCCTAATCGAAGCTGGGTTCAGTGGACCAGTACATACATGTCAATCTCCAGATTTGAATGGACCAATACGTTTATTTCTCCTTTCCAACCAGCCAACATCCAACTATTTAAATCCGACTAAATCCAACCATTTTGGTGTTGGTCAACCAGCTATTAATAAATCACCATGCCATTTTTCTATCAATAAAGCAGCTGAATCCCACCAATCTCTTTCGAAGTAACACTTTTTCATGTTCAAATATCTTGTATTAATGGAGTGATACTGTCGCACAAAGGCGAAAAAAAGCTTCGAACAACCACTTTGAGACACTTGTTTGGGCTTGTTTCTACACAAACATTTTAAAAGCCTAGAGCAAATTTTCTACTTCTGCTTCTTCAAATTAAATGGAGCAAAAAGCAAATTTAATTTGCATGAACTTTCTTTCCCATCTTCTTGATGGGAAGTGGCTTGTTGCCTAGAATTGAGCATTCTAGGTTTAGTCCCTTTGAAACAATGAATGGCTTTTTGCAGATGGGGTTTTTGAGTTCATTTTTGTGATCACGTTGGCAAATTTATCTTTGCCTAACATCCCTTTCAGGGAGTGTCAAATGAAAAAGAGGGGAGTTTCTGTCTGCCTACCATCTCCTTGAGGGAGTGTCAGAAGAAAAAATATTTGGACTGTAGAAAAGAAACAAAGAAATCTAAATTCTAGAAACAGGTGTATACAGCTCCAGGGTTCAGAGATTAAAATAAAAAATTTTAGCTTCTTGTTGCTTAAAAGCTACGAGGTTCAAATGGATTAGAATTGATTTTGGTGATTTTAATTAAATTAATATCATATGATGTTAATGAGTAAATGGTTATCTTTGTTTTACATTATATTTTAGATCTCAACTATTTTTTCATAAACCAGCACATTTTTTGTTCAGTTCCATTATAAATTTGAGTCCATAGTAAAATCGATTTCATTTCAGATTGGTTTGGAAATTTAATGTTCTGGTAAATAATTGTTTATTTTACCTTAATCACATTATGGAGGCTCTTTACCATTAAATATAATTAGTGCCCTACCTATTTACAAAATGTCTCTCCTCACAAAAGACGGATAATTTAATTTTGATTATCACCCTAATCACATTACGAAAATTCAGTGTTTGATGTTCGAGCATCGGAGAATCTTGATTTTGATTATTACCCTTGATCACATTAGAGAAGCTATACAATTCAAACAATTTCAGCGTGCTTTGTATAGTCTCTCCTGACAAAAACAGAGAATTTGACTTCCAGATGATTTTGAGTTTCTAGAAAAAGCTGTGGAAATTTGAATTTTGAGACGATTTTGCCTTTCCACTGTATAGACAATAAACATAGAGATTGATCTTGATATGCTTTGACTTTGATTTTAGCTAAGATTGATTTTGATATGCTTTGACTTTGATTTTAGCTAGTTACTGTGACACAAGGAGCTTGGAGGAGGATTGGGGTGGCACTTAAAAAGGCTTGGATGTCTGTAATGAGCCCTTGCAAGTGAAAAATGACTTTAACAAATTAAAAAAAAATTATTCTGAGTTGGTGAAACGTCGACGTTATATGTAACTCAGAACTCAGGGATACAAGTAACGTGGACTTAGAATGTAAAAATGGTGTAGATGTTGAGGTCCGACCCTCTCAAAGCAACTGGTGTTAAAACAATATTATTCGAAATAGCCTTCCATATAAATGACCTTAATCATCTTGTAATGTGGTTACTATAAAATGCACTTCTTTTAATTCAAAGATATCTAAGTAAAATCTAACCCCAAATTCCTTGTTAAATCTTCAATGTAAATGACCCTAATCATCGTGTGATGTGGCTTCCCTCTCGAGCAAATTTCTGTTTCAGCATCCCTTCAGGGATTGGCAGAACCCAAAGATGTGAATTTCAGCCTCCCAGTCAAATTTATCTTTGCCTAACATCCCTTTCAGGGAGTGTCAAGCCCAAAAGAGGTGAGTTTCTGTCTGCCTACCGTCTCCTTGAGAAGCAAAAATATTTGGATTGTAGAAAAGAAACAAAAAAATCTCTTTGAATAATCAAGTTGGGGAATGACAGGACAATATTCCTTGAGATTTCACCAGATTTAACAATATGTTACAAACCTTGATGAGAAGGGGTTGGACATGAATTAGAGAGGAAAGGGGAAAGCACCACAACCCTATAATTTTTATTTGTCAAAAAAATAATCATTTTCATTTTGGCTGGAATATGCTTTATGGCATTTTCTTTGCAACATCTGGTGCAATTGCCATGATAATGAAGTGTTATGTACCATTTCCATGATAATGAAGTGTTATGTACCATTTCCAAGAAATTTGAGGTTCAAATCCTCTGATTTACCCATATCTAAAGAAGAGACAAATGTAGGCACCTATAGGTTGGTCAAAATCAACTTTGTGCCCAGTTGCCCATTCCTTTAGTCATTAAAGAATAAAATTCCTCCTCTAAAGATCCATATCCACATATGAAAGGTTTGAGACTTATGGTTATTTCTAATACCAAAACTTTCCACTGATGACAAAATGTATCTTCCAAAGGAGTACTACAAATTTTAGCTATTGATATATGCTTTTTTGTTTACAGATCATGGCCATCTTCACCACAAAACTGGCTGGGTGATTGCAGGTAAAACATAGGACTCAATTATGGATTACATGAACAATTCCAGTGGTTTCATTTGATATGCTTCTATTCATGCATCTGAAGCTTTAAAGTTAACGTTGGCTTCTTGGATGGCAGGGACTGTGGTCAGGGTTGTTGTTGGTGGATTGATTTATGTAGGTGTTATAATTTGGTATTTCAGGAGGATCAAACCAAATAGACCTGTGAGAATTGGGGTTGAGAATAGTAGAAATGGCAATATGTAGTCAGCTTACCATTATTAAATTTTTTTTCCTTTTTGATCTATGAGGCTTTAGGACCGGGACCTTATCTGATCAGACCTCATGGCCAACCTTTTAGTCAAGGCCTTAAGGTATTTCCCTTCTTTACAAAGAAAAAGCCTTACCTAAGCTCAGATAAGGTCTTGGTATTATGTGAGTTAAAAATGATGATCCTTACATATGAGTAGTAGGGTTTATAACAAGGCCATGATTCTGCACTGTAGAATTTTACAGCAATCATCACCACTATCAAGAGTTGTGCAGCCATAGAAAAGATGTTATTAGCATTTGTGTGGGGTTTTCTGAGTTTTCCAAATATTTTTATTTTTTCAAAGTAAATCATGAAATCTATACTTTACATATCATACTAAGATAATAACAGTTTTTTCTCTCAGGTCCACTAGTGGATAAATTAAGTACTGAGTTTGGAAGCTTATTTGCCATTACAATGTGAAATTTTGAAATTACAGTTGTTGTTTGAAACTACAGTAATATTGGGAGTCCCATCTGTTGCTTTTATTGGCCTTCTATCATGTAGGCAAACCTGTTTCTAAGTTGGCTAGTTTGTAGTGTTCAGAGATTCTGTGAACAATATATGATTTTTACACTAGGATTCATCATATTCATCAACTTTATAAAATATTCAATGCATAAATTTTAAAGGAACATTAAAATTTATTTTATTTTATTTTAATTATATAATTTTTTCGAAGTATGATAGGACAATCTGACATCACAAGTCATAGGCATAAGATACATGTTGAGCCAAAATGACATATATACAAGTCATAGGCATAAGATACATGTTGAGCCAAAATGACATATATCCACATGAGTCAACATGACATATATCCACATTAGTGTTAAAGGTGGATTACCATCAAAGATTTAATGTTGTTGGGGCATTAAGGTGAATTAATATGTATCCTTGATATGGTTGAGAGTTAGTGAGGATTACCATAATATATATAATAATTGATATTCCAAAATGTGAAGATAGTTTTGTTGGTTGGAACAATGCTACAAGTTATAATAACAGAGAATTTTATGAGATTTATATGCTATATTAATTCAATAATTAATAAAAAAATATAGTTTTAGACACCCTAAAACAATTTCGATTTATACAGAATTTCGATTTATACAGCTTTAAAATTTCATTTCTGCTAAATCTGTTGATTTTATTTAGATTTGTCTATTCCTATGTAGGTATTGTTTTTCAAATTATTTTTCAATTTATACTTTAAGGCGTTTCCTTTGCAACATTTGATGCAAATGCTAATTATTCTCCTTTAAAAAAAATAAATATAAAAATCACATAGAGTATCACACTCAATGACATTGAAATGCATTTGTACGATGGACCAGCACAGTGACACGTTCCTTATAAGGCATGCGTATGCACCGAGCAAGTAATATTATTTGCTTTATAAGACTTGGCCTTACGTTTACGTCTCAACCCATGGAATTACTATTCAATTTTGGTTGCATTAAACAGTGGTATGATTTGCTTCGGACAAAAGTTGATATGCAGGTGATTGTTATTATTAGGCTTCACTTATTTTATAATTATTATTTTGTAATAATGGAAAAAAACGTAGTGTTAATGAAAAATCAATTAAAATATATTTTTTTAATATTTCAAAAAATATATATATATAATAATTTATTACTGTGTTTATTTATTTGATGTAAATAAATAATATTATTTATATATGTACATAAATATCTTTTAAACCTTATGTTAAAAGTTGATTTGAATTTAATAAATTTTGTTATTATAAAATTTAAATCGGTAAATGGAATGTTGAAGAATAATTAGGGAATAGAGTTTCATTTATTTTATTTTATTGTTTATTTTTAAAAGAAAGTTTTCAAATTATAAATAATAATTAATAGGTATTTTCAAGGATTTATAGGATATTTTTTGGTAGGGGATGTGTAAAGGGTGAACATGGTAGCGCTGATGTTTTATTGAGTAAGAAATTAGCAAGGGAAAAATTCTTTAAGAAGTAGAAATCTACAATGAGGTTATATTTTTGCTAGTTGTTGAGATTGTTCAAATCCTTGTATCACATTTTTAAAATGTAGAAATTTACGATGAGGTCACATCTTTTTGCTGCTGGTTGAGATTGCTTGAATCTCTATGTCATGTATTTATGGATGTATTAGTTGTCTCTAATTTTGTATATTATTTTACTTTGTTGCAAGTTAATTTTATGCATTTATAAAATCTCATAGTTTGGTCCCATATTTAAAGAGGAAGGTGTTTGCTAATTTAAGGGGTTTTTTTATAAACTTTTGTTTTTCCACTATTTGGGGTTCGTTTTTATTGGGTGGTTTTCATCTATATTTCTGAAGGAACGAAATGAAATACATATTTACAATCAAGACACAAAGATCTAATGAAACTTGACTTCCATTAATAAATGGAAAATGTTAAAATTGTGTAAATACAGAATGAAAAGAGACTAGTTTTTATGGTGGTAGTTTATCTCTAAGAAGAGATGTGACGACTATGCACCTTCGCGAGAATGAGTTACAATAAGGTCAAAAGGCCCTTTTTAGCGTCAGAAGCAATGAGGAAACCTTAAACATCTAAAAACCTAACCTCGAGAGATGAAACACCAAAATACTTAAGGGCCCCACTGGGGTTAGTTGGTACATCAACTTCCCAGGGTCATAACTTTTGCATGCAATATCCATTTGGTGTACTTGGTAACTCGTTGGAAAGGTTTAATCGAGAATTACATATTTTGAACTGATCCAAGCTACCAATGGCTATAGGCTAGGTCCCTGCCATGTAAAAAAAACATCATTTATGGCCTCAAAATAACCCTGGAAGTTTAGGACCCGAAAAACTATATAGAAAAAACTACCAAGATGGAGAATTACGCTTTGAGCCAGTGGTGTAGGTGGGTGGTCATCAATATCCACCTATATAAGGTTTTTTGGGAGAATGAGGGTTTCTAAGATTTTAAAATGACAAGGAAACCAATATCACCGCACAATGTATATGACCTCGCACTACGTATATCACCGAGAGAGGATTATGCTTACCCCAATTTTATTAAGCTCAACTAACCAATTAGGTATCTTATTTGGCATAATAAGTATCTTCCCTCAAATGAAAATATTCATATTGTCGTTATACTTGACATTAATTTTAATATATGAACAAAAACATAATGCAATGATAGAGTATAATGAAGAAATGACTCATTTCTACCTAAAGGATATTAAAAGGTCAAATTGAGCACTTCTATCACAATCTTTCACATCTCTCCTAATCATAATGCCTTTGAACCGAAAAGATTTACTATAAAGGAGAGATTGATAGGTGGATATATTGACAAACGATTATTTTTCCTCAAATATCCATGAGATCAAAGATCCAAGGGGTGGTGAATTACAACTTTTAGTAGCTTGTGTTTCGAGGTCTACAGATAAAAATCAATATACATAAACCAATTCTTCAGCAAATGCATGACCATGTATTAGATTGAAGAGAAGAGTGGAAGTGGGAACCCTTGAACCCATGCTATTTTACTACAATGGTGTATCCTTATTTGAGGATGCCAACACACTTTTTAGCTTACTAAAAATGGGATGAGAAATATAAACCATTGATATCTAGTAAATTTTATTTGTTTTATTTAAAATTAGATAAATGTATTGGGGCAGAGGTTCTATAAAAGGATTTTGGGACACATTTTTCAATATATAATGAAATTAGAGTTAATTTTCAATATTTAATGGATGCATGTGCTTTTTAATAGGTTTGTTGAGTGAAACCCTATGAATTAGGAGCATAATCCTTAGGCCTAGAAAGAACACATTGTTGATTAAAGGCCAAAATAATCTTAGTTATTACAATTTTATGGAAAGCAAGTTATTACCTAAAAAAAAGAAAAAATGAAATTATCTTAATATGTTCTATGCTTATATAGATCATATTTTGCACATAGACTATTTTATTTGTAAGTTTTTAATTATCCATGAATATATCAATGAATCATCACTAAATTAGTTGAGAGGTGTTTGTTACATGCATTTATGAGTCACCATTACTTTAATCCAAGGTTAGTGTAAAGAGGTATTTGTGTTTTAAAATCAACTTCAAGACACATAAATTTTATCTATATTTAACTCAGTAACAGGTGTTTCTCTAGGAATGCATTTGAAAAAGGGTACTATAGAGTATTACAACTACGAAAATTGTATTAAACAGACCCCCCTTACTTGTAATAACCTCATCCTCTTATTAAGAGAAAATGTACTATTCTTGTGAGTATTATTTTCATATAAATGTCTTTCTCCATATTTTAGGAATTGTATGTGCATTTTGATTGGTGAATCAATGGTTAGAAAATAACCTAATGGTAATGTGATTTGTACTTCATCAACCTTTCTAGATATAACTCACTTCTAATTATTGATTGAGAACCTTGAACTGGTTCAATTGATTACAAACGTCTGGTTATTTCAAAGTTTTGTATTTGTTTTGGAATAAACAATTTTTATGTAATACGACCATTATTAAATGGTGTTGATATAACGGTCATTGCGAGTACTTACACCTACATTAGATGTATAATCTATGTAATAACATAATTATGATTTATTTTAAATAGTTGTGAAAAAAATTAGGTTTTCAAGACTTACATAATTATTGCTCTCTCTTGTTATATATAGAGACATTGTAACATCACTAAATAATGTACCAATCTCTTCTCTCTCATTCTTATGTGTATTCTTATTTACATTTAAATATAAAGCTAACAACCTCATCTAAATTGTTCTCTTCTATTGTTGTTTCTTTCTTTTCATTATTGTTTGTTGTTGGTATAGTTCCATTCTAAATATTGAAACACTTCAAGTTTATATTAAAGCAAGTCAAGTTTACTTTCGTTGTGTTTTAAGAAAAAGGAAAAATAAAGAATATATAAAAAATAGGGACATGGAACTCAAAGTATTTTAAGAAACATTTGTAGACGAATCTCTAGAAACAAATTGTAGATCTATATTTTTGTTCAAAAATATATTGTTTATGAAAAACATGAATAGGTCATATGGTCAAGATATTGAAGATTGGAAATTCATCCTTGTTGGGTTATTCTACTACATTCATTATTAGCTATATTTGTGGGCTTATTGAAAGGTTTAAGGTTGTTTTTTTGTATATATATTTTTAAAATAAATATTCAAATTTGATATCCCATTGAAAAGTACATCTTCTTACTTCTAAAACCATATGTTATATATTTTCTACTTTTACTATTATTTTTATTTTTATGATTTTTTTTTTTTCCAAAGTATGAAAAAAACCTACGTTATTCAAGTTATCAACCTAGCCTTTGTTGATATAATTTCAAGATCTTGACAAGCAACTGCGTTATTTGGTGTATGCAAAATTTAGAAACTTGTTATAACTTGGTGTTGTGCATGTGTTTTGTAAGGGGACAAACTTCCACTCCTATGAGATGCCTCTAGGTCTTAAGTTGCTAACCTATTTACTTTCATCAAAGGAAGACAAGATTTTAGCCAATCAAAGAGTTTAAGGTCATTACTCCAAGATAAATGACAGGTTCAACCTATCACTAGTAGTTATCAAATACCTAAAATCACATCATGGTGATTCTTGAGGCCCTTAGAGAGGGATAATGTGTATATAGAAGAGTCTATCCTTTAATCCCACACATGAAGCCTATATACTACAACCTAATTGCAATTTAACCTCATGCCTATGAGGAATCATGACTACTTTTATTGTGTAAATTAGATATAATTGCTTTATTTTATGCTTTCACTCTTCATTTCTTAATTTTGGCCCATCACATGGGATTGGTGATCCCAACACACTGTTTGTAAGGATATCATTATAGTTCAGGTTAATGAGATCTCTACACACCATTGTCGAGATACATTTATGTACCTCGCCCACACTTTTTTCCACTGGAAAAATTGTAATTTTTCATTAATATTTAGAAAAATTACATATTGTAGATGCGATTGCATATGCTGTATCATTCTAGCCTCTGAGGACTTTTTCAAAAATTCACCAAAAAACTAAGTACCTTTCTGATTCACCACGCAGGGTGATCTTTCAAAAACTGCAAGAGGAGCCTATTTATAAGCCTATACATATGCCACGTAGGGCATTTAATAACCACATAAATATGTCTTAAGAAATAAAATATATACAGAGTCAAAATTTACATTTCTCAATAATAGACATGATAACCAGAGATCAAGGGCTCTCTGCCCTGTGATAGTGCTGGTCTATGTATGGGCGATGGTAGTAGCGATATTCATTTGTCCCCCACTGTTCCTGGATCATCCACTCTCCTTTGGGAAGTGTCGTGGCCTCCTTGGATAGCCCGTCAACACTGCTGTTATGTTCCCTGTAGATATGATTGCAAGTGATGTCATTAAATTGAGCCTTGAAAATATTAACTTCATCCAATATATTACTGAGTGTGTGTATGTGACAAGCAGTAATATTATTGAACCAATTTATGATGATCTTTGAGTCTCCAAAAATGTTTATGTTCATGCAATGATGTCCCAAAGAGAAATGCAGAAGGTGACAAAGGGTAATGAGTTCAACGAAGTTATTAGTTCCAGCTCCTAAACCCATCTTCACTTTATAGAAATGCTGTTCACTTAAGTATAGGATAAATCCGCCACCACATCCCTGCTGATTTGCTGCACCATCGAAATACGCCCAAGGTGTATTTTTATCAATGAGAGGAGGTGCATGGGGTCTGCGGGCTCTAGGTTACTAAGGTTCAGGCATCTCATTATATGCTGATACAATACATGCCGCAATGTGAGGCCAACACACAGGCCTGTTGTCGAAGATAGAGCAGTTCCGGGCCAGCCAGACATACCAGCTGATAATCAAAGGGAGGCTTTGCAGTTTGGATCCCTTATGCCGATTAAACCAATCATCCCATGCACTGCCAAGATCATTGCCATTCCATTGCCTAGAAAAATGTATAGAGGAAGATAAGTTATGCTAGAGAGTAATCAGGGCAAAGCAATTCAAAAAAATATGTGAAGTCAGTTCGGATGAGATTTTGCATAAGGTGCACCAATTTGGTCCATGAAAAGATCTATGTGTGAGGTACTCTCCCGTAGGCACTTTATCTCTAAGAATACACCAGAAAAACAATCTGGTC
The DNA here is from genome assembly GCA_031772625.1 of Pinus tabuliformis. Taxonomy (NCBI): domain Eukaryota; kingdom Viridiplantae; phylum Streptophyta; class Pinopsida; order Pinales; family Pinaceae; genus Pinus; species Pinus tabuliformis. The sequence continues at coordinate 30,950,527 of CM062804.1, forward strand.
TGAGGAGGCGCTGTAAGTTTCCAAATGGACTTCCACCAAGATGTAATATGATCCGATTTTTTGTGGGAGATCAAGGATAGATACCCTGACTTTGGAGAGTAGATATTGTTCTCTGCATAACACCAGATAAGTTCATCAGGGCCCTCTTTAATCTTGATATGCGATTCAGATAGTGCAGAGATATATTCATGCCATTCTTGGTGCCAGCATGGAGGTAATTCAAGCTGCATTGCAGTTTTCCATGCTTGGGAAAAAATACAGGTGTTTTGATGATCTATAATATTTGCAATCACCTTGATCTCATGGGAGTGTAGATGCTGTATGAGATCTCTAGACAGCTGATATCTTCCTCCTCCTCCAGTCCATGGATCCAAGCCTATGCGGGCCTTTGAACCATCATTGATTCGCCAAACAAGATTGTCCCTGATATGAGGAAGAGAGTGAAGGAGTGCCTTCCAAACTGTTGAGATGCTTGACTTTGGCCAACTTGGCAATCAGACCTAGTCCATGATGTGCTTAGGCCATATATACTTATGATAAGAAATGGTAGTCCAAAGGTTCTGTCCTGTCAGCAGGTTCCAGCCCATTTTTGATGCAAGGGCTTGTTCAAATAAAGGGAGATCTTTTAGACCCCAACTGCCCCATTTCTTGGGCAATGCAATCTTCTTCCAACTTACCCATGCAAATTTTTTTTGTCCTGATTTCCATTCCAGAGATATCTGTTGCAGAGTTGTTGTATGCGAGCTAAGATATTCCTGGGTATCCATGCAAGTGCCATCCAGAAGACTGGCGTAGCCTCCAGAACAGATTTGATAAGAACAAGCCTCCCTGCACTGGATAAATATCTGTGACTCCAGATGGACAACCTTTTTTCCAATTTGGTAACTAGCCAAATCCAATCTGTAATCCTCTGACTAATAGGCTTAATCCAAAATCCCAAGTATTTGAGACCCCTGTCCAATGGATGGATACAGTAAGGAAAAAGCTGATGAGCAAGTTGGGACTCTTGAATGGAGGTTCGAGCAAAGGTGATGGTAGATTTTGATTGGTTGGCTAGCATCCCGGTAGCAGTCGAGAATAGAAGAAGGATTTTGGAGAAGGTACGAGAGTCCCGAATACTACCATAAAGGAAGATGAGAACATCATCCACAAATAAGAGATGAGTGAGAAAGCAATCATCTGATATCTTGAGCCCACAAAGATCTCCATCCCGCTTAGCCGATGCAATCAAGTGACTAAGTCCATCCATGACGATCAAAAAAATGAGGGGAGAGAGTGGGCAGCCTTGTCTAAGCCCCCTCTCTTTATGGAAGAAATGAGAAGCAGAGCCATTGATGAGGACACTAAAGGTGGGGGATGTAATGCAGGCCATAATCCAAGTGATGAAGTGATGAGGGAAGCCCAAATGGACAAGGAGCATCTTAATGTAAAGCCAGCTGACACGATCAAAGGCTTTTGCGAGATCTATCTTGAGAATAATGCCCTTGTGATGCCTGGTCCAGATAGAATGAATTGCTTCTTGTGCCGATCTAATGGCTTCATGAATCTGTCGATTTTCAAGAAAGGCAAATTACCAAGGGGCAATATGACGGGAAAGAATGGGCCGGAGTCTGTTGGCAATGATTTTGGAAATAATTTTGTACAAACAGTTGCACAAAGATATAGGCCTATAATCATCGAAAGAGGAAGGAGTATCAAATTTTGGAATGAGAGCAATGAAATTCAAATTGATGGCATTGTACAACAATCCAGATAATCTGCATTCTTCCACAACTTTCAACAGATCTTGTCCCAGAAGTTCATAAAATGCCAGATAGAATTCTATGGTCCAGCCATCCAGGCCTGGGCTCTTGACCTTCTTGAACCATTTTAACGTGCTTTCAAGTTCACCAATAGTCACCGGTGCATATAGCTCCTCTGCCTCGTCCTCATTGACAAATCTGGGGAAATGTCCAGCCACATTTATGGTGTCAGCAAGATTTGAACCAAGAGGACTTTTATATAGATTCTTGAAATATGTAGAGCCAAGATGGGAGAGTTTATTGAAAGAGTCTGCAACTCCTCCCTCAGGTAGTGGAAGATTCCAGATGGTGTTGATACCTTTCTTCCTTTAGCATAATTTTGAAATAATCTTGTGTTGTCATCCCCCGCTTTCAACTATATGGCCCTACTCCTTAATCTCAGGGATTCCTCTCTCTCCTTCAGAATTTGAGCCTTTTGGTTCTCTAGCTCAATCAGGTGCGACTTGTCTTCAGCTGAAATAAACCCCAAGCTTCTCAATCCTGGAGAGCGCAAAACGGTGAGCGGCGACCTGGAGAGCGCAAAACGGTGAGCTGCCCGAGACCTGGTGAGCGACGAGTCAATCCTGGATGGTGCAGGTGATGCTTTTGGGGTGTCCTTTGATTTTTTGATAAGAGGGCAATCCTTGAAGATATGTCCCACCCTGTTGCATCGGTGGCAGCGGAACGGAACCCCTTCATAGTCCAGGATATGGACCCTGATGTACTTCCCCCATTGTAATGTAATCTTCTCCTCCAAAACCTCACGTGTGTCCAAATGGACTAGAATGCGAGCGAGGGTTCTATTCTTTGATTCCACAAATGTTCGATAATGGTCCAAAAAAGTACCAAGATCATTACCAATTCTGATGAATACTTCCTCACACCAGTACTGTAATGGAAGCCCCGGCAAGTGCACCCAGAGGGGTCTAGCCCCAATTTTCTCTCTCTCAGGGTCGAACAAGGGACTCCATTGCTTGAGAAGGACCGAGGCCATCTCGATATGCCAATACCTGGCGAGAACCAAATCCGTATAGTTTTCCTTTGCAAAGTGAAGAGCAAACCACCCCCTAGGAAGGATCTGTACCTCAGGCAATTCCTTCAACAATCCACCCCAAATCTCCTTGACCCATAGAGTAAGTTTGGTAGCCGAATACGCTCTACCGCGGACATGCCCAACAAGCACCGTACTAGCCATGTATGCTGCCTCCCCAATTGCAGAGGTCTCACCGAAATGAATGGTGATGTCCTTGGAGGTTGCCTTCACACACTTGGTCTTTCTCTTGCCCATACGAGGTGCAGATGGGTGGTCCACCAATGGATCAGGGGATCCCTCCAAAGGAAAAATTTTAGCGGACTTTACCTTGACCGCAGGGGTCTCGAAACAGCCCGACGGCGAGTGAGCAGATGAGGGAGGGTTTGGAGCCGTAGAGGTATGGATGTCTTTAGACGACGTGGTGAAAAATGTCGAGATGGGTGGATGAGGATCGAAAGAGGGCGATGGGGGTGTATTCGCAGTCAAAAAGTGCAGGGTACCAGGTGATAAAGGAGGGCAATCCAAGGCGGAGGATTATATCGAGAGCAACCCGATGTGAGGAGGTGCAGAACAGTGCCCAAAAAAAGAGACCACCGGCGATGAAATAGGCGGAGCAGGGTCAGACAAAAAATTAGGGCCAAATGCCGGCGTGGAGAAGCTAGGATTGCCAAAGATGACACGGTCCGGATAGGGATCCTCGAAATAATCAAGCGCTTCTACTTCCATTGTATCCCCCATGTTCCAAGCCAGAACTGACAGCTGAAAGCGACGGACGAGGTGAAAACAAAAATAGCAGGCAATACTATCGGTAGACGGGTACACTGCTCCAGATATCTATAGTAATCTGCAGTAAAAACCCTAGGGTTTTACCCTAAACCCTTACAGAAAACGCCAGTGATCCTCTCCATCCTCAACCACAAGTGTTATTAAGAGAGGAGGTTATTAAAATCCATTTTTATTATGTAAAAAAAAATTCCATTTTATTGAGATGCCCACGCAGCTTACAGCTTTGTAGCGAATATTAATCTCACACTCTTAGATGTTGTTTAATAAGTACCTCGCCCACACTTATGCTATCATGAGTCTCATATAAATATTATTGAGTTGAGTGGCCCTCATAAGGTGTCACCCCTTTCTTATCATTCTATGTAAAAGCCATTAATAATATATGCTAGTTGGGACTAATATTATCAATACTATTAACAAATGATTTTAATTAATGAGGTTATTTCTAAAAGCAATTAATAATATATGCTAGATGGGAATAACATTATCAATATTATTGACAAATGATTTTAATCTTTATTTGGAAGGTAATAATATCCATTTAAGGTAAAGAAATTATTACATCATGTGCATAGAAGAAGATTAGAAAGTTTTAAATTTAAATAAATATTAATTAAGATTTATAATTTTAATGGATTTTTGTAATAAATTTACTTTTATAAATATGAATTAATGTTTATATATATATAGAGAGAGAGAGTTATTTTTATATAGTGGATGGTGGTATTATCAAGAGTGTAGGGTGATTGAAATTTTTAAATATCTTATGTATATTGATAAATAATATATATATATATATATATATATATATATATATATATATATATATATATATATATTTTTTTTTTTTTTTTTTTTTCTATATAATACTACCTAAGCACCCACGAGGGATTTGAACCGGTGACCTATCGCAAGGAGTGCCTTAATAGTACACCCATTCATCGCCAATCCAAAGCCTCGTGGGCTATAAATAATAATATATTAGATAAAAGTTTTTTTATAATTATTATTTTTAAATGGCTTTATGGTTTAGATTATGAATTAAAAAAAAAAAACAAGGTACGTGTAAGATTTTTATTTTCTTGCATATTTTTTTTCAAATGGAACATAAATCTAAATAAAATAAAAAAAAATTAGTAAATATGTAAGGCAAAGATATTGAGCGGATAAAACACATTAAAATGATGTTTTTTTTAATATATTTTAATATATTTTTTGGATTTGGGTCTACTCAAAAGTATGCAGAGTGGGTAGTTGTTGATCGTGGAATTTAATTCTATATCCAATAGTTGTCTACCTTTCACATTTGAGTAAACCTATAAAGAGATAAGCCAAAGATACAATAAAAAAATAGTTTTTTTTTTTTTCAATTCATAGTTCTTATTAATTCTTATTTGATTCTTTTTCTTATGAGAACCATATTAGGCATCAAATTTCTCATAATGTTTTTTCTTGATTAATTGAAATATTTTTTTATCAAGCAACATTGTCGCTAAATTTATTTGTAATTTAAGGTTTTTTTTAATGATATAATTCACGAGTTATTTGATTTCTATTTTTAAAACATTTTGCATGGTTCATCAAATTTCTCTAACTTTAGGTTTTAGTGATGTGAATTCACTAGTTATTTGATTTCCTTTTTAAAACATTTACATATTACATCAAATGTTACTCTATTTTATTTGTGATAAAGTCTTTTTTGGAATGATGTGAATTTAAGAATTATTTGATTTATGTTTCTAAACATCTTACATACATCTTCTTATAGCTAAGTTGTATTATTTTTTCAATATTACTTTTTCAAATATATTTTAATTATATATTTTTTTGTGAATTTAAATTGCATTACATTTAAAATTTCTTTACAGATCAACAAAAATATCATGTAATCTCCTATTTCAATCTTACCTCAAGGGGAACTAGATTTGTTAACCATGGATAAGAGTTCAGATGATAAAAAATGACACTAAGAAATTTTTGAGAACTACCATAAATTGGACTATAGAAAGTAAAAATAACTACCAACTTGTGAAGCATAACATCAAGAGTCAGGTGAAGTAAGTAAGGCCTCAAGTCTTGAGCACTTGTTCTAGCTGATGTAGGGGGTTTCATTTCACATTGTAGATGAATTTCAGGGTGAGCAAGCTAAGCATCTAAACTAGTAGGACAAGAGTGTTGAGAATGTTGCACCCGCTTGATTTCATCTAGAGAAGAAATTATATCACTGTGATCTTCATGTTGCTCCTTTTAAAGGACACTTCCCATGAGTTTCTTCATCTACTAGTGAAGGGTAATGGAGTTTGGGTATTGGCCCTGTCTATACATAGTGTTTCTAGGATAAGGAATCCAATTGGATAACTCAACTTGAATTTTGGAATCAAGGTGAGCTTGTTAGTCACTAATGGTCAAGGCTTCAAGCTGACAAATTTCTTCTGGAATTTTAGAGGGGAGTAGTAGAGTGGAAAATAGCCATGGTGTATTAGGCTTGGGTGAATAGAAAACCTAAAAGGCCCTTGCCCCGAGACCCCCAGGGACAACGCATTCGTTGTTGGGGCAGATGACACCGGTAAAATAATAAACAAGATAGAGTTTTCACCCACAACTCCTAGAAACCTTGGGGATTGGAAAAGAAGAGACCAAATAGAAGAAACACCTAGAGCACCCTAGAATGACACAGAGGCTTGTTGCGACTACTAAAAGAAAATAATTGATAAGGGAGAGCATATAAAAGGCTCTTGACAGGGTCCAACAATCATTGGGGGTAAACAACATTGAATCCATTGCTCACCTTCATTGAAGTCAAAACATTGCAAGTCAACTCCCACCAATAAACACAGAACTAGCGAAGGAATTGGGAAAACCAAAGGAGTTGGAAATATAGATAATTACCTAATGTTGGTTGACTAGGCAAACCAAAGCCTATGTAGTTGTGAGAGTTAGTAGCTTATTGTCGCCACCTGCTCTTGTAGTGGTAATCTCCTTGGTTGTTGTCAACACCCCAAGAATTGCATCCACTACATACCTTTGGTTCTTCCCCTTGTCATTAAACAATGACTAGTGTGTGGCATAGGGGATCCACTCAATGGACCTCTCACATATCACATGTGTTTGTGGCATATTAAACAATACCATTCATTTGACTACATATTGGAAAATACATCTAAAAAGGACATTATTTAACCCCCTATCAATACAAACCCAATACACCTTCCCAATTTAAAAAATCCTTACTTTCACTAGATATTGTAGGTATCCATTTTTTCATTAATAATTTTTATACCCTTTTATATTTTTTCATTAACTTTGAGCTCTATTTTTTACACTGACCAAAATAAAAACCTTTTACTCCCTATATACCTCTCAATATATATCCCCCAATAGGAATGCATGTGGTTTGGTATTGCTCCCCTAATGAATTCCCCGTGGTGTGTGGGATGAAGTGCCTCAATCCTAAAATCAAGGCCGCAAAAAAACCAATGCATGTCAATCCATGGCCTTGGAAAAAAGTTGTCGCCCAAGCGAGAGGGGAAACCCACAAAACATGTCATAGCCCTGCATTTTATCCACCAAATGAAAGTCCCCCACTGTTAGTCTCCAAAAGGAATTGTCCCACATGCGACAGAGATGAGGTTCAAACACAACATAAAAGCGAGAGAGCAAAGTCTCTCATCCTAGATCGTTCAAGTAAAATGTTGTATGTCATAAGGATGAAGTGTTGTAAATGTTATTTCCATGTATGTTGTATTGAAGAAAATATATTTTAATTATATTGATATTTGTATATTATCATAATATTTTATATTTTTATTTTGTAAATAAATATCAAATTGATTTAAAAAGTGTTAATTTTTTAATTAATTTTTTAAAAATATTTTACATATTTAATCATGTAATTTTTATATTATTATTTTTTCAAGTATAATTGATATTATATATTATTTATTTTGGTGATCACTACATCGAGGGAATATTGTATGAGAGAGATCCACCAGAAGAAGAAGAAAAAAATTAAATCTATAACCTTTTAATAACAAAAATATTTTAACAATAAAACCTCCACCATTAAACTAATCCTCAAAACTATTCTTAAAAAATATATAATATAAAAATTATAATTTAAAAATTATATTAATCATTCATTCCACTTAAATGCTTAAAAACATTTTCTTTAAAATCACCGACTCTCTATAAAATATAATATTAAAACTCATTTATAAATATTTTAAATTATACCGTATGGTAAAACCCACTTATAATATTAAAACTCATTTATAAATATTTTAAAACCCACTTATAATATTAAAACTCATTTATAAATATTTTAAAACCCACTTATAATATTAAAACTCATTTATAAATATTTTAAATTATACCCGGTAAAACCCACTTATAAATATTTGAAATTAAATCCTCATAAAATCTCTTATAAATATTTGAAATTATATCCTCATAAAATCTCTAGATATGATATTGGACTCACTTATAAACATTTAATATTATAGATTTATAATATAGTTGAATTAATTAATAAAATGATTAAATAAATAATATTAATTTATTTATTATATTATAAAAAAATATTTTAAAATATTATCAATATGATATGATATAATATAATTAAATAATAATAATAATAATAATCATATTTATTACCCAATTCTAAAATCACTAAATTTATTAAAATCATCACATTCTATATATATATAAGAGATAGTAAAACTCATTTATAAATATTTTAAATTATATATTTTTAAATATTTATAAATTTAATTTTTCATAATTTTGTTTTTATTAATAAAATTACTAGCAATTTTTTAAAATAAAATCATAATATACATATCACATTAAGATATATAACATATAAATTAGTATTTATAAATTAACATACATAAAAATTTAATATTTACAATAGAACAAGATTTTTGACTATTCAACCTATTTTATTATGGATATTACGAATTTCTAAATAAATTTTCTTACAATATAATGGACCAATACCATGGCTTATCAATATTACATACCCAAAAACCATAACTCATTTCAAAGTAAAAGAAAAAATTATAAATATTTTGTTTTAATTTAATTTTATAATTATTTTTAAATTAAAACTTAATATTTCCAATAACGATACAATATAATAAGATTATTAACAATGGATATTCACCCTCATTTTACCATGTATATTATTAACTTGTAATAGGTTTTATTACAAATGGCTTATCAATAGCACGGGCCAATACTATGTCTTATGAATACCACTTACCCAAAAACCTTAACTCGTCTCAAAATCAAACTATTTTGTAAATAATTTATTTGATTTTATTTTATAACATTTTAAAAATCAAATCTAAAAGGAAAAAGTTATATAGAGATATTTTAGTAGTGTAAATGTTTGTAAGCATTTACATATGGGCTCAATTAAAAAATAATAAAATGTTAAAAGTAATTTCCTAGAGAGAGACTCTCCAGACTTGCATACCTCTTTTAGAGTGAAAGGAGGTTTGATCTCTTTCCGCACTTGGTAGATCCAAAGTTTAGATGGACCTAAGCTCGGAAATATTTTAAATTCTATCCTCATAAAATCTTAAGAGATGATGTTGGACTCACTTATAAACATTTAAAGTTATCTGTTTATAATATAATTATAAATTTTGATTAATTAATAAAATTATTAAATAAATAGTATTAATTAATTTATTATATTATAAAAAATATTTTAAAAGATTATCGATAAAATACAACAACAATAATAATAATAATAATAATAATAATAATAATGGGAGTTTGGATGATCAATCCAAACAGGGGATTTTCCGCTATGTTAGGGTTTCTGCATACAACTGACATCGCATCCTCCTGACGGGTCAGATCTGCTCTCTGAACCAGTTGTTGGCCATCGGTTTCGCCAGATCGTATTGGCAGCCAAGAGGTGAGACCATGAATGGCCCCCCGCCTCGAGGTGAGGGGTTGCAGTCCTTCAGGGACACGATGAATCGTACCTCATTCATTCAAGGATGGGCGAACTTGACAAAAGCTACCACTTGACAAGGTGTAGAAGAAACCCCTACCATGGGAGCACAGTGGAAAGCGAGAGAAGGGAAAAACCAATGTCTGCCATGAGTAGCAACCAACCCTAAGTTTGTAATCCCTAACAACCACCTAGAGCAAGGCCGCCAGTATATGAAAGATCATGCTATGATCTACAAATTTCTGGGCATCTGGCCCAAGGAGCAAGACATCTTAATGTGGATCCAGCACAAATGGGCACCGCGAGGGAAAATTGAGCTCTGACTCTAAGCAAAAGGGTTCTTCACAATCATCTTTGCAGATCTGGAGGATAGACAACACATCTTCGAAAATGGGCCATATTTTATGGGTAGTGTGGGGTTGTTCATTAGGTACTGGGAGGAATGTTATAACCCTAATAAGGAAGAATTCAGAGCAGCTCCAGTCTGGGTGCGCCTGTACTCACTACTGAATGACTTTTGGGAGCAAGAGATCCTAGAAGGCATCGCCAACTCCATTGGACAATTTGTCAAAATCTTTGAGGTTACTAAAAGGCGTCGTCATGCAACCTTTGTTAGAATCTGTGTGCATATGAACATCTCACAACCACTGTCAGAGTCAATAGAATTAATCTATCATGATACCACCTGGATCCAACCTCTCGATTATGAACATGTCCCTTTCAAGTGTCGGAGGTGTCACGAGTATGGCCATTTATTCAAAGATTGCCTCCTGGCTATGGTGGAGGAAGCCAAATTTTCCCCTCAACATCAAGATGAAGAAGGGCTCCAACAAGTCGGAGAATGTCGACCACGCCCGAACCAACCCCCCATGAACAATTACAGTCGCACCCAATGTCCAAGAGGCCCAACAGGCGTAGCCATCAATGTCCACCAAGGTCACGAAACCCTTGACGGTTCCCAATCCTAATAACCCTTTTGTTGCCCTAGCAACCCTGGATCCTGATCAGGAGTAGACGAGGGAGGAGATCCCCTCCTCCTCTAAGGAGATCTCCCAGTCCATGGAAGTAGACAAGCAACCCCTCTCCCTAGGTGAAAATATCGCAACCAAGCAGAAGATGTTAGAACACACGGGGGATGCACGAACGTTTAAATACGTCCTTACCCGGACAATCAATATCCTGGAAGTAGAGGAGAAGAATAACATATTAGGCGCAAAAGAGAAGAAAATGTTGGAGATATTCAAAGTCTGGATTAAATCAGATGCCAAATACATACCAGGAAACCAGATGTTTCACTTTGGCCATCTCTACTCCCAATGGGTGGCTAGATCAAGTAAACCAGATCCAAATCTACAGGGTACAGGGAAAGACAATAACCCTCTAGCCCTCACCATTGTTGAGTCAGGAGGTTCGGAGAAAGGAAAGAAAGGAAGGAAATCGACCAAAGATCTGATCCGTGAAGCTGGGGAATTGTTGTTGAATTCAGGGCAGATGGGACAATTGATGGATTACTTTCCTAGATCTGCCCCACCTTTTTCATGAAGATCATCTCTTGGAACATCAGGGGCCTCAACAACCCAGGTAAGATCAAATCCCTAAAGGAAAAGATTGTTAAGCATAAGCCCATAATAGTCTTGTTACAAGAAACCAAAATGAATGATACGAAACTCATTGAGAACAGTTAGAGATGCTGGAAGAATAGTCAAGTCATGTCTATAGACGTGATTGGGACTGCGGGAGGTATGGCTATTCTCTGGGACCCTGACAAGGTCATGTTCACTGATTGGGTTGGATCCCGATTATCCCTTTTGGCAACCTTCAGAATGGTAGGAACGGAAAACTGGATGAGAATACAGTTGTTTATGGCCCCTCGAACCCCCGCGAGAGAGGTCTATTTCTCTCTCCACTGCATGGATTGAGAAGCTCTTGGGCAAAGGAGGATTGGATCTTAGGAGGGGACTTCAACCTGATCTGAAATCTAGATGAAAAGAGAGGAGTTGTTCGGAGGCTGGACCCTTCTTCCTTAGAGTTTAATGATGTTATTGAAAAGCTACATTTGGTGGATGTTCTCCCAAAGCATGGACTCCACACATGGAACAATCAGCGAGGAGGGCAGGATCAGGTGGCTAGTCGACTAGATCGCTTCCTCCTATCTGAGCACTTTATCCTTCAAGATCCAAATGTAGAAACAAAGATCCTTCCGTCCCTCAGCTCGGATCACTAGCCGGTCAGTCTGGATATTACTTCTGCGGTTGCTCCTCGGCGGAAGCCATTCCTCTTTGAAAGCTTCTGGTTATGACATCCCAACTTTCTGGAGAAACTAGAAACCTGGTGGACCACCATGGACAACCCCCCAAGAAACAAGATGCAATCCTTCCAAAATAAATTCCAAGCGCTGAAGCTCAAAATCAAAACCTAGAACTGGGAAGAGTTTGGGAACATTTTTTAGGAGAAGCACAAACTGGAAGCTCGCTTGGAAGACGTGGAGAGGAAAATCATAAGGGATGGCCTCTCCCCAAAATTGGTTGATGTAGAGGGGCTTCTAATCCAAGAAATAAAGGAAAGGAAAGCCCAAGAAGAGATCCTATGGCGCCAGAAATCACAAATCCAATGGCTTTGCGAGGGAGAGTGCAAAAATAAGTTTTTCCACAAGTCCATGATCAACCATCGCCAACGAAATGGCATCACCCAACTTCAAGGGTCTTCGAGCAGACGCTACGAAAGACAAGAACATAAATAAAGGGAACCCAAAGCCTATTTTTCTGCCTTATTGCAAGATGAAGGCTATGATAGGTCTGAACCAATTCAAACGGTCATGCATCATATCCTGACCCTAGTCACCCCTACTCAAAATGAATCCTTGCTCAGCCCCATCATGCTCGCCGAGGTGGAAGAAGTGGTTAAATCCTTGCCGACCAATAAAGCCCCAGGCCCGAATGGATTCCATGTTAAATTTTTCAAAGCGGGCATGCCTTTCCCAAGTCAAGAGATATGGGATCTAGTGGAGGAATCTCATCGCCTTCGACGTATCTGGTCAGGCTTGAACACCAACTTCCTCACCCTCATCTCCAAATCCCAAGATGCCCTAGCCCCCAGTGACTTTAGACCCATCGCCCTCTGCAATGTTATCTACAAAATCCTCTCTACGATCCTGATCAGTTGTTTGAAGCCCATTCTCCACCACATCATCACCCAAGAACAATCGGGTTTTGTCGAAGGTCGTCAAATCCATGATGGAATTGTCTCGGCACATGAGACCATACATTTTATGCAATCCCACAAAATGAAAGGCATGCTTCTCAAACTAGATCTGTCGAAAGCTTATGATCGGCTAAATTGGGACTATCCACTGGCAATTCTCAAGGCCTTTGGATTTGTAGATTATTGGATCCATTAGATCAGATCTGTAATTTCCACCCCGTTCTTCTCTATCTTTATTAACGGCTCTCCCTTGGGACCCTGCATACCTTCTTGTGGAATTCGTCAAGGGGGCCCTATATCCCCCTTCCTCTTCATCATTGCAACATAAGGTCTGGGAAGGATGATCAAGGTAGTAAAACAACATAACCTATTGAGCGACATTCATATACATGGCACCAATGTCTATATGACACACTAACAGTTCGTGGATGACAACCTCTTATTCAGGAAAGCGACTATCAATGAAACGACCCAATTGAAAAATATTCTAGTGGACATCCAAGATGCTTTAGGTATGTTGCTAAATAAGGATAAGTCGAGTATTTATTTCTTTCACACTCCCCGGCCATTCCAAGCTTGTTTATCTCGTGCCCTGGGTTTTACAATCAAGTCTCTCCCTTAAAAATATTTGGGGGTGCCCTCATCTTTAACCCCCTTCACATTGCCCCCTGAAAAGATCTCTACACTAATCTCTCTAAGAAGTTAACGACCTGGAACTTCTGTGTGCTTAAACTAACTGGAAGGGCCACCCTTGTGAAAATCGTATTGCAAGTTATGTTGTTATATCAACTATCCACCCTCATTGCTCCTAAAAGCATCTATGCAGAGTTATCCACCACATTCAGGAGATTCCTTTGGAGTGGCACATCCATGGACTATAGATGGTCGTTAGTAGCTTGGATAAAATTTATCTCCCCAAGGCCATGGGAGGACTTAGTTTGCGAGGCTCAGCCGTCTTAAGCGACACCCTAAGAGAAAATCTCTGGTGGAGGTGGCTTCAAGGGGGGAGCGAGCTTTGGAAGGAAATCTGGTCTCAGAAATATGGACAAGGGAAATCGTAAGAAGCCCTCCTTCATGAACCTCTTTCGAGCACTGAATCTACAATATGGAACCGGGAAAATAACAATAGCGATCTGATTCGAGACCACTTCTTTTGGGAAGCAAGAAATGGGTAATCCTCCATATTCTGGTAGGAATCCTTGCAACAACTCCCTCGACTCGATCAAGAATAATCTCTCTGTTACCTGATGCCCCTCTTCCACTCAATCCCTACCCTTCGAGTGGCGGACTATTGGATCGAAGGTGCTGACGATCACGAATGGTAGAGGTGGATGTCTGGTACAGAAAGGTCAGGAGTGATCTCACAAGGGGACAGTGAACCTCTGGGGATTCATCTCTCACAACGGCGGGTCCACATAACCCAGGAGGTGGAAAAACGCAGATGGGACCACTCTACATCAAGAACCTTTTCAGTAAAAGAAGCTTATCTCATCCGAGCTAATGGTTGGGCACAATTGGATCACCTATTCTGGTGGCATATCTGGAGAAGTAATTTGTGGCCCAAGGTTGCTCACTTCCTTTGGCTAGTGGGTCACAAGTAGATACTAACCTAGGATAAACTTCAGAAATGAGGATTTGTTGGCCCGTTAATGTGCCCCCTATGCAAGCAAGCGGAAAAATCCCTTCTTCATCTCTTTGGGGTTTCCCCATAACATGCGAAGTTTGGAATCAAGCTTCAGATCTCTTTGGCCCAATAGCTCGTCACCCTGAAGACATCTGAGAACTCCTTGAGAATTGACCAATTAACCGGTTCTCCAATCCAGTGGTGAGCCATGCATGGTGTCTCACATTAGGACTACTTCTGTGGAACACCTAGAAGGAGAGGAATCAAGCCCTGTTCAACAGACAAACACCTTCTAGCACGCACATATGGAGCTTGGAAACATCCAACATCTGGGAATCCATCCTTTCTGACAAATGGTCACCTGATGACTGGGACCCGGACCCCCACTGAAGCCTGGATCTTATCCCATCTAAACCTCTCGTTTGCCATGATTTATCCCAGCATGCCTACCCTACGATCTCCCCCTGCCCATTCTCCCTCTTCATTTCTCCCTCCCCCTGATGGCTGCCTTCAGATTAACTTTGACGAGGCTTCCAAGGGTAATCCCGACTTGGCGGGCTTCAAAGGCATCATTTGAGACTTTGCTAGCTCCTAGAGGGATGCTTATTCTAGCTTATGTGGTCTCTCAACAAACAATGTGGCTGAACTGATAGGATTGGAGGTGGGCATGAGCTTGGCCTCCCATCTATGCTACAGAAGGATCAGAATAGTGGGGGACTTGCACCTCATTATAGACATGGTTCAGAGGATCATCAACGACTCTCCCCCCCAGAAAGTGGTCAAAAGCTGGAGATTGGAATATCAACTTTCTCTCATTCATCACGCCTTGACCCAGTTCGAGTACATCAACACTAGCCATGTACTTCGTGAAGGAAATACATTAGCATATCGCCTAGTCAACTATGGTGCGAACCCTTCGCATAAATATTTCAAGGCGCCTTGGTTAGACATTCGAACCAAAGCTGATCTGGACCCCGGGGAAATGCAAGCTCTCCAAGAGTTGATACACAAATATTTAGAAGTCCCCGATGGGGGTGACCAAGCTATGGGACAAGTGGTGGCGCGTTGGAGTGTGGAGCCAGCTGAGCCTCCACGCGCAACACGAGTGCCTCACAGGCCCGTTGGGACCTGTTCCGGACTCACATGAGCATTACATAATGTGACGCGTAGGTAGGAGGGTGGCCATTTGCAGTGGTTGGGTGATGAGGAGGTAGTGTTGAGCGACACAAAATAGTGGGGTATTGGCATCCTGGATCAGGCTGTGGCTTGGGGCGACAGTGTAGGACGAGCTCTGGGCAGGCAGATGTGCGGGGGACTAGAATCTGTAGTTAATTTGGTCGTGGGATCTGAGGGAGAATTGGAGTAGCAGGCGCGACGAGGGATACTATTATGGGGTTGCAGACTGTGGGTGGCGTTCATTCGTTTTCCCTTCCTCACTCTAATTCTATATCTAGGTAGGGGTTTCTCCTTTGGAGAGGCAGTGTTGTGGAGAATTTGGGTCTTGGTCCAATCCTTCGAGCAACTCATCCACTTCAGAGACTGGTGATGAGCCCCCCTGTTCGCTAGTAGCTAGTAGATGAGCTCCCCTGTTTGCATGGGACAACCAAACTTGTCCCAGCGGTGATGTAACTAGTGGTGGAGGCGCAGGCTGTATGCCGAGACAGAGAGGACGCACTCACAGAGGGGGAGCTAGACATCGCATGGAAGATCGCCCGCAGTAGGGAGTGCCAAACTTAGGCTCAGAGTCGACCGAGAGCCGCCATTCTGATGTCGATGTAGCCATGTCCCCAGGTTGCTCCCCAGGCCATGTTGAGGCTCCAACCACCTTGGACTCCATAGCGGCCTAATTGAACAATCTCCATCTGAGTATGGAAACTTTGAGGGAACAACGATATGATGACTGGAATGAACTGGTGACCTACATCAACGACCTCCAACACACGCAGAACGAGCTCTTGGACTCCATAGACAGCCTTCGAAGGAAGCTCCAGCGCACAAACGACCACCTCCGTGATTTGGAGACTCGGGTGGAACACATTGACTACTGCATGCATGAGTGGGTTGCATTCTTTGCTGCCCCACCACCATTTCCCCCCAACCCACCCCTGTAATGTGTATTCGTGGAAAATTCTCTTTTTTTGCTTCTTTTGTATCGGAAATAACCAATGACATGGGTTATCTTGGCCTCTTCACAAGCTTAATATTTCTTAGAGCAAGACTCATGTCAATTCTTAAGCTTGATAATCATCCTTGTGCGACAACAATGATGTATTTTGATGATATGGTAATGATGTATTTTGTTCCTGAATTTATGATAATATAATGCAATTTTTTTGACCAACAAAACAATCATAATAATAATAATAATATTTATATTTATATTTTTAATTTTTATAAACCTCACGGGGGTGGTTGTGCCTGTGCTAGGGGAAGGAGACATGCTAAAAAATTTAGTTGGATTAGGATTGGTGTGGCCCAGGAAGAGTGCGATTCTTGGGTGTCTTTGACGGATTAGATGCCCCTGGGTCACGATTTTTCAAGCCATAGGGCAAGCCTAGAGGATCACATACAACTTGACAAAAAAAAATTATACTTAATAACCAATTTTAGTGGTAAAGAAGTGTGGAGGTGTAGTTTCTTATGGAAGAGTGAAGGCCCATTGAAATGCAAGTTGGTCCTTTGGTTATCTCTCTCCAACAAGTTGCTTACATGGGACAATGGACTAAAAATAGGTTGGATTGGTCATTGTCGATGATCTCTACGCAGATTGGAAGAAGAAGAATCAGTTAACCACCTATTTGTGAATTGTCTCTTTGCTCAAAATGTCTGGTCATTTGTTGTATCTAAGTATGCTCCATCCTCCACTCCTTGGGAGAAGATTTCACTTGCAGAATGTATTAAAGATTGGATTTTAGAGAGATGGGTTCAATTCTTCTAGCTATCTTGGTTCCTTGGGTTTATACTATGTGGTGGGATAGAAACATGGCTATTTTTTAAGACACAACTATTTTTGTTGAAGTGGTAATGGTTGTTATGAAATCTGTAGTTTATGCCCATAAAGTGGATCTAAGAAAAAAGAAAACTAGGATTCCTATTATGTCTCAAGTGAAGAAAGAAATGGCTTGGGAATACTTTGATGGGGCTAGACAAGGAAATCCAATTTGCAGGGACGATGCAATTCTTTATCTTAAGAGATATATTATCAAACATATTCATTTTTGTCTAAGGCATTGACACTATCACTAAGGCAAAGCTCTGAGCTTTGTGGGCTCTTCTGTATGTGGCAAATTATTTTGGGATCAAGAACTTATAACAACTTGGGAACTCCAAACTAATGATCCACTGGATGTGGAACGTGAGTGGAATTGACGGTCCTCATCTTTACGGAAATCAAGAGTAAAGCAAGTAAGTTGGAATGATTTGAGACCAAACACATGTTGAGGGAGTTGAATGCTACGACAGATACTTATTCAAAGAGGCGTTATTGGTTCTTTAAGGTTCCCTGGATATAGCAAAATTCCTAAATAATTAAGTGTTGGAGTGGAGAGTTATCCAATTTTTGTAATAAAGCTTAAAATGACTTAAAATGATACAATAACTTTTTTGAGTTAATTTAAATTAAGACAAATTTGTGTCAAATTTATTTTGTTGATAGTCATGCAAAGAGTTTTTTTTTAAAGACAATCTGAAAATTTTGAAGGTTTTTTATTTTGTTTTCGTGATAAATCTACAATGTCTTTTTACTTTGTTTTTTTTTATAAACGTACGAGGTATTCTTAACGTATATTTTTCGATCTTTTTTGAGACAACCAATCTTTATCGCATATGGATGTGAGCATGAAATAAGATTTCTTTAACAGCGCTAGCATTTGAAATTCTTTAGTTTGTCAAAATTTGTAAGGGCAAAATTAAAAATTAACCCAAAAATATGGAATCTCAAGGGTTTTTTCTTTCTTCTTAAAGGATGGAGAGATTTTTATTTTTGGAATTTGTTTATATATATACATATATAATACACACTAAAATAATACAGAAATAAAGGTTTTCTAAAAATCACATAGATGTTCTGTCAGAGTTGGCTTTGACGAGCAAACTTAAAGGAAGTGAAATCTGATAGCAAACAAATACTCTTCTCAAACCCCAAATTTACATTTCCTTCTCTCCGTCTTTGGACGATGCGTTGAATGGTCTCGCGGGGGTTGTGAATCCATGGAATTTGCTCCCCTCTTCAATCATCATTTCGGCGTTTGCATACAGAAACGTAATAGTAGACTACTCATTATTTCACATTGTTCTTTTACATCGATTTTTCTATTATTTTTTTAGTAGATTATCCTTTTGGGAGCATGGAATCTATACCGTGGAGGAGCTCGAGATAAAGATCAACAACAGGGATTTGAAACATTTAAAATAAGCTATATAAGGGTCGAGAAAGTGTATACACCAAAGAACCTGTAAGTTTTGTTTATATGTGTATAGCATGAAAAAAAGCTATATATTAATCAGATGGGCCATATACATAATATTCCTATGTTACCAGAAACGAGAAACGGGAAACGAAACGAGAAACGACAATGGGACGAGAAACGAAGTTTGGAGGTTTCGCATTCAAGAAACGAGGAGAGAGAAAAAAGCTAGAAAAATGTGAAAAACATAAAACAAAGTATACGTCATCCATATTCTGCAATAATGTGGTTCATACATAGTTGCTCATAGTGTTTTGTTGCTCACATAGAGCATTCTCGAATATTCATAGTGAGAAACAAAGCTTGTATTGCTTACATAGGTCATTCTCAAATACCCATGTTTGATCCTCTAATAGTGAAGAAACCTTTGGCATTGAACTCAAGCTTGATTTGACCTTTCCATTTCCACTTGATTTGGACCTAGTGAGAGTGGGATTTTTTTGAAGGCCATATCCCTAGAAATTTCTAGATGAGTACATGATCTCTCATATCATGTGTATATTCTCCCATATTATTTGAGCAGACCTCAAATTTGGGCTATATTGTACTATTTGGTAAGCAACTACTAGGATGTAGTTTCCCTAGTTGGGTAATAGGATGGTGAAGATTGAATTGAGCTCCATTGGGATTGGGGAATTGAGCCAAAAGTAGAGGGTTGTTTAGAATTACTACTACCTTCAACTATCTTGCTATAGGAAGAAGTGTTGCTCCCTCCACTAACATTTTGCATAGAAAAAACGAAAGGGTTGAAAACAATAAACGCTACAACTAGACAAAACCTAAAAAAATTTACCATCAAACTTTCAAAACTTTATTGTTAATCCATTATAATAATAATTAATCTTTATAATAATAAAAATAATATATAATATAACCGTGTGCATTTAAATTTATAGTTTTGTATAAAGAGATAATTTTTAAATATTAAATACACTAAAACTATATAAGAAACTCTACACTAAATACACTTTTAAATAAAACCAACAGGAAAATTAAGAAAAAATAATTAAAACATTAAAAAAACATAACAATAACCAGCACATCCCAATAATATAATTTTAACGAACAAAATCCCTAAATAAACATTGTTAAAGAAATTTTAAGCTAACTACGACAGACCATGAAACCGCCCCTAAAAACTATCTACAAAACGAACCAGAGCAAAGTTTCTTAGAAAACCAACCTTTGGAATGAGATAAGCGTTACAAATAAACGAACAACGTTTTTCAGAACACCGTGTCAAAAAACCATTCGTTTCGGGAGAAACCGGTTTCATGCATTGAAAAACGAAAACGACCGTACAAAACGGCGTTTTCCGTACCGTTCCGTTTTCTTTGCGTTTTTTTCCGGAAACGAATGCTCCCATACCGTTTCTGGTAACATAGTTATATTCTGCATAATCAACAGGTAAATAACCCAGTTATTCCTGTGAGAAACTAAAAAACCAGTTCCACATATAAAAACATGAGCAGTCATATATAGTTATTATGGAGAAATCTGATAAGTGCTGCCTGTAAGTAATAACAGTTATGAAGAAGTTAATTCAAAACAACTGACTTCCTCTAATAGTTGATATAAAACTATATCGACCCATTGCAGGGAATATTTATAAAGTTTAGTGCTTCTACCTGATGTCGATATTTATAAAGTTTAGTGCTTCTAACTGATGTCGATCCCTATTGCATACAAAAAAACAAAATTGTTATACAAAAAAGATTATATAACATATATAGATTTATCTAGAAAAAGTATACTCCACTGTGCTAATCCTCTTGTCTTCCATTATAATATCCAAATGCACTAGTCCCATGTCACCATGAAGACCATTTTTTGATATCTCATCAGCAATCTGATTATATTCTCTTCCAATATGGCAGATTGTGGGCTGCCCCAGTGGATTCCAAAGACCTTGTATTCTCCTTAACCAGCCATGCAATTCTTGTTTTTTAATCTGTGCCTTCCCTTTGACATGATCCAAGATGATCTTTGAGTCCCCATATATATGGATCTCCGGAATATTAAGGAAATTTATTAACCACAACATTCCCCATAATGCCATAGCCTCGGCCTTGTTGTTTGTACCTAGGCCAGCATTCCAATGAGCCTTATATTGTAAATCCTTTGATATGTTTATCCAAAAACCGCAACCACATATACTATTTTGAGCAGCGCCATCAAAGAAAGCACACGGAAGTTCCAAATGAGGACAGTTGCTCTTGTTAATTATTTCTTTTGGGATTCCTTCATGTGTGGGATATAGAGCATATAATGAGATAATTTTTTCATGAATCAAACCAAAATCCTTCGACCTGTTCTCAAATACATACATATTTCTCCATTTCCAAATAAACCAGAAAATAAATAATGGGAGGGCATGCCAAGATGGTTTCTGTTTGCACCACCACCCAATACAATCTACAATGTTGTGATAATATTGATATGTAAAACCAAAATGTTTCGCTAATTTACTCCATACCTGAATCACCTTTTGGCATTTGAGAAACATATGCTCATTATCCTCCATTTCCTTTTTGCAAATTGCACAAATACTGGGGCCATGCCAATTACGCCTTTGAAGATTCTCCCAGGTAAGATTCTTATTATGATATACTAGCCATGCAAAACAGATAATTTTAATAGGAATATGGTTACTCCAGAGGGTAGTAAGTATGGGGTCCTCCATAATATTATCATCACCACAACACAAAGTGGCATAAACATCAGCAACACATATGTTGCCCTCCTTCATTTTCCCTACCCATACCATTTTATCACGTTGTTCTTCTCGGCATATTCCCAAAGCTTTAAGAGCCGCACAAACATGTTTCCATTCCAGTGCCAGGTTATCAGCCATCCCCAGTTCATTTGCAGTTTTCCATATGGGATATCTATCCCTCCATGTGCTGATCAATTGATTCCATAAAAATATTCCATTTTCTTGTAGAAAAATAAGTAAATTGTCAGATAAGCAAAAAATCCTGACCAGCACCCAGAATCTTATCCAACCCAATTATTATGGAATGCCTCGATCCCATACTCCATACCAGATGCTATAGGAAGAAATAATATACCTTATTCATACTGTTCCATATGGCCGATCCACTTGGTAAACCAATGCTTTGACTGCGGAACCAATATATGAAATCCCAATTTTTCATATACTTCTGTTTGATCACCATACTCCATAAACCAGAGCCAAAAATGGCACGCCAGAGTGATTTCACCCAAAGTGAGATACCAAAGAGATTCATATCCATAATGCCCCATCCCCCCTTGTTTCTTGGTCGGGCAATATGAGTCATTTTGGCTAAGTGAATTTTGTGGATATCATTACAACCCGACCAAATGAAGTTGGCAATGATACGATTGATGCTTTTTAGTATAGCCATTGGAATCTGATATAAATGAGCCCAGTATACCCCAAGTTGAGTGAGCACAGCCTGTGTGAGGATCACACGGCCCCCCAGACAGAGAACAGAATTCCCATCCAGCAACCCTCTTGAAGAAACGATCAACCAGCCATTGCCAATCAGAGTTCCTGTAACAATTTGGTTTAATCCGATATCCAAGATATTGCATACCAGGCAACATTTGTTCTGCTTCAATACCAAAAAGATTTTTGATATATTCAATCACCTCCAAGTCACCAGCATCATGATATACTATGGATTTATGTAGATTCATACTTAGTCCAGATACAATAGCAAATTTGTTAAATATATGAAATAGGTACAGCCAAGTGAAACGATTTAACATTCCCATAACAAGTACATCATCTACAAAAAAACTATGGGAAACTTTGATATTAATACCCATTACCAGAGCCTGAATGTGTTCATCCTCCACCGCTTTTTTGATTCGTAAGCTCAATCCATCCATGACTAGTATGAACAGTAGGGGAGATAATGAGCAGCCGTGTCGCAATCCTCAGCCAGCCCGAAAAAAAATGAGTGGGAAGGCCATTTATAATAACTGCATAATTGATGTTCAATACGCAAGCCATGACCCAATTTACACCGCTGGGTTGCAGACCAATTTTAAACAAAACCATTCTCAAATATCCCCAATCAACACGGTCATACGCTTTCTGTAGATCCACTTTCATAATGCCGGCATTGATATGCTTTGTGTGAATAGAGTGCATGCACTCCTGTGCAATGGCGACAACATCATGAATTTGCCGATCTGGTAAAAAACCAAATTGTTCTGGCGATATAAACTTTGACAAAGTCCCCCACATACGAACAACAATAATTTTGGATATAATCTTATAAATAAGATTATAGAGCGATATAGGTCTATAATCATAAAATGTCAGGGATGGAGTTTTCTTTGGAATAAGTGCTATATAAGTTGAATTGATTCGTGGATGAATATTACCTCTGGTTCTTGACTCCTCCACCATCTGCAAGAGATCATTTTTAAATATTTCATAGAAATGTATGAAGATCTCAACCGACCACCCATCCAGGCCGAAACTTTTATCCCGCTTAAAGGATTTTAAAACCTCCAGAATTTCACCTTCAGTGACCTCTTTAAAAAGAAATCATTGTCCTCGGCTTCAAACATAGTTGGATAAAGTTCCACAGCCCATAACATTTCATCTCCATCAGCTGCATCTTTATACTCATATGAAAGTGTTCAATAACAACACTACTTATGTCATCCTGCAACTGGAAGCACCTACCCTCCACATCATGAATTTCCCAAAAAGAGTTGATATTGTGCCGGTGATTCGCATATCTATGAAAAAAATTTGTATTACTGTCACCTTCCTTGATCCAAGTTGCTCGACTCTTCAAACGCCAAGAGGCTTCGATAGCAGATAGGATATCCTTTTTCTTGCTTTCAAGAGCATGAATACGAGTCCTGATATCCTCATGTAGTGAGTGCGAGGACATCCGAGGAAGGAGAGATTCCAGTTCCAGTTCGATCTCCTTAAGGTCCTTCTGCTGAGCCAGTGTTTTTTGTCTTTGCCATTTTTTTACATTCCGCCTGAGAACATCCAGCTTAGCCAAAATATGTTCCATAGGGGGAACCCCCAATGGGAGAGGCCGGGCCCATATCTTGTTTACAAAATCATTAAACTCAAGGTCTTTGAGCCAAGTATGATTGAATTTGAATGGCATACCATACCTATGAATCCCCACCCGCCAATGCAGAACAATAGGTCTATGGTCAGAGAGAAAATTACTAATAACATCCGAATATACATTACCCAGGCGATCCATCAAAGTCTCATGTAGGATGAATCGATCCAGCCTTTTCGCAATATATGCCTCCCCTTTCCTACCATTATCCCATGTAGGGAGGATCGATTGTGGACATATATCAATGAAATTATGTTCTATGATAGCCTCGTGAATCATTCCCGCAATTGGATCCACTTTTCCAGTCCTCCCCCATACTTCACCCATTCCAACTGTACAGTTAAAGTCCCCCGTGACAATCAATGAAGAGAGGTTCATAATACCGGAATCAAACAATTCCTGCCAAAATACTGTCCTATTCCTATATGGGTCTTATAGGTTCATAATATGAATGCGATCCGGTTGCCCACGAAAATAAGCTTCAATCAGAATGCCAGCTGAGAAGGAAAAGGATTTTGCTCGAACCCAGAGCGGATCCCATAATACCACAAGTCCACTAGATAGTTCAGCGACAGCTATAGCAGAGATGTACCAATGCGGGAACATTTTCCGGAAATAAACAACAACATTAGAAACCGAATGCATGGTTTCTTGTAATAAAATAACACAGGGATGAACAGAGTGAAATAATTGCCTAAGAGCTAGGAACTTTGAGGGTGTTCCCAAACCCCGGATGTTGAGAGATAATATAGCAGTCATGGCACATCCCTTGTGAGCATTCGTGCTTAAAGGGCTCGAGTAGATGGGATATCAACAATAGGAACAACGACAAGGAAATTATCATTAGGGGAATGGGAAGATTTCTGTCTGGCACGACCCCTAAAATGCAGCTTCCACGGTTACCTTTATGTCGGACAATAATGTTCACCGCCGAGGTGGCGCTGATATGGGGAGAAGGTAGACTGTCCAGCTTGTGAATGGTAAGTGACCGAAGATTAAGGGTTTTTCGATTTAGTAATGTTTCCAAGTCACTACCCACAGAGTTGGTAGGGGAGGTTCATGGAGTGACAAGAGGGTTGCTACTAATTCGAGGGTCCTGAGTTTTAGTAGCATGTGGGGGGGATGGAATATAAGTAACAAATGAGGAGGACGGGACGTCATGATCCAAATATAGCTTGGGATTAACATGACCGGGTGGGGAATAATCCAGGAAAGTTGTACAAATTGGCGGAACCAGATAATGTATAGCATTGGGTTCAGATTTTTCAGAAGTGTGAGAGGTTGATGGAATATAGACAGGGGAAATACAATCACGAGGAGAAATACCATCACGAGAAGATCTGTGAACAAAAAATTGTAGAGAATGTGATCCATGAAAAGTCCCTGAATGTCGTCGCGATTCTTGTCCCTGAAAGTATGCAGTAACCTGATTACACTTGTTCGGTGCCCCCATATGGTTTTGCCCATGTTTACGACCACCCCTGCATTGGGGACAATTTTGCACCATGTGCCCCGTATGATGACAAAAGGAGTAGCGGAACGAGACACCCTAGTAATCCAGCGTCTGTGTGAGATAAGTCTCCCCCCAGTGCAATCCTATATCATTCGGGAAGCCACCCCGATATTCTTTTTCGATTAAAATCCATGTGACCCACTTATCAGGTGCCCCCAAACACCGAGGATCAACATATTTAAACTTCCCTATTGCATTCCCAATGTCCTCCAAGGCCTGCTTCGTCCAGAGTTCGATCGGCAAACCGGGCAGCTTCACCCAAATTAGTTTATTCTGCGGGGTATTATTCAGGGAATTGAACCCAATAAACCAGGAATGTAGTTCCAGGAAACTACGTCCATCAATCCATGGGATGGCCTTGGTCTTTTGTAAGTCTTCCTGACTCAGAAAATGGAAGTTGTACCATCCCCACAACAACCTCACAACTGTTGGCATATAGCCCAACATGGTCTTCCACTTCTGCTCAATCTAGGATCTCATATCAGGGTCACTTTTATCAGAGAAATGCCAATGCCCCACAAGAGCTCGTTTTTGCAGGCTGGTAATATGGTCACTCAATTTGTCAAGGTCAAATACCAGTGCAGGAGGCGGAGACGTAGTCTTAATAGAGCGGACCTTGTGACCAGGACACCATTCATGACGTGCATGGGCGCCACCCCGCATATCTAAGGATGCATGATCACCACCGGGCGCAAACCCATCCCCTAGAATGGTTTGCCAGCCATCGAGTGATTTCGTGCCATTCCAACGGCCTCCACGCAGACCATTATAGCTATTCGAATCAGCCTCCAGGGTGGCTTGGATGAAAGCCTCCTGAGACAACGTGTCAGAGTCCAATACGTCCATAAGACCCAGTACAATGACCCCACAATAAAAACCACTCCCAATTCGGTTAGCCAAGTCAGATAGCCACGTGCCCAAAGTAATTAAGTGATAGATGGTATTAACGGAAGATAGGCCATCATGCTATGGGCATTAAAACATATGGACATTCTAGTACCATCTGACAGATAACACAAACCTCAAGACATAGGCTCAGAAATCATATATTACCGTATGGGAACACTGAAGAATGACAACTCGCAAGAAAGGCAATAAAAAGAGTTGTCAGATAACAATAAATCCAGATCTGGAAATGAAGGTTACCAAGATAAAAAGAAAACCCACAGACCATAAAGGGCAGTTCCGACGCCGGAAAAACAACACCCAAGAAGAGCAAATAGTGGAATGTCAGACATTATTAAATCCAGGTCATGAAAGGTTTAAAACCGAGACAAAACACAGTACAAGTAAGGCAGATCTGAGAATAGGCAGGAAATCTAAAAGGCACGTGTCAATTAATGAGAAAGGAAATTGCCACCTACCGCCTCGGAAATACAATGTACCGAGAAAGAACCAGAAAATACAATGTAACCAGGCCGAGTGCAACTGCCCATGAATGGGGGAAATTACCAGAGTGAACAATGCTAACAAACCAAACATAGTAGATGCTACACACTATCACAATAGCGAAGACAAAAACAACCCTTGCAAGTCCACCAAATTTCCCCAGATGAAATCCAAACTGCGAGCATGGCTGTGAGATATAGAAAGGACTGTATAATTGTGGACAGGGCAAATACCCACCCGAAACTAGACCAGACCAGCCTTCAAGAGAGGAAGGAATACAATGGCAAAGAAAGGAATCAATCCCCGGATGCATGTGAATGCCGGTGAGTGATCGAGAAATGTGTAGTAAAAATGTGGCATAAAATATAGATGGAAATAATGATAAGTACTAGTATGTGAACCAACTCAAACCACAAAACCCACACACAGAGTCGAATGAACATTCCCAAATCAAGGAAAAATGCCAAAGCAGATGTTGACAAACGCCAAAACTAATTCACCCCAGGCAAATTCGCATCAACCTTCAAGAGACAAGTGACATATAAAACATACCACAACCATAATAAACCTCAGAGGATAAGTGAAATACCTTCAGATAGCAACAGTTCCTGTATCTGGGTCACGTCCAGCCAGAAACAGTGATGAACAGTATCACCAAACGCAAAAACGACCCAGAAAGGATCCTCCACAACCCAAAACAGAGGTTTATTGGAGCCCAAGTAAAACACCATCAAACGAGAAGACAAATACTGGTATGTTAACCAGTAAAATGAAATGATCAATGTCAATCCTCGCTGAGGACACTGTTTAAGCCCAGTGGGCAAGCACCAACTTCCTCCGTGTTATCCACATTAGTAGAGATCTATTCTAGGTCAATCATACCCTATCATGTATGTTCTTTTCTTGCTAGGCAAGCTTGGCTGCCAAGGATATAGTCTTAACGATTTCAAGGATTATTTAACACCATTACTATGTCTATCAAGCCATATAATTAAAAAAAATACCACAAGGGATCAGAGTGAAGGGGCCTATGTACCATCCGAGCGGCTTCATGGAGTATTACATAAAATTATGAGTGGGAACTCTTGCACGGGATGTATTTCCCCTCACGGACACCGGCAATGATGTGGCGTGGGTACCTTGCACCCCAAACTACACATTTACCAACTACCTCAGGCGCACCACTTTTTTTCTTCCCCGGGATGGCTCTGTTCACCGGAAGAGACGATGGGTAAGAGAATGTCAATACACTAAAGAACTTACAAATTTTGTTTATCTTTATCGTGACAGGGAATTGAACCAATGACTTTACATTGAAGAATATCTTAACGAAACACCCAATAACCATGTATCCAAAACTCATTCATATATATATATATATATATATATATATATATATATATATATATATATGAGTAAGATGTTTAAACCTTATACTTTTCAAAAATGTTTAACACGTGATATCAACTTCATATACATTAATATAAAAAAAAAATGTTAAAAAAATATTTTGATGTTATATAGAATAAAATATCTAATGTGAGTTATGAGTAAAATATTTTAATATAAATTAATATTGGCATATATTTAAAAATATATTAATAATAAAAAATCAATGTAATATGTGCTGATAAAATGGCTTAATACACATGTTATGCAATTTCTATAACATTCAAAAATACATTTTAAATAATAAAAAATTACACATGATTTTTTATACTCTAAAATAAATTTGCGTCTAAAAATTTTGATCCCTCTCAACTCATATTAAATCTGTAATTAAAATAAATCTATATTAATAATAATATTATATATATATATATATATATTATTTTACATTTAACTTCTTATTTTATTTCAACCTTCCACGTCTCATCTCTCATTTTTTAATCTATTCTTCCTCATTTCTTATTTTTTCACATAAGACCCTCGACGGTGTGTAACTATACATTTATGTCCTCCCCCCACCCTAGTTTCAACTCAATTGAATTTCTAAAAGCTATTGTGAAGATACATGATGCCCTCCCCACACTAAAAACTATTGTTAAGAGACATTTGTGTCCAACCGCACTCTTATGTTGACAATAGAATTAAAGTGAGAGGGATTCTTGACCTTCGAGTTGGTGGCACCATTGTCCCATGTAAAGCCATTAATAGTTTTTGGAAGTGGAGAACAATATTATCAATATATTTGACAAAAGATTCTGATTAATCACTTATTGATTTGGGTGTTTATTCGCAGGGTGAAACATCCATTTAAAGTGCAATAGATAAAATTTGACTTTTTGAAGATTTGATTTATAATTTCAATGTGATGAATTTGGAATCATTTTGATAGTTTATTTTTATGATTAAAAATAAAGGATTAATGTTTATGTCAATGTATTTACTGTTATATTATATTAATATTATTATGTATATGTTCTAAAATAAATATTTAGATAATTATATATATATAATTTTTTATTAGAGGGTGGTATTGTTTCAATTGAATAGGGAGTAGTTGGTTTATATATATATATATATATATTAATATTTTATTTGTATTGATAAATAATATTATATTGGATTATAAGAAAGTAGTGGGTTTATATATATATATATATTATTTGTATTGATAAATAATATTATATTCGATTATATTTTTTTATAATAAGAAAATTTTGGATAAATTTAGATATCATTTTTTTAATGTGAACTTTGTTAATGAATAAAGTATTTTTTTCATGGTGTATATCTTTTTTAAAAATAAAACATATTATTTAAGCTAAGCTAAAAAGCCTTTCTCAAAATGGAACACACTACATAAACTTAAACCAAAAAACTAAGAAACATGTAATAAAATCATATCTGGAGGATGAAGTAGATTAGAATAATGTCAATTGAAATGTTAGTGTTTAAGAAAAGGAGAACATTGTTTGTCTACGAGTGTTGAATTAAAATAGAGAAGAAGACAGAAATATTAAGCTTTATTACTTGAAAGTAGTAGTTGTAGATGAAGCTCCCCAAGAGGGAATAGAAAGCATTCATGAACCTAATACCTCTAATTCAATAAGGAATTGGTTTTGTCTCTACATCTTGACTTCATAACTTTTGAATTACAATTAGTCATCATAAACTCCACTTCATAAAAGTAACATTAAATAAAACTAATTAAAAAAAAAAGGGAAACGAGTAGCATTTTTATATTTCAAAATTGGAAATGAGTGAGGTCCCTTACATTCATATATTGCTCTGTTTCAAAGTTTTCAAGAGTTAATTTTATAGGAGTATCTATTGCTACCCTGGTTATGTAATACTATTCTACTTACACCATTTAAACTATAACATCTCCAAAAAACCCCATAGAGTTTGACCAAACGACATAACATATCATCTACATATAAAAATAAATTATCTACCCACTTCCTTCCAGCTTCTCTGATGGATTGTCCTCTTGAGTTGCATCTTCGCTATGTCCAAGAACTATATTCATTATGGACTTGTGGTGCCCCTATCCTTCCTCCCCAACTTCCTGAGTTCCAAATGCGGGCATTTCTCCAAGCTTGAAGACCTCCTTTAGCATACAAACCGTCGTTTCTTCCACCTTAACCTCCATGTTATCAACCTTGAAATTTAAAATGAACATTTTCGTGTTCAGGTGATCCACAAAGTTCTGCAACAGCTCCAAATCCTTCTCAATGACAGTGAGATGAGATATCACCACCGTGAATTGATCACGAACCTCCTATTTTACATGTTCCCCCATTTTTTCCACCATGGTTGTTATGTCTCCAGTGGACGATGTTACTTATTCCTCTGTGATGTCGTCACTTTTGTTGATTCTAGTAGAGGCCATTTTGAGAGCAATCTTTCCTTGTACGCGTATTACTTCATTCAGCTCCTTAAAATGGTGCTCTATTCCTTGTCGAATGTTGCACATGTCCTCTCACATTGAATGGTATTCCCAAACTAATGATCAGACTCGTCACGAGCCTCTATCCCCACAACTGCCAATTTGAGTTCGGATTGAATTGATACTACTTGACATAGCTAAAATGGTGTACTAATCCTGCATTCTTCGATCTCAACATTTAATGTTATTCCATTTATTTTCCACTTAGCCATCATCATGGCACTTAATCCTTTGTGCCTCCATCTAGAATCATAATATCCCAGTTGCCTACCTTGACTCTCGAGAGAGTCTTTCCATACCTTGAAGCAATAGATGAGAGAGTGTGGTATGTCACCTTTAGTGCTTGATTTATTCCAATTATCACCTGAAGTCATATCTCTTAGATATTTTGTCATGGGACATGACATATTTGGGGGTATGCTTGGTCTAAGATAAAAAACCCTTTGGTCTAAGGCAGTGCCTCTATTGGGTTGGAAATTTTCCTCCCGATTGTTCTCTCATTTTACATGGAAAAAATTATAATCTTCTATTTATTTAGAATAATACCTATCCTTAGGAGTTGTTGATGGTGCTAGACCCACCAACATGTCAAGGGAATCTCCCAGTAAGAAGTCCCAATTAGACCTCAGACCGTTTGGTGTAGGAGTCCCAGTAGTGGGTCATATAGCAATGCCTTGACCGCGATGTCGCACAGAGGAAAGTAAGATAACTCTATCAGTAGCAAGGGTGTGACTGAGTCAAGGAAGGTGCATGAGAGGTTCTAACACAGGTGGGTTGAGATGAGTGCGCCCCTTGGCAACTTGTAACAGTACTCAACTAAGAAGGGAACACACAAGCAAAGATGCATCACAAGCTGGAAAGCAGGTTAGCCAGCAATCCAAAGTGATGGTTAAACCAACAACACATTTGCAACAAGATTCATATAATTGCATACAAAGCAGTTCATACACAACTACGTAAGTTAAACAACATACATCGCTACAGCAACCGGAACAGTCCAACTACAATAACAACATATGCATGAAAACGTGTTGGCTCTTATTATATAAAGAAGTGTAAGTTCCAATCATACAATACATCCATGTAAACCTGCTAGCCCCAATAGTGGAACGTTACAGCCACATCTGCCTACTCCTCCAAAGAGATGAACTAGCTCCATGCAGTGGAGAAGCCAAGGCATGTTACAATACTGTCCAAGCTCTTTCCAAGATAGTCTTATCAGAATCTTGGCTGACCAAAAGCCTATACAATGAGTTATGAGGGACTATTTATAGCAAAGGGTGGGGTGACCCTTGACATTCCCCTTTGTGACCATTCAACTACCCTCATGACTCTTCACCTACTCTATGACTGTTACATCCACTATTGACACTTGACTTACACTTGACATGACTCAACATTACAATGCACATGTACCCATGTGAAAAAAATGGCTTGAGAAAGCCAAACTAGACATCACTCTGACTTAGACAACTATAGAAGTCCAACTGCTCAACATCCTCATGTTGATCAACAGTGACATATTGATGCCAAGATCTGTAGTTCCTGATAGTGTCCGTGTGTTCCGCAGTGACATCCGTATGAAACCTGAACCTTGCCTCCATAGCATCCAGGTACACTGCTCGGGCTCCTCTGTCCAACTCATCTGAAAGCATGTGCATCATTGTCTTCAATGTGGCCAGACCAACAACATACTTGTGCATGATGTCTACACTAATAGGCAAGTCTGGGCTAGTGGAGATGCATCAACTCGTCGAAGTACGAGTC
The DNA here is from genome assembly GCA_031772625.1 of Pinus tabuliformis. Classification (NCBI taxonomy): domain Eukaryota; kingdom Viridiplantae; phylum Streptophyta; class Pinopsida; order Pinales; family Pinaceae; genus Pinus; species Pinus tabuliformis. Next base: position 30,983,040 of record CM062804.1, read on the forward strand.
AAGCTCTAGTTAGACATGCTTCTTTTTCTTCGCCTGGGTGAGAGTCCTAAGTGATGGGATCACATGTGTGCACACCACAACATCCATGCTCTTGAATACTCGTGCATGAGAAGCCTGTATGTTAGTGATGAGTTGGGAGGTCCTCATAATTCCAGATCTAACTTCGGATACGTGCTTGCAGCTCGACCACATTAGCCCTCATCATCTTTGGAAAGTGAAGCAAGGATCCCTAGTACTTCATTGTCCATGTTTGCATGTTATCAACAATAGCATGCACGTTTGACAAGATGCGTGCTCTTCTAGCGCATCATTATTGCCATCTATTGAGATGGACGACTGCCTTGTGCATGGTACCAAACTTGGAGTACAATGCTTGCATAACTATGTCACGGGACAATACTTCATCTAGTATTGCCTTCTTCAGTTCAGCTCGGACGAACATTGTCACCAAGTCTCCTCCTTGATTGGCCACCTGTAGTTCCTTCGCCATTCGCTAATTCTCAGCTATCAGAAAATGAACACTTGAGCTAGTGGATTCGTCATACACTCTAGTTGCATTGGCCGATGCAGTTGTATGCTTGTGCACATAAGTCATGATCACTCATTCTTCAACTTGTGCAGGGGATGTTTGATCCTCCAGAGTTGGTACTCTATGAGACTGCACAACTCTGTGATGAGATTCGTCAAAGGAGATGTTGTGCATCTCTCCTTCCAGCTAACCACTAGGGATCTCAGTGCCTCCTTGGTCATTCAAGACTTTCTCATCATCTAGATGCATTGAAGTGGGTGAGTCGACCTCTTTGTGGTGAGGCATGAGGTTGGTGTCCTGTTCCAACTCCTGCTGCTCCATGTCTGAATCCAACTGTTGAAGTGATTTTTCTATCTCATGAACAAAGTTTCGCTCCTGTGATAGTTCACCCTGTTTGCCTAATGCTAGCTATTCTGATGAATCAACTACTTGTACGGGTGTTGCTTCGTCTGTTCGGACATGTTGCACCCCTTGCTGTATCTGCTGCTATTGCGCTTCCCTCTCTTGTTTGCGTAGCTCTTGTTATTTTTGAATTTCTCCCTCAGCTCATGCAACTCCTGCTCTGCTTCTTCCATTCTCTTCTTATCCCTCTGCCTTCGCACGATTCGCTTGTCGCAATGCTGCCTCTTTTCCTGAATAGCCATAGTTGCTTGTTCTACAAGTGGATCTACTCGAAACTTTCAGCTTTGCTCCTCCTCCATGTGATCAACAATCTTCCTCTTCCCTTTGTTGCACAATTGTATGCTTGGCTCTGTTGTTTCTGCTACTGGTGTTGCTACTGTTGGTGCTCTCCGTGATGCTACTTCATGTTGCTTCGCTAACCACTCCATAGTGAATCTGCCCTGTTCATTGGGTTTGGAGGAACTGTAGTAATACCTCCATGAATCCTTCTCGACCTAATGAAATGCCCCGTGGATCTAGTTGCACTGAACTCTCATGTAGTGATCATTCACAATGCAATGTGGGTCATACGAGTTAAAGCTTCGGAGGTCGAATGGGTACTTCTTCATCTGTTCTGATTCAACACCCGCTTGCTTGATACTCTGGATATCATATAACCCAATCCGCAACGAAAGAGCGGGCCAAGCTGCCTTCTTCTTCCGCTGCAATCTAGCTGTCGATCCTGCTGAGATGTGATATGCTACTTCCTGCATGACAAGTATATCTAAGGAAAACTTTAGAGAACATGCGGAGGCTTCTTCGCACTGAACATTCAGATGAAAGTGTCAGACGGTGAGGCATACCAATCTGCAATGCCTAACAATGCCTTCATTGCTTCCTTTGACATGCAGGGTGGATCCTGTTCAAATATCAGAAAATCGTGTGATTACTCCTCTGAAGCTGCATTCGGACAACAACTTGAAATATGTGTTCACAACAGTCTCCGCCAGTGACCATGCCCACTCCAAGCCCAGGAACTCATGTCGGGCACAAACTGCATCTAGGATGTAGGCAGACATGTAAATCTCTACATGCATACCTTCGTGTGACTGTCGAGCCTTCATGACTTACTCCTTCAGCTGATGAGCCAGTATGCCGGACCAATTACATGGTTTTCCTTCTCTAGATAGTTGGTCCAGTGCGATCACCCAACTCTGTGGAAAGGTTTCAGTGCTTGCTTGGCCATACAGTCGACATGCAAATATGACAAAGTTCAGTGCTTGCTTAGCCATACAGTTGACATGCGAATATGACAAAGTATTGGTACACCTTCCTCAATATCGTTGTCTTGTAGATCTAGTTGGGTGTCATCCTGAAACGAGCTGGCTCCTTTACCCAGTCCTTCAGAATGTCTCTGGAGTTAGCTCTATTGTTGGACACGCTGAATGGAGTCTCCATGACAGTCACAAGCTCTGCGATATGATACATTTCATCGTAATCTCGTGCCCAGAAGGTTGCAAGCTTCGTCCCAATGACACTGCTGAAGGACATTGTCTCTGGGTCAGTGTGAGAGATGATCTAGTGATTATGTCCGCACATGGGAACGCGGGGTATCTACATGTAATCTGGTACAAGCTGAACTTGTGAATGTTCATGTATACCTGACCATCTTTGAGGTCTTCCCCAAAAGTGCATGCGAATTTTTCATTAACCTCTTTCTACTTCAGTTTGATGTCCTTGTCTAGATATAGCTTCGTATCTTCATAGATTGACAGACTAGAGGAAACCTACTCAACTATTGCTCCAGTTGCAATTCCATCAGTGTCCTGTGATCCTGTTCTCTTGGAAGCCATTGAGACAGATGAACACCTGAAAGATCTGGAGACAAGCAACATGCATGGCAATAAATCTGTCAGCGAAAACAAAGCAAATTCGGGGGATGAGACAACACATACCTAGGCAACTAATGAGCAAGATTGTGCAATTCCTTCTGGGAGGCTAGGTGGCTGGATGCCAGAACTGCGCAGAAGGAAATCTGGGCTGTTTGGGAGGCAGTACTGGCTGCTCGATCTGTGAAATGCGCAATCCAGGCCTGTTGTTGGCTATTGAGATTGCGCAATGTGCAATTCCCGCTGGGAAGGACTACAGGCTCACGGACTGCATTATGCAATTTCCTGAGTCAGCAGTCATTGTCCTCTAGAAATGTGCAAAATAGTGCTAGAGGCCAGTGCTAGGAAGAAATGCGCATTTCTGGAGAGAAACGCAGAGCCTTCCTTCCCTAGATTGTGCAATGCAACCTTGGTGAAGGTAGAGTCTAGGCCCAGGCTAGCCTGACTCGCCAACGGGCAGCTGAAAGAAAATAAGACAGTGAATGCATGACGACACTAAGTGATAGCAAAAGTGATTGACAATGCATGCAAAACATGAATGAAATATTCAACAAACAGATCAACATGTATGAGGGTGAGGCGATTCATCGGTTCGACGAACATTCGTGAAAAACAATTTCATGCATGTGACAGCAGTGAGATAGAAACGAAAACTGAAACAGAGCTAGGACATGCTAGTATACACGTAAATGACAACAAGCGCTCAAAGAAATCAAGAAAATAGCACTCAAACAAGTGAATACACAAAAAGCGACAGAAATGCTGAAAAAGACAAGTTGAGGCCACTTACTGGTGAATAGCTAAGTTGGATGTGTTGAAGATTCCTGGATGTGTTGTTGGGATATCATAGCTCCAATATCGATGCGAATGAATGAGCTATGATGCGTCGAATAAATAAGTTTGGGCTCATGGTGCACATGCCACAAATCTAGGAAAAAGTGACACTTGGAGGGAAGTTTCTAAAACAACTTTGCATGTAACCCCCAGCTACTAAAAATAGCTCCCTGAATCAAGGGATGCCTTTTGCATGTTTCCTTTTTCTATTCCGAGAAGAGGAAGTCATGCAAGTCAAGTTTCCTTGGTCCCGAGTGGAATTGGTCAACCAGACTGCTCATGCGTGCAGTTGCTCAACTGCTTAAGAAAAATGCTCATTTCTGGCTGGGAGTTGGGTTGATTGCCTAGGAGGTTTGTGCAATTTCTGGAGAGAAGGTTGGTTTCCCTCCAAAAATGCGCAATTTTCTTGGGGAAGCTGCTCAACTTGTAGCTGGACCAAGTCCGGGTGAACACCTGTGAGGGGAATGGATCAAACTGTGATCGACAGGCTGCCTTTGTGCAAGCAAAACACTGAAGCTTGTGTACTGGACGAAGCAAGACAAGGTGTTGTGAAAGGTTCATAGGGAGGCTCCAAAACAGGCTAAGGAAAATTTTTGGAGGGTGGATGTAGCCGCTACAACAGGAGCATAGGAGAAAGTTCAAAGTCTTTTTGGTTCCTAATCTTGGAACACCTTTGGATAACAATCATTGAATCTCCAACTATACTTAGTTGTCGCATACCTTTAGATATATCAATCTTTAATCCTTGCCAGAGCGATAAGGCTTCAACTTGATTATTCGTAGCATTCCCCAATCTCCATGCATGCCTTGTTTTGATTTTTCCATCAAAATTATGAAACACTCGTCCCACTCTGCCTCCCCAAAACTAAAAATTACTTTTACATGAAATAAATAAAATATATATAACATATATATGTTTAGTTATAAATTTAATATACGCTTAAAAAATATAATTTTTATTTCATTTTAAATAAAAATAATATTTTTTTAAATAAAAATTAAAAAAATATTATTTAAAACTAATTTTTTCACAACATTTTCATACATGACAAGATTGATTGAATCACAACATTACAATAAACAAACAAATAATTAAAGAACAATCTATTTATATATAATATGGAATCTTACATACACTAACATTTTCATCATAACTTTTAAAATCTATGCCAACATACTAACAATTATAATATGTCTCGCAGACATAAGGCATCAATACCAAGAAGCTATAGTTATTTCTTAAAACACACCATGTCATATCAGAGCAAGAAGATGCTTGTTTTCAAACGATGTCTTATATCAATATCAATAAGATGCTTGTTTTCTTTCTTTGAAGTAAATTTTGTATAAGGGAGAGATATAATGAAAATGCTTGTTTTAAGGGAGAGATATGATGAAAATAATTTTTTTATTCATTTTTTATGTAATATAAATTTTGTAAAAAGAAATCAAATTTATTTATTATTATTTTTTTAAAATTAAAATTATAATTGTATTTTTATTAATTACTTTTTGATTTTTTTTTTTTAAATACAACTTTCACTATTTTATTAAAATATCATAAAATATTGATTCTTCATTATCATAATATCAAAACATTTTAATATATTTACTTTTTTTTTACACATTTATAAATAATTATTTAAATAATTAAATAATATTTAAAAAACTAATTATAAATATTTCAAACATAATTGAAATGAATTAAATTCATATAAAAAATGTTATAATCACATTAATAAAGATTGAATCGCTTCACTTAAATAAAACTAAGCATGAAATAACAATTTCCAATGAAGCATTCCTCATACCCTCATAATATGGACGTTCAATTCTTATTATCTTGTCTCTGGCACGTATAACATAATTGATATTACATTGACCAGAAATTAACTTACTTTGATAAAAAAAATGAATTGTAATATATAATGTTTACCTTGTCAAACGGAACTTAATTATTTTTTTAAATATATTAATTTTATTTATTTGAAGTTTGATTAGTTCATTTTATTTTTCTCTTATTCTGCAATGCTAACTTTGTACAACTTGCAACATAATGCTTTCGATCATGTCAGTACTCATGTTAGTTTGGCGTAATTCAAGGTGACTGCCTCTACATTAACACCATGTTATTTCCGTTGGTTGTGGAGCAAATGGTTAAGATACATATACAACAGGTTATAATAAATAATATGACAAACGATAACTTCTTACATGTAAAAAGGATAAACTCTCTTTCTTTGTCGTGGACGCGATATTTCAATCAGAACCATATGTGGAAAAAGGAATCAGGGAGGATGAAAGTGGATGAACGGTACAATTTTGCCATATTTCCAAAATAGGAGTGAAGAACAATGTAACCAGAGCTCTTTGACACAATTGGTAGGCAAAGTAAAATGTTGGCTATATGTACCTTCATTTTATAAGTGAAGCTCCATTTCGAGTGAAAGTTTAGTTGATATATTGTGATGGCATATTTTTTCAATTCAAAGTCTGAAAAAATGTTTTAACCTTTCTCGCATTATTCTTTTAAGGGAAAGTTTAGTACAATTCATTGAAATTATTTCTATAAGGAATTTGTATAATTTCAAAAGTTTTTTTATAGTGTTAAATTTATTTAAAATTATAATTTTGACCCAACAAAATTTATTGTTAAATTATAACTGTACAACTTAAAACTAGTTTTAAATTAAAAAAACATCCTATAATTTCAAATTAATTAAGTAAAATCTTATAATTAGATGAATATATCTATATCAATCTTGAAATTTTGTGAAAACAAGGTAAATGTTATCAACATATATGCAATCAAACAAACACTTTGAATGAAGAAATAGTGACAAACAAGCACTAAATAAACAAGATTGATAAATTTCAAAGAATTGTTTATTTCAAGTTCCTTTAGGTGTCAATGTGTCATCAATGTCATTTGCAAGATTGCATTGTTCCACAACTCAAAGAGCATATGACTTCTCCCTTATAGAAACATCTGATGCAACCATATGGCTGCCACACCCTAAACACCTTATTGGGACTATTTCACCCTTATAAACCTTTAAAGCTCCATGCCCACATATACATGTCGGAAGTGTTAATTTAGGCTTTAGTCTTTAAAGCCGGACCACAACACGTTATCAGATGTTTCTTTAATAACCAGGTCCACTTAAACTATTGGGACTCCACAACACTATCGGGAGCGTTAATATGCACTCTAGTTATAAAAACCCCGAACAACACTTTGTATCAAAATACACAGGGGCAAAGGGAAAACCCCACTCCGAACATATAACTGGATCTCAAGATTTATAAGCCCACTTCTATAAATATTGGTGGGTCCACTCTCAGTCCATCACCTTCCTATTGCGCGCTCCGATCACCGATCCCCGATCGGCTGATCTCCACCGTTCATTCCCTTTTCCAATCCAATGGTTCACAACTGTTTCGGGCAGACAATTAACACGGGGATTAACCGCCCGATAAAGCGGTTTCCCTATTCACCCTCACTGCTACATGTCAAAGGGTGAATGGGATCGGGTGACCACCACTCAATACCGCTTATAGTCCTTCAACCACTTGAAATACCATGCACTGTTTCGAAACTACCTTCGCGATCCAACGATTGCGGTTGATCATGATCCAACGGCCACGATTGAGTCGGCCATTCGCAAGTCGCGATACCCACTGTCTAGGGTCCTTCTACTTCAAAGCGCTGATCCGATATCGGTCTAACGAACTTGATAAAATATAGAGCCTCGTCTATAAATGGTTCAAGTCTGTATTCCAAATCCGTGCGCTCATTCTTAGTGTAAACTAGGTTTTTCGCTTGTGGTACCAAAACTAAGTAAATAGACTTCACCGACCTGGCATCAACAATGATATTTAAAAAAATCCCCGACTGCTATCAATCACACGATTTAGGCGTTAAACATAACAAAACAAAGGGATAATCACTCTACCGGAATACAAAGGAAACAAAAGCACAACGAGGGTTTTCGCAGGCTCGATAATTGATCACTCACACACAATATCTTTCATTCAACATAAAATTATTACAGAGCCTCACCTTGGCCGATTACACAAATTAAAAGACCTTTCTTTCAATTACAATCCACACACTATTATGCTCTCCTGAATCTTTCCTCTTTGGCCTGATTCTTCAATTAGTGGCCTATGTTCCTCATCCGACCATAGGCTTACAATTCCATCGTGAATCCTATCTCTCTATCTCTCTCTCTTCAGAAAAGACAGGAAAATACATATATGTCTAAGCTAACCGTCTCCTCCACAATTGAAGGAATATACTATACATTTAGAAATCAAATCCTATCCTAATCTGAACAAACTAAACTACTTGGCTTGATCTCCACGCAGGGAGGATCAACTTGCCACCTATTCTCTCTTTTCCTTAGTATTTGTAACAATATAACTACTTACATAATTTGAAATTAAATAAAATTACATAACCAATTCTTCCTCCAAACTCTCGTTAGCCACAACATGTGACCACACCATCACATTGCTGGCTAGGCCTAGATGCTCCTGCATCAGACTCCCAAGGTTAAAAATAATCATGATCTCCTGATCATGTGCTTCTGATCTATGTCCTCCTGGATCCCATACTTTGTTCGGTAGTCTATCCTTGGTTGTTGTTGTTGTTTGTTGTTCTCCAGGTCTCCATACTTTATGCTGCATTGTCCCATTAGCTATGCTCTCACTGTCTGCTACTGTCTTTTCCATATATCTTACTGCTTTTTGCTCATCATCACAATTTATGTCAGGCTTCCACACTTTAATTTCCAATTTACCATTACCTTCACCTGTTCCATTCTTTCTAGCCAATCTTCCTTCCTTCTTTTGTCCTCTATTTAGTCTATTGGAATGTTTTTGTATGAGTCTCCACAACTCATCAATTTCTTTTTCCACCTCACTTCTCATATGATGAATTACTATCCTCCTACAACTGAATGTGTTCTTGCATAAGAACATCATAATCCCTATGCCAATATTTTTCCATATACATCTCTGAAATGCACAAATGCCTTCTCCATTGATCCCCTGCAACAATTCCAGTTCCTTCTTCTGGTTTCTCATTCATGGCTTCATCTCTTCTTACTTCAATTTCCAGTATACCTGCAATTCCGCAAATTTCCTGGAAACTAAGAATTATTCCTGCTTGCTTAGGTACTTGGAATATCTCTTCTTCCAGTAACTTAATTTCTACACCCTTAAGGATCATGCCATCATATTTGTCTGCTTCTGAAATGTCATCTTCAGCCCCTTCTTCATTAATAACTCTTTGTGGTACAATAGTAATCCTTTTACTATCATCACTTGAACTCATCTCTAGTTCAATAGTTCCATACTGTAATTTCAACATCATTCCATATTTCTAAGACATTCTGACCTCATCCTTCCTTACTTCAATCTAATCTTCAAAATCAACTCCTTGTTTCAAATTGACTTCACATTGCTTTGTTTCTGCATATAAATCTTCACCAGAATCAATCAATTCAGTATACACAAATGCCTTACCCTGTTTCCTCATTATGCAAACATTTCCGATAACTTCTTTTCCATATTTGTCATCCATGACAACTTCTTCATTCTCATTCAATTCTGGTTGTACAATCTGATCACTTATTCTTTGGTTTTCTTGCCTCTTCTCCAAAAGACTTGACTCATGCCACAAATCTGCCATCTCATTTGGAATTTCTCCCAAGAGCTCTGCACGATCTTTACTAACTCCATTGTCTGCAACATCTATCTTTAGTCCTTCTTTACTCTGGCTTTCTTCAAGGTCAAAAATCTTCAATAACTATTTAATATCTACAAAATCTTCTATATCAACCTTCAGTAGTTGTTCTCCTTTGGCTTCAGTCTTCAATAGTTGTCTAATATCTGCATAATTCACTACAACTATGTTTAACAACTGCTCTTTCCTCTGCATCACAAGATTATGTGAATTTCCTTCTTCTAACTTCTGAAAAATCATTTCTTTGCTTTTCCTTTCCCTTATGACAACATTAAACAATTGCCTTACTTTAGTGTATCCTGCATTTACACACAAAATATTAGTTTCAAAATTATGAAACACCAAGGTCTCATCAAATAATTTCATCATCAACTCTTCCAGTTGACTCCCACTTCCTGAGTACACTATAAGATTCTCCACTTGGTTTGTATTAGCTTCATTAGTTTTCCTGAGAAAACCCTTTGTTCCATATTCATATGAATGAATATCTCCCTTTCCAAACATTTCTTTGACCTCAATAATTCCTTTTCCATCCTCCTTTTGACTTATCTTTTGGATGTCATTTGACTGGACATCTTCCTTCACTTGACTATAACTTTTCTCCTTTCTTCATATGACTATGAGTAGTCATCTCTTCACCTGTTAATGTAACAGTTTCCAATAACTGCCTATCTTCCCTCAAGTTTACATGACCTGCAAAGGTACAACAATCATCAATTTGAAAAACACAATACTTTCCATCCTCTTTTGATGCTTGAAGCACCAATCTTCCATCATAGATCTTTTGGATTTCAGCAGATCTTCTTTGCTGTGATTCCATTTCTTTGAGTCTCTCCTTCTCTAACAAATCAATATGAATTTGTTCAAGTTCCCTGAACTCGTTCATCAGTTTTCCATTCCACCTCTATTGCAATAGCTTCCACTTGACCCTTTTTTTCATTCTCCATCTGTATCTTCGGTCTTCATCTGTCTTCCTTTGTACTGCCAGACTAATCTCTTGTTCTTCATTCTGCTGCCAGTTGCTATACTTCTGCAATCTAATGCCTTCCTCAAATTCACTCTCATGTAGCTGATCATATCTTTTAAATTGTTGGTTTCTTCCATCTTTATCCAATTGGATTAATACTTCTATCTCCTTCATGTCTTTGAGGACACAACTTCCTTGTTGTTCCTGATCTTTCATCTCACCTTCAAATAATCTCTGCTCAATTTCTCTGATTTCAGTATCATATTTATTAATGTTGTCTTCCATACCTGCAGTCACATCATTAACTGAAGAGTCTAAACATTTACTTAACTCTATAAATGTTAGAGACAGTTCATCCTCATCATGCATAGTAACCATTTTCTTTTCTTTATCAGGTTCTAAAAGCTTCATTTATTCTTCAGGTTCCTTGAGCAATATTTCCAAGAATTCTATTTCCATGTGAAATCTCTCCAGCAGTTCATCACAACTTTCATTCTCATCTTCATTATTTTCTTGGTAATCCTCCTGAGTTATCCTATTTTCTGCACTATCATATTGCAAAGTTCTTTCATCAATTCATCAGACAAATTCATTTGCTTACCTTCTTGGAATACCACTATTGCACTTTTAGTAGATTTCTGGTCCATATCAACATCATCTAACTGTCTTACACCAAACAAAATTTCATCTATGAACTCTTTCTCTTGCAATAAATCAACACCTTCTGCCTCTAAAAGGCATTCTCCATCATACTTCACCTCAAGAGCTTCATTCCTGTTTGTGACAGTTTCACCAGACTGTCCATCATCCTCTGCATATCCTGCAAACATACACAAACTATGAGAATTAAAATCACAAGGCTTCATTGCCTCATCTGCTTCCCTTGTCATCATATCTTCAGATTGTTCTGAACTACGCCAATAGTCCATGAGATCTTCAACTGATCTCCCATTATCCTCTTCACCCAACATTTCACCTTGTTCTAGTCTACAAATCGAAACTCCCATTTCTGGCTCTACTTCTTTGAGGTTTTCCATCAACCACTTTACCTGTTCTTGTTGCAACCTTCTCTGCAACTTAGGCCACTTCACTGGCTTCCTCTTCAAGACCCAACCTTGTCTTTGGTTCTCCTCTAGAAGCATTACTAACACATCGAGTTCTTCTCTTATCTCAGTTATTTCCTTGTCAATCTCTGCTTGATTCATCTGTTTCCTATGGATTGTTTGAGCACCCTTCTCCTTCATCTTGTAGCCTTCTTCTGAACCTTCCATATGAATTTCCATAGCCATCTTCTTTTTTGTGTGAGCTCCACACCTGCAACCAATCAACTTCCTTCTAAGTTGATCTTCTCACCAAGCTTCTCCTCTGCCTGGTCTCCAAGTCCTCTTAGAACTTTCTCTCTCTCTGGTTGCTACACCCACTACTCTTAAGACTCTTCTGTCCCTATCTATTCCAAGCCTCAGCTGGAATGAGGTTCTGCTACAATCTCCAAGAACTTCCCAAAAGTTCTTCTATAGTCTTACTACTGTAGTCCTATGCCCAACATTTTCATTCATTCAACTGCTGCAACTTTCATACCCTTTGTATCATAAATCTTCATAATAAAAACATCCTTCTCGCAGGAAATGTTCTTCCCTTTTCCTGCTCCGATACCAAAAATGATGCAACCATATGGCTGCCAAACCCTAAACACCTTATCGGGACTATTTCACCCTTATTAACCTTTAAAGCTCCATGCCCACATATACATGTCGAAAGTGTTAATTTAGGATTTAGTCTTTAAAGTCGGACCACAACATGTTATCAGATGTTTCTTTAATAACTAGGTCCACTTAAACTATAGGGACTCCACAACACTATTGGGAGTGTTAATATTCACTCTAGTTATAAAAACCCCAGACAACACTTTGCATCAAAATACATAGGGACAACGGGAAAACCCCACTCCAAACATATAACCAGATCTCAAGATTTATAAGCCTGCTTTTATAAATATCGGTGGGTCTGCTCTCGGTCCATCGAATTCCTATTGCGCACTCTCATCACCGATCCCCGATCTGCTGATCTCCACTGTTCATTCCCTTTTCCAATCCAACGGTTCGCAACTGTTTCGGGTGGACAATTAACACAGGGATTAACCGCCCGATAAAGCGGTTTCCCTATTCACCCTCGCTGCTACGTGTCAAAGGGTGAATGGGATCGGGTGACCACCACTCAATACCGCTTATAGTCCTTCCGCCACCCGAAATACCATGCACTGTTTCGAAACTACCTTCGCGATCCAACGGTCACGGTTGATCACGATCCAACGGCCACGATTGAGTCGGCCAATCGCAAGTCGCGATGCCCACTGTCTAGAGTCCTTCTACTTCAAAGCATCGATCCGATATCGGTCTAACAGACCCGATAAAGTATAGAGCCTCGTCTATAAATGGTTCAAGTCTGGATTCCAAATCCGACTATGTTTTGCGCTCATTCTTAGTGTAAACTGGGTTTTTCGCTTGCGGGACCAAAACTAAGTAAATAGACTTCACCGACCCGGCATCAACAATGATATTTAAAATAAAGCCCCAACTGCTATCAATCACACGATTTAGGTGTTAAACATAACAAAACAAAGGGATAATCACTCTACCCGAATACAAAGGAAACAAAAGCACAACGAGGGTTTCCGCAGGCTCGATAATTGATCACTCACACACAATATCATTCATTCAACATAAAATGATTATAGAGTCTCGCCTTGGTTGATTACACAAATTAAAATACCTCTGTTTCAATTACAATCCACACACTATTCTGCTCTCCTGAATCTTTCCTCTTTGGCCTGATTCTTCAATTAGTGGCTTATGTTCCTCATCTACCCGTAGGCTTACAGTTCCATCGTGAATCCTATCTCTATGTCTCTCTCTCTTCAGAAAAGACAGGAAAATACATATATGTCTAAGCTAACCATCTCCTCCACAATTGAAGGAATAGACTATACATTTAGAAATCAAATCCTATCCTAATCTGAACAAACTAAACTAATTGGCTTGATCTCCATGCAGGGAGGATCAACTTGCCACCTATTCTCTCTTTTCCTTGGTATTTGTAACAATATAACTACTTACATAATTTGAAATTAAATAAAATTACATAACCGATTCTTCCTCCAAACTCTTGTTAGCCACAACATGTGACCACACCATCACATTTTTGGCTAGGCCTAGATGCTCCTGCATCAACATCCTATCAAAAAAATCTTTTGCTAAAATTTGTGTATCACTATCCAAATAGGTATAAAAAATTGATATGAAAAGATTGTTAAAAACATTATTCTAACAATTATACTATGTATTATTAATTCATACATATAGAAAATAAGAACAAATTTTCAATATAAGGAATTGTTGATGGTGCTGGACTCGCCAACATTCAAGGGGATCTCCTCGGTAAGAATTCCCAACTAGACCTCAGATTGTTTGTAGTAGGAGTCCCAACAGTGGGTTGTAATGTAGTGCCTTGACTGCGGTAGCGTGCAAAGATAAGTATGATGACTTGGTTGGAAGCAAGTGTGTGACCTTGCAGCGAGTCAAGTGAGATGAATGTGGGTTCTAACAAACGGAGAGGAAAAGGAAGTGTGTCCCTTAGAAGCCTGTAATAATATGCGGCCTGAAAGGAACACAAGCAGAATGACATTACAAGATAAAATGCGGAATAGTCCACAAAACAAAGTGACAGGTTAATCCAACAACACGCCTTCAACCAGATTCATACAATTGCATACAAATTAGTTCATAATCTAATGTGTAAGTTAAACAAAATACATTGTTAAAGCAACCAGAATAGTCCAACTACAATAACAACATATGCATGAAAACGTGTTGGCTCAGTTATTATTATTATAAGTGAAATTTCCATCCATATTACATCATTGACAGGGACTAACCCCAATAGTGGAACAATACACTTGAGAACACCTGGTCCTCCAAAGAAGTATACTCGCTCTACGATGTATAGAAGCCAAGGCTCGTCACAATACTCCCAAGCCTTCTCTAAGCCTAAGCCTAGCCAAGAGCTTCGCTCCCAAAAGCCCATTTATATGAGTTATGAGGTTCTATTTATAACAAAGGGTGGGGTGTTGAAATGTGGCAACAAGAATATTCCAATTTTAATTTGTCCTTGAATTAAAATCGAATTCAGTCTTACCAGCTATTTGGAAATAATTAATTAATTCATTTTGACAGGTTAATCCAACAACACGCCTTCAACCAGATTCATACAATTGCATACAAATCAGTTCATAATCTAATGTGTAAGTTAAACAAAATACATTGTTAAAGCAACCAGAATAGTTCAAATACAATAACAACATATGCATGAAAACGTGTTGGCTCAGTTATTATTATTATAAGTGAAATTTCCATCCATATTACACCATTGACAGGGACTAACCCCAATAGTGGAACAATACACTTGAGAACATCTGGTCCTCCAAAGAAGTATACTCGCTCTACGATGTATAGAAGCCAAGGCTCGTCACAATACTCCCAAGCCTTCTCTAAGCCTAAGCCTAGCCAAGAGCTTCGCTCCCAAAAGCTCATTTATATGAGATATGAGGTTCTATTTATAACAAAGGGTGGGGTGTTGAAATGTGGCAACAAGAATATTCCAATTTTAATTTGTCCTTGAATTAAAATCTAATTTAGTCTTACAGGCTATTTGGAAATAATTAATTAATTCATTTTAGATTAATTAGTTGGAGAAATTCAAGTTAGAAGTCTTTCTGAAGTCATGCAAGAGTTATCCCTTGAATTAAGGAGATAAGATTGAGTTATATTTGAGTTGTAATTAGTTATCTCATTTTACTGAGTTAAGTCCAGTTAAATTAGTTCCAAACTGTTTGAGGAACTAATAGAGAGTTAACAGTCAGTTGATGCATGCATGCACTCAACTAGTGTACTCCAATTAACTGAAGATTCCCTCATCAGAAACTCATGCATGTCTATTCTGAGAAAGACCCAGTTGAGATTAAAGTCAAGGACAATGTAATATTAGTTTCAAGTGTTTTCTTATAAAGGAAACTCATGCATGCAGAAGGAATCAATTCCTTGAGGATTGCGCAATTCTGATAGTGTGTGAGAGCAGTGTTACACTTGGTTGAAGGAGATCATCCACTTGGTAATAGGAGAATCATTCCGGAGGAACAACGCAAGGAAATAGGAGCTTGGAGGGCAGAGAGGAAGGCTTGAGAGAAGCTTTGATTGCCTGTGAGCATCTGTGAGGATTGTACTGAGAGTTGGCTAGCTATGAGAGCTAAGGCTTTGTATAATTCCTAGGTATTTCCACCTTGTATGATAATACAAATAGCGGGGTTTTTAGCTGAGGCTTTCTCCGAAGTATTTTCATGTGTATTGTGCATTGATTCTTCTTCTTCTAGTTATACGTGTTCAACTCGATCTTTAAGCTTCCGCAAACTTTGATAGTAGAAGTAGGTTATAGTATTCTGCTTTGACTTATATTGCATTATCAGGTTAACCTACAACAGATTTTCTACATGCTAGAATAGAGCTAGATTGGTAGGGAAATACCTACATGGTATCAGAGCTGTGAATAGTATACTGAGAAGAGAATTCGAAGTTTGAAGTTCAGGGTTGCAAGTGCAAATTGAATTCATATCATACTTCAAGGTTAGTGAATGGCGTTCTATGGCTTGAGACTCGAGTATGCCTTGGAAGGTAGCTTTAATTACATAGCATGGAATGATAGAATGGAGGTTGTATTAGAAGACAATGGCTTGAAGGATTTCATTAATCAAGAAATCCCAAAGGTAGCTTCAGCTAATGCACAAGAGTTGGCTGAGTGGAATAAGTGTGTGGCGAAGGTGAGACGGATCATCCTTGAGGGAGCTCGAGACCATATTGTCTCTAGTCTCCATGGGAAGGATACTCCATTTTCAATGTGGAAGACATTCAAGAACTCTACCAGAACAGTAGCAACCAGAGGAAATTGGCGCTCAAGGATAATCTTCGAAGAATCAAGATGGAGAAGGGCGATACTATTTCCACATATCTGAACAAGCTCACCACTTGTAGAGATGAGCTTGGTAGTGTGGAATAACTACTGCCAATGATGATATGGTGAGCCTCGCTCTCCTTGGCCTTCCAAAGAATTGGAATAGCTACCAGGACTCTGTGAATGGAAGGGAGAAACGGTCGGATTAGGAACGACTGTGGTCAGATCTTATGCAGGAGGAGCACATGAGACATTGAGATGGTTCTTCATCCAAGAATGATGATGAAGAAAATATTGCCTTAGCAAGTAAGGCAAGAATAGGGAAGGGGAAGGCTTCCCATTCCAAATGGAATTCTTCTCATGGAGGGTAGAAGGGTGACATTTCTAAAGTGAGATGCTTTAATTGTCACGAGATGGGACATTATGCAACTAAATGCCCATCAAATAAGTCCAAGAAGGGATCCTCGGAAGGATCGGAAGGTGAGGCATTAGCCTCTCAGTTCAAAATGGACTTTACCCTCATCGCATGCATGGTGTCATCGATGATGGGTTGTGTTTGGTATCTTGATAGTGGAGCCTTATTCCACATGACCAGTGATAAAAGTTTTTTAGTGCCTTGGAGGAGAAAGACCTCAATATGCGCATAGAGATGGGGGATGATGGAAAGTATAGTGTTTCAGTAGTGGGCACGGTTGCTTTTTAGGGCGAGCATGGAGCTCCTCTCATCTTGACAGATGAGAAGTATGTGCCTGGACTGAAGAATAACTTGGTATCGGTCGCGATGTTGGAGGACAAAGGCTATGATGTTGTCTTCAGTAAAGGAAAGGCGTTCCTAAGACACATAGCCACGGGTCAGACCAAGAGGATAGGGATTCAGGTGAAGAATATTTATAAACTAGAGGTAGATGATTGTCCAGCATTGAGTACGAAAGTAGAATTGGTGCAAAGCCAAGACATTAGCGAGTTGTGGCATAGGTAGTTGGGCCATTTACATCGTGGGGCTTTGAAGATAATGCAATAGATATCTACAGGACTTCCCAAAGGTAAGCTTGAGCAAGTTGACACATACAAAGGTTGTACCCTGGGAAAGTACACAAAGTCTTCCTTTCATGATCGAGACAGTCGAGCGAAGGCTATCTTAAAGTGAGTTCATACTAATGTGTGTGGACCATTCTCGACGGCATCCACAGTGAAGCAAAGGTATTATTTGATTTTCATTGATGACTATTCTCCTAAATGCTGGATTTATTTCATGCAGAAGAAGGACCAAACCTTCACAAAGTTTTGTGAGTTCAAAGATTTGGTCGAGAAAGAGTCAGGGAAGAAGATTGATGCCTTGAGAAGCGACAATGGTGGAGAATATGTCTCTCAAGAGTTTAAGGACTTCTGTGCAGCGGAAGGATTTAAACAAGAGTTGACAACACCTCATAACCCACAGCAGAATGGGGTGGCCGAGAGGAAGAACATAACTATTGTAGGGGCAGCACAGGCGATGCTGCCCGACTAAGGCCTACCACTTCACTTGTGGGTTGAGGCATGCAACACAAAAATCTATTTGCAGAATAGAAGCCTGCATCGCATACTTGGGATGAAGAAACTAGAGGAAGCTTTCTCCGGTAAGAGACCAGATGTGGGTCACTTCAGGATCTTTGGCTCATCGACATATTGCCATGTGACAAAGGATGCACGGAAGAAGCTTGAGCCAACAGCAGAGTTGGGGATACTTGTCGAGTACACTGATACACCTCACAACTATCGGGTGTACTTGCCTACCATTTGGAGGATAGTGGTTCACAGAGATATCAAGTTTGATGAGTAGAAGGCCATGCAAGTTCCCCTTGAGAGGGAGCTCCAACTACAGGCTATGGAGGAATTATTGGTTCCTAAGGAGGAGGAGCCTCAGACTGATGCAGAGTAGCCGCATGCAGAGGTACCAGGAGTGGAGACATACACTCAAGTAGAGTCTTCTAGATATGGACGGAAGTGCACAAGAGAAGCTGACAGATTGTTGGAGGATGCGAGAGAGAATGTGGGAGAACCACTTTCTCAGTACAGATAGAGGAGGTCACTTGAGAGGTACACTGAATACATGGCCCTTGTTGGGAATGCGTTTAGAACGAGCCATCTTCCTTTGAGGAAGCAGTGTAGTAACCGATTTGGGTTGATGCTATGGTGGAGGAGTATGACTCCATAGTTCGTAATAGTGTTTGGGACGTGATTCCGAGACCAGAGAACAAGTTAGTTGTGAGTTCTCGTTGGCTTTACAAGGTGAAGCAAGCTGTTGATGGTAGTGTGGAGAAGTATAAGGCAAGATTTCTTGCCTGTGGCTTTTCACAGGTCGAGGGGATTGACTATGATGAGACTTTTGCTCCTGTCGCAAGGTACTCATCTATCAGATCTATGTTGGCACTATCAGCACAGATGGGTTGGAAGATTCATCATATGGATGTGAAGACTACATTCCTCAATGGCTAGATTGATGAAGAGGTGTACATAGACCAGCCAGAAGGTTTTGAGACCTTCGATTGTGAGTCGCATGTGTGCCGACTCAAGAGAGCATTGTATGGGCTGAAGCAAGCACCTTGTGCTTGGTACACCAGGATAGACAACTACTTCACTAGGTTGGGCTTCACAAAGAGTGAAGCAGATGTGAACATGTACCACATCATGGTGAAAGGTAAGCTGTTGATCATTTTACTTTATGTTTATGATCTCATATTGACTGGTGATGATCAGTTGATCATGTCTTGCAAGGAGGACCTTGCAAGAGAATTCGAGATGAAAGACATGGGTCTCATGCATTACTTCCTTGGCATTAAAGTGTGGCAAAAGGATGGAGAGTTGTTTGTGTCTAAGGGATAGTATGCCAGCGAGATACTCAAGAGATTACACATGGAGAAGTGCAAGCCCATGCGGACTCCTCTAGCAGGTAACTAGAGGAAAGAGGATGTTACTTCAGGGGAAGTAGTGGAAGCTACTGTGTACAGGCAGCTTGTGGGTTCACTGATGTACTTAGTGAACACATGACCAGATTCGTGCTATGCGATGAACCAGCTGAGTCAAGCGATGGTTCAACCTACGAAGATGTTTTGGAAGGCGGAAAAGCATGTATTGAGATACCTCAAAGGCACATCTCAGTATGGATTATGGTACAGATGGAAATAGGGAGTGAAACTACAGGGCTTCACCGATGCAGATTGGGTAGGGAGTCCATCATATCAGAAGAGTACATCAGGAGGGATTTTCAACCTTGGGTCAGTGGAAGTTTCTTGGTACAACAGGAAACAGAGGTTGGTTGCACTCATCTCAGCAGAGGCAGAATGCATGGCTGCAAGTCAGGCAACATGTGAGGCCATCTGGATGCGGAAAATCCTAGTTGGTTTGTTTTATCAGAGGATGGATCCAACTGTGATCTATTGTGATAATTAGAGTTGTATCAAACTCTCTGAGAATCCAGTATTTCATGATAGGTCCAAGCATATCGACATCCGGTATCATCATCTTAGAGATTGTGTAGCGAGGAGGATCATGTTGTTGTAGTATATTTCGACAGAGGAGTAAGATGCTGACATTTTGACAAAGGCATTGTCAAAGTGTAAATTTGAGTTCCACAGAGACAGGATCGGGGTGGCAGATAATCCCTTTCTTATTGAGAGGGAGTGTTGAAATGTGGCAACAAGAATATTCCAATTTTAATTTGTCCTTGAATTAAAATTGTGAATTAAAATCGAATTTAGTCTTACCAGCTACTTGGAAATAATTAATTAATTCATTTTGGATTAATTAGTTGGATAAATTCAAGTTAGAAGTCTTTCTGAAGTCATGCAAGGGTTATCCCTTGAATTAAGGAGATAAGATTGAGTTATATTTGAGTTGCAATTAGCTAGCTCAGTTTACTGAGTTAAGTCCAATTGAATTAGTTCCAAACTATTTGAGGAACTAATAGAGAGTTAGCAGTCAGTTGATACATGCATGCACTCAACTAGTGTACTCCAATTAACTGAAGTTTCCTTCATCAGAAACTCATGCATGCCTATTCTGAGAAAGACCGAGTTGAGATTAAAGTCAAGGATAGTGTACTATTAGTTGCAAGTGTTTTCTTATAAAGGAAACTCATGCATGCAGAAGGAATCAATTCCTTGAGGATTTCACAGTTCTGACAGTGTGTGAGAGCAATGTTACACTTGGTTGGAGGAGATCATCCACTTGGTAATAGGAGAATCATCCTAGAGGAACAACGCAAGGAAATAGGAGCTTGGAGGGAAGAGAGGAAGGCTTGAGAGAAGCTTTGATTGCCTGTGAGCATCTGTGAGGATTGTACTGAGAGCTAGCTAGCTGTGAGAGCTAAGGCTTTGTATAATTCCTATGTATTTCCACCTTGTACGATAGTACAGATAGTGGGGTTTTTAGATGAGGCTTTCCGCAAAGTATTTTCATGTGTATTGTGCATTGATTCTTCTTCTTCTGGTTATATGTGTTCAACTCGATCTTTAAGATTCCGCAAACTTTGATAATAGAAGTAGGTTATAGTATTCTGCTTTGATTTATATTGCATTATCGGGTTAACCTACAACAAATTTTCTACATGCTAGCACAGAGCTAGATCGGTCGGGAAATTTCTACATGGGGTGACCCTTGACATTCCCATTTTTGACTCTTTGACTATCCTCATGACTCTTCAACTTCCCTTACAAATAACTCATTACATTACATAGTGATTGTTGAAATTCCACTAGTGACACTTGGAATTTCACTTACAGCATATTTACAAATAATATACATTTTCCACATGTACCCATGTGAGATAAAATAGGTTAGAGACAGCCTAACAAGACAAAACACAATGACTCAGAAGTTTAGGGAAAGACCAACACGACAACCTCGACTTGATGCTTCTAGGTGACATATTGATACCAAGCTTGGTATTGTGCTATGGTGTCCCCAAACTACTTGATGGTGTCTTTATGATAGCAGACTCTTTCCTCCATGGCTTCTGGGTATATGGTCTTGGAACCTTTGTACAACTCATCTTGAATAATGTGCAGCATGGTCTTGAACATGACAAGACCACCAGTGTACTTTTGCATGTTTTCTATGCTCAGCTCCAAGTCATCGCTGGTGGCCTCTCACCTTAGTTGATCCATGTACCTATCAATCTCTAGCCAAACTTGGTTCTTATGGTTAGATTCAGTGAGGGAACCGATTGACGGGATCTTATGCATTCTTACCATCACATCCAAACTCTTATACAACTGTGCATATGAAGCTTGTATGCTGCTGACGAATGAGGGGAGTTGCTCATATTTTGGATCAACATCCGAATCTTGTTGGGTAGGGCCCCCCTAGGTCAAAGTTTGTCAAAGTTTTGTAAATAACCCAAATTTTGAGGAGCGGGAAGCACTTCGTGCAGTGTTTTAGGATTCATAGGGGTTTTAAAAGACAGATCATAATTGATGTATGAATGTTACAATTAATTATAGTTAAGATCCATTGATTTATGCACAATAGATAGAGTTTAGATTTGCGAGTAGCCCTTTTGTATGAATAGATTAGATTCGGTATAATCCTAAGTAAGATCGCATAGCGTAGATATAGATCTAAGACTAGGTCAAAATCCACACTCCATATCCTTCTGGATGAGAAATCCTGGTTCCATCATCCCCAAATATCGCCTTGGGTGAGAACGCAGTCTGTGTGAGTAGGTCATTGCCAAAAGGGGTACATATATTTTTCACACTTTGGATGTGATACCGATGGATTAGTATCTCGAAACAGAGCTGCGTCATGGCACTGCCGACTGGTATGGTCTTAAGGAAAGTTTCATATTGACCTTTAGTTTTGAAGATTGTTTTCAGTGTATCGATGATGCCCTTCAGGAAATCAGAGTAGCAATTTTTTGAATAAAAAATAAGCCAAAGACTTGGGGACAACCCGATTGGAACACGAAGTGCAGCAAGGGCGTCCAATTTAACTATGAAGGATGTTTGTGCCTACAATTTTTGTATGATTGTCGGGAGGCACAAGAAGAGGGAAAGAAATTCCACTACACGTGGCTATTGCTCTTGATAGAATTGACAACATAGATAACACTGGAGGAGTCACAGTTGCCCACTGTGGACTCGGATATCTGTGAGGTTGCGAGGTTTACCTCATTGTGGGATTCCAAGGAGTAGACCCTTGTTACATAGAAAAAATGTTCTGGGTCTTGGTTGAAATGGAGTTGTGCACCATGATCAACTAGAAGCTGAGGCTATCACCAATCTTGTTTGAATAATATAAATCAATTGCAGACTTCAAGGTGGACTTTCACGATGTACACATCCACGCCAAGAAAGACCTGGAGGAAGTATCGTATTAGCTACCATTTTTTTTCATTGATGATGAGATCGCGCAAAGTGGTGAGAAACTGGCCAAGTGACTGGCTAAATCCACCAACAGAGGGAGCAGAGAAAGAACAAGAGGGCACCAGTACAACAATGAAAGATGTTTTAGGTGCATGGACTGAGAAGCAACCAACCAAGAAGGGCCAAAAGAAGGTGACTCAGAAAGTCACAATCGAGCTAGAGAATAACATTGTGCCGAAGACAGAGTGCGCAGTCAGGCAGGAAGAAGAGGCTACCAGAGGCAGCGATTAGGGTGATGAATAACCTTTACTGAGGAGGTGGATTCCCCTTTCATCTTTAAAAGCCAGAAATCGAGTGTTGGAGGTGCACGGAAGAAGCAAAATTCGAACAGATCCATTGGCGCTGAACCGTTGGTCCTCACTGAGGGGGACATTGACGAGATAAGAGACACAGTCCGAGTTGGGATGGAGGAATTGTGGGGAAAAATTGAAGACCAGTGCAAAATAGTATTGAAAAAGGTCAAACAGGGCCTTAAGAAGCTAGAAGTTCAGGCGAGAGCGATTCAAGCAAGTATGGGTCAAGCGAGCGTGGCGCCATTTAGTACAACTACAGAAATCACATCTGATCTTTGGGATGTGTGTCTAGTAGGGGGATCTCTACATTTTGAGACAGTCGAAGGCCAAGAGTGTGTGCAACACTAGAAAAATCTAAGTCTTAACCTTGCAGCGCTCCCCATTCAAACATTGCACGAGTTACATCACAGAGTAACCGATGAATAGAAGATATGGGAAAACACGCTCTGTTGGTGATTAAAGAAGTTAAAGATGACAACTGATAGATGTTCAAGACCAAGAATCAGGCCATCATGGAGCGTGATGAGGTAGTTGTGCATATGCAACAATTGGAAGCGACCATCACCAAAGCATGCAGTGTGCTACCAAAGCTCCAGATCCAAACTAAGGCAGCACCAGAAGAGAACCTTCAAAAGCATGTGACAGCAGTAAAAGAATCCAAGGTGCAAGTTGACAAAGTGAAATTTGAGTTGGAAATTCAGATTGCGGAGTTGCAAATGAGGCTGCAGCCGGAAACTCCCCCAGAGGTTTGCAAATAATGCACAACGGACATCAAGGCTATCATGGAAGATATAGCGCCTACAATCAAGGATTGTAGTGAGATCTTTGAAGACACTATGGAGGTATGGACCCCGTTGTAGGAGGAACCACATGTGTAGACGATTTAGACAATGATCCTTGACATGAAGCAAAAATTTGGTGAGATCAAAGTGACAGCGCGGACCCTATCATCTGAGCAATGGTTTTCCTGTCTCTAGGAGGGAAAGTTTTTGCAAGGATAGATTGATGAGTTGCTGCGAAAAGAGAAAATCATTTCAGAATGGATGCAACCATGGGCTGAGGAAGCCATTCAATTCTAATAAACAGTGGAGAACAAGATGAAGAACCTCAAGAAAACATAAAGAACCATTGGTTTGGAAACAACAGGGCTGACGACAGAAAAGCTAGTAGAGGAATTACAACAGGCCACCACGCAGTGCATAGAGACATTTCAGCCTTTGAAGGATGCATACAATGGTCTCAAAGAAAATATTCAGGACGTACCAGTTGAGTGACTTGGGACAAGTCACATCTTTATGTTGGGGGCCTATTGGGTAGGGTCCCCCTAGGTCAAAGTTTGTCAATTTTTTGTCAAAGTTTTGTAAAGAACCCTCATTTTGAGGAGCATAAAGCACTTCGCGCAGTGTTTTAGGAGTCATAGGGGCTTTAGGGCAGGTCAAAGCCCCTTATTTTGTAAAGGGGTGGGATTAATTTGAATGTTTTAAGTTTTTCCCATGGTTTGCGGACCATGGTATTGTAAGGGAAAAGGATATATAAAGGGTTGTCTTAGTAAGTCAAAGGCATTCATGTTATGTTACGGTTTTGAGTTTGTAATTGTTATATCTTTCTATATTCGGGTGAAGGGGAAGGCTCCTACAACTATGTGCGCATTGACCTTGGTAAGTCTACAACTGTGTGCGTAGGCCCCTGTAGTTGTGTGTGTAGGGTAAGAAAATTATAACTATGAAGATTTGAAGTTAATAATGAATATTTTGAAGGCACATATGTGTGCTAGCTTTTGTACCTTATTTTATGCAATAATTATTTACTTCGGGGTTGTGCAAGTAAAAGATAGATCATAATTGATGTATGAATGTTGTTACAATTAATTACAGTTAAGATCCATTGATTTATGAACAGTAAATAGAGTATAGATCTGTGAGTAGCCCTTTTATATGAATAGATCAGATTCGGTATAATCCTAAGTAAGATCTCATAATGCAAATATAGATCTAAGACCAAGTCAAAATCCACACTCCATATCCCTCTGGATATGGAAGCCTGGTTCTAGCATCCCCCAATATTGCCTCGGTTGAGACTACGGTCAGCGTGAGTAGGTCATTGCCGAAAGGGTTGGTGGTATAGGTTTTTGTTGGTTCGTGAAGCTAACTCTGAACTTGGTTTTGAGCCCGTCAAGACAACAAATGGTTATGTTTCTTTAAGGGCTATAATTGCACGATGGTGGGGCACACATAAAGATAATATAGGAGATTAGAAGGAGTATCGTCGATTGATGAAAATCAGGTTCGGTCATGCAAACAAAAGGCTTGCAGAGAAGTATAATGGTAAGGATGATCCCCAAGAACACTTGTCTCATTGGACTACGCCATGGGGTGAAGAACCTCGACCAGAATGGGTACATATATTTGTTCACTTAGGATGTGATATTGATGAATTGGTATCTCAAAATAGAGTTGCGCCATGGCACCGCCCATTGGTATGGTCTAAAGGAAAGTTGTTATAACATCATTTATCACCATTGTATACTTGATGCTTTGAGTCATGGCCTTGGGAATGGCACCGCTGATTGGTATGATCTGAAGGAAAGTTTTTATAGCATTATTTATCACCCTTGTATACTTGATGCTCTGAGTCATGGCCTTGGGCAGCCCATGGCCATGACTTAGAGCATCAAGTATACAAGGGTGATAAATGATGCTATAAAAAAAGCTTCATATTAACCTTTAGTTTTGAATGGTTTTCAGTGTATCAATGATGCCCTTCATAAAATTAGAGCAGCAATTTTCCGTACACCAAGTAAGCCAACGACTTGGGTACAACCCGATTGGAACGAGTAGTGCAGCAAGGGTGTTTAGTTTAACTGGGAAGGATATTTGTGCCAAGAATTTTTGGATGATTTTCAGGAGGCACAAGAAGAGGGAAAGCAATTCCACTACGTGTGTTTATTGCTCTTGATAACATTGAAAACATCGAGAACACCGGAGGAGTCACAGTTCCCCACTGTGGACCCAGATATCTATGAGGTTGTGAGGTTGTACCAGTCTTGTTTGAATAATATTAAGCAATTGCAGACTTCAAGGAGGACTTTCACCATGTACACATCCGTGCTAATAAGGACCTAGAGGAAGTATGGTATGATCTGCCATTTTTGGTCATTAATGACGACATTGCACAAGTGGTGAGAAACTGGCCAAGTGATTGGCTAACTCCACCAATAGAGGGAGCAGAGAAAGAACAGGCGAGAACCAGTAGAGCAGTGACAGATGTTTTAGGTGCGCGAACTGAGAATCATCCAACCAAGAAGGACAACAAGAAGGGACAAAAGAGGGTGACTGAGAAAATCACAGTCGACCTAGAGAAGGACACTGCGTTGGAGATAGATTGCAAAATCGGGCAGGAAGAAGAGGCCACCGGAGGCGGTGATCAGGGTGGTGGAGACCCTTTTGATGATATTGAGGAGGTGGATTACCCTTTTATCATTAAAAGGCGGAAATCTAGTGTTGGAGGCGCACGAAAGAAGGAAAATTCAGACAGATCCGCTGGTGCCGAACTGATGGTCCTCACTGAAGGGGATATATAAAAGATAGGAGACACAATCTGAGATGTGATGGATGACTTGTGGGGAAACATTGAAGACCCATACAAAGCAGTGTTTAAGAAGGTCCAACAGGGCCTCAAGAAGTTGGAAGTTTAGGCGAGCACAGTTCAAGTGAGCGTGGCACAATTTAGTACAACTTCAGAAATCACATCCTAGCTCCGGGTTGTGCGACTACCAACGGGCTATCTACATTTTGAGACAGTCGAAGACAAGGAGTGCACGTAGCACTAGAAAAACCTGAGTCTTAACCTTACGACACTCCTCATTCAGACACTGCACGAGTTACATCAGGGAATCACTGATGAACTGAAGATATGGGAACAACATGCTCTTTTGGTGATTAAAGAAGTTAAAGATGACAATCAAGAGATGTTTGAGACCAAGAATCATACCATCATGGAGTGTGATGAGGTAGATGCACACAGGTAGCAACTAGAAGCGACCATCACCAAAGCATGCAGTGAGCTAGTGGAGCTCCAGATCTTGACTGAGGCAGCAACAGAAGAGAAGATTTATAAGCTTGCGACAATAGTAAAAGAGTCCAAGGCGCAAGTTGACAAAGTGAAATTTGAGCTGGAAATGTAGATTATAGAGTTGCAAATGAGGTTGGAGTTTGCAACTCCCTAGAGGTTAGCGAACAACACGTAACGGACATCAAGGTTGTCATGGAAGATATAGAGCCTATAGTCAAGGACTGTAATCATATCTTTCAAGACACTATGGAGGTATGGACCTCGTTGCAGGAGGACCCACATGTGTAGAAGATTCAGGCAAAGATCTGTGACATGCAACAAAAATTTGATGAGATCAAAGTGATGGCGCAGACCCTAGCACCTGTGCAACAGTTTTCCTGTCTCTAGGAGGCCAAGTTTTTTCAGGGACAGATTGATGAGCTACGATGAAAAGAGAAGATCATTTCATCACGAACACAACCATGGGCTGAGGAAGCCATCCAACTCTCACAAACAGTGGAGAACAAGGTGAAGAACCTCTGACAAACGCAATGAACCATCGGTTTGGAAACAATAGGTTCGACGAAATAAAAGATAATAGAGGAAGTATGACAGGCTGCCACACAGTGCGCAGAGGCAGTTCACCCTTTGAAGGATGCATACATCGGTCTCAAAGCAAAGATTCAGTACATACCAGCTGAGTGACTCGTGACGAGTCACATATTTGTGTTGGGGTCTTGTTGGGTAGGGTCCCCCTAGGTCAAAGTTTTTTAAAATTTTCTAAAGAACCCACATATTGAGGAGCAGAAAGTGCTTCGCATAGTGTTTTAGTAGTAGTAGGGGCTTTAGGGTGGGTCAAAGCCCCTTATTTTGTAAAGGGTTGGGATTAATTTGAATGTTTTAAGTTCTTCCCATAGTTTGTGGACCATGGTATTGTAAGGGAAAAGGATATATAAAGGGTTGTCTTAGTAATTCAAAGGCATTCATGTTATGTTACAGTTTTGAGTATGTAATTGTTATATATTTCTATATTCAGGTGAATGGGAATGCTCCTGCAGCTGTGTGTGCAGGGTAAGAAGATTATAACTATGAAGATCTTAACTTAATAAAGAATATTTTGAAGGCAGATCCGTGTGCTACCTTTTGTACCTTATTTTATGCAATTATTGTTTAATTTTGTGTTGCGCAAGTAAAATATAGATCAGAATTGATGTATGAATGTTGTTACAATGAATTACAGTTAACATCCATTGATTTATGCAAAATAGATAGAGTTTAGATCCACGAGAGGCCCATTTGTATGAATAGATCAGATTATGTATAATCCTAAGTAAGATCGCATAATGTAGATACAGATCTAAGACTAAGTCAAAGTCCACACTCCATATCCGTCTAAATGCAGAAGCCTAGTTCCAACATCCCCCAATATCACCTCGGGTGAGACTGCGGTCTGCGAGCAGGTCATTGTAGAAAGGGCCTATGGTATAGGGTTTTTTTGGTTAGCGCAACTAACTTTGAACCTGGATCTGAGCCCCTCAAGTGAACATATCTTTGTTTTGTTTAACTCTGCCTGCGGCTTCATCATCTTTGGAAAGTGAAGCGCAACTCCCTTATACCTCACTCTCCATTCTTGCACGTGTGATAGAAGCATGTATGTCCTTGAGAGTTTGGACAATCCTTCTGCTCTGCTGCTAAAAGCCATATATATAGACAACCGCCTTATGCATGGTGAAAAATCCATCATAGAGTTTCCGCATAGTGGCCTCAAGAGTTGATACTTCAGCAAATATCGCTTTCCTCATCTTTGCCATTGCGGAACCTACATATTGTTTTTCCTTCTTCCTGGTCGCCTGCAAGTTCTTTGGCATCTATTCATTCTCTGCTAATAGGAACTTGACATTTGAGCTCGTGGCTCTTACATAAGCCAAGGTGGCATCGACCATGGAAACTGGATGCTTTCTAACATTTGGCACAATCACCCTTTCCTTAATGAAAGCAGGTGATGCATGATCATCCGGGAAATCCTTTCTCTGTTCATGTACAATATTCCTTTGCAACTCGTACAATGATATATTGTACACATCCATCACCAAATCATCATCAAGGAGAACAACTTCTCCTTTCTCGCTCGGGACTGGTTCTAACACTGGAGGTGGTAGAGACTAAGGGGTGACCTCGATTGCATGCGGCATGAGGTTAGTGTCTTGTCCCATGGTTCGTCTGCCAACTCCATGTCTTTCACTTCAATCAATTGCTCAATTTGCTGAGAAAGTTCCCGATCCCGCATCTTCTCACCCTCTTCTTCATCTACTGGTTGTTCCGACTCCTCAACCTGTATGGGCGTTGTTTTCTCTTTCATCGCACCTTACCTTTCATCTTCTTCTAGTTTGTGCTTCTCTTCCCTCTCTCTCCTTCTTAGCTCCTGCTCTTCCTTCAACTTCTTCTCCATTTCCTGCAACTTCCTTTCTGCTTCCTCCAGCCTTTTATTTTATTTCTTCCTTTTCTCTGCCCTCTTTATGCATTATTTCCTCTTTTCCTCTGCTGCCAAAGTTGTTTCCTCAATGATAGGATATTATCTGAATTTGTAGCTTTGCTCAGCCTATGGGTTCTCGACAATATTCCTCTTACCCTTGTCCTGCATTGGTTTACTACTTATTGTTGATGTTGTTGTTGCTTCCTGCGGTGCTGCTACCTGTAGAGCATCTTTCCATGTTGTGGCTATAATGACTAGTTCATGGAGCTTGGAGTAGTTGTAAAAATACCTCCAAGGGTCCTCCTCTTTCCAATGACATGTCCTGTGGGTCCATGGATAATACACCTTCGCACAGTGGTTCTTGCAAAAATCATGGGGATTATACAGATTGAAGTCTTTGGTGTTGAACTCAAACTTTGTTATCTCCTTAACTTCGACATCCACATCTTTCAAGTTCTTAATGTCGTACAATCCGATCGGTAAAAAAGGAAGGTTGGGCCATGGTGCCTTCTTCTTCCTGTGCAACCCTGCTGATAACCCTATGGAGAAGTGATATGTGACCATTTGTATGACCAGCTTTTCCATAGCATACCTTCGTAGAACATGCAGAGGCTTCTCTTCAACAAATACTTTGATGAAGGTGCCACCGAGTGAGGCATAATCTCATAAAATCCGATCCATAAAGGGCGGGCGGGCCTTGGTGCCTTCTTCTTCCTGTGTAGCCCTGCTGATAACCCTGTGGAGAGGTGATATGCGACCTCTTGCATGACCAGCTTGTCCATGGCATACCTTGGGAGAACATGCGGAAACTTCTCTCCGCCAAATACTCTGATGAAGGTGCCACTGGATGAGGCATACCAATCTACAATGTTAAGTATTGCTTCCATCGCTTCTTGGGACTTGCAAGGTAGATCCTGCTCAAATATCAACCTGTACACCGGGATGATGAAATAGTCAGCTAACCTCGCCATAACTCCTCGGTAGCTGCATTCAGAAAGCAACTTGCAATAAGTGTTGAAGGAATTCTCTTTTGGTGCCCATTTCTAACCCATGCCAGGAAACTAATGTTGGGCACAGATTGCATCAAGTAAATACGCGGACTTGTAAAATCTTGCTTTCTCGTCCTTGGGCGGATTTCGAGCGTTAGTCACATGGATTTGCAACTGAACAACAGATAGATCTGAATAGTTGAATGGCCTTCCATCATTCACCAACTGGTCCAACACAACAACCCACTTTTCTGAAAAGGTCTCCATGCTCTCTTGACCATATAATTGGCACATAAAGATGATCAAGGACTGGTAGGCATTTCTAAGTGACTTTGTCTTGTAAACATGAGTGGGTTTCACTCTAAATTTTGATGACTCTTTCACCCAATGCTTTATAATATATTTGGTGTTCACAAAGTTGTGGGTGGCATAGAAAAGTGAATCCATGCGGTTCAACAGCTAAGGTAAATGATACATCTGTTGATAATTCTCCTCCCTGAAGTTGGCAAGTTGTATCCCACTGGCACTGCTCAATGCCATAGTATTTGGATATATGTGTGAGACAATCCAGTGGATGATTTCTGCACCTGGGAATGCGTGGTACCTGCATGCAACCTTATGTAAGCATGACCGGTGGACACTGATATAAACCTGCCAATCCTTTAGATCTCCCTTGAAGTCCGCTGCAAATATATCCTTGATTTCCTACCATGTTAACTTCATGTCCTTCTTAATGAACAACTGATTTTCTACATAAACTAACACATTCACTAACACCTGCTCAACTTCTTTCCCAGTGCTACTCTTGACAGTATCCTTTGAAGCAACTCTCTTGGAAGCCATGTTACCTGTAATTGTTGGAGAGTTTCTCAACAACTGTTGTGCCTAGAGATAGAGAGGACACTCATGGCATGAAAATGTTAGCTTGAAACAAAATCACTTCAAGAACAGACCAAACAACAAACTGGGCAACTGTTGGGAAGGATTGTGCAATCCTGGCTCTCAGAGGTGACTAACTACCAGCTGGTTTTGTGCATTGCTCAGTCCCGACTGCCAGTGGGAGGGCTTGCTGATTGGAACTGCACAATGTGTAGTTTACCCAGACTTAGGCCAGGTGAGACTGCACATTGCACAATCCCAGTGGCCAAGGCTTAGGACTGGCTCCTGGAACTACGTAATGCATAGTTGGAGCCAGGCCTTGGTAGCCTCTGCACAATTTTTGGAGCCAAGGCAGAGCCTTGAGATCCATAAATGCGCAGTGCATGCTGGGGAGGAGCAAGATTCAGGCCAAGGAAGCCCAAATTTGCCTAATGGGAGCATGAAAACAAGCATATCTGAAGGAGGGAATGATGGCAGGTGCAGATCTGAGTGAGTGATTATGCATACAAATAAAGCGAGTTCATGAATCAATCAAACTGAAGAATAATGAAGCATTTGGAGACAGTCGCTGCAACGACGAACATTAGTGCAGAAACTAGGTAATGCATGTGACACTTGGGAAAGGCAATGCAAAACTTAAAACAACACTCCCACAAGCTAAAACAAATCAAAACGCTAGTGGTCATGTAATAAAATGGGTAAAAAAACACTCTCACAAGCTAAACAAACAAAAACAACATAAAAAGAAGCAAAAGACTAGAAAATCAAGACTTACCCAGAAAAGAAACGATGATCTCACTAGAGGTTCCTTGATCTCCTTGGGAATTCCAGAGCTCCAAGATCGAATGTGCAAATGAGATCTGTCAGTGTTCATTAAATAGATTTGGTCAATTTAAGGTCTATGACGTGAAGGCCAAAAATCTAGGAAAAAGCAACACTTGGCGGAAGTTTCCAAAATAACTCAAGTGTCTCCTCTGGGCTACCTAAAATGGATCCCTATTTTCTAGGGATTCTTTTTCACTTTTTGATTTTTTCGGAAAAAGATTCCATGCATTTCTCAAAGAGATTGTGCAGTTCTGGGGAGAACTTGAAAACTCACTGGCTCATGCAGCATGCAACTGCTGAGGGAATAGCTTCTGCACAATTTCTAGGCTAAGTGGCCCTGGCTCCCTCTCATGCTCTACATAGTTTCCCAGCTGAAGAATTTCTTTCAGTTGGTTCTACGCAATTATGGAGCTGAAGGTTCACTGATAGCTTGGACTGCACAATTCCTGAGAGCAAGGCTAACTACCCTCAAGGATTGTGTAGTTCAGTAAGGCAAGCCTAGAACCGGTTGAAACCAAGTGAAGAGATCGACTTGTGGGCTAGATAGTAAAGTAAGTAAGAAAACACAAGTCATGATTCAAAAGATAAAGCTTCATGAAAGCACAAGTACCTGGGTCAGTGCAAGATGAGTTGTTGTGATTTAGGAGGGAGGCTCCAAAACAAAGCATAGGCAAAATTTTGGAGTAGTTGTAGCCGCTACAACAAGAATCCAAAACTTGTTTGCTTAATTGATGTGTATAAGTAATGACATATACAAATTTTATGAAATTAGAATGTTTATTTTCTTTATTGGTTTGGCCCACAGGGCTTTGACTATCATTGTTTACATAGAACTTCATAACAAGGTAATCACCAATTGAGCTACCCTAGTGGGCGAAATAAAAATGTATTATTTTTATTAAAGAAATGTTTTTAACTATATTTAAACTAAGTGATAATAGGTACTTTGTAGCTCTTGTTCAAATGTGGGAGTTAATTCATACCTTCAAAGTTCAATAATTAAACTAAGCGGTAGGAATGCTAGTTATGTGGTCTTGTTCAAAAGAGAAATGTTTTGCTTGTTAGATAAATTACAAAAGATCTCTATTTTTCATATTACTCTTCTCTCGAGTTTAAAAAATAAAACAAGACACACAACAATATATTTACATATTATTTTTCTTGTTGATTTTTTTATGATGGATGGGGTGTCTTCTCTAAACATTGGACAAAAGAAATTTCATACACATTTTTCTTTCGAAAGTTTTCAACAATATCATTATGTTGTAGTGGCTACAACCACCCTCCAAAATTTTGGCTCGCATGAAAATTTCAGAGCTTACCTCGGATCTTACGATCGATTATCCTTGGTCACTTGTTGGTAAGCTGATGATTTCAAGCTCCCCTCCTTGATCTTAAGAGTTGTTCGTGTTCTCATCTTCATGCAGCATGTGTCATATTTGGGCATAGGGGTTGTTGTTTTTCATGCAAAGGGAATGTTGTCTTGCTTCAAGGGAATTGTATGCCTATGAGTGGCGGTCATCACATAGACATGTTTCACACTCACCTCATGCACTCACATCACGAAGGTTGTTGCATGAAGCAAAATATGTCTTATGTATTCTGGATGGTCTACATTGTGTCACTAAGTGTCCATGTGCGATCACAATTGAGTCCAATCCTGTTTGCATATGTTTCACTGATCTCACACTTAGCCATTTTCCCAAGCAACCTAGCCTCTTCCAACTTCCCAAGACTGTGTGCTTTGATTCTACAACCATTAAGCTTCCTCCCTTGCCTGATGAAACCCCACAACCTGTAGAGGCCACAGTCAGCATTTCTCTCTAGAAATGCACAGAACAGTACAGCTACATTGCACTAAGAAAATGCGGAGAGGTGTCCTCCCAGGACAACTATCTCACAGCAATGTCCTGAGCCTCAAACTACATAGTGTTTTCCAAGTTCTCTTGTCTATCTTTCATGTAGAAACTACACAGACGGGCCTCATTCCAGCAGCAATTACCCTCCACTGAAATTGCACAGATCTACCTCTCAGTGGCTACAGGAAAAGGTGACATGTTGAAATCGCTTCCAAGGAGTTGAGGAGAAGGACCAAGGAACTGAGTAATGGAAAAGATCAGGACCGCATGCAAACTCCATCAGATGCATGATCATCTTCAGGGTAAGTATGGTAAGTAAAGAACATCTTTCGAAGTACACCTCTTAGTTGAGTTTGTAGGACTGCTTGTCATTGTCATATCATCCTGTCCTCGGTAACATGCATGTGCGCAAACACGAAAAGTCATCTCATGTGTTTCTTCTACATGTCTTGCTTCTTTTCCACTTGTTTGACCAACTGTCATCTTTCACATGTTGATTGCTATGTCATGCTTGCGACCTCGTTCTGGTGATGTTGAAGGTTGTGTTTGAGTTGTGCTCACCATGTACACATCTATTGCACTCATACATAATGTTTTATGGATTGTCGTGCAAGTGTTGCCTCGGTCGTTCAACGATCTATCACAAGTGTCACGCTTGTCGCTCACACCATCGTTCGGTCACACTGAGTATGTTGTCTTGATGGTTTGAGGCGTCTTTTCGTCGAGTCATGTTGAGTGTGTGTTCGCAAGGTCGTGTATGCACAAGTTCACTCGCTCACACACACAGTCATTTTTCTCACGTTATGACGACCAGATCACCCTCCAACATTCAGACCCTTGCTGAGCTTCATTGCGTAGTTTTAGCCCTTAATGGACATGTAGTGCTGCCCAAAATTGTGCAGAGCCTGAGGCTGCCTCCCAAGCAGCCTGCGCGGCCCAATCCTGGAATCAACCGAACCGATTGTCAACAAAACAATGCAGAAGTTTCTCAGCAAGCCATCTCAATTTGTGCTTCTCAAAAGTGAATCAACCAACCCTCCAGATGGTCAACTGGAGAGTTTGACCGAGCACTGACCCCGGGACTCACTCCCCCAAAAAAGTGCCCAAAAGCTGTAGAACTTGCCTGCTCTTCTGATTGAAGAAACTGCGCAGACATGTCAGACAAACACTCACTGTCCGTCCCTGTATCCCTTAAAACATTGCGTAGTATTTCCATCTAGTCACCCAGACATCC
The DNA here is from genome assembly GCA_031772625.1 of Pinus tabuliformis. Classification (NCBI taxonomy): domain Eukaryota; kingdom Viridiplantae; phylum Streptophyta; class Pinopsida; order Pinales; family Pinaceae; genus Pinus; species Pinus tabuliformis. The sequence goes on from CM062804.1 coordinate 31,018,395, forward strand.
GGTATGTTGCTCACCCGGAAAACTATGCAGTTTTCATGATCATTCACCCCAACTGCCCAACATCCCGCTGAAGTCCAATTGCGGAGCTTGGATAGTCATTTTTGGGGTCTTATGAATCCAATGGAGCAAGTTGCAAAGCCATTGGAGCACTGAAGGTGCATGTAATCATAGAATTTTCCATTAATCCAAAGAGGGCCTAGCCATTGAAGCAGGTCCAAGGAGATGTAGCCCAGGAGGGGTGAACTCCTTTATCAGCTTTGTGTTATGAGTTTTTTGTGTTTTATTTATCTACAATTTACTTGTTGTATATTTTTTTTAAACAACTAATTAACCTCATACATTTCTCATAAAAGACACTCAAATACTTTACACATAATCCTTCACAATTTGGTTAATTTGAGACAATCCTAAATACATTTTAAATTATTGATGAGGGAGCTTGCATAGCATTAACAAGTTTTCCCAACATTTCAGAAAACTACGATGGGATGTTCAGCAGGTCAGGCTCCCAACAATTGCCCAGTTTTTTCCAACAACACTCTCATAGCCCACTCGCAGCTCCCTGAAAAAATGTGGATTTTTTCCCGGCAAGCCTCCTGCACCCTGCTGCCAGCTCCCAAGAGGAATTGCACAGTTTTTATTGATAAACCCCTTTGCTGCTTGCACTGCTTGGCTGGACCCTGCGGATAGTTGTTGCTGATCCAGATTGTCCATCTCAATCTCCCAGTGACTTCTGCGCAATTTCCATCGGTAGTTCTCGGAGCCCACATCCCAACTTGAAATATTCCTTTCATAGTTTCATAGCCTTGTCCTCTCTCACAGTCACCTGCATCCAAAAGAGAATGACAATGCATCATGGTAGACTAGGGGATTTATGGATTTGATGTTGTCTCATCATGAGTGATTGCAGATATAGGTACAAGGATGAGACATGACGTGACGACAAATGGGATGAATAAGGAGAGAAAATACGAAGAGATTTGTTTGCAAACGGACGAATGAACAATGCATGCAAGGAGATTTTTTCGCAAATGAACGAACGAACAATGCATGCAAGGAGATTTTTTCGCGAACGAATGAACATGTGAAGCATGCCAAAGTACAAGTGAAGGAGGAACATGCATGTGAAAACATCAAGCAAACACCAAGACCATCGAAGACTTCACACACCTTGCCATATGAAGATGAAGCTATGATATACCAAGAGCACATCCATCACTCAGTAGCATTGCAGCTCGACATAGACACCAACAACAGCATGAACATACCAGCACTGTTGTGTCGACTCATGTCATGAGTCATGTCGGCCACATCACTAATGTGGGCCATACTGTTGTAAATCAATGTAATGTAACGTGGAAATCCAAGAGACCCACATGTAATCTGAAGAGTCATGTAAAGTTGAAAATTCATGAAAGTCAAACAGTCACGAGGGAAGTCAGACAGTCACAAGGGTCAGTTTTACCCTTTGGCTATAAATACCCCTCATTTTTACATGCAAAGGACTTTTCACCTTGGCCCCTCCCACATAGCCTTGAGAATCTGTAATCTTTTCTTTGAGGATCGAGTAGTGGCTCCAACGTCCCGCTTACGGGGTTAGTGATGTATGGTGTACTAATGTGTCTTAGAACTTTCACTTAATTCAGAAGCCTATTAACAGGCCAACACATTTTCACACATGTATTGTAATTGTTTGTAAGACTAATCTTGGAACACTTGTAATGCATGTTGCTTTAACCTGTGTTAAAACAATTGAAATATTTTGGTTTCTCTAATACACATGTTTATGAAAATGTGTTGTATAATTTGTTAACATTGTCTTTCCCCCGTGGGTTGCCTCACCGAAAATCAAACAAAATCTTTCCCATAAACTTTCTATAATCATCATCACCTTCACGCGGAATACTCCATTAAGTGTTATACGTGCTATCCCTTCTTGTGTGTTGTGATTGCCGTATCCATGAGGACTACTCCGTCGGAAGCTGCACACATCTCGTTGTGTTGTGTGTCTCTGACAGAGTTGGGACTCTTCCCTTTCGACTGGAGACTCACTTCCACCCTCTCCCTCTGTGGTGAAAGAACCTTGACACAAGTAACACTAGCACTCACCAGGCACGCGAACCTTGTTGTTCGAAGACAAAGCAGACCACTCTCACGTGCTGACAAGCAAGAGCTAAGGCATATATTTAAGATAATGGAAACCAGGCCATCGTACTGGATGGGACTCCTACACCAAATGGTGTGAGGTATAGTTGGGACTTCATACCGGGGAGATCCCCTGAATGTTGGCAGGTCCAGCACCGTCAACAAATTCTTATTTCCAGAAAAAGGTATAATCACACAAGATATATTTTAATAAATATTTATGATTCCAATACCTCATTAATTATAATATTAAGGTATTTTGAAGTTATATAATTGGTCCATATTTAATGTTATAAATAAAATCTAAAAATTATGGGGGAGGCAAGAGTTGGAGGGGTCCTTTTCAACACTGATGGAAAACAATGTCTCAAATTTCATGGGATTTACACCTCGAAACTAATAATATGGCAGAATTCCTTGCATTGTGGAAAGGATTAGAGGTGGCCATAGAAAAGAAAATCCCAAGACTTACAGTTTTTGGAGATTCAATGATCATCATGGGACAAATGACGAAGGTCAGAGAATCAATAAGCTCTTTATCTCCTCCTATGAATTTAAGAGTGCTTAACTTTGTCTCTCAATTCGAAAAACTGGAATTTTATCATATCTTTATACATTTGAATAGTGGAGTTGACATGTTAGCCAAAAAAGTCTTTACCATGGAACAAGGTAGACTTGAAATGGATAATAATGTTTGCATATCTCCAATTCCATAGTTATAATTATCTTTACAAACATTGAGAGAATGGTTTGAGGTGCCTCCACTCCTTTTACTTATGTGCATGAGAATTGGTTAAATCTCCCTCATTTGAATAGGGACACGATGAAGTTCAGATTGATTACCGATGTGGTTATGCGGCTAGTTTTCCAGTCTCCTCTTCATAAAGTGGTAAAAAGCTCGGGTCCCGATCTCCTACGAAATCCCTTCCTCTGGTCTCATAATTTTTTTCTTGGCTTAATAAATGGGAAATCAAGTGGTTGGTCTCCTTGAATATTACAAGAATATGGAATTTTTTTCGTTTATTCTCTCACAGGTGGGATCTGGGTTGGTTCATCTAGGTTGCGGAGTTAATATCCTCAAGCAGAAGAATGGATTTATGGTAGCCATCCAACATTATTCCATATATGTCATTTCTTTATCCAGCTAATCTTTGTGTAATGGAGATATATCCTCGGATGATGCTTGGCTCATGGACTGGTAATGTCCTTACCTATAGATCGAGTATTTAGTTTCCTCATAGTACTAACAAGATTTTGTCTGAAACTGGTTATGTTATAGGATTCTCCTCGGTATATGAATAAAATAGTCGGGTTCTCAGCTGAGATTTCACAATGGCCTATTCCCCTATCCCTCCAAATAACGATGAGGCCATTCTGGTGTTAGACAGATTGTTGGATGCTTCACACGGGTTTCTTGTCTCTATTTCGAAGCTTGAGGATATGATTGAGAGACAACGGATTTCATTCCAGCATTTTCTAGAAGCCAAGCCTCTTCGTCATCAAGCTAAATGGAGAAAATGGTTGATAAATTCAGAGAGGAAATCTGAGCAGTTGGTGTTTTTTTGACAACGTTGGAAATCACTAGGAATGGCAATTCATAGAATATTGTGGGAGAGGAAGGCCCGAGCACTACAGTTGGAGGGAACCGAACCCGTCAACTTAGAGGAGACAACACTAAAGCAAATAATCACTACTAATTTTGAATATTTGAAACTTTGTGTCATGTCCTACGTTTATATTTTGTTATGAAACTTTGTAAATTTTATCTTATTCTAGGTAATTTTTGTAGAGTTTAGAGTGTCAATTTCTTAGCCTATTTTTTTACATTATAAATGACCTCATTAAAAATAAATTAAATTAATAATATCAATTTTAATACATTATATTAATTATTTTTTAAATTATTGAAAATAAATTATATAAAAAAATATAATTTTTTTACATAATAAATTACCTCATTAAAAATAAGTTAAATTAATAGTATCAATTTGAATAGATTACATTAATTCTTAGAAAAAATATCTAAATATATTAATTATTTAATAAAATTCGTGTACACTTATAAATATTAGTAATAAAACACTTTATTTATTTAATCTCTAATTAATTACATACTTCATTGTCGGTCATTTTTCTTAGACCCTATCACCATTTCCCTATTTATAAATACTAAGGTTGATTAGTTTCCTACATACTTTCATCCTGATTATGAACCTCGGTTGGAGGTTCCAAACATCGATCTGAAAAGTAAAATGAATGGGATGGATCTGGAAAATTTATTACAAGAAGCTAAACAATCCCAAAAATCTAAAATCTGAAGTTATAAATTTGAATTCATCTTTACTTATCAATTTGTATTATAAGTTTTAACTAATTTTTTAAGTAATCTTTAACTTTCACTTTTCATTTTATATATATAATTTTCAACTTCTTTTTAATATTTTTTTAAAAATCATATATATATATATATATATATATATATATATATATATATATATATATATATATATATATATATATATATATATTCCCCAAGGAAATATCGTAATCTTTCATTAAATTTGAAAAATTACATTTAGTAGATGCTTGACAGCATATGCATCATTGACTCTTAGTCATATCAATGTGTACAAGTCACACAATTCATCAAAGTCCATTCCTAAAATGGCTGGAAAAAAGAAACATATTCACCACGCAGGGTGATAGCATGAGAGAGCCTGAAAAGTATATTTGCAAAAACTGAGACATCTACAAAATATACACCACGCAGGGTGATCTCATAATATATATTCTGCAAATAAAACTATGATATATACAGTGTATATTATAACTGAGCACTTTCAGCAAAATTTAGGATCCATCTGCCCCATGATATGCCTGATCTATATATGGCCTATGGTAATATTGGTACTGTGTAGTACCCCTCTACTCCTGAATCATCCACTGACCTCTGGGTAGTAGCGTGGCCTCCTTGGAAAGCCTGTCAGCGTTGTTGTTATGCTCCCTGTAAATATGATGACATATGATGGAATTAAAATGTGTTTTGAATATGTTCACTTCATCCAAAATATTTCTAAGTGTGTGTGCATGGCAGATAGTAATATTATTGAACCAATTAATAATGATTTTGGAGTCCCCGTAAATCTGTAGATTGATGCATTCATGGCTTAGAGAAAAATGCAATAAATGGCGAAGTGTGATAAGTTCAACATAATTGTTTGTCCCTTCTCCAAGTCCCATCTTGACCCTAAAATGATGTTGGTCAGATATGTACAGTAGAAATCCTCCCCCACACCCATGTTCCTGAGCGGCATCGTCAAAAAAAGCCCAGGGGATGGATTGATCAATGGGTTCGGGTGCAAGTGGTCTTCAAGGGCGATGCATAGTATATTCAGGGAGTTCATGATAGGCGGAAATGATATTTGCAGTATTAGTCTTCCATCTGACTACACCATCTTCAAATATTATTCTATTCCGAGCTAGCCAGATAGATCAACAAATAATCAGAGGAAGACAAATCAGATTTGATCCAGAATGCGAGCTGTGCCAGTTTTTCCATGCTTGGTTAATGTTTTCCCCCTCCCATTTGCCAAAAAAATGAATCACAGATGCGATGGACCTCCAAATATTGACCGTAGTATCACATTTAAGAAAAAGATGATCAGTCGATTCAGATGCTTGCTTACACAGAACACACCAGTGTGGTCCGTGAATGGCTCTGTGAGTTAAGGATTCCCCTGTGGGGACTTTATTGCTAAGTACACACCAGAAAAAGAGCTTGGTTCGTGGTGGGGTTTTTAACTTCCAGATAGCCCGCCACCAATCTTGTGTATTCTCTGGCTATCTGTTATTTATCAGCCCGAGGTAGCCAACTTTTGGGGTGTATGCTCCATTTTCAGCAAGGCACCACATAATTTCATCAGGTCCCTCCTTAATTCTGATGTGAGACTCAATCAATGCAGCGATGTAATTATTCCACATTTGGTGCCAGTGAGGAGGGATATTTAGCTCATGTCCAGATTTCTAGGCCTGTGCATATATGGTGGTATTATCCTGGTAAGCAATATGTGCAATAACACTGATATCTCTCTGATTTAGATGGAGGATTAAATATCTCGGAAGCTGGTATCGACCGCCTCCCCCTATCTAGGGGTCCAATCCGATGCATGCTTTTGTGCCATCATTTATCCGCCATGCCAAATTATTGCGGATGTTCGGGAGAGCCTGGAGCAGAGCTTTCCAAACCGAAGAAATACCAGTCCTCTGCCATCGTGGCAGCCTAACCCAGTCCATGATTTGGAGAGGCCAAATGTATTTGTGGTAAGTAATAGAGGTCCAAAGGTTCTGATTGGAGAGGAGTGTCCATCCCATTTTTGCAGCAAGTGCTTGAGCAAAAAGGGGTAAATCTTTTAGTCCCCATCCTCCCCATTTTTTGGGCAAGGCAATCTTGTTCCAACTAACCCAGGCAAAAGTTCTCTTATCCTGTTGACCATTCCAAAGATATCTGCTGCAAATCTGTTGAAGGCGAGCAAGGATGCTTCTGGGTATCCAGGCTAAAGCCATCCAGAAAATAGGGGTGGCCTCCAAGACTGATTTTATTAGCACTAATCTTCCTGCTCTGGATAAGAAATGATGACACCAATTTGTTAGCCTTTTCTCCAATTTGATGACCAGCCATATCCAGTCAGCAATTTTTTGGCTCAGGGGTTTGATCCAGAACCCCAGGTATTTGAAGCCATGGTCAAGTGGGAGAATGCAATATGGGAAGTGTTGTTGTGCATATTGAGATTCATGGATGGATGTGTGAGCTAAAGTAATGGTGGATTTCCCATGGTTTTCCATCATACCTGTAGCCCGGGAGAAAAGGGATAGTAGATTGTCAAAAGAAACAGAGTCTCGAATGCTACCATCCAGAAAAATAAGGACATCATCGACAAATAGGAGATGGGTGAGGTAGCATTGATCATTTATTTTTAGACCGAATAGTCTTCCAATTCGCTTTTCATGTGCAATTAACTGACTGAGTCCTTCCATGACAATGAGGAAAAGGAGGGGGGATAGAGGACAACCCTGTCTGAGTCCCCTTTTGGCATGAAAGAAATGGGAAGCAGAGCCATTAATGAGGATAGTGAAGGAAGCTATAGATATGCAATACATGATCCAGGTGATGAAAAGATGTGGGAAACCCAGGTGGATGAGAAGCATTTTGATGTAAATCCAGCTAACACGGTCGAAAGCTTTCGCCAGATCAATCTTTAAAATGATGCCTTTTAGCTTTTTGGATCTAATAGAGTGAATAGCCTCTTGAGCAGTACTAATGGCTTCATGGATCTGGAAGTTATCGAGAAATGCGAACTGCTCAGGTGAAATATATTGTGAGAGGATGGGTCTGATCCTGTTGGCAATGATCTTAGAAATGATTTTGTAGAGACAATTGCAGAGAGAGATGGGACGAAAGTCATTGAAAGATGATGGTGAATCTGACTTGGGGATAAGGGCAATGAAGGTGGAATTAATGGCATCATATAATTTTCCAGTGGTCCTGCTCTCCTCCACGACATTGAGCAGGTCTTGTCCCAAGAGATCATAAAAATCCAGATAAAACTCAATAGACCACCCGTTTGGTCCTGGGCTTTTATATTTTTTAAACCACTTCAGGGTCCCCTTAGGTTCAACAGGTGTCACTGGTGAATTGAGCATCTCTGCCGCCTCTTCATCTACAAACCGAGGGAAAAAGCCAGCCACTTGTATAATATCCGCTAGATTGGTCCCTTGGGGAGATTTGTAAAGATTCTGGAAGTGTGAGGTACCCAGTAGAGATAGATTTTTGAAGGTGTCTACCACACCTCCATCAGGTATGGGCATATTCCAGATAGTGTTAGCTACCTTTCTTCCCTTTGCAAAGTTCTGAAAGAACTTTGTGTTATCATCTCTAGCTTGTAGCTAGATTTCCCTGCTCTTAAGTCTCCAGGTTCCCTCTTTTTCCTTCAATATCCTGTCCTTCTGTCTCTCAAGCTCAATAAGATGGGCTCTTTCATTTGCAGATGAAAATTCCTTATTGTTGTCATCCATAAGAGTGCTCAATTCAGATTCAATCAGAGATAGGGTTTGATCATCCCTCTGTTTTTTCTCTTTGGCCCAGGAGATGGATAGATGCTTGAGCTGAGAGAGATTGTGGCAGAAACCCTCAGCCAGAGATCTATGTCTCGAGATGGGGTTTGCCTTCCAATAGTCAGTGACCATCTTGATGTATCCCAGATCCTGTAGCCAGACATGATTGAATTTGTAGGGGGGTTTAGGTTTTGATTCGGGACCAAGGATCTCCAAATATATAGGGGAGTGGTCAGATATGCCCCCAGAACCCACCCATTGTCTATATCTATTCAGATGATGCAACAAGGGCACCTTAATCAAGAATCGATCGAGTCACCTAGCCAGAGCTGCATCCCCTACCCTTTTGTTTCTCCAAGTGGGCAGGGGCTTTATCATGGGGACATCTGTAAGGTTATGCTGCTCCAAAGAATTAATAAAGTACCCAGATAGAGGATCTACTTGTGCTTGGGATCCCCATGATTCCCCAAATCCTATGGAGAAGTTAAGATCACCCCCGATGACTAGATGATCGGGTGAACTAATCTCTAGATTGAGAAAATGCTACCAAGAATCCTCTCGCCAATGACAAGGTCCATATACATTAATAGCCTGGATATTAATACCAAGTTCGGTCGAGAAAATATACATACCTAAAAACCGTAATCCTCCCTAGGATGCTGTAACCTTGCTGGTGCGAGGGTTGTATCCAATGGCTAGTCCCCCTGATCATCCCGAAGCATCAAGGGAGTAAAAAATCCAACTGGGTTTTAAGGATGATAAGGTTCTGATGATGAGATCAGCTTCCCCCATGGTTTCTTGCAACATAATCATATCCACAGGCTCAACTTCAAATAACCTACGCAGGGCTAGTTTTTTGGAGGCACTAGCCATACCTCTGCAGTTGAAGGAGAGCCATTTCATGGTGGAACCGTCCCAGGGGTGTTCAATGCTCTAAGAACCCCTTCCAAAGTGGATTGTTTGCTAGTGACGACTTCGGCCGCGAAATTTTGTATGGATTTTGTGAGATTGGACTTTCGGCCACGAGATGTTTGAACAACTAGACCAGGAAGAGTGAGACCTAGCCCTGTATAGGAGGGAGTAAGGCTCTCAGGGAGGGAACGAGAGCGTAAGTTGTATGAGTGAGGTGGTTCCAATCGATTCGAGGAGGATGGGCAGGGGGAGGAAGGGGGAGGCGGGACAGATGGAGCGGTGGTGGAAATGATGGGAGGGGGTAAGGTAAGAGCACAGGGTATGGAGGGAGAAATGATCCTAATAGATGCAGAATCAAGTGATGCACTGCAAGAAAGAGATACAGATGAGATAGGGAGAGAGAAAAGAGGAGTACCCACTTTTCTTGCGGCCTTAGCAGCAGCTCGGAATCGTGTCATTGGAGGCGATGGAGTCCTGTGCGCTTCTTCCACTGCCATGGAAGTACCATCCCGAACAGGCGCTCGGGGGACCGAAACAGGGGTGCGGGCTGGGGTGGAGACAATGTTACCCTTTGAGTTAAAAGGAGCACTCGGAGAATCAGATGATTTCTTGATTAATGGGCATTCCTTGAAGATGTGCCCCACCTTCTGACATCTCCTGCAATGAAATGGGATGCCTTCATAGTCCAAGATCTGAACCCGAGTGTAATGCCTCCATTTTAATGTAATTTTTTCTTCCAAGCCCTCTCGTGTATCCAAATGCACCAAGATGCGAGCCAAGGTTTGATTCTTGGTCTGAACATAAGACTGATCGTAGTCAAGGTAGGTGCCTAGCGTATTCCCAATCCTGACAAAAACATCTTCAGACCAATATTGAAGGGGGAGTCCAGGTAATTGAACCCAAATAGGTCCAACCCCTATCTACTCCCTTTCCAGGTCAAACAATGGTCTCCATCACTTTAGGAGAACCGGTGCCATCTCTATATGCCAGTATCTCATGAGAACCAGATATGCATAATCCTCCTTTGTAAAATGCAAAGCAAACCACCCCCGAGCAAGAATCTAGACCTCCGACAATTCTTTGAGGGTATTGTCCCAAATTTCCTGGACCTAGAGGGTCAGTCTCTCCACTGTGTAAGCCCTACCTCAGACATGCCCAACCAAAATAGAGTTGGCCTTGTTCGCGACTTCGCCCATCGATATATCCTCACCGAAGGAAATTGTGAAATCCTTTGTCGAAGCTTTCACACACTTAACCTTCCTTTTCCCTGTCCGTAGAGCAGATGGATGATCCTGTAACGGATCAGTGGAATTACATCCCTCCTGATGAAGCTGGGCTGCCAATTTAACCCTAATCACAGGGGTTCCAAAACAACCTGAAGGTGGAATGACAGGGATTGAGGGGTTGCGACTTTGAGGACCCCCAGGTGTCAAGTCCGAAGGCGGCAGAGGGCTAGACGGGTGTAGCTGGTCGCCCGGAGGGCACAACTCGAATGAAGGAGAGGGCGGTGTGACAGCGACAAGCAAGTGCAACGTCCCAGGTGAGAGCGAAGGACAATCCAGGGCAGGAGAATCTATGGATAGCGAGCCGAAATGCAGAGATGATGCAGTGTGGCCAGGGAGGGTGACCACTGGGTCGGAGCAAGAAGGAACAGAAGCGGATGGTGGATGAAAACTAGAAGTCGATGAGTTAGGGTTAGGGCTTCTGAAAATGGCTTGATCGGGAAACGGGTCCTGAGAATAGTCCACCTCTTCGTAATCCATGCTTTCTTCCAAAATGAGGTAGGGAACTGACACCGTGACCACCAGGAACAGTTGACAGCGACGCAGGGAGACGGATGTCATCGGTCAGCCGGAGGACTACGGGGTTTCAGTGAAGTTGCAGAGAACTAGCGGATTACCCTAAACCCTCGCTAGGTAGACTACGCGGATGCTCCATCCTTTCAATATCGTTGGGAATCTTATGAGGGGAATGAGAACAATCCTCTCTCTCTCTCTCTATATATATATATATATATACACATCTGTATCATTTTAATAAAAAACATCATTAAGACAAAGCATTAACTTAGACCTATAATTAAAGCTAATGTCAAGGTTGTATAAACTATTATGACAAGTAAAAACAATAATACAAGAGTAACCTCCTCTTTCTCACTATAAAGTAATTCCAAGTTTGTTATTTCCTTGGCAAAAAAAAAAATCTACCTTGTGATCTATTTTGCTCACTTGGTGTTGCAAAGCATCTATGCACAAGTGAATTTCATGTTGCGCTTGACTTATTTTTACTAGGACTTTACCCATGATAGTTTTGATTTTCCATTAGGGATTTGTTGTATACATATAATCAGTTTTAATTGATTGAGTATTACGTAGGTATGGAATCAACTACCCTATATTTTGTTTAATCTCTTTATCTAATGGTAATCTTCTTTCCATTCTTGCTTCATTTTCAATAATTTCAATCTCCTCTCTAGCTGCCTTGGAGGTATGTTGTCAATAATGTGGTGTAGAGGCCTCTACATGCACTTGGCCTCTTGTGCTTAAGGAGATTCCTCAACCTTGACTTTTCCAATGGTTGTAAGAAGAACTAGGACGAGGCATTTTGTCTCTTGAAACAAGGGATGGAGGGAGTGGGATAGGTTACACAAGGAAAAGAGTGTGTGGGAGTGACTAGCGAACATCCAAAACAATGTTCGCTAGCCTGAAAGATGGAATAGAATGGCTTAAGGTTGCCATCCCATGTATGAGGTTAGAGGTTTGGAGGGAGAAACAAAGCAAAGGAGAAAGCAAGTATGCACAAAATTGTGATCCAAGGGGGGGTTCTTTGCGAGAAGTAACCTAGAGAGAATTATACTTGATTGTCAAAGGAAACAAAGAGATTGAGTGTTTAAAAGGAGACTTACCCATAATATCATCAGAGAAAAATAGGCCTAATTTTGGGTGTCAACTCATCCATGAACCGCGCGACCTTCTTCGTCATCGTGTTGTGAGGCACTAAGCAGTGCCATAATTACAATTGTATGCTTCCATAACAATCATTGAATACCTCCTTTGTGTTAGATGATGGGAATGAATGCAATTCATGTTGTCCCTTTATTTAGATGATTGTAAACCCTGATGTGGTAGATCATCATGGAGATAGGTGGTGATAGTGTGATGGGAGGGGCATGAAGTTGGTATATCTTTGTGTGAGATGATGGGAATTCATGCCCTTCATGTCATCCATTTTATCTAGATGATTACAAACTCCCATGTGACATTTGATCATGGATACATGGTGACAACTGGATGGGAGGGGCAACAAAATTAATAACAAAAAAATATTTAGATAGAAAGTATAAATAAATTATTTTAACAACAAATTCAATAACAATGCTTTATAGCTTGGGTAGTGATGATAACAATGTTTCTTTCCAACCACCCACAATAAACCCAATCAACATTTTAACCTAATATATATAGATAAGGAAAAAAGTAATTAAAAGTAAAAATAATTCTTTTATGGACCAGTGTTTCCTCCTTCCCAATATGAGATGTGTAATTCATTTGATTCTTGATATAGAGAGGACACTTGCATTTAAAAGAATATTAACAACATTTCTTTTTAGACATGGATCATAAGTAAAATATTTTAATATATATCAATCTATATTTCCATTGAAAGTATTTATGTATCGTTTTTAATTTTTTTTATGGTAAAACATTTCAATGGTATGTTGTTCAATATGAAGGAGATGTGTAATTTGTTTTATGCTCAACATGAATTTTATAGGCAACATATTATGTAGCATATATCCATATTAGACTCCAAATATACAATGCTCCAAGAGGGATCAAGATTTAAGAAAAAATTTACACCTAGAGGGCTCTGATCACATTTCAATAGTATGTTGCCTATAATTAAAGAGAGAGTTGACATATTAATAACTAGGGTAGACCCATCTTAACTCATGATTTATCTTGGACCCATAGGGATTCAAATTTGAGAAAAAAGTTTTCATTTCTAGGGATTTGAATCCTTTTGATACATCATAAAGACTTCACCTTGTTTATCCATATAATATCACATTCAGTCACAAAAAAAGTTTCACAATTGTAAAAATAACATTGATATATTGTTTGGGGGAAGAATATTTATTAAAGAGATGTATTGAAAAAAGGTTTCAACAAAAAAAATTTAGAAAATTATTATCAAATAAAAACAATATTTCATAGAGTCAATATTAAGAAAAGTTTCACAATTGTAAAAATAGCATTGATATATTGTTTGGGGGAAGAATATTTATTAAAGAGATGTATTGAAAAAAGGTTTCAACAAAAAAAAAAGTTAGAAAATTATTATCAAATAAAAATAATATTTCATAAAGTCAATATTAAGAAGTAAACAGAAATAAAAATAACAAATTCTTTAGGAAACAATCACATAGGAGTAATTTCGTCGACGCGTTTCGAACCATCCAGTGTGGTTCATCTTCAGGACAAGATGATGAATCAGATCCAGGCATTGAAATAAATAGATGAAGAGATCAAATCCCAAGGATTGATCTTCCAGAGTTCATCTTCCTTTTATTGAGGGGACCACGGATAAAATTGCTAGGATCCTAAAAAATCATAATATTCCTTCTTCTTTTAGACCCCTTCGCACTATTTGAAGTTCTCTTTGTTCGGCCAAGGACCCTGTTAACCCTAAGGATGGGAAGGGTGTTTATATTATTCCCTGTTCCTGTGGGACTCCTTATATTGGTGAGACTGGTCGGTTAATAAATCAAAGGATTTGTGAGCATGCTACAGACATCAAGCATGGAAGGTCTCACTCCTCCGCTTTGGCAGAACATGCAGAAAAAACCAATCATCACATTTGCATAGAAGAGGCGAGGGTCATCGCTAGGATTGACCACTTTCATCATCGGAAATTTAGAGAGGCCTTAGAGATCGAAAAAAGACCCGTCAATCTGAACAGAGATGATGGTTGGAGTATCAACAGGTGTTGGATCCCTGCTCTTTCTTCCTAGAATTTTTCGTGTTTTCCTGGTTATCTTCTTATTCTTTCCTTATTAGTATTATATATTTATCTATTAAAGTTCTAATTGTTATTAATAGTATCTCGATAAATGTATTTCTTATTATTTTTTATTATTTATTTTTCTATTAGAATATTAACTCTTATTAATATTAGCTCCATAGTAATATATTTTGTCAGTCAATACTTTTATAAAATTGATTTTTATTATAATACAAATATAATTTAATTTAATAACATTAATATTAATTAATATTAAAATGAGATTATTCTATTAATTTTATATAAAAAGTATTTTAACTTAATTAATAATATTCTATTGGTCAAAGCTTATTTAGTTATTTCAGTTTTTTAGTCAAACTAGCTCCCATCATCTAATTATTTTATTGCTTGGATCTGATTCCTCATCTTGTCCTGAAGATGAATCATACAAATGTGCCTACAAGATTTTATTTTATGTGATTTTTACAAAAAATACTATTATAAAAAATTTCTATATTATTTTCTATGAGATTTTATTTTATGTGATTTTTACAGAAAATAATCTTAAAAAAAAATTATGTATTATTTTCTTTAGTAAAATACTGAAACGAAATCATTTTGTAGAGCATGGAATCCATACCGTAAAGGAGATCAAGATTAACAGAAGGGATTAAAAAAAATAAAAAAAGATCAGGATTAACAGAAGGGATTAAAAAAATAAAAAAAAGTTGAAATAATTGTAAATGATAGAGAAAGTGTATACACCAAAGAAGGGACAACCCCAAAGAATGGACAACCTTGCTTGACCATAAGTTGTCCAGGGCAGAGGAAACTGGAGAAGCTCATATTGATTCAACTCGGTGTGAGTGGGGGTGATGTCATCCTTCCACATAAAAGCTCATCCACCATATCCTTCGAAATCATCTCACTCTCCCTCGTATATTCTTCCAATTTCACCGGACATTCTCTGCCAGAGTCAACTTCATCACGGGAATTGTTGCCGCTTCTTGGTAGTGAGATTATGAAGAATTTTTTCGCCATTATTTTTTGGCTTCTCTATATTGTTATATGTGTTATTGTTTTTCGTGTTGGAAAGATAGAGAAAACAAAACAAATAATTCATACACAAATCACAAGTTGCTATTTTTCTATTGATCACACAAAATATGATGTTTACGATAAATCCAGTGAAGAATATTTATAGGCAACAATACAATAAAAGTCATCTATCACTTAACTAGACTTGACTCAACACTCAAACACTAAATCATTAAATTAACTCACTCTCTATATTTAACCAACTCGCCAACTCAGAGTAATTACAATTTCTAACCTTCTGAATCAACATAGAACGGGAAATCAAGCAACTTCGAGCGGGAAATTAAGCAAGGCCTTAGAACCCCGCATCTTGTAAGCGGCACGGTCATAAGCGAGAGCCGCCTCCTCCGCGGTATTGAAGGTGCCGAGCCAAACTCTAGCCCCCTGCCGTGCAGAGTCCCTTATCTCCGCTGCGAACTTCCCCCACGGCCGCTGCCGCACACCCCTGTAATTCCTACCAACGTTCTTCTTCTTCTTCGCCACCGGCTGCTGTGTTCGCGTTTCATGACGGACATCGGCCTCTTTCTTGACGGGAAAAACATCGGCTTCCCTTTTCGTTTCCATCGCCGTCTCCTCCTTGTGCGTTACAGGCATCCATCCCTCGTTGGCGGTCTCTTTGAGAATCCCGTACAAGACCATGTCCTCCGAATCGTTTTCGTTTAACGGCAGCTTTGCCCAGGCGGCGGATAAACAAGGGCTCACAGACGGAGGTGTAACGCCGAGGGAATTTCTGCATCCCCCGTCGACTGAGAATTTTTTCCAGCCCAAAGATTCAAGTCGGGGAACGGAAACGGAGAGCAAGGGACGGGAGGGCTCAACGGCCGTTGTCGGCATTTCCGTACCCGTTTCGATTTCCGGTCTGTTGCCGTCGACGGATTCGCATGCTAGTGCACTCTGGATGAAGCTCTCTACTTCCAGGCTTGATTGCTCATCTTTGCCTTCGAAATCTTCGAGTAAATGGCTCCGGATTCGATCCAAGACGCTCATTTCTGTACAGAGTTCTCGTTCTTGTTTTGTGCTATAAATTGCCATCGTAGCGATCTGAGAACTTCTTGTTTGATTCTGATGGGTATTTATCAGTTTTTCTATGGCACTTTCATGCCTAATAAAAGCAATTGACGGTGGAAACTTCAATAATTTATGATGCGTCTTTTACGGTTATCCGTGCCACTACGAGTCATTCTTCGTCATCATGTGGCCCCACGATTTTGGATTTATTATGAAGTAATTTTTTTTTATTAGAGAAAGATTTATATCATATATAGTATATGTTTTAATTCCCTGTTTACTAAAATGATTGGTTGATAGGTTTTTGGAGTTATTATGAGTAAGATTTGAAATTAATAGAGAAAGGTTAAAAATTGTAAATATAAATGAAAAAAATAATTTTAATAATAATTTGAAGTATATTTAATTATTCTCCTTTTGAAAAGATAAACATAAAAATCACATATAGTATAATGACATTGAAATGCATTTGTCGATCGACCAGCACAATGACACGTTCCTTCCGAGGCATGATGATTTGCTTCGGACAAAACTTGATATGCAAGTGATTGGTATTATTAGGCTTCATTTATTTTATTATTATTATTATCTAATTATAGAAAAAAAAAACGTAGTTAATACAAATCAATTAAAATATAATTTTTCCATATTTCGGAAAAAAATATATAATAATTTATTATTTTGCTGTGTTTTTTTATGTGAGGTAAATGATTAATTTTATTTATATGTATATAAATATCTTTTAAATATTATGTAAAGGTTGATTTGCATTTATTAAATTTTGTTATTATAAAATTTAAATTGGTTAATGGAATATTGAAGAATAATTAGGAAATAGAATTTTATTTTTTTAATTTTATTATGTTATGTTTAAAAGGAAGTTTTAAAATTATAAATAATTATTAATAGGTATTTTTAATTAAAAGGATTTATATGATATTTTTTGGTAGGGGATGTGTAAAGAGTGAACATGGTATGGGTGATGTTTGGTTGAGTAAGAAATCAATAAGAGAAAAATTCTCTTAAAAAGTAGAAATCTACAATGAGGTTACATTTTTGTTGGTTGTTGAGATTGCTCAAATCTTTATATCACATCCCTAAAATGTAGAAATTTAGGATGATGTCACATCTTTGTTACTAGTTGTGATTGTTCAAATTTTTTATATCACATATTTATGGATGTATTAGTTGTTTCTAATTTTCTATATTATTTTATTTGTGATGTTTTGTTGAGTAAGAAATCAATAAGAGAAATATTCTCTTAAAAAGTAGAAATCTACAATGAGGTTACACTTTTTCTGGTTGTTGAGATTGCTCAAATCTTTATATCACATCCTTAAAATGTAGAAATTTAGGATGAGGTCACATCTTTGTTACTAGTTAAGATTGTTCAAATTTTTATATCACATATTTATGGATGTATTAGTTGTTTCTAATTTTGTATATTATTTTATTTTGTTGCAAGTTAATTTTATGCATTTATAAAATCTCATAGCTTGGTCCTATATTTAAGGATGAAGGTGTTTGCCAATTTAAGGGTTTTTCTTATAAACTTTGTTTTTTTACTATTTGGGGCTTGTTTTTATTGGGTGGTTTTCATCTATATTTATGAAGGAACGAAATGAAATACATTTTTACAATCAAAACACAAAGATACAATGAAACTTGACTTCCATTAATAAATGGAAAATGTTAAAATTGTGTAAATGCATAATGAAAATAGACTAGTTTTTATGGTGGTAGCTTATCTCTAAGAAGAGATGTGACGATTATCAGCTTCCCGAGAGTGAGTTACAATAAGGTCAAAAGGCCCTTTTTAGCGTTAGAAGCAATGAGGAAACCTTAAACATCTAAAAACCTAACCATAAGAGATGAAAAACCAAAAGACTTATGGGCCCCACTAGGGTTAGTTGGTACAACAACTTTCTACAGTTATAACTTTTGCATGCAATATCCATTTGGCGTGCTTGGTAACTCGTTAGAAAGGTCTAATCGAGAATTACACATTTTGAACTGATCCAGGTTGCCAATGGCTATCAAAGATTCAAGGAGATCAAAGATCTGGGAGATCAAAGATCCAAGGAATGGTGAATTACAACTTGAAGTAGCTTGTGTTTCGAGGTCTACAAATAAAAAATAATATACATAAACCACTTCTTCAACAAATGCATGACCACGTATTAGATTGAAGAGAAGAGTGGAAGTGGGAACCCTTGAACCCATGTTATTTTATTACAATGGTGTGTCCTTATCTGAGGATGCCAACACACTTATTAGCTTACTAAAAATGGGATGAGAAAATATAAACCATTAGAGTTACGTATTGGGGCAGAGGTTCTCTAAAAGGATTTTGTGACACATTTTTCAATATATAATGAAATTAGAGTTACTTTTCAATATTTAATGGATGCGTGTGCTTTTTAATAGGTTTACTGAGTGAACCCTCATGAATTAGGAGCATAATCCTTAGGCATAGAAAGAACACATTGTTGATTAAAGACCAAAATAATCTTAGTTATTACAGTTTTATGGAAAGCAAGTTATTACTTAAGAAAAAGAATAAATGAAATTATCTTGATATGTTCTATGCTTATATAGATCATACTTTGCACATAGACTATTTTATTTGTAAGTTATTAATTATCCATGAATATATCAATGAATAATCACTAAATTAATTGAGAGGTGTTAGTTACATGCATTAATGACTCACCATTGCCTTAATCCAAGGGTGTTAGTGTAAAGAGGTATTTGTGTCTTAAAATCAACTTCAAGACACATAAAGTTTAGCTATATTTAACTCAGCAACGGGTGTTTCTCTAGGAATGCATCTGAAAAAGGGTACTATAGAGTATTACAAATGAGAAAATTGTATTAAACAGACCCCACTTACTTGTAATAAACTCATCCTCTTATTAAAAGAAAATGTACTATTCTTGTGAGTATTATTTTCATATAAATGTCTTTCTCCATATTTTAGGAATTGTATATGCATTTCGATTGGTGAATCAATGGTTAGAAAAAAACCTAATGGTAATGTGATTTGTACTTCATCAACCTTTCTAGATACAACTCACTTCTAATTATTGATTGACAACTTTGAACTAGTCCAATTGATTACAAATGTCTTGTTAGTTCAAAGTTTTGTATTTGTTTTGGAATAAACAATTTTTATGTAATATGACCATTATTAAAGGGTGTTGATATAATGGTCCTTGCGAGTACTTATGCATACATTAGATGTATAATCTTTGTAATAATATAGTTATGATTTATTTTAAACAATTATGAAAAAAATCATGTTTTCAAGGCTTACATAATTATTTCTCTATCTTATTATGTATTAATCAGGTGCTCAGTATTTAGCTCAAAAATCAAAGTTCTCATAATTGCTCAAAACATGAACGAATACGTCTGTCTCGGTGATATGATCCCAATGCAACTTGTTTCACTCAAAACCGAGCCTATATGAGGAAGATATCGCGTTCTGTCCGCTTTTCCAAATAGAGGATTTTTTGAAAAAAATGTACAGTCACTGCATAGTCAGTAGTCCGTACTGCTGACATGGTAGGTGACTAGGCAGGGTCAAAGGCTGGTCAATTGTCCAATCAGGTTTCACCAAGTGTCATGTTGTGGTTGGTCTACAAGTTGGTGATGTGGCTTGATTTTATTGGTCAGAGGTAGACCAATGAGGAGGGGACAAGTGGCAAGCCCAAAGGCCGCTGCGTGTCCCTCCCCAAAGGTTGGGCTGGGCATTGGTGCGCAGTGTAGAATTATGGGCAAGTCGGCGGAGTCGAACCCTCTACCTCGCCCGAATAAACTCCATGCTTTACCATTCTACTACAATAATAGTTCTTACAAATATATTGTTATGGTTTCTATTCATTGTATTAACCATTAGCGGTTGGGGGTAGGAGGGATCAAATCCTGCAAGCCAGCCCCCTCTTGTTTGATCACACCACTTGGAACCGGCGGCCTCCTCAAACCTTAACCATTAGTTTAAACAACTAACATAAAACTCTATGCATGTGAGTACACCTTAACCATCCAACGGCCAGCTAACCCATAATGCAAACCATAACCATGACATTTCCGCTCCTATGTGACCATTACTGCATTTAATGCTAATAGTTATCCATAATCGCGCGGTCTTAGCGCTAACTGTGGATTAGTCCATAATTAACACATGTTTATCGTTAATTAATTGCAGTTTAATTTGGCGGAGAATTTAGAAGATCCGACAAATCTGGGGATTCCTCCAGTTTTAGTGGGACTAACTGGAGTTCCTCCAATTTTAGTGGAGGTTTACTAGGAGAAACCATTTTGGTCATAACTTTTGCAAAATTCAACCAAATTGGGATCAAGAAAAGGTGTTCCTAGATGATTTTGATGTTCTAAGCACATTGAAGTAGGTTTCAAGAGCAGTAGAGCATTGTAAAAAAACACTTTTTCCATTTTTAGCTAATACAGAGGCCCAAGCCATGGAAGCTAGACCAAGGAGATGTAGCCCAGGAGGGGTAAACTCCTTCATCAAAACACTGTGTTAAGTGTTCATTTTGATGGTTTGTTGTACATTTGTTTGTTGTTGTTCAACACTTTAATTTCATGCTATTTTGCTCATGAATTTAACATAAAACTTGACATAAATTTACTTGTTCATTCACAAGCACCATAAAGGAAACCTATGCACATGAAGCAAATGATCAACAATTGTTTTTGATTTTGAAGTTGAAATTAGCACAACAAAACTAACATTCAACAACAAATTAACTTGGTATCATAGGAAAGGTTATTTGCTTGATTGCTTGAGTTTTGTGCAAGTAGGGTTTAATGGTTGCAAATTTGTGATGCTTACAAGGTTAAAGTTGCAGAGAGGAGAATCGAAACTATTGGTTGTAACTCTTGAGGTAATGCTCAGAAGAAGGAGAGCCACAAGGCCACAATCTCCACCCAAAGTTCCAATCCCAGCTCCACTCAAAACACCTCAAGTTTTACCTTCAATTGAGATTGAGGAGGTACAAGCAGTACTAGAAGTTGAGCTTGAATCCAAAGCCATCATATCTGGAGCAAGAGAGATTGAAGGTCTTTCAAAAGAGGAAGCATTCAAGAAAGCTTTCTATGACTTAACTGACATGGTTAGAGTCCTCTATGAAGAGAGGAATACTAGAATGACTGGAGAGAGTTCTAAGCCTCTAGATGGAGAGGGAATCTCAGGAGATAAAAAAGATGAAAAGAAGGATTCAAAGGGTAATGGAGGAAAGCCTCCTCCATCTCCACTATCTTCATCATATTCCTCATTGTCTTCATCATATCAAACAGCATCATCTTCCACTTCCACCACAAAAACTATTCATACTCATTCAAAAACCCCAAAGGAAAAAACTCCCTTACTTAAATTGGACATTAAGTTTGAACTTCCCATGTACAATGGTGAGGTGAATGCAAAAAAGATAGACAATTGGATTCGAAAATTGGAGGTTTATTGCAGAATTCAGAACCATCAAGGAGATGACATAAAGATCCAGTTGGCTTCATTAAGGCTAGAATGATAAACACTAGTTTGGTGGGAAGCAAAGACTCAAGAGGAAATGTGAATTCATGGTAAGATATCCATTTCTTGGGTTGAATTTTTGTCTACAATTAAAAGACAGTTTTATCCTTTAGCATATATGCAAAATTTAATTATCAGTTGGAAAAAAATTTGGCAACTCAAGGGCCAAACAGTTCAAGACTATACCCAAGAGTTTAGGAAGAGGGCTTTATTGTTAGGAGTAAACTTGAATTCCTAAAATACATTGTTGAAATATATTGGGGGTTTACATTCCTACTTAAAACATATTATCCTTATGTTCAATCCAAGCAATTTGAATGAGGTATGTGTGCAAGCCACGCAACTTGACGAAAGATGAAAGAACATTCAGGAAGAGGGTAGTAAGAAGAATCCATTCAAGGGTAAGGAGAAAGAGAAGGGTGGAAAATGGAAAGAAAATAAGAATGCAAGAGTGAAGAAAGAAGGGGAGAAAACTATATGCCAACATTGTTCCAAAGCGGGGCATGACGAAACCCATTGTTGGAAATTACATCCTGAACTAAGGCAAACTCCAAATCCGGGGAAAACCAACTCAATGAGATCTCATTAGCATTGGCCAAAACTATGGCCAATCCGTCCAAGTGAGTCTTCACCACTCATCTCCAGGCCTACATTACAATGAAGTATTCCCAGCCTTTTATAGGCTCCATTAAATGCAATACCATGGACCATAATACCATGGGTACACTATGCCATGTGCCCAAAACCACTACTATTTAACTAGGTCAACCTTGACTCAAACCCCGAGTAAATTTTACCTAACAATAGTCACAACCACACTCCAAATGAAGAATCAATAATAGAATTGTTCCCTGTAAGGGTAATTTCAAATCATACAAAGATTGATGCATTATTTGATAGTGGGTCGCAATCAAACTTAATTTCAGAAGACTTGGTCAAAAAGATTTACCTTGAAACTGTACCTCATCACAAGCCATATCCCTTGGGTTGGATAGTCAATAATGAAAAATTACAAGTTACAAAGAAATGCTTATTTAGGTTTTCCATTAGTAAAAAATTCATTGATGAAGTTGAGTTAGATGTAGTTCCACTTGACATCTCAGGAATCATTTTGGGGAGCCCATATTTGTATGATATGAAAGCAGTATTTTATCGCCATGAAAAAAATATATGTTGCTTAAGGATGGAGTGGAGTACATTGTGAGAGCCCATCGCAAAAATCTAAACATTTCTTTGGTTAATGCAGGGTAGATGAAGAGACTAGTAAATGCAAGTGAAAATTGTGTGCTTCTCATGATCAAGAAAAATAATGATATTGATTATGAATCTTTTGAAGGTTGTGATGAAAAATTAAAATCTGATTTGTTTGATGTGGTAAGAAAGCATGGTGAGATGTTTTAGGAACCAAAGGGGTTGCCTCCTAAGAGGGGAATTCAGCATGAGATACAACTGCAGCAGGATGTTCCACTTCCAAACATTGGCATGTATCGCATGTCGATCATGGAGAGTATGAAAATCAAGAAGAAAATTCAAGAATTGTTGAACAAAGGTATCATACGCCCATCTACTTCGCCATGTGGTTCACCCATTGTTTTGGTTCCAAAGAAGGACGGGACTTGGCGCATGTGTGTGGATTTTTGTGCACTGAACAAAATAACGGTAAAGAATCATTATCCACTCCCAAGAATTGATGATTTTCTTGATCAGTTGAGGTATGCAAAGTATTTCACTAAGTTAGAATTACAAAGTGGTTATCATCAAGTTAGAATAGTTGAAGAGGACATTTGGAAAACCACATTTAAAACTAAACAAGGATTGTTTGAGTGGCTTGTTATGCCTTTTGATCTTACAAATGCTCTGGCTACTTTCATGAGAGTTATGAATGATGTATTGAGACCATTTCTAGATGACTTTGTCATTGTTTACTTAGATGATATTCTCATATTCAGCAAATCCAGAGATGAACATGTCATGCATGTGAACAAAGTACTTGATGTCTTGAGAAAATAATAATTGTTTTTAAAGATGTTGAAGTGTGAATTTGGTAAGACTTATTTAGTGTATTTGGGACACATCGTTGGAGGAGGTGAGCTGAAGATACACCCCTCTAAGGTTGAGGTCAATCTGAATATGCCCAAGCCCAATACAGTTATAGAGGTAAGAATCTTTCTAGGGGCAACACAATATTGGAGGAAATTTATTGCTAATTTTTCTTCCATTGCAGCTCCACTACATGCACTGACTAGTGTCAAGAAAATATTCCATTAGGGAGATGTACAACAGAAAGAATTTGATGCTTCAAAACAAAAGGTTACCGGTATTGGCTCTTTTAGATCTTAGACAACCATTTGAGATTCAAACAGAGGCTAGTGATTACGCCATGGAAGCAGTTCTTATGTAGCATGGTAAGCCCATTTCATTTCATTCTGAAATTCTTAATGGAGCTCTGACTAACTATCCCACTTATGACAAATAACTTTACACATTGGTACAAAGTTTCAAAAATGGAAACACTACTTGATGGAGAAGGATACCATTATCCATATCGACCATCAATCATTGCAATACTTATAGTCACAGTCAAAGTTGCAGCAATCACGACACTTCAAAAGGATGGGTTTTCTACAAAAATTTCATTTGGTTGTCAAGTTAAAAAAGGGAACCTACAATAAGGTAGCTGATATGCTTTCTAGGCCTATTGTAAATTCATTTATTATACTCAAGCACAATTCTGTTTTACTTGAAAGTTACATTGAAAAATATGCATATGATAATGACTTTCAAGATGTGTATGCAAGATTGAGGCAAGGAAACCAAATAGAAGAGTTAGATTACCATGTACATAATAGTTTGTTGTATCACTTGGGCAAGTTATGTATTCCACAGGGAGAAAGAAACAATATCATAAGGGAGGTGCACACTTCATTGATTGCTGGACACTTTGGTGTAGGCAAGAGAGTAGTGAATCTCCAAAGGTATTTTTATTGGACACGCATGTTTGATAATGTATCTCGTTTTATTAGAGGATGTTATTTTTGTGCAACAAGTAAGCCTAGCAATAGGAAACTAGGATTGTACACTCCACTTCTGGTACCTTCACGTCCATGGGAGAGTATCTAAATGGATTTTGTAGGAGGTCTTCCATTGTCAGGGAAAGGTCATGATTACTTGTATGTAGTTGTAGACAGGTTCAGCAAGATGTGTATTCTAACACCATGTAAAAAGAAAATTACAACTGAACAAACAACTCATATTTTCTTCCAAAATATTTGGGTTCATTTTGGTCTTCCTACTTCCATTGTAAGTGATCGAGATTATCGATTTGTTGGGAATTTTTGGTCAAATTTTTGGAACATGATGGACACTAAGTTGAAGAAGATTACAACCTTTCATCCGCAAACAGATGGACAAACTAAGGGGGTCAACAGGACAGCCATTCACCTTCTTAGGGTATATTGCAGCAAACATCCCAAGTTGTGGGATGAATAGTTGCATTACATACAACATGCATACAACAGGGTATAACATTCTTCCACAAACACATCGCCATTTGAGGCATGTTCTAGATACTTGCCAAGATTTCCATTGGACTTCATCTTTGAGAAATATTTCACCACTGATGGTCATAGCAACATCGATAAGGCAAGGAAGTTCATTGAGAAAATTCAGTTGATACATCACACAGTGCAAGAACAGTTGGAAAAGAGTCAAAGCAACTATAAGGCAAGGCATGACAAACATTGTGTCAATCATAAATTTTAAGTTGGAGATGAAGTTTGGTTTTATATTAGCAAAGAGAGACTTCAAGGGGAAGGTAAAAAGATGAAGCCAATCCATTATGGTCCTTTTAAAATTCTGGAAAATATTGGTAACAATGCATTTAAGCTGGATTTGCCTCCTTATATGCAAATATACTTTGTTGTTAATGTTGAGAATTTGAGATTGTTTGAGCCTCCTTTGATTGATGATCAAGGAGAGCATGTTCAGCTGTCGTCAATATATGATTTCTCGCCATAACATCTTGATGAACTTCAGGAAGATCTCGTACTTGAAATAAGAACTAGAACTTCGAAGAGAGGGAATGTTGAATAACTTTGAGTGGGACTGAAGGGACAAAAACCTTTTAAATCCAAATGGTTGCAGATTGAGAAGGTGAGGGAGCTATACCCTCACCTGTTGAACAATTGATAGTGTCTTTTGGGGTCAAAAAGGCTTCCAGTGGGGAGGAATGATCAGGTGCTCAATATTTAGCTCAAAAATCAAAGTTCCCAGAATTGCTCAAAACCTAAAAGTCAATGTTCGTCTCAACGATACGATCCCAACACAATTCATTTCACTCCAAACTGAGCTCGTGTGAGGAAGATATCACATTCTGTTCGCTTTACCAAACAGAGAATTTAAAAAAAATGTACAGTCATTGCACAGTCAGCAGTCCGTATCGCTGACGTGGCAGGTGACTAGGAATGGTCAAAGGGTGGTCAACTATCCAATCAGGTTTCGCCAAGTGTCATGTTGTGGTTGGTCTGTAGGTTGGTGATGTGGCTTGTTTTTATTGGTTAGAGGTGGACCAATGAGGGGACAAGTGGCAAGACTGGAGGCCGCCACGTGTCCCTCCCCAAAGGTCGGGTTGGGAATTGGCACGCAGTGTAAAATTATGGGTAGGTCGGCGGAGTCGAACCCGCAACCTCGCCTGAATAAACTCCACACTTTACCGTTCTACCGCAATAGTAGTTCTTACAAATCTATGGTTACGGTTTCTATTCATTGTATTAACTGTTAGCGGTTGGGGGTAGGAGGGAGCTAGCCCTGTGGGCCAACCCCCTCCCATGTGATCACACCACTCGGAACCGGTGGCCTCCGCAAATCTTGACCGTTAGTTTAAACCGATAACATAAAACTCTCTGCATGTGACTACACCTTAACCATCCGACGGCCAGCTAACCCATAACACAAACCATAACCGCGACATTTCCACTCCTATGTGACCACTACCACATTTAATGCTAACAGCTAGCCATAACCGCGTGGTATTAGTGCTAACTGTGGATTAGTCCATAATTAACACATGTTTATCGTTAATTAACTACAATTTAATTTGGCAGAGAAGTTTATGGATCCGAAAAATCTGGGGATTCCTCCAGTTTTAGCGGGACTAACTGGAGTTCCTCTAGTTTTAGTGGAGTTTTACTAGGAGAAACTGTTTTGGTCATAATTTTTGAAAAATTCGACCAAATTGGGATCAGGAAAAGGTGTTCCTAGATGGTTTTGATGTTCTAATCACATTAAAGTAGGTTTCAAGAGTAGTAGAGCATTGTAAACGACACTTTTTCCGTTTTGAGCTAATACAGAGGCCCAAGCCATGGAAGGTAGACCAAGGAGATGTAGCCCAAGAGGCGTTAACTCCTTCACCAAAACACCATGTTAAATGTTCATTTTGATGGTTTGTTGTACATTTGTTTGTTGTTGTTCAACCCTTTACTTTCATGCTATTTTTCTCATGAATTTAACATAAAACTTGACATAAATTTACCTGTTCATTCACAAACACCATAAAGGAAACTTATGCACATGAAGCAAATGATAAGCAGTTGTTTTTAATTCTAAAGTTGAAATTAGCACAACAAAACTAACATTCAACAACAGATCATGTATAGAGACATTGTAACATCACTAAATAGCGTACCAATATCTTCTCTCTCATTCTTATGTGTATTCTTATTTACATTTAAATACAAAACTAACACCATCATCTAAATTGTTCTCTTCTATTGTCATTTCTTTCTTTTCACTATTGTTTGTTGTTAGTATAGTTCGATTCTAAATATTGAAACACTTTAAGTTTGTATTAAAGCAAGTCAAATTTACTTTCGTCGTGTTTTATGAAAAGGGAAAAAGAAAGAATATATGAAAATTAGGGACATGGCACTCGAAATATTTTAAGAAACATTTCTAGACGAATCTCTAGAAACAAATTGTAGATCTATATTTTTGTTCAAAAATATGTTGTTTATGAAAAACATGAATAGGTCATATGACCAAGATATTGAAGATTGGAAATTCATTATTGTTAGGTTATTCTACTACATTCATATCTATATTTGTGGGTTTATTGAAAAGTTTAAGGTTGTTTTTTGTATATATATTTTTAAAATAAATTTTCAAATTTGATATCCCATCCCATTGAAAAGTACATCTTCTTACTTCTAAAACCATATGTTATATATTTCCTACTTTTACTATTATTTTTATTTTTATGATTTTTTTCCAAAGTATGAAAAAACCTACATTATTCAAGTTATCAACCTAGCCTTTGTTGATATAATTTCAAGATCTTGACATGCAATTGCATTATTTGGTGTATGCAAAATTTAGAAACTTGTTATAACTTGGTGTTTTGCATGTGTTTTTGTAAGGGGACAAACTTCCACTCCTATGAGGTGCCTCTAGGTCTTAAGTTGCTAACCTATTTACTTTCATCAAAGGAAGATAAGATTTTAGCTAATCAAAGAGTTTAAGGTCATTACTCTAAGATAAATGATAGATTCAACCTATCAATAGTAGCTATCAAATACCTAGTGTCACATCATGGTGATTATTGAGGCCTTTAGAGAGGGATAATGTGTATATAGAAGAATCTATCCTTTAATCCCATACATGAAGCCTATATACTACAACCTAAGTGTAATTTAACCTCATGCCTAGG
This sequence comes from Pinus tabuliformis, assembly GCA_031772625.1. Lineage (NCBI taxonomy): Eukaryota > Viridiplantae > Streptophyta > Pinopsida > Pinales > Pinaceae > Pinus > Pinus tabuliformis. The sequence goes on from CM062804.1 coordinate 31,046,927, forward strand.
AGGAATCATGACTACTTTTACTATGTAAGTAATGAACTATGTGAGTAGGATTAACCACTAACCACAAGCGTGACTAATGACCTAGAAACTCAATAAAATTGGATCCTCTTACCTTCTTAAACATGTTGTTCTTTAGTGATAAACCACTTATTGATCAAGCTAACATGTCAAACTGACACAAATACAAATTTAAATTAATAATTAATAATTTTTTAATATTTTACCCTACATATCTTATGCATACTATATTGTAAAATGTAACTTCTTTTGATGTAGCATCCTAAAACTATATTATCTTTTGCGAACTAGAAAATAATAATTTTAAATAAAATTTATCTTTTTAATAAGTTATTAATCAACCAAAACAAATAAATTTATAAAAAAGTATATTAACTATATATCATAATTAAATAAATCTAATTAAACTTAAGCAAAATTCATTTTTACTTGTTATTATAAACATTTTATTTACATAATCCATTTAGCATATAACGAACAAACATATTTATATAAATATTTGCATCAACATCTTTTCCACTTAACCAACATTTAGGGGATTTTTTTTTTTTTTTAATGGCTTCATATAAAATATTATTGGTGTATATTTTATCATTGTTATTGATGAAGCGATGTCAGTACAATAATCTTCATTTAATTAGATATAATTGCTTTATTTTATGCTTTCACTCTTCATTTCTTAATTTTGGACCATCACATGGGACTGGTGATCCACACACTATGTTTGTAAGGATATCATTATAGTTTAGGTCAATGAGATCTCCACACACCATTGTCGAGATACATTTATGTACCTCTCCCACACTTATGTTGACAATAGAGTTGAAGTTAAAGGAATTCTTCCGATCAAGATGGGCTAATGAAGAGATATGTTATCATGAGTCTCATATAAATATTATTGAGTTGAGTGACCCTCATAAGGTGTCACCTCTCTCTTATCGTTCTATGTAAAATCCATTAATAATATATGCTAGTTGGGAATAACATTATCAATATTATTGACAAATGATTCTAATTAATCCTTATTTGTAAAAGCCATTAATAATATATGCTAGTTGGTGTTAAATTTCCATAAGGAAATCTATATTCATTGATCAATTATGATATTACATATATACAAGAAGTGTTGTCTCAAGATAGGGAAACTATCTTGGACACACAATCAGTTGGTTGAGGGAATATCTCAACCACACACCAATCTAGGAAAAAACTCCTAACTAATAGGAACATACTCCTTTACATAGCAAGAATCACAACTGAGACAAGTAGGAATTACATTTTACAACACACCCCCTTAATGAATACTTGTCTCGATATCAATCTGCAAAGTCTAGTTGTGGTCAAACATAACAAGAGAATATATTGACGTCCATATAAAGGAACAACCATCCACTAGAATGCATGGGTGCCTAACCACTACAACCTCCAGTTTAGTAGGATGTCCTTCGCATACATGGTTCTGTCAGCCATTATAATTGCACACATGTACCTGTACCTATGAATCCCCTTCCAACATCATCATCATGGGTTTTATCGAATTACCCATAACCATGCTCTGGGTTTTATCGGATTACCCTCAAACATGCCACCAAGGGCTCTAAGCCACCAAGGCTCTCAGTCCAGCCACCAAGGCTCCGCACTGCCACCAAGGCTCAACTCAGCCACGAAGGCTCAACTTAGCCATGAAGACTCAAAACAACCATGAAGGCTCAAATCAACCATGAAGGCTCTAACAGAGCCATGAAGGCTCAAATCAGCCACCAAGGGCCTCAAATATGCCACTAAGGCACTCCAGCCACTATGGGCCACAAATATGCCACTAAGGCATCACAAGAGACCTGACTCAACTAGGCCCAAGGTTTTCTCAGCTCACCCTCAACCATGCCAAGGGTTTTCTCGGCTGACCCTAAACCATGCCTACATGAATCCCTGTCCACTTCACTCTCGCATGTGGTTACAAACCAACACTGCAAATACAAAGTGGTTTTAAGATTACCACAAACTTCATGGGGGTTCATATGCCTCATCAGGCTTACATTACACACTCCAACTCTTGGAGTTACCAGGTACATACATTATAAAGACCACTAAAAAACACCCTAGACTTGCTTACTAATAGATGTATGTGATACATTATCATCATGAGTCTATTCCACAAACTCACACAAACTTTAACTTAGTTGTTCGTCATCCTTTAATCTTTGGTGTTGCTCTTCTAATGCCATCTTCAATATGATGTCTTCATCATATCCTGAAAATTTGTGTATTGTTGGAATGACCAGTTCCAACACACACTCAGAATTGTGACAATAGTTGGTCAGACCAATGTCACTTCAGTAACAACCAGAAATACCATGACACGACATACTTATTATTAAAATCAACATTAAAATCATCAGCATTAGCCCCAAACTCCTACATTTCAACTTGATCACACACTGCTGACACCTTTATGATTCGACCAACCATTTCCAATTGCCCATTTAGATTATGTGCAACTTGAGCATCTTCAAGTTTTAAGCTTTCTTCACATTCTCAATTGCAGAAACAAGTCTCCATCCAATACGACTACAACTTTTCACTCTGGCACAGACAACTCTCTCTACTTCCCGGCATGCCTCCTCTGATTCGAACAACTCCTTCTGATCTGAAAATGTCATTGGGAGATCCACACTATGACTTCCATGCTCCACAATCTGAGATGATTCCAGACATGCCTTAGGTCTTGAGAAAATGTAAATTGAAGTCAACAGAAAATTGTGTCAATATCATGTGGTCCTTGAGAGATTCAGGATTCACAGATGACCGGGTAATCAACAATGAATCAATAGTCCTCCCATTCCATCACCTTCAGCAAGTCTCCAGACTTACGCAGTATCATAGACACACTCCTCACCACAAGCACGAACATCCTCCATTTCTGGTCTCCACCGATACCTTTACACAAATCACCAATGATCTCGACTTCAACTGCTAAACTCCTCACGAGCTACAGAATTGCTAGTCGCAGTGTTTTCTTCAGAATTTAGATCAGGCTCCTCATTACCAGGCTGCTCACCTTGGTCTTCTCAACACCATGACTATACAAACCTCGTCTTGGATATCAATTTATGGACCAAGAGGAGTGATCTTGGCCTCAAACAAAAAAAAGGTTTTCAAATCAACACGACAACTCTTTCCCGTAGGCTAGCGTTACGATCACATTTCCCATCTCAACCTCTTTTCCTAGACGATCTTTGAAAAATAACGCAGCCTAGGCTAAGTCTAGATTTAGGGCAACCAAACCAATCTTCCCTCATTTTCCAAACATCATATTGGGTTTAACCACCAGTCGTCCTCTGCGCCTCTCAACTTGAATGTGCGACAAAAAGATATCATAAGCATCCCACACAACACTGATCTGCTTGGAGGTGATGTGACTCCTGGGAACAAGATGTTGAGGGTGATCCCAATCGAACTTGTTCATGGCAAGATCCCTCCGGATCTGATCCTCTGTTACTTGTGGATCGTAGATGCTCAACTGTGCCCTGTCCCCCAACAACCCATGGTGGACATAACAGTTACAACGAGGTTTGTCAAATCCAGCGTGATTTTGACTCACTCTCTACATGGTTGATGGATTTAGTCTACACAGGTCCTCTTTCCACGGACCTTTTCACCTAACAACTGCTTCTTTTTGCAGAACGGAAACTCAACCAAATGACTGGTAGAAATCAGATGCACTTTCACATCTCCAACAATGGCTCAAATGATTTATCGCTCGCAGCATAGCTTCAAAGTCTCCCCAAAATATTAAATCGACGATTGTTCCTTTCTCTTGCAACCTTCATGAAGGGTTCCAGGGCCACTATCGTCTCTGCAACGCTGCCTTGACGGTCTCCTTGACTTCAACACAGTGCTGAGAAAATACGCTCCCACACTCCACACACACAGGGAAAACACAAAGAAAAATAAAAATTGGAGGAAGGAGAGCTCGCAAAACTAGTTCGGGCTCCATGGTGGGTGCCAACAGGAGCACCGTTGCTCCAATACACCTCCGTCCAGGCTCTAGCAAGAAATCGACCACTCTGATCGGCTCTTCCAAAGTCGCAGCATCACAACCATTAGAAAGACTTCTAAAACAGTGGAAACACAAGTTTCACACTTCACCAAGCTCGGCCCTAATGAATGGACAAATATAAAGGCAAGACCCCCAATATAAATACATATACTCTTATTTTCCTCGACCCACCAGGGGCCAAGGCCCAGGCCCATACGGGCTCTGATACCATGTTACATTTCCATAAGGAAATCTATATTCATTAATCAATTATGATATTACATATATACAGGAAGTGTTGTCTCAAGATAGGGAAACTATCTTGGACACACAATCAATTGGTTGAGAGAATATCTGAACCACACACCAATCTAGGAAACAACTCCTAACTAATAGGAACAAACTCCTTTACATAGCAAGAATCACAACTAAGACAAGTAGGAATTACATTTTCCAACAGTTGAGAATAACATTATCAATATTATTGACAAATGAATCTAATTAAGTTTTATTTGTAAGGTGATAATATCCATTTAAGGCAAAGCAATTATTACATCATGTGCATAGAAGAAGATTAGAAAGTTTTAAATTTAAATAAATATTATTTAAGATTTATAATTTTAATGGATGTTTTGTAATAAATTTACTTTTATAATTATGAATTAAAGTTTATGTCTATATATATATATATATATATATATATATATATATATATATATATATATATATATATATATATATATATATATAGATGAGTGATTTTTATTGCGCCGAGAGGGGCTCTATAGCCCAATATATGAGGTAGATGTTGTCACGTAACTAACGTTACATTAAAAAAATATTAAAAAAATAAAGGTGTCGGCTAGTATATATTGTATATGCTGAAGATATGTGTAACGTTACTATATATGTGTCGGCTAATATTTATTATATATGCTAAATATATGTGTAACGCTACTTTAAAATAGAAATTAAAATTAATTAAAATAAAAAATGTGCCGCTAATATTAACAAACTCAATTTTGAAAACAATATATATACAATTTAAAAAGAGATTGATTAGCTTATTCATTGAATAACAAAGAAAATTAGGTAAAGAAAGCAGAGGATTCAATTGGGCATATCCTATAATAATAACGAGGTATATTTCCTGGCATTTAGGTTTCCGTTGTGTGATTTCTATAATAATAACAAGGTATTTTCGGTTGTGTGATTTGCGTAAAAATAATAATCATGTAAATTTATATTTCGTTGCATTCAGGTTTTCGGTTTTAGGAAGGTAAACTCAATATAGTGGAAGATTCTCAATAAAACTAGTAGGAGTGAGGGGAAACATTGAGTAGAATGTAATATTTAGGGTGGGGTCTGACCTGAAATATTAGGTAAAATTTAATAATATTACATTTTAATTAGTATTTATCAATACCACGTGCCCAAAAACAATAATTTATTTCAAAATAAAAACATTTTACAAATATTTTATTTTAATTTAAGTTTATAACATTTTTTAATTAAATCTAAGAGAAAAAATGTTATAATTACTTCTAGGCACATCTAAACCCTGCATCCTCACGACTACTAACAATATTTTCATAGAGATTAAATGGAGGTCTTAATAAATTAAAATATGAGAATACTTTTATATATACATATGTGAAATTTATATAATATAAATAATATTATAAAGAACTAGGATAGATGCATCTTAACCAAGGATCCAAGCGAAGTGATAAAGAAATGTGATTAACAATGATAGAGGAAAGATAGTGGGTGATTCTTTTAATCTTTTTATTATTGTATTTTCTTTAACATGATTGATCCAAAATATAGGTTTAATATTTTACAACCAATTATGTTTTTTTATTAATTTAAATACTTTCTTAAATACAATACAATGAGATCATATTTAAGAAAGAGGAAGATATATGGATATGGAGAAAGAAATGTTAGAGAGAGAGAAAAGGACTTGAGAGGTTTAATCCCTCCCTCTCTCTCTCTTCCCCTTCTCTCTCTCTCTAACATTTCTTTCTCCATATCCATATCTCTTTCTACCTCTCTGTTGCCTCTCTCTTCTTACCTCTCCCCCCATATATATCTCTATCTCCCCTTATCTCTCCTTCTCAACCCCAAAACATACACACACTCTCTCAATGTAAGCACATAAAAATTATTCAACCATAAATACAATACTTGAATTTTCATCCTAAAAAAATGTTTACTTACTTGAATTTATAATTGGGTACATTTTTATTATTCCAATTTTTACTTTGCATTCAAACACGGTAATAGAAAATAACTATCACTGAAAATTATTTGGGGTTTAACACTCCATAAGTCACAATGATTGACTTTGGAGAAAACTACTATTAATATTAGAGAGCAACAGAGACAAGGTATGTTGTTTGCTACATTAAATAGAGTTAAATATTTGAATGGTCTATGATTCCAACTACTCTTTTCATATGATCGAAATGAGAAAATGGAAAAAAAATAGTTTCAGATTGATTGAAATGAAGATTGTTTGTAATTGACTATATTCTCAGTATTCACATTTTCTATCTATCAAAATTGTTACATTGACACTTTGCACTCAAAATTTGTGTTTCATCATTTTTCATCATTCACGTTACTAACAACCTCTCTCATTTCAACAAACTGAGGTAACTAAGAAAATTTTAAATTAAATTGACGAAATTAACCTTGAACATATTTAACATAATTAAAATTATCAAAATAATTAGATGTTCAACAAATTTTGTATGACCGTACATGACTGAAACCAGCCTATATCCATCTTAACACCAGATCTATCAAGTGTCGAGAGGGATCAAATCTCTCGAGGTGCAAACCTTTCCTCAAGTTTTTCACTCAAAAAATAGGTTTGCACCTCGAGAGATTTGATCCGTCTCTGCGCTTGATAGATCTGTTGTTAAGATGGATCTAGGCTGGTATAATTACAAGGTTTTAGTAGATGGTGGTATTATTAAGAGAGTAGGGTGATTGAAATTTTTAAATATTTTATGTATATTGATAAATAATAATATATTAGACAAAAGTGTTTTTATAATTATTTATTTTTAAATGGGTTTAGGGTTTAGACAATGGGACTTTAAAAAAAATAAACAAGGTATGTGTAAGATTTTTATCCTTGTCCATACTTTTTTCTCAAATGGAACATAAATCATAAATCTAAATAAAATAAAATAAAATTGGTAAATATGTAAGGAAATCATATTTAGAGGATGAAACACATTAAAATGATGTTTTTTTTAGATTTGGGTCTACTCAAAAGTATGCAGAGTGGGTACTTGTTGATTGTGGAATTTAATTCTATATCCAATGGTTGTCTACACTTCACATTTGAGTAAGCCTATAAGGAGATAAGTCAAAGATATAATAAATTTTGTTCAATTTACAGTTCTTATTTGATTGTTTTAACTATTATTTGATTGTTTTTCTTATGAGAGCCATATTAGACCTCAAATTTCCCATTATGTTTTTTCATGATTAATTAAAATATTTTTTTATCAAGCAACATTGTCGCTAAGTTTATTTGTAATTTTAGGTTTTTTTTTTAATGATGTAATTCACGAGTTATTTGATTTCTATTTTTAAAACATTTTGCATGGTTTATCAAATTTCTCTAACTTCAGGTTTTTCTTGGGTGATGTGAATTCACTAGTTATTTGATTTCCATTTTAAAACATTTACATATTTCATCAAATGTTACTCTATTTTATTTGTGATAAGGTCTTTTTCGAATGATGTGAATTTAAGAATTATTTGATTTTTGTTTCTAAACATCTGTGAGGCTCCATCCTAGGGTCCTCTAACAAAACTAAATTTCTTTAATTTAAATACAATAAAACGAGAAATAACTTATTTCTAACTAAACATTTAATCGATGATAATTTACCATTAAAATTTATTTCTCACAATTAAATAAGTAAGCATTTCATTTCAATCACTTACATGAGTAATCTATAAACAAAGGAATCCCTGTTCCAATAGCCTAGTTGAGATGCCTCTGAACTCCTGATCCTGTTGGGATGCTCCTCTTGACTACCGACTAGATTTACCTCCCAGCCAACTAGGAAGTATTTCCTAGCCCAGGAAACCTCCACAAGTTCCCTAACCCTCTGATCCCAAGTCCAATCAGATGTAGTGTGTCTAATGTTAAGCAAATACTCTCCTTCTATCTTTTCTCTTTTCTCCACCTTCCTCTGAAAACAAAATCCTCCAAACCCACAACCCAAGCCAAAACCAAAACCAAGACCAAGGATTCCCCTTTCCTCCCATAATCCTTCCCCTTTTATGCCTCCTTCTCTTCTCCACCTCATCCACCTATCATTAATGTCATAAATACCCCCGCATCCTTACATTTGACATATCTTCTCCCAAATAACTTTGAGAGTACATTTTGGGGATGAGATATGAATATATAATTTGGTAATTAATTGGAGAGGACCATGTCTTCTCCCAAGTAAATTTGAGAGGACATTTTGGGGATGAGATATGAATATATAATTTGGAATAAATGGAAGGAGACCATATCCTATCAAAATTTAAATTTGAGGAGGTAAGTTGGGAATTGAATAATAACAAAATTTATATCAGTAATAAATTTACAGTTTCACCAATGTAGGTATGTACCAATATTTCTTGATAATTATAAGTCAATATTTTAAGGTAATTTAAACACTAGTAAAATTTGCATGATAAGATTAAGTAGGGCATTACATACACTCCTTCAAAAAACTTTGTCCTGAAGTTAGAGTGTAAAAGATACAAGGAGTTCAAAGCAGTTTGGCAATAAGGCATAACAAAATAGAGAGAGAGTTATAGTAGTAAAATTTGATAAGTCACACAATGACATCACGTCCCATCAAGAGTCTCCAACTGATCTATTTACTCCTATTCTTCCTGACCTACTCCCGTTCCCACCCTATCCATCCTCTACTGCTATATATGGTGGCATCGGTTATACCAATCTAACCACTAATAAAACCAATATGGCGGAAGTGTTGAGCATATCAACCTAACTTCCCTAGAAGGCAACTGGCAATCGTCGTCACATGTCTAGGGGAACGTGTCCACCACTGCCCTCCCACGATTCCAGGTTTGGAGGTTACACGATGGGAAATACCTCCATCCCTCCTCACAACTAGGGTCAACAACCTAATATGGACCACACTACAACGTTGGTTGGATACTTGTCATTGAATAATCCAGTCAGGTAGTCTTGTCACCTGTCATTCACGTTTTACCCATGTCATAAGAGGGCATATCCAATAGATACAAAATGTAATAGAACAATGTACATTATACCTTTCCTCATCAGATGTCTCGACCTTCCCCCAATGGAAGAGTAGATATTGGCTATCATATATTTCTTTCCAATCTGTGGTTTAGCTCTCATTCTTTAGTTTATATAACAACAAGATATATATAGATAAGTGATCTTAAACATCATGTTGTTAAGTCTAGTATCCACGTGTCAATCGTGCAGTTCATACTGGAAATAAATAATAATTTCACTAAGTCATTCATTAAATAAATCATATCCACTTGAGCCATACATGAAACAACAATAATTTTGATAAGTCATGCACTAGATAATTCATCACCAAGTAAGTCATACATTAGGCTATACATCAAACATTTCCATCATCAATATTAAATCCATCTAATGATTCATTTAAGTAGTTTCACATGTCCAACTAAATGCATCGATATTACACAATGTTCATAAATAAATAACATGGAACTGTAAAATAGAGCCTCAACATATGTAGCTATCTAAGTCAAAATGGGCATCACCAATGCTCAAAAAGTGAGGGGTAGTCATGACATATAGTCTCTGCATCCTCCTAGGTAGTAGAGCCTGGGCTATTCTTGTCCCACTTGACCTTAACCTGGTCCACCATGTGACGTCTGAGCTGCCGAAATCTACGGTCCAATATGTGTAATGGTTCGACCACTACGGTTCCCATGTCTGAGACCTGCAATTCCCTCCAATCCAGTTTGTGAGATTCATTAGAAACATAATGTCGTAAAATAGATACATGAAAAACATCATGAGTTTTATGCAAATGGGGTGGCAGTACAAGACGATAGGCAATTGGTCCAATCTTCTCCTTGATCCTAAAAGTTCCTACGAACCGAGGTAACAACTTCGTCCCTTTCCCAAACTGAATGTTGCTTTTGTTGGGTCGGATACGAATAAAATCTTGGTCCCCTAATTCATAATTGCGATCAATCCTATGTGAATCAGCATAAATCTTCTGTCTATCTTGAGCTTTCTTTAACCTTTGTCGAATCTATTTTACCTATTCCTCCATTTCTTGAACTAATTCTGGTCCAACTATTACTCGTTCCTCCAACCTTTCCCAACTCAACGACATCCTACATAGCCTTACATATAGATCTTGATAAGGAGGCATCTTGATTGAACTATGGTAACTATTATTATAGGAAAACTCTACCAATGGTAAGTACCTTTCCTACTGAGTCTAATTATCCATGACATACATCCTAAGCATGTCTTCCATAACTTGATTTACTCTTTCAGTCTGCCCATCTGTTTCTGGATGATATGCAGTGCCCAGGTTCAACTGAGTCCCTAGTGCTAACTGCAAACTTGTCCAAAACCTAGATTTAAATCGAGAGTATCTATCAGAAATGATCTTTGTGGGTAACTCATGTAGTCGAATAACTTCACTTATAAAAACTCATGCCACATCAGTAACACCGTAAGTATCTCTTACTGGAATGAAATGGGCACTTTTGGTCAATTTATCAACTATAACCAATATAGCATTGTGCCTCTGTGATGTGAGTGGCAAACCCACAACAAAATCCATGGAGATTACCTCCAATTTAGACATATGGATGTCATGTGGTTGTAGGAGTCCTGCTGGATGGCGATGATCAGCCTTCACTCGTTGACATTTGGCGACAAACTGGATTATGTCGTGCTTCATGCCTATCCAGAAGAAGAGTTTCTTCGTGTCCGTGTACATCTTCTTTACTCCAAGATGTGCACAATAGAGTGCTCTATGTGACTCTTCGAGGATGGTCCTTCTTATACCCCCTTCCTTAGGTATGTACATTCTCCCTTGAAATCTCAATAGTCCATCTGGTTCAAGGACATATCCCTCAAACTTTGGTTCTATCTGCTTCCCACTCTGGAGTGTTGAGATAACCTTTAGATACCAACTATCTTCAAAGAGTTTCTCCAACACACGTTCCCTCAAATTTACCTTTAAGGCTACTAGGGAGAAGGTTCGTGGCCTCCTGCTTAGTGCATCGGCCACCACATTCTCCTTTCCCTTAATGTATGAGATCTCAAAATCATACTCACTCATGAATTTGCTCCACCGCCTTTGTCTAGCATTCAAATCCCTTTGAGTGAAGAGATGCTTCAGGCTTTGATGATCTATTCTTAACTCAAATCTTCTCCCAACGAGGTAGTGTCTCCACAGTTTCAAAGCTAACATCACTGCTGCTAACTCTAAGTCATGGGTAGCATACAACTCTTCATGTTTCTTCAATTTTCTAGATGCGTAAGCTATTACTCCGCCTTCTTGCATCAATACTGCTCCCAATCCTTGCTTCAAAGCATCAGTGCAGACAGTGAAGTCTTTCTCCATGTCTAGGACTCGAAGGATCGATGCACTAGTTAGTAACCTATTTAGTTATGTGAATGCAGTGTCACATTCATATGCCCATTCATACCTGACCCCCTTTGCTGTAATGTGGTGATGGGTTTTTCAATCCTCAAAAGACCTGCCACAAACCTGCGATAATACCCTGCTAGACCCATAGAACCGTGCACCTCATGAGCATTTTTCGGTACTGGCTAATCCATTATGGCCTTCACATTTTCCGGGTCAATTGAAATCCCTTCTCCTAAAATGATGTGCCCAAGGTAATGAACTTTCTTCTTAAAGAAGGAACATTTTGAAAATTTTCCATACAATTAATTTTCCCTTAAGCAAGTCAATACAACCTGTAGGTGCTTTTCATGCTCCTTTTCATTCTTGGAATACACAAGAATGTCATCCAGAAAGACTTGCACACATTGGTCCAAATACTTCCTAAACACACCATTCATGAGGCTCATGAATACTGCTGGTGCATTGGTCAAACCAAATGGAACAACTATGAACTCGTAGTGCCCAAACCGAGTTCGAAATGTACTTTTTGAGATGTCCTCTTCCTTAATACTCAATTGGTTGTATCCAAATCATAGATTGATCTTTGAGAAAACCACTACTCCCTTCATTTGATCAAATAGGTCATATATTCGAGGTATCGGGTACCTATTCTTTATTGTGGCTCTATTCAAGTCCCTATAATCTATGCATAGTCGTAAGGAACCATCCTTCTTCTTGACAAAAATCACTGGTGCACCCCAAGGTGAAATACTAGGTCTGATAAATCCCAATTCTAAGAGCTCTTTTAACTGCATCTGCAACTCACAAAGTTTTGGAGTTGTCATGCTATAGGGTGTCTTAGATATTGGTTCTGCACCAGGTTTTAGGTCAATTGTGAAATTGATCTCCCTTATAGGAGGTCATCCAGGCAATTCCTTAGGAAAAACATCCATGAATTATGAAAAATTTGGGTGTTGATCTAGGGAAGGTCCTTTTTGGTCACTTACAGCCTTGACCACATATAGCTTGCAACCTTGTCAGAGACAACGTTTTACCTTTGTCTTGGATATGAAGTGTAGCGACACTCCTCTCTTGATTCCAAAAATCTCAATTGGCCTACCTTCATCATCTAAACAAATCACCTTCTTCTTGAAATAGTCTACCAAAGCTCAATGAGCTTCTAGCCAGTCCATTCCAATAATTACATCATACGTCCCCAATGTTGTGACGTATGCCTTCAACTTAGTCATACACACCCCGAGGTTTACCTGAAATTGGTCAACACTAGGTCCTATTTCTTGTTTTATCCCAGAAGCCATCTCAACTTACTTAAAGTCATCGTGCTCATAGGCTGCCAACCCACATTTTTCTAATGCAACTGGGGAAATGAAACTATCTATAAGACCTGAATCAAACAAAATTTTAACTTTTACTTTGTTTATCATACCTAAGGTTTCTACCACGGTAGACTGGTATTCAACTTGTTGGTTATCAACTGCTGCATAGATTCGGTGGTGGCTACTTGCTCCCCCCATTGGTGCTTTTCCTTCTCTATGGTTGTGACCAGTTTGTAACTCAGGACAGTCACACTGGTAATGAGGTTCCCTGCATCCCCAACAAGTGACGTGTGGTAGACCTTGAATCGAATGTTGTGGGGTTCTTTGGAAAGAGTTCCTTCCCTTGGGACCTCTGCCCCTACCTGTTTCTCCTCACATATGACCTTGATTTGCACACACCCTTGAAGTTGCGGGTGAAGCTGTGCTAGTAACCATTGAAATCCCCACTGTCGGTGCTCTGGGTACAACCCTGTTTCCATATGGCGGTGGCCTAAAACTTCCTCCCCTGGGGAAGGTACGAGGGGCCTTCCCCATAAACCTTGGTTGGCGTGGAAAAATGGTTTTGTTTCCCCCCTTTAAGTCTAAGTTATCTTCCACATAACGAGTATGTTCCATAGCTTCTGCAACAGAGGATGGTTTCCACATCTGCACCATTGCCCTAATATTAGGGTTCAATCCATAAATGAAACAATATGCTTAGCACTGGTCAATATCCATGTAGGAGACATACTTGAACAATTCCATGGATCTAATTTCATATTCTTCTACCGTACGATTTCCCTGTACCAAGGCATGGAAGGCTCCTACCTGTTGTTCTTAATAATATGTTGGTAGGTACTTTTTCCTGAATCTCTCCTCGAATAACTCCCAAGTAACCGTGTCTGGAGTGAGGTGTAGTTGATGCTCTAAGTTACCCCACCAATTCAGAGCACTATCTTTGAGTTGGAATATTGCTATTTTAACTTTTGAATTGGAATTATAATCCCTTAGTGTGAAGCACTTTCTCATTCCTTGTAACCAGGCTTCTGCATGTTTGCTAGCACAACCTCCTGCAAACTCCAGGAGCGTTAATTGTTTTTAGCTCCCTAGTAATGTCCTCAATTGGAGTTCCTCTATCAGAGTTTCTTGATCCCTCAAGATTTCCTAACCCTGATGGAGGGTGCTCTAGTTCCACTTCATTTGTTTGGCACCCTTTTATAATCTCATAAATTGTTGAAAATATAAACAAGAAATGCTATAAATAGTATTTCAGGTGCCAGTGTTGGAAATAGAAACAAGGAATGATAAAATAGAAATGCTAAAAATAGCATTGCTATAATAGTATTTCGGGATAGATTCCAATTTTAGTTAGTTCTTGAACTAAAATTGATAATTACAATTCGAATTTGATCTTAGCAGCTGTTTGTAAAATAATTAATTAATTCATCTTGAGTTAATTAGTTGTAGAAAATCAAACATGAAGTCTATGTGAAGACATGCAACAGTTTTCCCTTTGATTGAGGAAGTTATCCCTTGATTAAGGAGGTAAGGATGAGTTGTAATTAGTTAGCTCAGTTAACTGAGTTAAGTCCAATTATATTAGTTCCAACAGTTTGTGGAATTGATTGTGAGTCCACTTAGTTAATGCATGCATGCATGTAACTAGTGTTCTCCAGATCACTGAATATTCTCTCATAATTAACTCATGCATGTCAGTTCAGTCAGAGACCCAATTGAGATTAGAGGAAGGGAAAATGTACTATCAATTGGAGGATTTTTCCTATATAGGAAACTCATCCATGCAGAAGGAATTATCTCCTTCAGGATTGCGCAGTTAGATCAGAGGTTAGTGAGTGTGTGAAGAGGCCAATTCACACAGGTGGCAGCACTAGACCCCAAGGAAAACTGCGCAAGGAAATAGGAGGCTTGGAGGGCAGAGGAGAAGGTTTGTGAGAAGCCTTTGACTGTCTATGAGCAGTAGTTGGATTGCAAAGAGAGAAGGATAGCTTGTGAGCTGATTCTTTTTGTAATCTGAACATATTTCCACTTGTATGATAATACAAGATTGGAGTTTTTAGCTGAGGCTTTCCCGAGAGTATTCTTCTTTGTATCATGTGTATGATTTCTTATTCTCTGTTATATATGTTCCGAGTGATTTGGCTCAAATTGATTAAGCTTCCACAAACTTTGATTGTAGAAGTAGATCTAGTATTTTGCTTTACTATATTGCATTATCAGGTGATCTACAGTGGGAATTTCTACATGGTATCAGAGCAAAGGTGATCAAAGCGAAGAACAGTATATAGAGAAGGGAGAAGTTGGAAGTTTGAAGTTCCTGAATATAGAATTCGAATTCTTATCACATCTCAAATTTCACCAATGGCGTTCAACGATGTAAGGCTCAAGTATGCCCTTGATGGCAGCTTGAATTATATAGCCTGGAAGGATCGCATGGAAGTAGTATTAGAGGAAAATAGTCTAAAGTACTTAATTGATCAAGAATTCCCGAAGCCAGTAGCAGCTAATGCTACAGAATTGGAGGAATGGAAGAAATTTGTGGTTATCTAGCGAGGAGAATCCTCTTGGAGGGAGTTCAAGACCACATTGTCTCGAGCCTCCATGGGAAGGAGACACCATTTTCAATGTGGAAAACATTGAAAGATCTATATCAAAACATTAGTGATCAGAGGAAGTTGGCACTGAAAGACAAGCTTCGGAAAATCAAGTGTGGAAAGGGCGACACAATCTCTACATATCTGAACAAGCTCACCACCTGCAGGGATGAGCTTGGAAGTGTAGGGATCACCACAGCCAATGATGAAATGGTGAGTCTTGCTCTCCTCAGTCTTCCTAAGAGCTGGCATAGCTACCAAGACTCGGTAAATGGAAGAGAGAAACTACCAACTTGGGAACGACTTTGGTCAGATCTGATGTAGGAGGAGATAAGAAGAAGCACTAGAGATGGTTCTTCATCCAAGGAGGAGGAAGAAAATTGCGCCTTAGAGAGTAAGGCAAAGAAAGGGAAGGAGAAGGATTCTCATCCTAAATCGAGTTCTTGCTATGGTGGGAAGAAGTTTGACAGATCGAAAGTGTGATGCTTTCATTGTCATGAGGTGGGCCATTTTGCTACAAATTGTCCACTGAAGAAATCCAAGATGGGATCCAAGGAAGGATCTGAAGGTGAGGCATTGGCCTCACAGTTCGAGTTGGATTTCACCCTCTTTGCATGCATGGTTTCACCCATGGTGGGATGTGGTTGGTTTCTTGACAGTGGAGCTTCTTTCCACATGACTGGCAACAAGAGTTTGTTTAGTACCTTGGAGGAGAAAGATCTCCAGATACTCATAGCGATGGGTAATGATGAAAAGTATAGTGTATCAGGTGTAGGCACGTTTGTTTTTTAGAGGGAGCATGGAGCTCGCATTACCTTGACTGATTTTAAGTATGTACCAGGACTGAGGAAAAATTTGGTGTTGATTGTAATGCTAGAAGACAAAGGCTATGATGTAGTCTTTAGTAAGGGAAAGGTTTTCCTTCGAAACATCACCACAATTGGTGAAGCAGCTTCAGGAGGTTATGGAGTAGCCATAACTGGAGAAGATGAGAGGAGACCGAGTGGAGGAATCCACTCATGCAGAGACCTCCAGTAGGGGGAAATTTCGAGCCAAGTGGGCAGAGGGATCACATGCATCCATACCTCCAGGTGTGAGGTGGGACGATGTGAAGTGATAGTCCCAAGAAGGCTGAAATAGGGGTAGGATCCTTGAGGTACCCAACCTCTTTGATTAAACCTTGCTAGGGGAGCCCCGACAAAGAGTAGCAGGACTAACTGAGTGGGTAGAGATAGATGCAGATGGAGCGGCAAAGAGAGCTACAGTGCAAGAATCCCAAGACAGTGCAGAGCTAGTAGGCTGCAACAATGCAAGAGGCACAGGAGTGTTGCACCAGTGCCGGATGGCACAGAGAGGTGCGCAATGGTGCAAGATGCAGGGAGTTGTTGCAGCAGCACAGAGGTCAGCGAGGGAGCACTTGTTAGCGGCAGAGGAAGCTTCAGCATCAGAGGGTGTTTCTAGCCCAACAGGGAGGTCAGTTGGGATATCAGTTACTTACTTCTCAGTAATTGAGTTGCAGTGCAGCAGTGGGCAACACGATGCAACATGATGAGAGGAGGTGTAGTGCGGATGCATGCTGGGAGATAAGACCAGCAGCAGCACGGATGCAGCAGGAGGAATCAGTGGGATTGATGCAGTCAGAGATCAAAGTGACAGAGGCTAGAGAAGTCAGATACTGAAGAGCACAGTGGTGCAGAGTTTTTCAGTCAACAGAGGCAATAGTAGTCAGAGACTTTGATGACAGAGGCATCATTCAGATTCAGGTTGGATTTTTTTTGTTTCTAGAGTTGCTGGAGCAACAACACTAGGGAGAAGTGTTGCATGCAGAACATTCCTAAGGTTCAGGATTGGGTTCGAGTTGAATGCCTTTCTTGTTGAGAGGGACTGTTGAAAATAGCAACAAGAAATGCTAAAAATACAAATGCTATAAATAGCATTGCTATAAATAGAATTTTAGGTACCAGTGTTGGAAATAACAACAAGGGATGATAAAATAGAAATGCTAAAAATAGCATTGCTATAAATAGCATTTTGTGATAGATTCCAATTTTAGTTAGTCCCTGAACTAAAATTGAGAATTAAAATTCGAATTTGATCTTAGCAGCTATTTGTAAAATAATTAACTAATTCATCTTGAGTTAATTAGTTGTAGAAAATCAAACATGAAGTCTATGTGAAGACATGCAACAATTTTCCCTTTGATTGAGGAAGTTATCCCTTGATTAAGGAGACAAGGATGAGTTGTATTTGAGTTGAAATTAGTTAGCTTAGTTAACTGAGTTAAGTCCAGTTAGATTAGTTCCAACAGTTTGTGGAACTAATTGTGAGTTCAGTTAGTGAATGCATGCATGCATGTAACTAGTGTTCTCCAGATAACTGAATATTCTCTCATAAATAACTCATGCATGTCAGTTCAGTTAGAGACCCAGTTGAGATCAGAGGAAGGGACAATGTACTATCAGTTGGAGGATTTTTCCTATATAGGAAACTCATCCATGCAAAAGGAATTATCTCCTTCAGGATTGCGCAGTTAGATCAGAGGTTAGTGAGTGTGTGAAGAGGACAATTCACACAGGTGGCAACACTGGACCCCAAGGAAAACTGCGCAAGGAAATAGGAGGCTTGGAGGGCAGAGGAGAAGGTTTGTGAGAAGCCTTTGACTGTCTATGAGCAACAGTTGGATTGCAGAGAGAGAAGGATAGCTTGTGAGCTGATTCTTTTTGTAATCTGAACATATTTCCACTTGTATGATAATACAGAGATCAGGGTTTTTAGCTGAGGCTTTCCCGAGAGTATTCTTTTGTGTTTCATGTGTATGATTTCTTCTTATCTATTATATGTGTTCCGATTAATCTAGCTCAAATTGATTAAGCTTCCACAAAGTTTGATTATAGAAGTAGATCTAGTATTTTGCTTGATATTGCATTATCAGGTGATCTACAGTGGGAACTTCTACATTAATTGCTTTCAGGGAACGCAAGATGAGAGTTAACTTCAATGAAGGTAATGGGTTATTTGTAGAAGGTCCTTGTGATGACTCTCATTGACCTTGATTTCTTCACGTCCTCACCATTTTGAATTGCTCAAATATCTATATGATACACAAGACTCATTAATCCATCTTCGGACTTGTCCCTCTTAGCTGACTCACATACATGTGTATAACGATAGTCATAAGTTTTTCTTTTACTATGCTAGTAAACAATAATTATTAGTACTAAGAAGATTCCCAAGGATCTACCAAATCCTCTCAAGTGTGACTTCTACATAACTTACAAATTTTCTCTTGAGACTCGCTAGGGTACTGGTGCAATGTACTTGTAAGTCATGCTCTAACACAAATTGTTTTCTTTAGTACCATAGCTACAATTTAATATTAAGATAATTAACAACTTGGTTTAATATATTCAAATAATTAAGTTAAATACTAATGTGAATAATACCCTTTTTAATCATGTCTTCCTTCTATGGCCATTAGTTGTTCCTTCCCACCCTTTATATTATGTTTTTAAAATCCTTTATGTCCATATTATGAATCTTGGGACCTCTTATAGGGCATATAAACAATTGGTCTCACCTCTTGAAGAGGCAGTGTCTTTGAAGCAAGGTTCCTAAGCAATCAACCATGAATGAATATATATATATATATATATATATATATATATATAGAGAGAGAGAGAGAGAGAGAGACCTATTTGCAATAATTATATTTAATAAGAAATATTACATTGCCAAAATAAAGGTGACTTCTTACTAGCTTCATAGACAAAATCTAAAATATTGTGGGATGAAGGAATGCCACTTTGTGATATTAATAGAATGGAGAATGAAAATTAATATCACTTATATACTTGCAAAACACATAAATCTCAATTTCAAAATGTATTTAACATATAATTTTCATAACTTCTTAACTCATCGAAACTAATGGAATTGAGAGAAGCTTTTAGGTCAATATTTGTGACTTAATTTCGATAGATTTATTTTTTTGGTACATAAGAGATGGTTGTGAGGTTGCAAGATTGAGCCATATCTTGAATGAGTGGCGTAGCTTTGGTATTCACAAAATGAGTTTAATCCATGCCTAGAGCAATGTGTTTCATACCCAAACATTGTCAAGCATGTTTTCAATCTTCAAGGATCGAAGTTTTCAAAGACTCAGAAACACAGAAGGCAGTTTTGGCTCAACCAGATGTGAAACTAAAGAAAAATAAAAATGAATACCAAAAGAGACCTGCACAAATTCAAAGATTCCAAGGGATGGCTAGTTGAAGACTCATTTAGAAATTTGGTGGTGGCTTGAGTTATTTTATTCCTCAGCAAATGACTTGTGTCTGTAACACCTATGTTCTTATGATGGTCACTGTAACCTCTCTGTTTATATTGATATGGATGCCTCTGTATTAAAATAGTAGCGTTGGGGACTTTGTGAAGGGAGAGTGTTCTAGCACTGAATGTCCTACTAGATTTGGTGTTGAAGCAAGACGGAAAAAGGTAGAAGGCAGTTCATATAAGCCAAGAGTTGATGGCTATCTTGAATACATATTATATTGGTGTTGTTATGGCCCTGATGACCACAGGAAGGGTGGAACGTCTCGGCCTAGCAGAAAGTGTATTAAACCATCAAAGAAAAAAATGTTGGACAACCACATACAAAGAGAGGTTGTAGCTTTGTATTTATAAATATATTTGTAAGCAATTAGTGTTAGAATTTATTTTTTTAATGTTATTATTATTTTTTTCGCTTTATTGGCAAAAATGCTAACTGAAATGACTGATGCATCATCCAAAATAGCTGAAATGCTAGCTGAAGCAGCTGTTACAATATTTCAAAAATCTAAAACACGAAAACATTTCTCCTATGTTTTAGAGACATTTCTTACAAGGAAGCATAACATTTCCAAATTGTGGAAAAATGTTTCCAGCATCTTAGGGTGCAGTTTCCAGAAACATAGCCTGGAATATGCTAGTTGCTCAAAATTCAAGTGGAGAATAGTTTGAAACTGTTCAAGAGGTGTGAAGCCAATTGTTAAGGCATGGACATCAATGACTGCAGTCAATGGTCAAAATGGGCATAGTGAGGAGGCCTGAAACTCTTTAGGTAAATGCAATTGGTTGGCGTGAACCCTAATGTTATGGCCATTGCCAGTTCTATGCATTCATGTGAATCACTAACCAGTTCGTTAAAGGGAAATGGAGTTCACACATATGTCACCATGAGCACCATATGGCATGTGTTGATAAATTGCTAAAAGAAATACACAGAGTATGATAAAAGAAGTTATAAATATCAAATATTGTCAATTTGATAATGTAGAAATGCATGATTGTCTACTATAATGTAGATTGCCCAGATTTTTGACTATATGTTGAAACTTGTTACCTTGATTTCTCTCTCTGCAGCACAGGCATCTCTAAGTTTTGCATCTTTTGCTAATTTCTGATTGTCTAGATTTTTTCTTACTGTCTAAATTTGTCACATATCTTTTATCTTCATCCAACTTGCATCCGTTATTGCCCACATGTGAAATCTATAAACAAATTCTTATGACATTGTCTGTGATCCCTTTTGTCGTATTTTAATGTTATGATTTTTTATATTATCATTTGTGATTTATATGGAATTGTATTGTCAAGTTTTTATAATTCATGACTAATCTTTTTCGACACTTGTATGGTCCAGATTTCAAGTTGAGTCCTATCGGTTGTCAATCGCATTCAAAGTGGAGGGCATACAAGTTGAATATTCCTTTATATTTGAAGTTGTTTTTTCATATTTGGGGCTGATTGGGATGCTTGGAGGATACTGTCCTACATCAAAGAAAAGAATAAATAGTTTCGTCTTTCTAGCAAAAATTTTTGGTTGTATGCAACGAAAGCCAAGTTAGAAGTCAAGGTTGATTTGGGTTTGCAATTGGATGCACCCATTTTTCCACGTGCAAGGTGGAGTGTTAAAGCATTATAGAGAAATTCCCTTTTCCCAGCAGGCATTTGGTGGCCTTTTTCACACTCTAGTATCTAACTCTGGATAGATATGATTCTTCAAAATCCAAATTCACTCTTTCCTTCCACTTAATCACTGATTATAAAATATGGCTCTTCTAAATATTCACAAGGGAAACAAAGATGATGCCTTTTACAGGTATAGGATGCCTAAGCTGATTACAAAATTTTGAGGGACAAGGTAATGGCATAAAGACAAATCTTGTCAATATGGTCATGTGGTTAAAGCTCTTGCCAGACCCCCTTCATATACAACAAAGTATTTTGGTTTTCAACTAGGTGCACAATCAAAGTTCCATGAAAAATCTGGCACTGCTCTTGTCAATGGTGCTCATGATAGTGCTAAACTTGTAGCTTTGTTGGATATTTTTATCAAGAAGTATGTGCAGTGCTATGGATGTGGCAATCCTGAGACAGAGATCCTTATTTCAAAAACACAAATGATTTCACTAAAGTGTGCTGCATGTGGATATGTTTCGGATGTTGATATGAGGGACAAGCTTACTACGTTTATTTTGAAGAATCTGCCAGGGCAGAAGAAGGGAGGCAAATATAAGAAGGCCATGAGAAGAGCATAAAAGGAACATTTGAAAGCAGGAGAGGCTATTGATGAAGAAGCTAAAAAAATCCAAGAAAGAATCCAAGAAAAATGGCCACGAGGTTGCATCCAAGGTTGCTAAGAAGAAAACTAGTTCTGACGAAGACCGTTCTCCTCTCGGAAGCCATGTTGATGAAAACGAGGAGCCAGACGAGAATGATGATGTGCAATGGGCTACTGATAATTCTATTGAAGCCGCACCACAACATATCAGAAAGCAGTTGACAACTGCTACAAGTGAAATGGTCATGTTGGACAGCTAGGAAGAACAAAAATCTAAGTCACAAAAGAAGCCTTCAGGCAAGAATGAAAAGGTTGAGCTTGATAAGAAATCTCAAGCTGAAAACGATGACGGGGTGTCTGAGAAGCCCGTCAAGAATGAAAAGGGTGAAATTGATAACAAAACTCGAGCTGAAAACGATGATGAGGTATTTGAGAATCCCATTCAACAAGATATTGAGGAGGAGACTATTCTAACCAAATAGAACACATTGAGCATTCATGATGAGCTTCTCCTTGCTTTCAAGGAGCGCTTGAAGATTAGAGATTCTCTGAAATAATTACAATCCTACATACAATATTCAAATGGTTCTCCACAGGAAATCACGAATGCCTATTTTGAAGCTCTTTTCGAGGGCGCTAGAAGAGGATTTTCAAAAGAGGCAGTGGAGAAAAAAAAATCATTAAATTAGTCTTAAATGAAATCGATTCTACATAATTTTTATAAAAACAATTAGAGGAGATTTGTGTCTAGTGGGTCTTGGGTCCAGATTTTGAACCCGCTCTGATACCACGTGTGAGGCTCCATCCTAGGGTCCTCTAACAAAACTAAATTTCTCTAATTTAAATAAAATAAAACGAGAAATAACTTATTTCTAACTAAACATTTAATCGATGATAATTTACCATTAAAATTTATTTCCCACAATTAAATAAGTAAGAATTTCATTTCAATCACTTACATGAGTAATCTATAAACATAGGAATACCTATTCCAATAGCCTAGTTGAGATGCCCCTGAGATCCTAATCCTGTTGGGATGCTCCTCTTGACTACCGACTGGATTTACCTCCCAGCCAACTAGGAAGTATTTCCTAGCCTAGGAAACCTCCACAGGTTCCCTAGCCCTCCGAGCCCAAGTCCAACCAGATGTAGTGTGTCCAATGTTAAACAAATACTCTCCTTCTCTCTTCTCTCTACCTTCCTCTCAAAACAAAATCCTCCAAAACCACAACCCAAACCAAAATCAAAACCAAGACCAAGGATCCCCCTCTCCTCCCATCATCCTTCCCCTTTTATGCCCCCTTCTCTTCTCCACCTCAACCACCTATCATTAATGTCATAACTACCCCCTCATCCTTACATTTGACTTATCTTCTCCTAAGTAAATTTGAGAGGACATTTTGGGGATGAGATATGAATATATAATTTGGTAATTAATTGGAGAGGACCATGTCTTCTCCCAAGTAAAGTTGAGAGGACATTTTGGAGATGAGATATGAATATATAATTTGGTAATTAATTGGAGAGGACCATGTCTTCTCCCAAGTAAATTTGAGAGGACATTTTGGGGATGAGATATATAATTTGGTAATTATTTGGAGAGGACCATGTCTTCTCCCAATTAAATTTGAGAGGACATTTTGGGGATGAGATATATAATTTGGTAATTATTTGGAGAGGACCATGTCTTCTCCCAAGTAAGTTTGAGAGGACATTTTGGGGATGAGATATGAATATATAATTTGGCAATTAATTGGAGAGGATCATGTCTTATTACAAGTAAATTTGAGAGGACATTTTGGGGATGAGATATGAATATATAATTTGAAATAAATGGAAGGAGACCATATCCTATCAAAATTTAAATTAGAGGAGGTAAGTTGGGAATTGCATAATAACAAAATTTATATCAATAATAAATTTACAATCTCACCAATGTAGATATGTACCAATATTTCTTGATAATTATAAGTCAATATTTTAAGGTAATTTAAACACTAGTAAAATTTTCATGATAAGAATAGACATTTTGGGGATGAGATATGAATATATAATTTGAAATAAATGGAAGGAGACCATATCCTATCAAAATTTAAATTAGAGGAGGTAAGTTGGGAATTGCATAATAACAAAATTTATATCAATAATAAATTTACAATCTCACCAATGTAGATATGTACCAATATTTCTTGATAATTATAAGTCAATATTTTAAGGTAATTTAAACACTAGTAAAATATTCATGATAAGAATAAGTAGGGCATTACAACATCTTACATACATATTCTTATGGCCAAGTTGTATTATTTTTTAAATATTACTTTTTCAAATATACTTTAATCATATATTTTTTTGTGAATTTAAATTGCATTACATTAAAATTTCTTTATATATCAACAAAAATATCTTGTAATGTCCAGTTTCAATCTACCTCAAGGGGAACTAGATTTGTTGACCATGGATAAGAGTTCAGATAATACAAAATGATAAAAATTGACACTAAGAAACTTTTGAAAACTACCATAAATTGGACTATACAAAGTAAAAATAACTACCAACTGGTGAAGCATGACATTAAGAGTCAGGTGAAGTAACTAGGGCCTCAAGTCTTGAGCACTTGTTCTAGCTGGTGTAGGGGCTTTCAGTTCACATTGTAGATGACTTTCAGGGTGAGAAAGCTAAACATCTAAACTAATAGGACAAGAGTGTTGAGAATGTTGCACCCGCTTGATTTCATCTAGAGAAGAAATTATATCATTGTGATCTTCATGTTGGTCCTTTTAAAGGACCCTTCCCATGAGTTTCTTCATCTACTAGTGAAGGGTAATGGAGTTCGGGTATTGGTTCTCTCTTCCCATAGCGTGTCTAGGATAAGGAACCCAATTGGATACCTCAACTTCAATTTTTGAATCAAGGTGAGCTTGTTAGTCACTAATGGTCAAGGCTTCAAGCTGGCATATTTCTTCTTGAATTTTAGGGGGGAGTAGTAGAGTGGCAAATAGCCATGGTGTATTGGTCTTGGGTGAATAGACAGCCCAAAGGACCCTTGTCCCGAGCCCCTGGTGACAACGCATTCGTTGTTGGGGCAGACGACACCGAAAAACAATAGCCAGGATATATTTTTCACCCACAACTCCTAGAAACCTCGGGGATTGGAAAAGAAGAGACCAAATAGAAGAAAAGCCTAGAAAACCATAGAATTCCGCAAAGGTTTTTTGTGACTACTAAAAGAAAATAATTGATAAGGGAGAGCAGATAAAAGGCTCTTGACAGGGTCCAATAATCACTGGGGGTCAACAACATTGAATCCACTACTCACCTTCGTTGAAGTCAAAACATTGCAGGTCAACTTCCACCAAATAAACATAGAAATAGCGAAGGAATTGGAAAAACCAAAGGAGTTATAAATATAGATAATTACCTAATGTTGGTTGACTAGGCAAACCAAAGCCTATGTAGTTTTGAGAGCTAGTAACTTATTGTCGAATCCTGCTCTTGCAATGGTAATCTCCTTGGTTGTTGTTAACGCCCCAAGAATTTCATCCACTACATACCTTTGGTTCTTCCCCTTGTCATTAAACAATGACTAGTGTGTGGCATAGGGGAAACACTCAATGAACCTCTGACATATCACGTGCGTTTGTGGCATATTAAATAATACCCTTAATTTGACTACATATTGGAAAATACATCTAAAAAGGACATTATTTAACCCCCTATCAATACAAACCCAATACGCCTTCCCAATTTAAAAAATCCCTACTTTCACTAGATATTGTAGGTATCCATTTTTTCATTAACATTTTTTATACCCTTTTATATTTTTTCATTAACTTTGAGCTCTATTTTTTACACCCACCAATATAAAAAAAAATTACTCCCTATATACCTTCCAATAAATTATTTCATTTTTTCCTCAATATATATCCCCCAATATGAAGACATGTGGTATGGTATTTCTCCCCTAATGAATCCCCCATGGTGTGTGGGCTAAAGAGCCTCAATCCCAAAATATGGGTCGCAAAAAAACCAATGCATGTCAATCCATGGCCTTAGAAAAAAGTTGTTGCCCTAATCCGAACTTAAACATGAACAGAAAAAATTACAAATATGATCATAAATACAAAGATGCAACAGAAAAACACTTCATTTCATTAATAGAGAAATATTGAACTATGCTTACAAATAGAATGGAAATAAGATAGCTCGAGCGATGGTAGATTATCTCTGAGAAGAGATGTCACGGCTACATGCCTTTACACTATGTTACAATGAAGCTCAAGGGCCTGTTTATTATTGAAAAACATGAGAAAAACCTAAACAACAAAAACCCTAACCCCAGGAGATGTAACACCGAGAGTTTGTGGGCCCGATTGGGGTTAGTTGGGCAGCCAACTTCTCGGGGTTGTACCTTGGTCATATTATCTTCATTTGGTGCATACGATACCTTGTTGGAAAGGTCTCTCTGAGTTCTACAGGTTTCATTGTAGGCCCCTACCAATGGCCACGGGCCTGCAGCGGACCTCAAAAGAACGTCGTTTAGGGGGTAAAAATTACTCTGGAAGTTCAGGGCCCGAAAAACTACTAAAAATAGTAAATGATGAAATAAACAAGGAAACATATGAAACTGACTGGAGGATCTAGGTGAAATAGGCGAGTGGCCACCAATATCCACCTGGATCATTCCTCGCCCCTTAGGAAGCAATGGTCCCCATTGCATGCAGAGCCTCCATGAGGTGAGGAAATTTATGTTGAACCTGGTCCTTGGTGAACCACTTGCCCTAGTGAAGGAGTTGACCTACTTTGATAAATAGATATAGTTGTATCCTCTGTTGGCTAGTGTTCTTGATCTGTGTATCCTTGATCTGATCAGTTGTGACATGTTCCATGTAGTCCAAGTTGAACTATGTTGGTGTGAGCTTTTCTGCAATGTCGGATGTGTCCAACAATGGTGGAAAGTATCACCGAAGGCGATCTACATTGAACACTAGGTGCAGACCAAGGAACGGTGGGATACTGAGCTCGAAGGCATTTTCACTGATAGCCTTGGTGATGGTGTATGTCCCATATCGGAGCAAGCGAAGCTTGCGGTGGGGTCCAACAAGGTGCTCCTTCTGCAAATGTATCCAGACTTTGTCGCCCACTTGGAACTTGTGTGGTACTCAATGCTGATCATGGCACTGCTTGTACTTAGCATTGGCTCTGTCCAATATATCATGGATCTGCTAGCGGATGTGTGGAATGCACTCATTGAATTTTTTAGCCCTTTCAGCTTGAGACCGGACGTGAGCCGAATCTGCTTGAGTGGCTGCAAATGGTATCACCACATCAATGGGACATAATGGATGAAATCCAAGCCCTACCTGAAAGGGATTGTGGCTTGTTGAGATGTGGAGAGCTCTGCTTTAGTTATGTTGGACATAAGGGAGACTTTCATCCCATGTGCATGGATGCTTCGAGTTGTACATGCGCAGAATGTGTACGATCATCTTGTTGACAACCTTTGTTTGGCCATCAGTTTGGGGATGGAAAGCCATGGAGTTAGTAAGTTTTGTATCCAACATCAACCAAAAGATGGACCAAAATGCACTCAGGAATATATTTTCCCGATCTGAGACAATGGACTATGGGATCCCAAAGTGTACCCACACTTGCTCAAAGAAGAGCTTAGCAGTGGCCTCTGCTGTGATACTCTTCTTACAGGTAGCCATGATGGCCATCTTAGAGAATCTGTCGACGACTACAAAAACGCAATTGTTGCCATGGTTAGTATAAGAAGGCCCAACATGTAATCCATGGAGATAGATTCCCAAGGCTAACTAGGAGTAGGTAGAGGAGTATACAAGCCTTTCTTCTTGACTGTTGGTTTGGCAATGGTGCATGCGGTACAGGATCTAATGTACTTCCCAACATCCTGATGAAGTTTTGGCCAATAAAATACTTATGTAATACTGTAACTATTTTCTCTACTCCGAAATTTCCAACGACCCAATTTTAGTGTGCCTCCCAAATCATCTTGGCACGCTCGCTTGAAGGAACATAGATGTGTCCTAAGTGGCATAAAAGATCATCTTGAAGGTGAAAAATTGGAACTTGTTTCCATTCTAGGAGTGTCTGGTATGTGCTATCGAATTCCGGATCACTCTTGTAAAGATATGGCCACCCTGAAGGTCTCGTGCCCATAGGAGTCGAGCACAGTGATTAGTGCCATGACCGGTGGTCGGCTGAGGTAGTCTGCAACATTATTCGTGCTGACCTTCTTATACTTAATGTTCAAATGGAACTGTTGGCGGTAGGTGGAACATTTCTGATGGTGATTGTTCTACAACTTCCCTTATGTTTGTATGAACTACAAGGGTCGGTGGTCTGTGTGGTTGATCGTTTCCTTCCCTAGAATGTAATGCTTCCATTGACAGTAGGCTTGCATAATGGAATACATTTATTTGTTGTAAGTGGGATACTTTTGGACTATGTCTGAAAGTGTCTCACTGTGGTAAGCCATTAGATGCCCATGCTAAGTAAGAACCACACCAATAGCATAGTCAGAGGCGTCTGTCTCAATCTCAAATGGTTGTTGCAGGTCTGGTAATGTGAGCACTGGTGCAGAGCAGAGGCGATGATTCAACTCATAAAATGTCTGTTGTTGGGTTTAAGAACAAAAATAATTTGCTTCCGCTCCTCCCTTGGGGACGTGACTTAAAGTTCAAGTGATATGAGAGAACCCCAACACGAACCTGCGATAGAAACTGGAAAGACCCAAAAAGCTGTAGAGCTCTCTTAGAGTGGTCGGGGTTGGTCAATCCTGAATAACTTGTATCTTGGCTGGGTCCACATGTACACCCTGCTCATCAATGATGTACCCAAAATATTGAACCTAGTTCAAGCCAAAAGTGCATTTCTCCAAGTTAGCACACAACTTGTGTTGTCGAAGGGTTTGAAGGACCTATCAAATATGGTGGAGGTTTTCTTCCCAACTCTAGTTGAAGATCAAGATATCATCTAAATACACCACCATGAATGCATTGGTGACGGGTTATAAGATATCGTCCATCAGTCTCATGTAGGTTGCAAGGGCATTCATCAATCTGAACGGCATGACCAACCATTCGAAAAGGCCCTCCTTGGAGTTGAAGACAGTCTTCCACACATCGGAGGGTTCGATAGGCACATGGTGATAACCTGACTTCAAGTCAATCTTGCTGAAATATTTGGCCCCCTTGAACTGGTCCAGAAGGTCATCAATCCATGGGATTGGGTACCTATTCCAGATAGTGATCTTATTTAGCGCCTGATAATCAATGCAGAGTCTCTAGGTCCCATCCTTCTTTTGTACTAATAAAATCAGGCTCCCACAGGGTGATGAGCTTGGCTTGATGTGCCCTTTCTGCAATAGTTCCTGAATCTACCTCTTGATCTCATTGTTCTCCAGAATAGAGCGTCGATAGATCAGTCCATTCGGTAGCAGCGCGCCTGAGGTCAGATCGATGGAGTGCTTGACTTGACAGTGGAGAGGTACCCCTATAGGTGAGGTGAAAATATCCCTATACTCCTCCTAGACCTTTTCCATTTTCTTTTGCTGTACAAAGGAGCCCTGCGTGGAAGCTGTGGCCACAACCTTATTATTTCCCTAAGGGTGAATCATAAGGAAAACAAATTTCCTGGTGTGGGAAATGATCTTACGACATTTCTTTGTAGTGATCAAAGAGACAGTGGTAGGCGGGTCTACCTCCTGTATCCTGTATAACTTATTAGCCAAAGTAATAATCACAGAGCAAGGTCAAAACTCATATATAACATGTCACTTCCACAAGTATGGTTGTCCTAACAATACATCACAAACCTCAAGAGGAAAAACATCACACAATTCCTCATCTGAGAAGGGCTTGATGTTGTAGAGAAGGTGACAGTACACGGAGATCTAGTCCTTGGTGAAGCCACCCGATGGTGTATGACTATGGATGTGCTGCAGTCCTTAGGCCCAGCCGCTTCACGACCTCTACTGAAATGAGGTTCTTTTCGCTCCTACCATCGACAATGAACTACAACAGAGAACCCTTCACCCACATCTATGAGTGGAAGAGGTGTTCCCCCTCCTCTAGATCATCAGGCTCAATCTTTTGGATCTTGGTGGTGGCCGCGATGGCACTGGGCTCTGCATCAATGATCTGCTTCCCTTTTTCATTTCCCTTATTTGGTTCTAATTTAGATTCGGAACATGCGTCTGATTCAGAGGCCTTTATCTCGTCCACTTGTGACTCACTTGTGTTGTGAGTGGAGATCTTATCGAACTCACACCATTTTCTCGTGCCCTTCTTTGTCTTCATGGTGTTTTTATTTTCTTTCGGCTTCGACGCATTGTCTTGGGTAGCCCTACCTTGGCTCTGTCTTTTGCCCTGTGGTTTGGGGTGCCTTTTCCTTGCTTTGGATTCACAGATCCAAAGTCCTGCTTCTTATATTTAAAATTCTTCTCAATCTTGATAGTGTATCGGTACACCATGCCGAGCGAGGAAATGTCTAGGAACTCCATCTCATCGTCGATGTACTTGTGTACACAGTCGCGGTACATGAGTACCAAATGTTGCTTAGTATCCTTGATACCTAGCTTTTTGCAAAGGGTATGTAAATTATTTGTGAACTCCGACACATCTTGGTCCCTTCCTTGTCGTAACATGGGCAACTTCATGTGTTTATCTTCATAGCTCCTGACAGGGTAATATTGTCCCTTGATGGCATCTTGGAAAGAATCCCAAGTGGGTGCGGCTGAAAATAGAGAGAGTTCACTCTCATATTTTTGTTCACATTAGGTTTCCCACCAGTCCTCGACATGTGGGGCGGATTTGAGAAGTGCAAAAGTAATATTTTTCCGATTGGAAAACTCATGAATTGAAAAATATCCTTCCTTTATCTACAACATTTGCATCTACCAAAACCTCAAATATGGGAATATTGAAGTTAATGTTGGTACCATGTTTTTTCCCCAATTCCACTATTCCCCGCCTCCATTTTTGTCATTTTTGTACTCCTATACCTACTCTCCTATCACTTTCATTGAGTGTGAGTATTGCAGCAGCATGAGCAGGTTAAGATCAGGGGAGTGCTTGTCCACAAGTCATGTTCTACCATTTATGTACTTAACAACCACTTCAGGATCGGTACTCAACGCTATAAAGGATGAATAGGCCTCGTGCTTCTAGATGATCGAGCCACCCACAACTGTGATCGAACGAGTTCGATATCTTCCATGATGAATATCTTCACCATCCTCGTTGAACTAAGCCTATGCCAATATTTGGATTAGTTAAGGA
This sequence comes from Pinus tabuliformis, assembly GCA_031772625.1. NCBI lineage: Eukaryota > Viridiplantae > Streptophyta > Pinopsida > Pinales > Pinaceae > Pinus > Pinus tabuliformis. The sequence continues at coordinate 31,078,479 of CM062804.1, forward strand.
TTCATTATGCTAAGTAGAACAGGGTCGTTCTAGCGATCTGATTTGAAAGATTAATTTAGCCAAGTCGTTGGACTTGCTATGTATGGTCTATTATTGTTTTAAACTAAAATCAATGCCTATAAAGGCCTGATTTGTAATAGATAGGGAGTTAGTTAGCTAAAGAGAATATTGTCATTGTATCATTGAAGTATTATTTCCAGACATATTGTTTATAAATTGAAGACTATGATTATGCCTATGCGTTAAGCTCGGATCGATTCACTTGATGGTTTGCTGTGTGTTCGTGAATTAAATGTGTTAAGATTTCCATTTTTTTGTAAGTAGTTAAGCTTCCCCAAGTGTGGTCGAGCCCATCATCATCTAGGAATAGCTCTGCATTAATTTTTAGGAAGCATAGTTGTGTGTGTCAATTTATCATAACTGCTTTTCATTTGTTTCTGGTTCGTCTATTAAATCTTTTATATATTGCGTGGAGACTTTCATTGGCTTGGAATGATTTCAGTGTGCTAACCTTGCATTTACTTTCAGACCTTTCAATTTAGCAATCTGAATGCGTAATCTGATTTGTGTGCCTACCTTTGATAAAGAGTCATACTCTGTTTTCCCAAAACAATGAGTGGTATTTTGTCTTAACTGTGCTGATTGTGGTCACATGAAACTCGTTCAATTGCGTTGAGAATCAAATACCTGTGATGAGTTGGTCCATTATTGAAAACGAAGAACACACTCTTTGGATGCTGAAATCAATGTAATTCATTGTGTAGCAAGGTTGATATAGTGTGGGTTTAGTTGTGTATAATAGGAAGCCTGATTGGTAGTTTGCGTTGAGTGAATTTTAGTTAATTCCAAATAGAAATCGTGTTGCTTGTTTTTTTCCATTATCAAATCGTTTGATTTTCCTTTAGTCATTTTCATGAATGTGTGTCATAGGAGCATTTCTTTGTAGACTGTCGATTGGAATAGCTTAAATTATCATAATATAATTTAGTCTTGTTTCTTGTTTAATGGACGAAAGATAAATTCTTACTTTCTTTAATAAAGTTCGCAAATTGATTTCAAAAGTTCAATTGAGTGATTTAAATTGTAGTGTGATTACTTTTACCTTGTTTTGAGTGATTGAATGCAGTCATAGAATAAGTTTACATTCCAGTGCTGTAGTCTAGGATTTGATAAATCTAGATACTTTTGGTTGAAATCTTATTCCTGTAGTGTTAGCTTGCAAGTCATTTTAAGTACAGTTAGGAAGTGTGTTTTCATTTTAAGAAGCAGTGTGACTTGTGTGATTAGAAGTAACAGTTTGGGATTTGATTTCGGAAACTTAAATTAGCCTCTTTATTCTGTTTCATCACATAGGTGTTTTCCAAGTTTGCATTCTCACTTCATTTTGTAGTTAAGATGAATTTCATTTAAGTTTTCAGTTTCATTTGTCATTTGATTTCAGTCAATTAGAATAGACATAGAGTGGATTGAGTTCAATGCTTTCAGTTTTCTTATGAGATGAATGCTTAAGTAGTCGTTCTGTACTTAACGATAAGAAGGAAATCATATACTCTACATTTAAATCTTGCACCAAAACGCAGTACAACTCATGTTTACAAATCCGGGTTGACAATTAATTGTAAGAGGTTTAATTATCGATTAAAACTCCCAACATTTTAGCGTCGTTGTCGGGGAGTTGTATTTGGTTCAAGCAAGATTATCATTACAGAGTCTCAAAGGTATTGCAGGTAGTCAGAGGGTGGGGAGAGTACGGTAAGACGTGAGTGAAGAGCCACACATCCACTTTTGTGGGGTTGCTCCAAAGTCTGACCAATTACTTCTTGTTCTTGAGTTTCTATTTCCTTTGTCTTTATGCATAGGAGTAAAGGTAGACCTAGAGATAGTAAGGGTAGATTTATTTCTAGTTCTAAATTTCCTGCAACCTTTGGATCAGTTAATATACCTCTTATTAATGTTGCTAATCGATATGCAGGACTGAGACAAGAAGGAGGAAGTGTTGATACCAACTTGGTTTCGGATTGAGAATTCTTAGATCAAGGAGAAAAGACCATTCAACAGGTTGTATTTGACAACACTGAAGGGATCAAGGTAGGAGAACCAGTAGAGTTGTGAGATAACGTGGACGTGAAATCAACCAACATCAACCGTGTTCTAGTACCTCCTGTTCACACTATAATCAGCAAACCTCTTCAGGTGCCCGTCGCAGATATGGACCACCAAGATAGGGAGAACAGAAACAACGAAGAACACCATGGAGAGGGAGAAGGCCCTCGATGCAATGTTAACTTATTTGGAGGAAACAACCCGGAAGGACCAAGGGGAGGGCCAGAGGAAGATGACGAGGAAACTACCTTCGGATTCCCTATACTAGATGTGACTCGCAACATCAACATGAAAAACATCCCAATGGTATATCTTCTACATTTAATCATCTGAAGATCCCGATGCATTTCTTTTTGAATTTGATATTTTATATCGTAGTTATAATTACTATGAGGATGCACATAAACTTAAATTGTTTCACATCACTTTTAAAGATGCATCCCTTAGGTGGGATGACATGAAATCAGTCTTCCTTAAAAAGTATCAATATTTTTGTAAGAGTGGGGACATCAACGATATCCTTAGGATGCAACAAACAGCAGACGAAAACCTAGAGGATTATCTTAAATGATTCCTATATAATTTTCACAAATCTCGTGGGTCAAACTTAGATGAAAAGACTATCAAAACTGTGTTCCTAAAATGGCTGAGGGATGACTGCATTGAAATATTAAACCTTCTTAGCGGTGGGGACATCTATAAGAAGACATTTGCTAAAGTAGTCGAGCTTTGTCGTACCTATTCTAGGGGCCAAGCTAAAGTAGGAAAAAAGATTCGCGAACTTAAAGATAATTCCAGAGACTATGTGTTAAAGAAAACTATGGCTAATTTTGTTATGAGAGTCGAACTGAGAAACTTATTAGAAAAATTTAAAAATGACATACTGAACACAATCAGTGACTAGCTGGACACTATGAAAATCAAACAAAAACAAGAGGCCGAAAAATCAGCCATGGTTGTCTTTTTTCCTAAGTGTAGGCGCAAACATCCAGACAGGGAATGTCCATTAAATGTCATTGAGATTTGTGGAATCTGTACTCTAGAACACCCAGCCAAGAAGTGCCCATCACTTCCTGGCTTACAGGCTATCTACAAGGGGAACGCTGAAACCATTGACCAATCTCAAGCCACCAAAAGACCCATCTGGAGAGGCCAAAGTCAGAATGTGTTTCCAGATCCAAATTCCCAAGGTTATGGTCAGACTGAGCCTTGGACCTTCCAAACATTTAAACCCACTTGGGCTACTCTGCAACCACAAAACACTCCCTGGAACCAGAATTGGAGGACAAACCCCTATACCAACGCCTATCAACCCCAAACCCAATTCTATGTGCCTTACCCAAACATGCCAAGTACCTCGTATAATCCGACCATGCAATCCTATCAGCAAGGGCATAACCCTAACATGTATCAACAACCCACATTACCACCACCTCCTTTGCATCAGTTGTTACCTGCACCTTCTAACCCATCATCCTCGTAGGCACCTGCTACCTTGAACCCACCCCGACCTACATTGTTTCCTGCGCAACTCGTACCTAACCCAAGTCATAATAGGCTACCTCAACCTGTGCAAAGCATTGGTATCCAACCCTTTCCTACATATATGATCACCGCCATTCCTATGAATGAAATCCAATTATGATCAGGAATGACAGTTAACAAAGGAAAATCAGCTGTTGTTATCCAAGAATAGGTGACCTCCACATCATTCGAAAACCATTTGCAAAATGAAAAACAACAACAACCACAGAAAGAAGAATCAAATGAACCACTGTACTTGGAAAGACTGATTGTAAAGAAAGAAGAGACCCCGCTTGAATATGATTTGGAAAACGAACTAAGGAATGTCTGCATTAAAATTCCACTTTTACAAGCAATTAGAGACATTCCTATCTACACCAAAATTTTCAAAGTTCTTTGCATTAAGAAACCGAGGATAAGGGGGCATAAGAACCAGAATGTTGAAATCATAAGCTAGATGTCCACTATGATTTCCAACTTTCATGTGAAATACAATGACCGTGGAGGTCCCATTGTCCCCATTGAGATAAACAAAGTACTTCTGCCAAATACCCTCGTGGATTTAGGAGCAGCAATAAATGAAATGACCTATGAAACAATGACATCTTTACAGCTACCTGGACTTAAATCCACCCCTATCCTTCTAGAAATGCTAGACAAATCCATCGTCAAACCAATGGGAACCTTAGAGGACATAGTGGTCACTATTGCCTCTTGGTAATATCCCATATATTTCATTGTCATTTCTCCGAAAACCTCTAGGCCCGGACACCCTGTGGTTCTGGGATGACTGTGGCTGGCAACTGTTGATGCCGTCATAGGATGTAGAAATGGAGAAATTATTATTTCTAATGGTCCCCACAACCAAACTCTGTCTATTTTTCCCCCTGCTCAGACAATTGTTGAAGTACCATTATGGCTCGAAAACCCATATGGAGATGAAGATTATATGTTTCCTTTGTTGTCATTAGATCAGTCTAGAGGTCTCCAGGAGCATTTTGATGAACATGTTTTGCAGCAGTTTTTAGCTGATAGCTCTTGTATCGATTATCCTATCTCTTTTAATGGTTATGAGCATGTGTTTAGTGATGAGTTTCAGGAAACTTGCCATCCAGTTGTCTTCGCCTCTTTTGCAGCAATGGAGGAAAGCCATGAACCTACCACAAAACCTGTAGAAATTTTTGAAGGAAAGATCTTACATATCGATATAGGATTGACTGCAGAACAAAGGCAGCAGTTGATGAGTACGATTCATGAACAAATTGGAGCTTTCACCTGGGATTACTTGGACATGAGGGGCATACATCCAGACACCTACATCCACCATGTCTATACAAATGAAGAAATGATACCTGTTCGAAAACCACAAAGGCATATGAACCCAACATTAAAAGACATTGTCAAAAATGAGTTTCAGAAACTTTTGGCTATAAATTTCATTTACCCCATTTCAGATAGTAGGTGGGTGTCACCTCTAGTAGTGGTCCCAAAGAAGAACGGCAAGTTGCGTATCTGCGTTGACTACAGAGAATTAAACAAGGCCACATTGCGTGACTATTTTCCACTGCCCTTCATTGATCAAGTCCTCGACACGCTTTCAGGTAAGAATTATTTTTATCTTTTAGATGGGTACATCGGTTACAATCAAATACAAATAGCCAAAGAATACCAAGAGAAGACTACTTTTACATGCCCTTGGGGTACTTATGCATATAAAGTCCTCCCCTTTGGTCTTTGTAATGCCCCTGCCACTTTTTAGAGAGCTGTACTTGCCATTTTATCTGATTTGATCCATGACTGTATGGAGGTCTATATGGATGACTTCACAGTTTATGGAGATGACTTTTCACAGGCTTTTGCAAATCTAGAGAAAGTATTGATTTGTTGTCAAGAAGCTAATCTATCCCTTAGTAGTGATAAATGTAAGATGATGCAAACTAAGGGGATTGTTCTAGGCCATCATGTGTCACTAGAAGGAATTCAAGTTGATCCAGCAAAAATCGAGGTAATCTCGAGTATCCCTATTCCTAGTTCGCAAAAAGAGGTAAGAATTTTTTTAGGGCACGTAGGTTATTATCGACGATTTATTGAGAATTTCACTAGAATTGCAGCACCATTATTTAAATTGTTAACTAAAGATGTTGACTTTGTATGGAATGTTGATTGTCAACGGGCTATTTAGGTACTAAAGGAAAAGTTGTCCATTGCTCCAGTATTGAGAAGGCCAAATTGGTCCTTACCTTTTCATATTTGTACAAATGCTTCAGATATTGCACTGGGAGCAGTCTTGGGACAAAGGGAGGATAAATTTCCATATGTTATTTATTTTTTCAGCAAAAATCTGTCTCTCACTAAATTAAATTATACAGTTACTGAAAAGGAGCTGTTAGCAGTTGTGCATGCTATAGGAAAGTTTAGGCATTATATTACGAGTTATAAGACATTTGTCCATACCGATCATTTTGTTGTTAGATTTTTAATGAATAAACCTATTACTAACGGTGGGATAACAATATGGTTTTTTGTTTTACAAGAAATCAATATAACTGTAATTGATAGGCCTAGAAGGGATAACTTGGCAGCTGACTTCTTATCTTGTTTGAACATTGTGCAAGGAAGCATGCCAACACCAATGCCTAATGAATCTCCAGATGAAGCATTATTTGTCATTTCTACTATTACTCCTTGGTTTGATGATGTCTTCAATTATCTGGTAACAGGGAAACTACCTCAAAACATGTCGATCAAGATAAATATAATATAGTGCAGCGTAGTGCTAATTTCTCTTGGATCAAAGGGGATCTATTTTATACCGGTCCAGACTTAATTATGAGGCGATGTGTGCGGGAAGATGAAATGTATGATGTGCTGAGAGCCAGTCACAACAAGCCTTGTGGTGGCCATTATGCCGACAAAAGGACTCCATATAAAGTTCTCTGTACTGGATACTATTGGACTACACTTTTTAAAGACGCCAAGAAGTTTGTTTTGAGTTGTGACGCTTGCCAACAGACGGGGAGACCAGTTGCCTCCGATGAAATGCCTCTTCAACCACAAATCACCATTGAACCTTTTGAGAAGTGGGCATTGGACTTCGTAAGGCCCATCTCCCCAATGTCAAAGAAGAAAAAATATATCTTTGTGTGCACTCACTACGTCACCAAGTGGGTGGAGGCTAAAGCATTATATGATGCCATTGAAAAGGCAGTAGTAGAATTTTTGTTCGAGGACATCTTTACAAGATTCGGTGTGCCTCGTTAAATCGTCATTGACTAGGGTACACAATTTACATCAAATTTATTCAAGGCACTCATGGAGCAGTATAAAATTAAGCATCGCAAATCGAATCTTTACCACCCCAAGCTAACGGGCAAGTGGAGTCCACAAGAAAATTTTTGGAATCCATCCTCACAAAAACTATTCAACTGCATCATATGGATTGGGCGGATAAGTTACTGGAGGCACTATGGGCTTATTGAATCACTTGGAGAAATGTGACAAGACACACAACTCATGAGTTAGTCTATGGTAAACAAGTGCTCTTGCCCATTGAGTTCCAAGTAAAAACATTCAGGACTGCCACCTAGTTGGGCATGAATCTAAATGAAGCTCAAGAGCAGAGGCTGATGCAACTGAATGAACTTGACGAAATCCAACAAGATGCCTACCATAGAACCACTTTGGTGTAGAACCAAAGAGCTTGATGACATGACAAATTATCAAGAAGAAAGTCTTTCGCCTAGGTGACTGGGCCTTGTTATATGATAGTAAGTTTAAGCATTTTAAAGGTAGATTTTCCACCAAATGGTTAGGACCGTATGAAGTAAATGAAGTTTTTGATAATGGTTTAGTTCGTATTTGTACTATCAACGATGATAAGACTTCTTTTGTAGTAAATGGTAATCGACTTAAAGTTTATCGCAAACCACTCTCACGTGATCAGTTTTTGTAGGAAGTATGAAAGGATCTAGGGTTGGAGCTGATTCATGCAAATGACCAGCCCCTTGTTGGTTCAGTTGATTAATATATATATATATATATATATATATATATATATAATACTCAGCGGGCTGTCATTTTTTATATATCTTTAGGTGTTTCTCCCCACAACCCATGTAGAATAAAGGAGAAATTTGTCTTGGGTAAGTTTATTCCTTTAACCAAACTTGACATATTAATATGGAAAAGGAGCCTTTTGGAGTCTTCTTTGGATGTTTTCAGACTCTCAAAAAATGAAACTCCCAAGCAGTAACTGATCCAGGCTCGTAAAATGACATGGGACAGTAGTAGTCTAGGGATTCCTTAAGTACATATTTATTCTTTTCTGGCCTTAAGGAAATGATTACGGAAAAGAAACCCCTTGGAGTCTCCTTTGGGTAGCTCATACTCTCTAAATATGAAAACCTCGAGCAATGACTACTCTAGGCTCGTTAAAATAATAGAGTGGTAGTAGCTAGGGATCTGTTGGGTATAGAATTATTCTTTTCCGGGCTCAGCAGAAGCTTTACGGAAAAGAAACCCCCTTGGAGCTTTCTTTCTGGTCATTTCAAGCTCTCTAAATAAGAAATGCCTCAGGCAGTTATCATTCCAGGCCTGGTTAAAAATCCATGGGATGATAAACAGGTTTTTTTGAAGAACAATAATCAGCATGTTATATGGCATCGAGTAAGAGGATCTCAAAATTATGTATTCCATACTCTGTGTTTAAGCAGTCTTTGTACCATACTCTGTAAAATTGCAAATCTACTATCACAGTTGTGTTCTGAAAAAAGAATTTTTGGAATCATGAAGGGATTATGTTTTCCTTATATGAGGATGTTTCACAATTAGTACTCATCTCTACCATCAGTTAAGGATGATTGTCTCTACTGATTGATATGCACAAGGACTGATCCACAGGATCTGTACTTAACCTGTAAAAATCAAAGATCCTGTCATTGAACTTCATTTCCAGAATATTGATCGCAGAGCACAGTTGTAGCTTCAACATTATTCCTGTCAGCATCATTTTCATTCAAATACTTGGGCGCTACATCAAAACAAGGAAATCTCCACGAAATCACTATTATTTTAAGTAGCTCAGGTATGCACTTTTATTTGCTTGAATTTGATTAATGAATAGTTAAAATGCATGCTGTGTAAATGCACCTCTAAACCTATCCCTCATTCTAAATTCCTCTCATAATCCTATATCTTCCTAACATTTCCATCCCCTAATCCCACATCGCCTACATTCCTACCACGTTGTGTAATGATATGCTCCCATGCCCTCTCTTCATCATCACCTCATGTCATCTCCCAGCAATCATGAGTATGTGTGTGCCGACTCTCATTCAGCCATGATGTTAACACTCTACACCAGTTACATATGGGTCGATCATCATTACGCTATCAGTATCACACTTCCAATTAATCGTGATGATTATGTTGTCATTCATCCAAGTTCTAAAATATGAGGGACATCTAAGACCAAGATTACAGAGTCATTGAGCGACAAAGAGGCAACAAAGAATTGGCAGGAGTGAAATTGTAATTGAATACAGATGCCAAGAAAAATGGGAGTTGATCGCCACGAACCCACCTTCGGCCAGTTCGTGCGCAGTCCGGAGTATCAATAGTGTAGCAACGTTGTGGAAGAGAAAGGATGGACGACCTTTCTGCAGAAATTCCAAGGTTACAATGATCAGGTCGCCTTGGCGTTTGCACAAAGTTTTGATGGGGAGCATGTTCAGGTGGGAAATTTAAGTTTCAGAGTTATAGAGGAGTCAGTGAGAAGAGCCATCAGGCTACCAGCGGAAGGTGAACTGTTCTTTAAGGGAGGGCAGTTGAATATTCTGAACTGCGCCATGTTTTTGAAGCCCGCTTACAGGTCTCTCAACTGGGTGAAGGGAGTATTATGGAGTTGCATAGAGGAACAATGGCACTCACTGCTCACAATGCTGCAACACTTCATAACTTGCGAGGGAAGGTATGCGGTCGTGTTCCTCTATCACATTCGGTTGATGACTCATTTTACAGAAGACAAGCAGTTAAACATTCCCCACTTCTTGAGACTAAGTTTGCATAAAATGGCCCGAGGGGTACAGTCTCAGAGTAGGAAACCTGAGACCACATTGTATCACCATAGCCTCATTAAAATTCTGTTAGTCGCTGAGCTCCAAAAAAGAAAGAGGTCATGGGAAGATTTCTTAGTTGGGAACTTTCTTGGGCAGGAAACTCAAACAAAAGGACGACAAAGAACAGTGGGTCGTGTTAGAGTCGGTCTTGTCGCCCTCCATCAGCGATCAAAGCTCTTTGCATTTGCATAAGTAGGTGTCTCATCAGTGTCAATTTTTGCATCCCATTAGGCATGCCATAACCCTGATGGAGGAGCTGGTGTCTTTGTCCCCCTCTTGGCATTGTTGAATCAACTCATTTCAGTCCTTAGTCACTTTCAAACTTGTCTTGTCTTGTCTTGAGGTCAAATTCCTAGGTCTAGGGTTTTGGTCAAGTTTATTTACAAAGTCATGTCTCTGAAGGTCAATAAGTGCCCAGCAAGCCAGAGGGATGATTTCAAAGGTGTTTCTTCGCAAATTTCTATCTTGTAAAGTAAATTTTCACCTTGGATTTAAAAACTCTGTTTTTAAAGCCAAGGTCATTTTTCAAATTTTGTAAAAAGTGATGAAATTTCAAAAAGCTTCCAAGGACAGCATGTAACCCTGGTTCCCTTGCCAAGATCCCTCAGATGATATCCCTGCAAAAAGTATCGAACAAAAGCATTAAATGAGTCAATTTCAGGACATAGGAAACCAAAATGGTCAATTTTATAAAGTGTCAAAGAAAAAACATTATAAAGTGGGTTTGGGCATGAAATTATTTCAAATCAAAGCTATAAAGGCCCAATCTCCCTCCATCGACCCTCATTGTGCATCCAAGTTACTTGCAAGAGTGATTGAGTGAAAGTTTGAGCGAATTTGGGAGCTGGACAGGCGCGCGACCCGTCAGACCAGGTGCGCGACCCGTCAAGCGCATTCCGGCAGTGTAATTTTTCAACGGGCGCGACCCGTCAGTGGCGCGCGACCCGTCAGCGCCCTGCTTACCAAACCGACTGCAAATTTATCCAAGGACCCTCCGAAATCGCCAAATTGTCTAAGGTAGGCTCTCCAACTTAAGAATGGTTGCTTGTTATGGTCAAAGGGAATCTTAATTGAATTTTTAAAGGATCTCCATGTGCAAGAGAAAAGCTCCATGTTGCTGCATTTTAAACTTGTAAAATATGCCTAGGGTTTTATGTTGTTTGAAAGGTATTCCCCTTGTAATCATTTTCCCCATTTCCCATGTCATTTTCCTTGTCTTTCTATATAAATTTCCCTTTTATTTGTAAAGAAAAATCCAAACCCTACCCCTCTTCCCTAAAAATGAAAAATTAAGCCCTAACCCTACCTCTCATTACCCATGTAAACAATGTATATAATTATGCATATGCAATGATTTTTGCAATGTTTTTTCCCTTGAATCCCTGTTTTATATATTTATTCCCATTTTCCCTTTAAAAGTGTCCCTCCCCTAACATTCCCCTCATGCTCCTTGTCCCCTTGAAACAGCATATAAATCAGCATTTTACAAGGCAGAAACAACAGTACATTTTGGCCACTCTGCTCCTTAAACAATGTCAGAAACCGAAACCTATGAGCAGAGTGATGACCAGGCATCAGCTTCAGAGATTGAGATACAGAGGAGGCCTCATAAGGGTGGAAAGGGTGGTCACCATAGGCGAGAGGAGCCCACTTCTTTGGCAGATTTACAGGCTTGTCCCATGGCAGTCTCATGTTTCCAGTACATGTCTTGCTATGAGTTTTGTGAGAGGATCTCTCGGATTCAGCACCACAGAGAGTTGGCTCGCCTATTTGTTTTACACTTGCATGATGGACATGTCAACCTTGCTGGGGTGGACTTTACATTAACACCCGAGGTGATTTCACAGGCCACAGGGATACCTAATATCGGAGAGGTATGGAATAAGCGCAAGGTGTTGGACAGTGTTCATTTTGAGCCTTTCGTTAGACCAGCACTCATAAGGCACTTGACAGGAGTGTTTCCCTTCAGATTTCTCAGGAGTGAGTATGCTCCCATGATGAGGCTCATCATGCTCTATTTTACCTGTGAGGGCAGATTTTCACAGGTATATTCGCACCATATTCGCCTATTGATGCACTTCACACGGGTACGGATGATGAACATCCCTGTTTTCTTCTATCAGAACATTGAGAGGATGGTGTCCATGATGCAGAAGAAGAGCCCGGCACAGCAGTATAGGAGCCTTTACCATTATGGTTTGATTCAGCTTGTAGTATTACATCAATTGGCTCAGCAGGGCATCTCATGGGAGGAGTTCATCTCTCGTGAGCTTTTCACAGCACCACCACCGCCACATCCTGAGGTTATTCACGAGGAGGGAGGACCATCACAGTAGCATGACATCCCCGTCACTAGACATGTCAGCTCCTCACCTTTGGTTACTTATCAGAGAGGCCAGAGGGCCTTTTCTGCAGCAGCTCGGCGAGTACTTTCTCCACAGCATGTGGAAGGGGTCTCACCTTCTTCATCGACTCAGCGAGTGTTATCTCCACATCAGGTGGAAGGGGCCTCGCTTTCTTCAGCAGCACAGGTACTAGGGAGGGGCAAACAGCCCAAGATTGATGAGGGACCATCAGGTGTTCCGGATATAGAGTTTATTGATCTTGATATCAATTCTCCTAGCCGAGAGTCAAAGGAGATCATTCAGCACCTTAGAGCTGAAAATGATGCCTTGCAGAGGAGATTAGAGGGGGCACAATGGACAATCTCATACCTGGAGCAGTTCAATAAACAGTTGGAGGATGAACAAGCTCTTGATGAGTTGTGGAGGATTCGTAGTGACCGCAATTTGAACCGGAGAAGACCCGGTGATCTATTGCCCGCTGAGCGAGAGACCATGCTCATCCAGGTAAATGCACACTTGGAGAGGCTGTTGGCTAAGGCCAACCAAGAGAAGAAATTGTTGAGGAACATGAAGAACCATTATTGGGCAAGAATGCACGTGTGCAAGGCAAAGATGAAAATGTTCCAAAGGCGGTTGGCCAAGGCACAAAAAAGGAGAAAGAGGCCCGATCCCCTCCATATCTTGGTCGAGGCTTCACTGAAGGACCAAGGCACTAAATAGCCCAGCCACAACACAAATCCCAAGAAATTTTGAACATTTTGGGTCAATTTTGATTTTTCAAGCAATTTACAGGTTTTTGTCCATTAACGGGTCTCACCCCCCGCGCGACCCTTCATCCTGGCAACTCCATTTTGCAAAAACTCAGCATTTCCAGATTTTTCATGAGAAGTTACATATGCTCATCAATGGACTTGAGATTTTATGAAGTTTTGGGCCTCCAGAAAGTCAAAAAAGGAGCAAAAAATGAATTTCTGCCACATTTTTGAGACACAGAAAGCAGTCTTGGGAGATTGCAATTTTGGAGGGGCAAATGGCCACCAAATTCAGAAATTCCAGTTGGGTTGGAAAGTAGACTCACAGAACTTTCCAACAAGCCTACTCTTTCTCAATTTGAACACTTGGAAGTGCCCCAAATTTGGTCCCAAAGGCACGCGACCCGTCAGGCAGAGGCGCGCGACCCGTCAGGCAAACTTCTCCAAATTTCAGTGTACAGCTCAGAAAAACGCAGTTTGACCCTGTTTGACTTTTTGGGGTGGATTATTATGCTCTTTGATGTAATTAATGTACTTTTATGACACTTTTACTCTTATGTACCTCTTCTAGAAGATTCATTCATGAAAAAGGTGAAAATTAAATGAATGAATTGGTTTCCTAGCTTATAGAGGTAAGTTGTTTTGACTGCCTAGTTTTCAGTGCTTAGTTTAGAAGTGGTTGAAACAGCTCCTAGGATAGTGAGCTCGACCCATGGAGGCAGGGAAAGAGGTTAGATGATCTATATTATGTACTTTCTTGCTCATTTTCATGGTTGGACTCTTGAGGGATAAGCTATCATTGTATTATTCACTGTATCTCTGCAATTTTTGGCTAAGGAAGACCAGGGTTTTGCAGTCCTTTTTGGGATTCTTGTGGTTACATGTATTGATGGTGTGTTTCTCTATGTACTTGTAAGTGTGTTATGTGAATCATTTCCTTTCTTTTCCTTCTGCACATTAAACAAATGAAGTGTTAAAGTAGAATTCATGACTGTCATGCTCTGCTTTTAAGTTTGTTTAATTTCAATGTTTTCTGCTGTTTAAGGAGAATTCAAAGTTATTGTTTGCTCTCCTTAGCTCCTCACCTGTCTTTCTCATCCATTCACCTCAATCTAAGGCATCAATACTGTATCCTATCTCGCCCCAAAGAGCCCCCTGCAGAATGTGTCCTATCCCCGCACCAAAAATTGCCATCCCCTCAATTTGCCACCAAAAACCCTGAAAACCCCAAATCAACCTTTTTGATCAGTTTACTAGCCTAAAATCAGTGTTACCCTATTGGTCATCTCATTCCATTGAAGATCTCATCGAGATAGACCGGAGAGAGCCCTCTCCCGCCCCGTAGGGCTAGCTACGAGGCGAAGTGGTTTGTTGTTGCCTTGAGGTTTACCTTTCTCAGCCTGAGGTGAAATTTCAAGCGCTAACATATTGGCGACCATACTGGGGAAAACAAATTAATCGTTTGCTCATTGACGTGTTATTTCATAAGTCTTAGACGGAGCCTGAAGTTACGCCAGGTAGCCTTCGAAAACGCTCTTGTTTTACATCAGCATTAGTAGATAAACGATGCTTCAGTCAATCTCCGTGAGCTTGTGAACGTAGCGCTTCATTGACACTTTATCCCAGTATAATTGTTAACTCTGAGCCGTTGATGATAGGTTAAGAGTTTTAACAGGCTGAATGGTTTTTCTTTCCTAGGCTTTTTGAGAAAAACAAGCTGGCTACACATCCTAGACCCATTTTCAAATCTCATTCATGCCCAGCTATTTTTGATTATCTCGAAGATATTGATTTTGACGAAAGCTTTGAGTTGTCTCTGTTTAAAGCCAAGTCTGAAAGTGCGCTCGACTCTCTAGTCCTTGACCCTGATTTTGCAGCTGCTATTGAATTTGAGAAACATAACAAATTGGTCGAAAATTTCATCTTGAGACATCTCCAGACACATATTCAAGCTACTACCCTTGCTGATTTTGTTGAGAATATCTCTGATCATATTGGATCCACTATCACGGCTCACGAAGAATCTTATCCTCCTTATGTTTCAGTTTCGCCTATAATCACCTATCCCGAATCCACAGTCGGTTCTCCTTCTACACCCCATACCCCTCCTACTTCTCCTACCCCTCCGACTCCCCCAACTCCACAAACTACAGCTCCTCTTATTATAGTCCCTGCTATCACAGCTCCTCCTCCTCATACTCATCCTACTCCTCCTCCTAAAGCAATGGCTGCCCGGTTTGCCCCACTTGCTCTTCCCCAAAATCTTCATGATATGCCAGCCAATTATCAAAGTAAAATCCCTATGTTTGATGGCACTCCACAAAGTATTTATGCTCAGCAACATATTGACAAAATGACAACTTTCTTCGATCTATATGAGATAGATGAAGAAGATGTTACCATGTGATTGTTCGTGCAAACATTTGGAGGAGAAGTTAGAAAGTGGTTTAGAGGGTTGACAGCTAACAGCATTGCCACCTTGGAAGCACTTCAGAATCAGTTTTTAGATCGATGGGAAATCAGAAAAGATCCGCTTCAGATTAATGCCGAATACAACAACCTCAAGCGTAATCCGGGTGAGTCCGTTCAAGATTACATAATCAGATTCAATACAGTTTACAATGTTATTCCAGATGATTTGAGGCCATCTAGAAAATCAGCACTTCTTAAGTTCCCGGATGGTTTTGATCCGAAGATGGCTTACTCATTGAGAGACAGAGATCCACCTACCTTGGACGATATGCAGAAAATTGCTGTTAGTGTTGAAGCGAATTTGAATGATAAAAGAGCAAGGATGAAGGCCGAAAAGCGAGTCACAATCAAAGAAGAAGCATCCACATCAGATCACATTCTTCGTGAAGTTGAAAAGCTTAAAAGGGCATTTGAAAATGTTCGTATTGACAAGCCGGAACCGCAGATCCGTAATCCTAATTTCCGAGGTGCACAGCAGCCACAATATAGAATCAAGCAGCGTGAAACAAAGGCACAAGAGGCAGCAGTTCAGCAGCAAATGAAACCTCCTTTTCAGCAGAATTTTGTTAGCCAAGAATCAGAGGATGAAGGTGATAATGTTGGAGAGGAAAATCACTTCTTCACTCCTGATGATATGCCCACTTATATTACAGAAGAGGAAGAGTTGGTGAGTAATTCCATTATTCCCCAAGATGAGCATTATATTTTGTCAAACGATGCAATACTTGAAGAAGAATCTGAAGAGTATCAAAGAGGGTATTTGCATGCTTTATCAGCTCAGCAAGGTCAGCAAAGGCAATTGAGAAACCGAGTTGTTCCCATAAATCCCATTCAGAAAAGGAAAGATACATCAGCAAAGAATGATTCGGCTCCCACACACACAACAGCCAAAGACATAGTTGGTCCTTCAGCAAGTCAATCACCATCAGCAGCCAAGATAGACCAGCCATCAAACGCACCAAGAGATAGAGGTGAAAAAAGAGATAATCCGGCCAAAGAAGGTGAGAAGATTTCAGCTTTCAGTTTGGAGAATGAGATTGCAAAGTTGAAGGTGTCTATTCCCTTGACGGAGATCATGAAAAACAGCACTTACCGAGGTCAGATTTCCAAGTTGCTGAATTTCGATCCAATGCTAGACACGGTGAATGTAGAAGATGATCGGCCGGAGCTGAGTTTTGGGCCCGCTTTAGATGGTGAGTCTCCCGAGAGTGATGTTCCTCCATTCTATATCAGTTTGCGACTGCATGAGTACGTGCTACACAATGCCATGTTTGATTCGGGAGCTTCACATAATTTGATGCCCAAAGCGATTATGGAGAAGCTGGGACTTGACATCACAAGGAAGTATCATGATTTGTATTCGTTTGATTCCAGCCGGGTGAAATGTATTGGTTTGATTAAGGACTTGGTGGTGAGTCTAGATCAAATCCCAGCAAAGAATGTTTTGATGGACGTGGTAGTGGCGGATATTCCTCCGCGATTTGGCATGTTTCTTTCGAGGTCATGGGGAGCCAAGCTCAAAGGTACACTTCAGCTCGATTTTTCCTATGCTACAATTCCAGTTTTTGGTCAGATGAGGAAGTTATATCGGGAGCAAAAGATGAAATACATGATCACTAGTAAGGAAAAGCCTGTCAATCATCCTGTAAATTATGTACAAACAGATTTAGAATCTTTTGTTTTGTTTGCGGATAATTTCAATGAGATAGATAGTCAGTTAGTTCAAGCAGAAGATATACCAAACATTTCAGAAAATTTTAGAGAAGTTTTGAGAAAGGAAAGTGAAGAAAAGTCTGCTGTCATAAAGCCAACAGCTGAAATAAATGGGCAGCAAACAGAGAATGCATCGACATCACATTTTCAGCACTTAGAAGATGATGAGGATGGTCTTTGGACCATGGATTTTGATGGTGCGGTGGGCAGCGATGGTGCTGGTATAGGTGTGTGGATTGGAAGCCCATTTTCAGTCAAAAACCAAGTTCCAAGTAAGGTAAGGGTATGTTCATACAAATTGGCATTTGATTGTTCAAATAATGAGGCGAAATACAAGGCTCTTATTGCTGGTCTGAAAATCCTTCGGAAGTTGAAGGCAAAGAAGATAGCGGTATATGGCGACTCCG
Source organism: Pinus tabuliformis (assembly GCA_031772625.1). Taxonomy (NCBI): domain Eukaryota; kingdom Viridiplantae; phylum Streptophyta; class Pinopsida; order Pinales; family Pinaceae; genus Pinus; species Pinus tabuliformis. The sequence continues at coordinate 31,095,911 of CM062804.1, forward strand.
AGTTGGTTATCAAGCAAGTGAAAGGTGAATTTCAGGCCAAACATCCTCGTATGCGAGCATATCGGAATGATGTCCTAGATATCTTAAAATTGTTTTCAGAACATACTTTGACATGTGTGCCCCGGATTCAAAATGGTGTTGCGGATGCATTGGCTAAGGCAGCAAGTAATCTGAAAATACCCATGAATTCCAGCAATAAGTTTGAGATATATGTAAAGCATCGTCCTACAGTTCCAGATAATCAAAGGTGCTGGCAAGTTTTCCAAGATGACGAAGAAATCAAAGATTTTCTACAAATTGAGGGTAAATTCGAAGACATCTCAATAGACACGGAAGCTGAAGGAGTAAATCAGATGGATGTGTTGCAGCTCAAGGACAATTACATTCCTAAAGGATTAATTCCTTTAGAAGAATTGTTCGATCAAGATGATGTGGCCCGCAAACCAACTTTGAGGCCAACGGAAGAAGGTGTCGAAGATGTGAATCTCGGGATAGCCGAAAATCCAAAGATGGTGAAGCTCTCGAAAGCATTGTCGCCCAAGGTAAAGAAAAAGTATATCAGATTGTTGTCTTCGTTTTCTAATGTTTTTGCATGGGACTATTCAGATTTGAAAACTTATGACACAAGTATCATTCAGCATACCATTCCCATAAAGCCAAATCAAAAGCCTTTCCGACAAAAGTTGAGAAGAATTAATCCTAAATTGCTGCCATTGATCGAGAAGGAAGTCAACAGGTTATATAAGTCTGGAATCATAGTGCCAATCCGATTTTCTGATTGGATTTCCAACTTGGTACCCGTGAGAAAGAAGACCGGTGAGATTCGCTTGTGTATAGACTTCAGAAATCTCAATAAGGTGTCATTAAAGGACAATTATCCGCTGCCCAAAATGGATCATATATTGCAGCGGGTAGTGGGGGCATCAAGGATGTCATTGCTTGATGGTTATTTCGGGTATAATCAGATTTTGGTACATGAAGATGACCGAGACAAAACAGCATTCACTACTCCGTGGGGTACATTTCATTATGCCAAGATGCCGTTTGGATTGAAGAACGCTGGTGCTACATTTCAGCGGGCAATGGACATGGCCTTCGCTAATGAGAAAGATGTCTTTTTGGTTGTTTATCTTGATGATCTGACCGTGTTTTCTAAATCTGATGAAGAGCATTTGTTTCATTTGACTAAGGTGTTTCAAAAGTGCAGAAAGTATGGTATCTCGTTGAATCCGAAGAAGAGCCTTTTTGCTATGAGCGAAGGCAAGCTGCTGGGCCATATTATTTCTAAAGATGGCATTCGTATAGATCCTGCACGGGTGGAAGCAATTCAGCAGTTAGAGCAGCCCCGAAGCAAGAAAGAGATTCAGTCCTTCAATGGCAAATTGAATTTTCTGCGTCGCTTTATTCCCAATCTTGCCGAACATCTTAGAGAGATAACCAACATGCTCAAAAAGGACAGCGAGCTCAAATGGACCGAAGAGGCGGTAAAGTCTTTCAACTTGATAAAATTAATTTTATCTTCAGCCCCAACTTTGATCAGTCCAGATTATACACAAGATTTTATTTTGTTTTCATTTGCTTCTGAGCATACGTTGGCAGCCGTGTTGATGCAAAAGAGAGATGGAGTTGAGAAGCCCATAGCTTTTTTCAGCCGCATCATAAGGGACGGAGCGCTGAATTATAATATCATTGAGAAGCAAGCATTGGCACTGATAAAAGCTTTGAAAGATTTCCGGGTATACATACTGAATTCTCATATTTTGGCATATGTTCCCAATGCAACTGTTAAGGATGTTTTAGTACAAGCGGAACCGGAAGGGAGAAGAGGTAAGTGGATTGCTGCACTATTAGAGTATGATGTGGAAATTAAGCCTACCAAGTTGATCAAGGGTCAAGGTCTTGCTAAGTTGATGGCTGAAACAAATCTTCATGTCCTTGACATCAATTTGATTGCTGCCTTATCCGATGAAGACGAAGAGAATTCAGCTCTACAGGTATCAGATATTTTTGTTTCCTCTCCTTGGTATGCTGATATAGTATATGTGCTTCAAAATTTATCTTCACCCCCTCGGATGCCTAGAAACAAAGCTAGAACATTGAAATTAAAGGCTGCCAAATTTTGCATTATCAAATCTGCACTTTATTGGAAAGACCCCGGTGGCATATTGCTGAATTGTTTAGTTGAAGAAGAAGCTAAGACAGCTGTTGAGGATTTTCACAAAGGTGACTGTGGGGGTCACTTGTTTTGGAAGACCACGGCCAATAAGATCTTAAGAGTTGGTTTCTATTGGCCTTCTTTATTTTCTGATGTATATAAAGCAGTTAAGAGTTGTCATGAATGTCAAATTTTTCAAGGAAAGCAGAAATTACAGTCGTTGCCTCTCAAGCCCATTGAAATCAGCGCACCATTTCAGCAATGGGGCTTGGATTTTATTGGCGAAATACACCCAGCATCTTCCGGGCAGCATCGATGGATCTTGACCGCCACAGATTATTTCACGAAGTGGATTGAAGCCATTCCCACCCGGCAGGCCACGGACTCGGTAATTATTTCTTTTCTTGAGAATAACATATTGTCACGTTTCGGTTGTCCACATAAGTTGATTACAGATAATGCAGCAGCCTTTAAGTCGAAGAAAATGGTTGATTTTTGCTACAAATATAACATCAGTTTGGGGCATTCGACTGCCTACCATCCGCAAGGAAATGAGCTGGCCGAATCTTCGAACAAATCTCTAGTGAACATCATAAAGAAATTGCTGGACATTAATAAGAAGAGCTGGCACAAAAAGTTAGTAAATGCATTATGGGCTGATCGGGTAAGTCAAAAGAAGTCAATTGGTATGTCACCCTTTGAACTGGTTTATGGGGTAGATGTAGTGTTTCCTACTTCACTTAGTGTTCCAGTAGCAAAGTTGCTTCAAGAAGCTGATGGCGAGGAGGATCCTATGCAACGGCGGATTAGTCAAATGATTCATTTACAGCAGACACGAGAGGAGGTTCTTCAAAATTCCCTTAAGTTGCAGGAGCGCATAAAGAAAATCTATGACAAAAAGGCCAAACCGGATGATTTTCAGATAGATGATGTTGCTTTGAGATGGGATGCCCGAAACGAAGACAAAGGGAAACATGGAAAATTCGACAACTTGTGGAAAGGTCCCTACAAAATTGCAGCATACCGTGGTCCAAATGCTTTTCTTCTCAAAGAAATGAACGGTGATGTTGTCTTGGTGGGTGGGTGAATGGCCGGCTGCTCAAAAGGTATCATGCTTGAGCATTTTCTGCTCTAATCACTCTCATTTTAATTACCATTTTACTTTCATTCTGCAGCAAGTGTGAACTAATCTTCCATCTTTAGTCTGGGGCCCGCGGTGAAGGCTATATTTCTGAAGATGGTGATTAGTTGGTGTGAGTTTTTCAAGTTGTTTTAGCCAGTCTTTTTTCTGCATAAAGTGATTCGGTTTGTGTCAAAGTTAATTTAAATTTCAGTCAATTGCTAAAGTCAATAAAGTTGTCCAACTTTGGGTCACATGTGTAAATATTGACTCCATTGCCCAATGATGATAAAGCACTGGTCTGCTCTCCCAGAGGTCTAAGGTTCTTGGTACCTCCAAGGAGCTACCATCCCCATTGGAGCCAATGTTAGAGTCGGTCTTGTCGCCCTCCATCAGCGATCAAAGCTCTTTGCATTTGCATAAGTATGTGTCTCATCAGTGTCAATTTTTGCATCCCATTAGGCATGCCATAACCCTGATGGAGGAGCTGGTGTCTTTGTCCCCCTCTTGGAATTGCTGAATCAAGTCATTTCAGTCCTTAGTCACTTTCAAACTTGTCTTGTCTTTTCTTGAGGTCAAATTCCTAGGTCTAGGGTTTTGGTCAAGTTTATTTACAAAGTCATGTCTCTGAAGGTCAATAAGTGCCCAGCAAGCCAGAGGGATGATTTCAAAGGTGTTTCTTCGCAAATTTCTATCTTGTACAGTAAATTTTCACCTTGGATTTAAAAACTCTGTTTTTAAAGCCAAGGTCATTTTTCAAATTTTGTAAAAAGTGATGAAATTTCAAAAAGCTTCCAAGGACAGCATGTAACCCTGGTTCCCTTGCCAAGATCCCTCAGATGATATCCCTGCAAAAGGTATCGAGCAAAAGCATTAAATGAGTCAATTTCAGGAAATAGGAAACCAAAATGGTCAATTTTATAAAGTGCCAAAGAAAAAACATTATAAAGTGGGTTTGGGCATGAAATTATTTCAAATCAAAGCTATAAAGGCCCAATCTCCCTCCATCGACCCTCATTGTGCATCCAAGTTACTTGCAAGAGTGATTGAGTGAAAGTTTGAGCGAATTTGGGAGCTGGACAGGCGCGCGACCCGTCAGACCAGGTGCGCGACCCGTCAGAGGCGCGCGACCCGTCAAGCGCATTCCGGTAGTGTAATTTTTCAACGGGCGTGACCCGTTGGGTGAGGCGGGCGACCCGTCAGCGCCCTGCTTACCAAACCGACTGCAAATTTATCCAAGGACCCTCCGAAATCGCCAAATTGTCTAAGGTAGGCTCTCCAACTTAAGAATGGTTGCTTGTTATGGTCAAATGGAATCTTAATTGCATTTTTAAAGGATCTCCATGTGCAAGAGAAAAGCTCCATGTTGCTGCATTTTAAATTTGTAAAATATGCCTTGGGTTTTATGCTGTTTGAAAGGTATTCCCCTTGTAATCATTTTCCCCATTTCCCATGTCATTTTCCTTGTCTTTCTATATAAATTTCCCTTTTATTTGTAAAGAAAAATCCAAACCCTACCCCTCTTCCCTAAAAATGAAAAATTAAGCCCTAACCCTACCTCTCATTACCCATGTAAACAATGTATATAATTATGCATATGCAATGATTTTTGCAATGTTTTTTCCCTTGAATCCCTGTTTTTTATATTTATTCCCATTTTCCCTTTAAAAGTGTCCCTCCCCTAACATTCCCCTTATGCTCCTTGTCCCCTTGAAACAGCATATAAATCAGCATTTTACAAGGCAGAAACAGCAGTACATTTTGGCCACTCTGCTCCTTAAACAATGTCAGAAACCGAAACCTATGAGCAGAGTGATGACCAGACATCAGCTTCAGAGATTGAGATACAGAGGAGGCCTCATAAGGGTGGAAAGGGTGGTCACCATAGGTGAGAGGAGCCCACTTCTTTGGCAGATTTACAGGCTTGTCCCATGGCAGTCTCATGTTTCCAGTACATGTCTTGCTATGAGTTTTGTGAGAGGATCTCTCGGATTCAGCACCACAGAGAGTTGGCTTTCCTATTTGTTTTACACTTGAATGATGGACATGTCAACCTTGCCGGGGTGGACTTTACATTGACAACCGAGGTGATTTCACAGGCCACAGGGATACCTAATGTCGGAGAGGTATGGAATAAGCGCAAGGTGTTGGACAGTGTTCATTTTGAGCCTTTCGTTAGACCAGCACTCATGAGGCACTTGATAGGAGTGTTTCCCTTCAGATTTCTCAGGAGTGAGTATGCTCCCATGATGAGGCTCATCATGCTCTATTTTACCTGTGAGGGCAGATTTTCACAGGTATATTCGTACCATATTCGCCTATTGATGCACTTCACACGGGTACGGATGATGAACATCCCTGTTTTCCTCTATCAGAACATTGAGAGGATGGTGTCCATGATGCAGAAGAAGAGCCCGGCATAGCAGTATAGGAGCCTTTACCATTATGGTTTGATTCAGCTTGTAGTATTACATCAGTTGGCTCAGCAGGGCATCTCATGGGAGGAGTTCATCTCTCGTGAGCTTTTCACAGCACCACCACCGCCACATCCTGAGGTTATTCACGAGGAGGGAGGACCATCACAGCAGCATGACATCCCCGTCACTAGACATGTCAGCTCCTCACCTTTGGTTACTTACCAGAGAGGCCAGAGGGCCTTATTTGCAGCAGCTCGGCGAGTACTTTCTCCACAGCATGTGGAAGGGGTCTCACCTTCTTCATCGACTCAACAAGTGTTATCTCCACATCAGGTGGAAGGGGCCTCGCTTTCTTCAGCAGCACAGGTACCAGGGAGGGGAAAACAGCCCAAGATTGATGAGGGACCATCAGGTGTTCTGGATATAGAGTTTATTGATCTTGATGTCAGTTCTCCTAGCCGAGAGTCAAAGGAGATCATTCAGCACCTTAGAGCTGAAAATGATGCCTTGCAGAGGAGATTAGAGGGGGCACAATGGACAATCTCATACCTGGAGCAGCGCAATAAACAATTGGAGGATGAACAAGCTCTTGATGAGTTGTGGAGGATTCGTAGTGACCGCAATTTGAACCGGAGAAGACCCGGTGATCTATTGCCCGCTGAGCGAGAGACCATGCTCATCCAGGTAAATGCACACTTGGAGAGGTTGTTGGCTAAGGCCAAGCAAGAGAAGAAATTGCTGAGGAACATGAAGAACCATTATTGGGCAAGAATGCACGTGTGCAAGGCAAAGATGAAAATGTTCCAAAGGCGGTTGGTCAAGGCACAAAAAAGGAGAAAGAGGCTCGATCCCCTCCATATCTTGGCCGAGGCTTCACTAAAGGACCAAGGCACTAAATAGCCCAGCCACAACACAAATCCCAAGAAATTTTGAACATTTTGGGTCAATTTTGATTTTTCAGGCAATTTACAGGTTTTTGTCCATTAACGGGTCTCACCCCCCGCGCGACCCTTCATCCTGGCAACTCCATTTTGCAAAAACTCAGAATTTCCAGATTTTTCATGAGAAGTTACATATGCTCATCAATGGACTTGAGATTTTGTGAAGTTTTGGGCCTCCAGAAAGTCAAAAAAGGAACAAAAAATGACTTTCTGCCACATTTTTGAGACACAGAAAGCAGTCTTGGGAGATTGCAATTTTGGAGGGGCAAATGGCCACCAAATTCAGAAATTCTATTTGGGTTGGAAAGTAGACTCAAAGACCTTTCCAAAAAGCCTACTCTTGCTCAATTTGGACACCTGGAAGTGCCCCAAATGTGGTCCCAAAGGCGCGCGACCCATCAGGCAGAGGCGCGCGACCCGTCAGGCAAACTTCTCCAAATTTCAGTGTACAGCTCAGAAAAACGCAGTTTGACCCTGTTTGACTTTTTGGGGTGGATTATTATGCTCTTTGATGTAATTAATGTACTTTTATGACACTTTTACTCTTATGTAACTCTTCTAGAAGATTCATTCATGAAAAAGGTGAAAATTAAATGAATGAATTGGTTTCCTAGCTTATAGAGGTAAGTTGTTTTGACTGCCTAGTTTTCAGTGCTTAGTTTAGAAGTGGTTGAAACAGCTCCTAGGATAGTGAGCTCGACCCATGGAGGCAGGGAAAGAGGTTAGATGATCTATATTATGTACTTTCTTGCTCATTTTCATGGTTGGACTCTTGAGGGATAAGCTATCATTGTATTCTTCACTGTATCTCTGCAATTTTTGGCTAAGGAAGACCAGGGTTTTGCAGTCCTTTTTGGGATTCTTGTGGTTACATGTATTGATGGTGTGTTTCTCTATGTACTTGTAAGTGTGTTATGTGAATCATTTCCTTTCTTTTCCTTCTGCACATTAAACAAATGAAGTGTTAAAGTAGAATTCATGACTGTCATGCTCTGCTTTTAAGTTTGTTTAATTTCAATGTTTTCTGCTGTTTAAGGAGAATTCAAAGTTATTGTTTTGCTCTCCTTAGCTCCTCACCTGTCTTTCTCATCCATTCACCTCAATCTAAGGCATCAATACTGTATCCTATCTCGCCCCAAAGAGCCCCCTGCAGAAACTGTGTCCTATCCCCGCACCCAAAATTGCCATCCCCTCAATTTGCCACCAAAATCCCTAAAAACCCCAAATCAACCTTTTTGATCAGTTTACTAGCCTAAAATCAGTTTTACCCTATTGGTCATCTCATTCCATTGAAGATCTCACCGAGATAGACCAGAGAGAGCCCTCTCCCGCCCCGTAGGGCTAGCTACGAGGCGAAGTGGTTTGATGTTGCCTTGAGGTTTACCTTTCTCAGCCTGAGGTGAAATTTCAAGCGCTAACAGGTCGATCGCTAAAGTGAAATGACACTACTCCTGTGTCTAAATCCCAATCAACACCTGCCTCTCCTACCCATTCTCCCATTCCTATTCATGAAACCCCCCAGGCAGCTGGTAAATCCTTGAAGGATAGAGAAGAAGCAATTTATGTGAAAACCCAGGTGGGCACGAAATGAAGAGGAAAAAGAGATAGAGCTGAGTTGGACTGACCTGAGCCGAGCCCCATGACAAAAGACAAAGCAGTAGAGCCCCAGTCGGAACCTTCCCAAATTCCCAAGAGCACCAAACCCAGGCTAAAATTCAGGCGATCCCTTTTCCCTATCAATAAACCCTCGACTTCTCCAACCAAGACCTCTAGTCAGGTTCGACGACGAACTTGTAGTATGGCTCAATCCCAACGATCCATGGCTAAGGGCACAAGTTTTGATCATTTCCACATTTATTTCTCCCCTGATTTTGATGGACAGAAGTTCAAAGTGTCCTTTGAAAGAAACCCCATGACCACATCTGAAGCAAATATCCCCGTGGACATTGCAAGGGACTTAGAAACATTATCTCCCGTTCAGCCATCAGTAAGCAGGAGTGCTACTAAGGCAAGTCAACATCTTTCTTCACCAAAAGGAAGCATTGGGAAATCGCTTGAAGGCAGTGCATCTCAGCAGTCAACAACACCTACTAGGGCTCCCACTTTTGATGTAGAGGAAAAGCTAAAGATCCGACTTGTCAAAATAGAGAAGACGACTATTAAACTCAGAGAGAAAGCTAATAAGTATAAGTTCTTATTTCATTATGTCAGGGAGGTCAATCACCAGGTGAGAGACTCCAATCTGAGGTTGTATGCCCACAATGATGAACTGAAGAGGAAGAACAGGCAGCTGTTGCGTTGGAAAGCATCGAGGTATAGGCCCATTAAAAGGTTGAGTGCACAGGGGTTAGCCCTCCAGTTCAAGAAATGTTCCCCACCGGTTAAACATGGGATAGAAGTGTTGGTTAAGACTATTGGTCTTTGACCACAGTTCCTTTTATTTGGCACACTTTTCCTTTTTGGCAGATGTAATAGATGCATGAGGACATGCATCCAAATAGGCGTGGGAGGATGTTGGTGCCCTGTTTTGTCCCCAATTCCACTATTCCCCACCTCCATTTTTGTCATTTTTGTACTCCTATACCTACTCTCCTATCACTTTCATTGTCCTAAAACTGTCAAAATCCTGACATGAGGTAAAGCATTTCATTTGTATCATTTTACTGTTTATTGGTTAAGTTTAAGTGAATTTAAGTTGTTCCTAACGAGCTAACTAATCAATATGATTGAGTGTGAGTATTGCAGTAGCATGAGCAGGTTAAGATCAGGGAGTGCTTGTCCACAAGCCATGTTCTACCATTTCTGTACTTAAAAACCACTTCAGGATTGGTACTCAACATTATAAAGGATGAATAGGCCTCGTGCTTCTAGATGATCGAGCCACCCACAATTGTGATCAAACGAGTTTGATATCTGCCATGATGAAGATCTTCACCATCCTCGTTGAACTAAGCCTATGCCAATATTGGGATTAGTTAAGGATTCATTATGCTAAGTAGAACAGGGTCGTTCCAGCGATTTGATTTGAAAGATTAATTTAGCCAAGTCGTTGGACTTGCTATGTATGGTCTATTATTGTTTTAAACTAAAATCGATGCCTATAAAGGCCTGATTTGTAATAGCTAGGGAGTTAGTTAGCTAAAGAGAATATTGTCATTGTATCATCGAAGTATTATTTCCAGACATATTGTTTATAAATTGAAGACTGTGATTATGGCCATGTGTTAAGCTCAGATCGATTCACTTGATGGTTTGCTGTGAGTTCATGAATTAAATGTGTTAAGCTTTCCATTTTTCTGTAAGTAGTTAAGCTTCCCCAGGTGTGGCTGGGCCCACCATCATCTGGGAATAGCTCTGTATTAATTTTTAGGAAGCATAGTTGTGTGTGTCAATTCATCATAACTGCTTTTCATTTGTTTCTGGTTCGTCTATTAAATCTTTTATACATTGCGTGGAGACTTTCATTGGCTTGGAATGATTTCAGTGTGCTAACCTTGCATGTACTTTCAGACCTTTCAATTTAGCAATCTGAATGCGTAGTTCTTATGTGCATCACAGAGATTTGCACACCTACCTTTGATACAGAGTCATACTCTGTTTTCCCAAAACAACGAGTGGTATTTTGTCTTAACTGTGCTAATTGTGGTCACATGAAACTTGTTCAATTGCATTGAGAATCGAATACCTGTGATGAGTTGGTCCATTGTTGAAAACGAAGAACACACTCTTTGGATGTTGAAATCGATGTAATTCATTGTTGCAGCAAGGTTGATATAGTGTGGGTTTAGTTGTGTAGAATAGGAAGCCTGATTGGTAGTGTGCGTTGAGTGAATTTTAGTTAATTCCAAATAGAAATCGCATTGCTTGTTTTTTTCCATTATCAAATCGTTTGATTTTCCTTTAGTCATTTTCATGAATGTGTGTCATAGGAGCATTTCTTTACAGACTGTCGATTGGAATAGCTTAAATTATCATAGGATAATTTAGTCTTGTTTCTCGTTTAATTGATGAAAGATAGATTCTTAGTTTCTTTAATAAAGTTTGCAGATTGATTTTGAAAGTTCAATTGAGTGATTTAAATTGCAGTATGATTCCTTTTACCTTGTCTTGAGTGATTGAATGCAGTCATAGAATAAGTTTACATTCCAGTGCTGTAGTCTAGGATTTGATAAATCTAGATACTTTTGGTTGAAATCTTATTCCTGTAGTGTTAGTTTGCAAGTCATTTTAAGTATAATTAGGAAGTGCGTTTTGATTTTAAGAAACAGTGTGACTTGTGTGATTAGAAGTAACAATTTGGGATTTGATTTTGGAAACTTAGATTAGCCTCTTTATTCTGTTTCATCACATAGTTGTTTTCCAAGTTTGCATTCTCACTTCAGTTTGTAGTTAAGATGAATTTCATTTAAGTTTTTAATTTCATTTGTCATTTTATTTCAGTCAGTTAGAATAGACATAGAGTGGATTGAGTTCAATGCTTTCAGTTTTCTTATGAGATGAATGATTAGGTAGTCGTTTTGTACTTAAAGATAAGAAGGAAATCATATACTCTACATTTAAATCTTGCACCAAAACGCAATACAACTCATGTTTACAAATTCAGGTTGACAATTAATTGTAAGAGGTTTAATTATCGAATAAAACTCCCAAGAGTTAACTTGTACATTAAAAGGAGTGGTAGCTATAGAGTGGCTGTTGGATGAATGTGTCACCTGTGGGTAGCCATCGAAGGATCTGGGCAAAGTTGTCCATCATCGCGTTCCTTTGTCGCTCGAGGGCTTCCTCGAGCAACATTTTGAAAGGGTATCTTACCCCCTCGTCTTTCTTTTCTTCCGCCATGGGAGGTTGTCTGGGTTTGCGAGGATGATCTTGCAGTGATTCAACCAGATCGAACCCTAACTCCTTATACCTTGACCTAGTCGGGGACATGCACAGAAAAACAAAAAAAGAGTAGACTGCTCCGATACCACTGATCCAAACTTAAACGAGAACGCAACAAATTACAGATATGATCATAAATACAGAGATGCAACAAAAAAACACTTCATTTCATTAATAGAGAAATATTGAACTATGCTTACAAATAGAATGGAAATAAGATAGCTTGAGCGGTGGTAGCTTATCTCTAAGAAGAGATGTGGTGGCTACATGTCTTTGAACTACGTTACAATGAGGCTAAAGGACCTATTTATTATAGAAAACCATGAGAAAACCCTAAACAACCAAAATCCTAACCCTAGGCATTAGGGGAATTTTGAGGTCTAAAATGGGTCTCCTAAGAAAAATGTACAACCAAAATAAACTTTATAAGAACCAATAGGATTCAAGATGATGATGTCAACCATGGGGGATGATTCACTATTTTTTGAGTAAAAAAGTAAAAATAATAAAATAATAAAGCTACTTTTTTAACTTGTATTTTCAACTTATCTCCCTAAGGTTTTACTCAAATTTTGAGCGGGAGTACTCATTGGATGCAAAATTTAATTCCTCATCTAAGAAGTACCCATGTTGCATACTTTCGATAGACCCTACTACACTAAAAATGAGAAATACATGAAAAAACGTGATTGCAATAACGTTTTTCATGTATTTATCATTTTTCATGTAGCAGGGTCCATCGAAAGTATTTAATATGGGTACTCCTTGGATGAGGAATCAAATTATGCATCCAATGAGTGTTGTTGCTCGGAATTTGAGTAAACCCATAGGGAGATAAGTTGAAAATACGAGTTGAAAAAATAACTTTTTCTTTTTTCCCTCTAAAATTTGATGATATTTAATCTTATTTTATTATTTCCACTATTATTTTATAATTTCCTTAGGAGGCCCATTTTAGACCTCAAAATTCCCCTAATGAGATGTAACATCAACAGTTTGTGGGCCCCGTTGGGGTTAGTTAGGCAACTAACTTCCTGGGGTCGTAACTTGGTCATATTATCTCTGTTTGGCTTGTACAATACATTTTTGGAAAGGTCTCTCTAATTTCTACAAGTTTTGTTGTAGGCCCCTACCTATGGCTACGAGCCTGCAACGAACCTCAAAAAAATGTTGTTTAGGGGGTCAAAACTGCTCCAGAAATTCAGGACCTGAAAAACTACTAAAAATAGTAAATGCTGAAATAAATAAGGAAACATATGAAACTGACTGGAGGGTCTAGGTGGAATAGGAATATGGCCACCAATATCCACCTGGTACACACCCAAGCCAGAGGGGAAACCCACAAAACATGACATAGCCCTGCATTTTATCCACCAAATGCAAGTCCCCCAATGTCAATCTCCAAAGGAATTGTCCCACCTGCAACAGAGATGAGGTTCGAACACAACAGAAAAGCCAGAGAGCAAAGTCTCTCATCCTAGATCGTTCAAGTAAAATGTTGTATGTCATAAGGATGAAGGGTTGTAAATGCTCTTTGCATGTGTGTTGTATGGGGTGGGTCGGTCATGCCACCCCCCTCTTAAATGTGATGAGAGGGCGAGGTGGCGAGCTCCCCCTCCTCCAACGTCCCAACTTCCACCACCCAAATTGAAGAAAATATATTTTAATTATATTGATATTTGTATATTATCATAATATTTTTATATTTTTATATTGATATTACGTCTTATCTATTTTGGTGATCACTACATCTAGGGAATATTTATATGAAGTAAATCCACCAAAAAAAATTGTCAACTCAATAGTAGATCCTAACCCAAAAAATTTGAAGAAATTAAATCTATAACCTTTCAATAACAAAAATATTTTAACAGTGAAAACTCCATCACTAAACTAACCCTCAAAACTATTTTTAAAAATTCCACTTAAATACTCAAAAAAAAAATTAAAATCACGGACTCTATATATAAAATATAATATTAAAACTCATTTATAAATATTTTAAAGTAGACCGTCTTAGAACCCACTTATAAATATTTGAAATTATATCCTCATAAAATCTCTAGATATGATATTGGACTCACTTATAAACATTTAATATTATAGGTTTATAATATATTTATAAAGTTGGATTAATTAATAAAATTATAAAATAAATAATATTAATTAATTTATTATATTATTAAAACTTATTTTAAAAGATTATCCATATGATATAATATAATTAAATAATAATAATCATATTTATTATTAAACACTAAAATCACTAAACTTATTAAAATCATCACTCTCTATATATAAAATATATAATAAAATTTATTTATAAATTTTAAATATTTTTTAAATTCAATTTTTTAGTGTAATTTTGTTTTTTTAATAAAATTACAAATAATTTTTTAGAAAGAAAATCATAATATATCTATCACATTAGAATATACAACATATAAATAGTATTTATAAATTAACATACATAAAAATGTAATATTTATAATAGAACAAGTTTCATGGATATTACGAACTTTTAAATAAATTGTCTTATAATATAATGCCTAATACCATGTATTATCAATATTACATACCCGAAAACCATAACTCATTTGAAAGTTCAAAAAAATTATAAATATTTTATTTTAATTTAATTTTATAATATTTTTTAAATTAAAACTTAATATTTCCAATAAAAATACAATATAATAAGATTCTTAACAATGGATATTCACCCCATTTTACCATCTATATTATTAACTTGTAAATAGGTTTTATTACAAATGGCTTATCAATACCATGGGCCAATACTATGTCTTATGAATACCACTTGCCCAAAAACCTTAACTCATCTCAAAATCAAACTATTTTATAAATATTTTATTTTTATTTTATTTTATAACATTTTTAAAATTAAATATAAAAGAAAAAAGTTATGGAGAGATGTTTTAGTAGTGTAAATGTTTGTAAGCATTTACAGATGGGCTCAATTAAAAAATAATAAAAGGTTAAAAGTAATTTCCTAGAGAGACACTCTCGAGCTTAGTATGTAGAGATGTTATAATGTCCTTTAAACATTTTGACTGGATCAAATTACATAAAACTAAAAATAAAAATTATAAAATTAATAATTATAATTATAATTCATTATAATTAATAATAAAACCAACCTAAATCCATCTAAATTATGGATCTACCAAGCCCCAAATGGATCAAATATCTTGAGATGCAAACCTCTTTTAGAGTGAAAAGAGATTTGATCCCTTTCTGCACTTGGTAGATCCAAAGTTTAGATGGATCTAGGCTGGGAAATATTTGAAATTCTATCCTCATCAAATATCTTGAGATGCAAACCACTTTTAGAGTGAAAGGAGAATTGATCCCTTTTAGCACTTGGTAGATCCAAAGTTTAGATGGATTTAGGCTGGGAAATATTTGAAATTCTATCCTCATTAAATCTTTAGATATGATGTTGGACTCACTTATAAACGTTTAAAGTTATATGTTTATAATATAATTATAAAGTTTGATTAATTAATAAAATTATTAAATAAATAATATTAATTTATTTATTATATTATAAAAAACTATTTTAAAAGATTATCGATAAAATATAATTAAATAATAATAATCATGGGAGTTTGGATGATCACTCCAAACAAGGGATTTTCTGCTCTGTTAGGGTTTCTGCATACAACTGACCGTGTGTCATCCTGACGAATCAGATCCCCTGACGGGTTAGATCTTCTCTCTCAACCAGTTTCCGGCCAGCGATTCTGCGAGATCGTATTGGCAGCCAAGAGATGAGACCATGAATGGCCCCCTGCCTCGAGGTGAGGGGCCACAGTGCTTTAGGGACGCAATGAATTGTACCTCGTTCGTTCAAGGATGCACAAACCTGAAAAAGGCTATTGCTTCATAAGGTGCAGAAGAAACCCCTACCATGGAAGCGCAGTGGCAAGCGAGAGAAGGGAAAAACCGATGTTTGCCACAAGCAACAACCATCCCTAAGTTTGTAATCCCTAACAACTGCACAGAGCAAGGCCGCTAGTATATTAAAAATCATGCTATGATCTGCAAATTTCTAGGCCTCTGGCCCAAGAAGTAAGACATCTTCATGTGGATCCAACACAAATGGGCATCGCGAGAGCAAATTGAGCTCCGACTCCGAGCAAAAGGGTTCATCACAATCATCTTTGCAAATCTAGAGGATAAACAACGCATCTTCGAAAATGGGCCATATTTTATGGGTAGTGCGGGGTTGTTCATTAGGTACTGGGAGTAATGTTATAAGCCTGATAAGGAAGAATTCATAGCAGCTCTAGTCTAGGTGCGCCTGTACTCACTACCAGATGACTTTTGGGAGCAGGACATCCTGGAAGGCATCGACAACTCCATTGGATAATTTGTCAAAATGTCAGAGGTTACTAAAATGCGTCGCCATGCAACCTTTTCCCAGATCTGTGTGCATATGAACATCTTGCAACCATTTCCAGAGTTAATAGAATTAATCTATCATGATACCACCTGGATCCAGCCTCTTAATTATGAACATGTCCCTTTCAAGTGTTGAAGATGCCATGAGTATGGCCATTTATTCAGAGATTGCCCCCTGACTATGCTGGAGGAAGCCAAATTTTCTGCTCAACATCAAGCTGAAGATGGGTTCCAACAATTCGAAGGACATATTCCACTCCCGAACCACCCCCCCCCCCAAGAACCATTATAGCCGCACCCAACGTCTGATGAGGTCCAACATGCTCAACCGTTAACGTCCACCAAGGTCCTGAAACCCTCGACAATTCCCAGTCCCAATAACCCTTTTGCTACCCTAGCAACCCTGGATCTTGATCAAGAGAACATGAGGGAGGAGATATCCTCCTCCTCTAAGGAGATCTCCCAGTCCATGGAAGTAGACAAGCAACCCCTCTCCCTAGGTGAAAATATCGCAACCAAGCGGAAGATGCCAAAACACCCAGAGGATGCTCGAAGGGTTAAAAACATCCTTACCCGCACAAGAAATATCCTAGAAGTGGAGGATAAGAATAACTGATTAGGCATGAAAGAGTAGAAAATGTTGGAGATATTCAAAGTCTAGATTAAATGAGATGCCAAAGACATACGAGGAAGCCAGATATTTCACTTTGGGCATCTCTACTCCCAATGGGCAGCTAGATCAGGTAAACTGTATCCAGATCTATGGGGCACAGGGAAAGACAATAACCATCTAGCCATCACCATTGTTGATTCGAGAGGTTCGGAGAAAGGCAAGAAGGGAAGGAAATCAACCAAAGATCTGATCCACAAAGTTGGGGAATTTTTGTTGAATTCAAGGAAGATGGGACAATTGACAGATTACTTTCCCAGATCGCCCCACCTTTTTCATGAAGATCATCTCTTGGAACATGAGGGGCCTCAAAAGCCTAGGTAAGACAATATCCCTAAAGGATAATATTGTTAAACATAATCCCATAATAGTCCTGTTACAAGAAACCAAAATGAATGATAGGAAACTCATTGAGAATAGTCAGAGGTGCTGAAAGAATAGTCAAGTCATGTCTATAGACACGATCGAGATCGCGAGAGGTCTAGCTATTCATTGGGACCTTGACAAGGACATGTTTAGTGATTGGGTTGGATCCCGATTCTCCCTTTGGGCAACCTTCAGACTGGTAGGAACATAAAACTGGATGAGCCTTACAGTTGTTTATGGCCCCTCCAACCCTCACAGGAAAGGCCTATTTCTCTCTCAGCTCTGTGGATTGAGAAGTTCTTAATGAAAGGAGGATTGGATCTTAGGAGGGGGCTTCAACTTGATCCGAAATCTAGATGAAAAGAGAGGAGTTGTTACGAGGCTGAACCCTTCTTCCTCATAGTTTAACGATGTTATTGAAGAGATACATTTGGTGGATATTCTCCCAAAGCATGGACTCAACACATGGAACAATCAACAAGGAGGCCAGGATCAGGTGGCTAGTCGACTGGATTGCTTCCTCCTATTTGAGCACTTTATCCTTCAAGATCCAAATGTAGAAACAAATATCGTTTCATCCCTCAGCTCAGATCACTGACCGGTCAGTCTAGATATTAATTCTTCAGCTGCTCCTCGACGGAAGCCATTCTGCTTTAAAAGATTCTTGTTATGACATCCCCACTTTCTAGAGAAACTAGAACCCTGGTGGACCACTATGGGTAACTCCCCAGGCAACAAGATGCAATCCTTCCAAAAGAAACTCCAGGCACTAAAGCTCAAAATCAAAACCTGGAACCGAGAAGAGTTTGGGAAAAAAATTTAGGAGAAGCACAAACTGGAAGCTCGCCTGAAAGACGTGAAGAGGAAAATCATAAGGGATGGCCACTCCCCAGAATTCGCTGATGTAGAGGGGCTTCTAATCTGAGAAAAGAGGAAAGGAAAGTCCAATAAGAGATCCTATGGCCCCAAAAATCACGAATCCATTGGCTTCCCGCGGGAGAGCGCAACACTAAGTTTTTCCACATGTCCATGATCAACCATCGCCAATGAACTCACATCACCCAACTTCAAGGGTCTTCAGGCAGATGCTACGAATGGAAGAAGATATAGAAAGGGAACTCAGAGCCTATTTTTCTACCTTATTGCAAGATGAAGGCTATGACAGGTCCAAACCAATTCAGACGGTCATGCATCATATCCCGACCCTAGTCACCCCTACTCAAAATGAAGCCTCTCTCAGCCCTATCATGCTTGCCGAGGTGGAAGAAGTGCTTAAAGCCTTGTGGACCAATAAATCCCCAGTCTTGGATGGATTCACTACTAAATTTTTCAAAGCAAGTTGGCCTTTCCTGATCAAGAGATATGAGATGTTATGAAACCAGTTCACAAAAAGATAGAAAAGAGAGATCCACGCCTTAGAATTTAGCCTCTTCGAGGGGGCAACCTCCTTTACATTACATAAATGAACAATTCTTGGATGATACAAATGAAAAACCTCCTTTCTATATATAGGAGTCTAAGGGTCCCAATATAATCAAAGCCTACATAACAATAATATATAGGGCACAACAATAACAATAGTGGGCTTCTATGTGGCACAATAGTAACAATATGGGCACTACATGGGTACATCAATATAATAAGTGGGATACTAACAACAATAGGGGGTAATAGGGCACAACAATATAAATAAGGGGTATAACTACAATAGTAATGGGGTAATCACTAGTATTATAGGGACCCAACATGCCCCTCTCCTTCAAAAAAGTGTTGTCCTCAACGCTTGAGTAGTTCTGGATACTTCTGCATAAAATTCTCATCCTCCCATGTGGAATCTTCAGCGGATAAGTTCTTCCACTTGATAAGATACTCTGAAATTGATCGATTTCGTAGCTGTCGAGTTCTTGTTTCTGTGACTGCTTCCGGTTCCAATATAATTTTTCCTTCCTCGTCAAGTTCTGGCAATATTGTTTGAATTGGGAGCTTGTCACCTATAACCTTCTTTAAACATGAAACATGGAAAACTGGGTGCAATCGAGAAGCTGCAGGAAGCTCCAATTTGTATGCCATAGTACCAATCTTTTGCAACACCTTGTACGGACCATAATACTTTGGTGATAATTTATTATCCTTCTTAGCTTGCTTTAGGGACATTTGCTTATATGGTTGTAGCCGTAGGAATACCCAATCACCTACATCAAAACTTCTTTCACTGCGATGTTGATCTGCCTGTTGTTTCATTCTATTTTGTGCCAACACGAGGTTATCCTTTAAGAGTTGGAGGACTTGTTGTTGATGTTCGATGTGATGTTCCACTGCCTGAACCTTAGAATTTTCTCTTAAATATGATGTGATGGATGGTGGTTGATACCCATAAAGTGCCATAAATGGGGTCATTTTTGTTGCTGTATGGAAGGAAGTGTTATACCACCATTCAGCCAGAGGCAACCATTTGACCCATTGTGTCTGTTTATCAGATACAAAGCAACGAAGATATCCTTCCAAACATTTGTTTACTATCTCAGTTTGCCCATCAGATTGAGGATGATAAGATGAGCTATGAGCTAACTGAGTACCAAGACAAGAAAATAATTCTGTCCAAAAATTTCCAGTGAAAATGGGATCTCTGTCACTTACAATAATCTTTGGGTTTCCATGTAGCTTTTGAACTGTTTCCATAAATGCAGTAGAAACTGTACTGGCTTTAAATGGATGTGATAATGCACAAAAGTGTGCATACTTGGTAAGTCTGTCAACTACCACCATGATGACACTCTTTCCCTCAGACTTGGGTAAACCTGTGATAAAATCCATTGAAACCTCCTCCCAACGTTGGCTTGGAATGGATAAAGGTTGTAATAGACCCGGTGTCTTAATTGTTTCAACTTTATTTTGTTGGCAAACCAAACATTCCGCCACAAACTTTTGAATATCTGATTTAAGGCCATCCCAAAAAAATTCCTTCTTAACCCTGTGGTAAGTTTTTAAAAATCCTGAGTGCCCTCCTAAGGGAGAAGTGTGCAATTCCATAAGAATCTTTTGTTTTAGCTGGGAATTCTTACAGAGGTATAAGCGATCTTTGTACCATAACGAATCATTTTTCCAGCTAAATGTATCAGAAGTACTGGAATCTTGTTGTAGCTTTCGAATAAGTGCCCACACTTCTTCGTCATTCTTCCATTCCTCCCTTGCTTCGTTTATCCAATCTGGTTGGATAATAGAAATGGCACACAACAATGCTTCCACATCCTCATCCTTTCTTGAGAGTGCATCTGCCACCACATTTTGCTTCCCTTTTTTGTAGATGATTTCAAAGTCATAACCCAACATCTTTGTGACCCACTTTTGTTGCTCTTCAGAGGATAATCTTTGTTCTAAAAAGTATTTAAGGCTATCATGATCCGTTTTTACCTTGAAGTGTCTTCCCATTAGGTAGGGTCGCCATTTCTTAAGTGCATGGAGTATTGCCAACATTTCCTTCTCATAAATAGCTTTGCTTAAAAACTTTCCCTTGATTGGACGACTTTCAAAAGCAATGGGTCTTTCATCTTGCATTAGAACAGCACCAATTCCATTTCCTGAAGCATCACATTCCACAATAAAGGTTTTTGTGAAGTCCGGTGTAGCTAAGACCGGTGCTTGGCACATTGCCTCTTTAAGATGTTCAAAGGCCTTTGTTGCTTCCGGAGTCCATGAAAATGAATCTTTCTTCAATAATGTTGTTAGAGGTGCTGCTATTCTCCCATAATTCTTAACAAACTTGCGATAATACCCTGTCAACCCAAGAAATCCTCGCAGATGCTTTATGGATGTGGGGATTTTCCATTCCTTAATGGCTTTAATTTTGCTAGGGTCTACCTTAACTCCTTCATGAGATACAATATGACCCAAATATTCCACCTCCTGGACTCCAAAGAAACATTTGGATCTTTTTGCATATAATTGTTTCTCCTCCAATAGTTGTAGCACCCTGTCAACATGTTCAACATGATCCTTCCAAGACTTGCTGTAGATTAGTATATCATCAAAAAATACTAACACAAATTTTCTAAGGAATGGTTTGAAAATTGAATTCATCAAACCTTGAAATGTTGAAGGTGCATTGGTAAGGCCAAAAGGCATGACCAAAAATTCATAATGACCCTCATGAGTTCTAAATGCCGTTTTCGGAATGTCTTCAATCTTCATTCTGATTTGATGATATCCCGAACGAAGATCCAACTTGGTGAAGTAAATTGATCCATGCAATTCATCCAGTAATTCATCAATAACAGGAATGGGGAACTTATCTTTAATAGTGAGCTTGTTGAGCTCCCTATAATCTGGACACATGCGCCATGATCCATCCTTCTTGTGCACCAATACTACTGGAGCTGAGAAAGAACTTTGACTCGGTTGAATTATACCAGCCTCTAGCATTTCTGCAACCATACGTTCAATTTCACTTTTTTGGACATAGGGATATCTGTACGGCCTGATGTTTGGAGGAACACTTCCTGGAATCAGATGAATAGCATGATCATGATCACGCATAGGTGGGAGACCTTGGGAGTCTCAAATACCTTGGAATGATTGTCCAAGACTTTTTGGAGATCTGGAGAAATAGATGATTCCAATGTGGAAACATCTAGCGAACATAATTGTGCAATTACACCTCTTTGCTCCTTTTTTAGAAGCTTTGTCATACCATTAGAGCTGATTATCTTTCCTGGTTTCCCTGCAATACCCCTTAATTCAACTTCCTTTCCTTCCAAGAAAATTTGATGAAAAGTTCTTGAAAATTAAAAGCTATTGTACCCAAGGATTGTAGCCATTGGACTCCTAGTACAACATCAGCACCTCCCATTGGAATGGAAAGCATTGGGCTAGTCAATACATATTCTCCCATGGATAGCTTGATATTATGGCACTTTCCAGAGCAATTTATTGTTCCTCCATTTGCAATCATCACTTGACACTCTGGTGCTGGATATAGGAAGCAATTCAATTCTTTTGCTACCCTACAATGAATAAAATTGTGGGTGCTTCCTGAATCAATCAACACTATTACCTTTTTCTTCTTGATTTGTCCTTCTATCTTGATGGTTTGAGGAGTGGTAATTCCCGCCAATGCATTACAAGATATGGTCGGATTTATTTGTTCTTCATCTAGGCTTTGTTCCTGGAATATATCCTCTTCTTTTGACCTTTCTTGCTCCTTTTCTTCTTCCTCTTCACAATCTATGTAGAATAATTTCTTCTCAGCACACTTATGACCTTTTGTGTATTTGCTATCACAATTGTAACAAAGCCCTTTTGCTCTTTTTTCTTCCAATTGTTGTGGTGTCAACCTTGTAGGTTGTGGAAGACTATGGGCAACAACACTTCCGTCTTTATAGTTGTGTGGTATGCTTCCTAGTTGCCATAATTTTGCTTTCCATTTTTCTTGCTAACCTGAATGCCTTCTCTAATGAATCAGGTTCCCAAAGGCGCACATCATGTTGGATATTATCCTTTAAAGACCCTATGAACACATCAATCCTATGCTCCTCTGGAATATCTTTTACCCTTATGTTCAATTTTTGGAACTCCTCAATGTGCTCCATTATTGAACCCTTTTGTTTGAGACTTATCAATTGGCTAAAAAAAGTGTTGCTTTTTGTATCCTCATAATGTGCTATCAATTCTTCCGTAAAAATTGCCCAAGTGATAAATTGTTTACGAGAACAAAGCCATTGATACCATACAAACTGATTTGGTTCCAAATATAAAGTTGCCATACGTACCTTTTGTGTGTTTTGCACATTATTGAGATCGAAGAATTGCTCCATCTGTAATATCCATGTGGCGGGATCCTTGCCATCAAACTTCCTCATATCGATTTTTGGAACATGGTGAGTCTTCGATCCAACATTAGAGTCTATGGAATCATGATTAACATTTCTTTTGTTCTCATCATGAGTTTCCTTTACTACCTTTTCACCATTAGTGACCCTTTCTTGTAGCAACTTCTTCAATTCATCCATCTTATCATCCATGCCATCAATTTTAGCGTCCATGCCATTCACCTTAGCTTCCATGCCATCCATCTTAGCTTCCATGCCATCCATCTTAGCTTCCACGCCATTTACCTTAGATTCCACGCCATTTATCTTAGATTCCACGCCATTTATCTTAGATTCCACACCACTTATCTTAGCTTCTGTTAGCTTTTGTGAGCGTGACATTTGTTGCACTTGTTCTTGTAATTTTGATATATCATGTAGCATTTCTTCCTCTTCTTCATGAGTCATGCTAGAGCTTTCAGGTTCCTTACTAGGTGTTTGCATTTTCTTTCCTCGGGGCATCAGTTACCGATAATAATGCTTTACTATGCCCTTTGAATTCCGTTAAACCAAGCTTACACAAAAAATTAAAAAAAAACTACACACCTTTTTTCACTTTATAGAAGCCTGATATTGAATCTGATGTATCTCTGTAATTTCGGATCATCCAGTTCTGAAATTGGTATCTGTAGTAGCCTTCTGCGTCCTCTTTCCAATGCCACAAGTCTGAGCCCAATTGGATTCTCCAAGGAAGAGTTATGTGAAATCTCCCACAGTGACTTGCTTTTAGACTGGTTCAGTAGAGCGAACTTGTACGACGTGCCACGAGTCACTGTTTCAACCTTTGAATCTGAAACTCACCCACAAGAAACTACAGTCCGTTCTCTTTCTGTACCTTTTTACGAAATTTCAATCCGATCCTCAGAGAGAGAGTTATGACGATTTTCCCCAGGTCACCTGTTTTGAATGTAATTCAGGAGTCTGCAAAAAGGCCAAATTCCTCAGATCATATCTCCGAAAATATCGCGCTAAAAGCTCTGAAATTTGGACCCAAAGTTCAGCGCCAATTCTTCTCAAATGGGTTTTTTTTGCGACTTCTGAAACGTCACAGAAAAAAAGTTATAGCGAAAATTCCACGATGACCTGTTTGGAGCAGCGAAACCCTAGAATCCAAAGCTCTGATACCAAATGTTATGAAACCAGCTCACAAAAAGATAGAAAAGAGAGATCCACGCCTTAGAATTTAGCCTCTTCGAGGGGGCAACCTCCTTTACATTACATAAATGAACAATTCTTGGATGATACAAATGAAAATACCTCCTTTCTATATATAGGAGTCTAAGTGGTCCCAATACAATCAAAGCCTACATAACAATAATATTGTAGGGCACAACAATAACAATAGTGGGCTTCTATGTGGCACAATAGTAACAATATGGGCACTACATGGGTACATCAATATAATAAGGGGTATACTAACAACAATAGGGGGTAATAGGGCACAACAATATAAATAAGGGGTATAACTACAATAGTAATGGGGTAATCACTAGTATTATAGGGACCCAACATGAGATTTGGTAGAGGACTCTCATTGCCTTCGACGTATCTCATCGATATTGAATGCCACCTTCCTCACCCTCACCCCCAAATCCCAAGATGCCCTAGCCCCCAGTGACTTCAGACCCATCGCCCTTTGTAATGTCATCTACAAAATCCTCTCTACGATCTTGGTCAAACATTTGAAGCCCATTCTCCACCACATCATCAGCCAGGAACAATCGAGTTTTGTAGAAGGTCGCCAAATCCTTGATGGCATTGTCTCAACACATGAGACCATACATTTTATGAAATCCCATGAAACAAAAGGCTTGTTTCTCAAACTGGATCTGTCAAAAGAATATGATCAACTAAATTTGGACTATCTACTGGCACTTCTCAAGGCCTTTGGATTTGAAGATGGTTGGATCCATTGGATCAGATCCCTGATTTTCACCCTATTCTTCTCTATCTTGATTAACGGCTCCCCCTCGGCAACCTTCATACCTTCTCATGGAATTCGTCAAGGGGACCCTATATCCCCCTTCCTCTTCATCATTGCAGCAGAAGGGCTGGGAAGGATGATCAAGGCAGCAAAACATCATAACTTATTAAGAGGCATTCACATACATGGCACCAATGTCTATATGACACACCCGTAGTTCGTGGACAACAACCTATTATTCAAGAAAGCGACTATAAGAGAAGCGACCCAACTGAGCAATATTCTCATGGACTTACAAGATGCTTCAGGTATGCTACTAAACAAGGATAAGTTGAGTATTTATTTCTTTCACACTCCCCGACCAATCCAATCTTGTCTAGCCCATGCCATGGGTTTTACAATCAGATCTCTCCCTTAAAAATATTTGGGGGTCCCCCTCATATTTAACCCCCTTCGCATTTCCCCCTAGAAAGATCTCTGCACTAAGCTAACTAAGAAGTTAACGAACTAGACCTTCCATGTGCTTAACCTGGTTGGAAGGGCCACCCTTATGAAATCAGTATAGCAAGATATGTTGTTATATCAACTATCTGCCCTCCTTTCTCCTAAAAGTATCTATGCATAATTATCCACCACGTTCAGGAGATTCCTTTGGAGTGGCATATCCATGGACCAGAAATGGCCGTTAGTAGTTTGGCATAAAATTTGTCTCCCCAAGGCCATGGGAGGGCTTAGTTTATGAGACCCAGCCGTCTTAAGCGACACCCTTAGAGCAAAGCTATGGTGGAGGTAGCTTCAAGGCAGGAGAGAGCTTTGGAAGGAAATCTGGTCTCATAAATATGGGAAAGGGAAATCGCAGGAAGCCCTCCTTCGTGAACCTCTTCCAAGCACTGGATCTGCAATATGGAATCGGGCTAATAACAATAACGATATGGTTCGAGATAACTTCTATTGGGAAGTAAGAAATGGGCAATCCTCCCTCTTCTGGAAAGACTCCTGGCAACAACTCCCTCGACTCAATCAAGAACAATCTCTCTCTAATTTCATGCCCCTCGTCCACTCAATCCCTGCCCTTCAAGTGGCGGATTACTAGATTGAAGGTGTTGACGATCACAAATGGCGGAGATGGAAGTCTGGTACAGACTGGCCGAGAGTGATCTCATAGGGGACAATGAACGTCTGGGGATTCATCCCTCACAACTACGGGTCCACATAACCTAGGAGGTGGACAAACGTAGATGGGGCCACTCTACATCGGGAACCTTTTTAGTAAAATAAGCCTATCTCATCTGGGCTAATGGCCACGCACAATTGGATCACCTCTTTTGGCGGCATATCTGGAGAAGCAATTTGTGGCCCAAGGTTGCTCACTTCCTCTGGCTAGTGGGTCACAAGTGGATATTAACCTGGGATAGACTTCAGAAACGAGGATTTGTTGGCCCGTCGATGTGCCGCCTATGTAAGCAAGCGGAAGAATCCATTCATCTCTTTGGGTTTCCCCCATAACATGCGAAGTTTGGAATCAAGCTTCCGATCTCTTTGGACCAATAGCTCGTCACCCTGAAGACATCCGAGAACTCCTTGACAATTGGCCAATTAACTGGTTCTCCAATCCGGTGGTGAACCGTGCATGGTGGCTCACATTGGGACTACTTTTGTGGAACACCTGGAAGGAGAGGAATCGAGCCTTGTTCAGTCGACAAATGCCTTCTAACGTGCACATATGGAGCTTGACGATATACAAAATTCGTGAATCCATCCTTTATAACAAATGGTCACCTAATGAATGGGACCCAGACCCCCCTCGAAGCCCAGATCTTAGCCCATCTGAACCTCTCGTTTGACATTATTTATCCCAACACGCCTACCCTACAATCTCCCCCTACCCGATCCCTCTCTTCATTTCTCCCTCCCCTGAATGGCTACCTTTAGATTAACTTCGATAGGACTTCCAAGGGTAATCTCCATGTGGCAAGCTTTGGAGGCATCATTTGAGACTCTCTTGACTCCCTAAGTGAAGCTTATTCTGGCTTTTGTGGTCTCTCAACAAACAATGTGGCTGAACTGACAGGATTGGATGTGGTCATGAGCTTGCCCTCCCACCTACGCTACAGAAGGATCAAAATAGTGGGGTACTCGCGCCTCATTTAAGACATGGTTCAGAGGATCATCAACAACTCTCCCCCCCAGAAAGTGATCAAAAGCTAGAGATAGGAATCTCAACTTTCTCGCATTTAGCACGCCTTGACCTAGTTTGAGTACTTCAACACAAGCCATGTACTTTGGGAAGGTAATACAGTAGCAGACTGGTTGGCCAACTGTTGTGTGAACCCTCCGCATAAATATTTTAGGGTGGCATGGTCAGACATTCGAACCAAAGCTGATGTGGACCTCGGGGAAATGTAGTCTCTCTAAGAGTTGATACACAAATATTTAGAAGTCCCCAATGGGGGTGACCAAGCTACGGGACAAGTGGCGATGCGTTGGAGTGTGGATCCAGTTGGGTCTCCAAACGTAGCACGAGTGCCTTAAAGGGCCATTGGGACCTGGTCCAAACTCTCGCAAGCATTACATAATGTGCAGCATAGGTAGGTGGGTGGTCATTTGCAATTGTTGGGTGATGAGGAGGGAGTTCTGGGTGAGACAGAGTAGTGGGGTATTGTCATCTTGGCTCAGGCTATGGCTTGGGGTGACAGTGCAGGATGAGCTTAGATTAGGCAAATGTGTGGGGGACTAGAACCTGCAATCAATTTGGTCATGGGATCTAGGGGAGAATTGGAGTAGCAAGCGCGATGAGGGATATTGTTCTGGGGTTGGAGAGTGTGGGTGTCATGCATTCGTTTCCACTTCCTCACTCTGGTTATATCTCTGGGTAGGGCTTGCTCCTCTAGAGAGGTAGTGTTGTGGAGAATTTGGGTCTTAGTCTAATCCTTCAAACAACTCATCCACTTTAAAGATTAGTGATGAGCCCCCCTGTTCGCCAATAAATAGTGGAAAGGGATACGAGAATGGCACCAGCTATTTATGGTTCCCTGACGTCGATGTAGTAAGCAACGTGTTTTTGTATTTGGTTCATATTCTTCATGTGTGGTGGGTTGTACATCACAACCAAAATCATCCCTACAGTGGTGCAAATGGTGGTGGAGGCGCAGGCTGTATGCCAAGATAGAGAGGATGCGCTCGCAGAGGGGGGAGCTAGCCACTGCATGGAAGATCATCCGCAGCAGGAAGTTCCTAGCTTGATCTCAGAGTTGACTCAGATTTTCCATTTTGATGTCAATGTAGCCATCCCCAGGTCGCTTCCTGGGCCATGTTAAGGCTCCGATCACTTTGGACTCCATAGCGGCCCAATTGAACAATCTCCATCTGAGTATGGAAACTTTGAGGGAACAACGATATGATGACTAGAATGAACTAGTGGCCTACATCAATGGCCTCTAACACATGCAGAACAAGCTCTTGGACTCCATACATGGCCTTCGGAGACAGCTCTGACCCACAAACGACCACCTCCATGCTTTGGAGACTCGGGTGGAACACATTGACTACCACATGCATGAGTGGGTTGCGTTCTTTGCTGCCCCACCACCGTTTCCCCCCAACCCACCCCCGTAATGTGTATTCCTAGAAAATTCTCTTTTTGTGCTTCTTTTGTATCAGAAATAACCAACGACACAGGTTGTCTTGGCCTCTTCATGGGCTTAATATTTCTCAGAGCAGGACTCATGTGAGCTCTTAAGCCTGATACTTAGCCTTGTGCGGAAACAATGATGTATTTTGTTCCTGAAGTTATGATAATATAATGCAGTTTTTTTACCGACAAATAATAATAATCATCATATTTATATTTTTAATTTTTATAAAGCTCACGAGGGTGGTTGTGCATGTGCTAGGGGGAGGAGACATGCTAAAAAAATTAGTCAGCTTAGGGCTAGTGTGGCCCAGGCAGAGTGCGATTCTCGGGTGACTTTGACAGACTAGATGTGCTTGGGTCATGATTTCTCAAGCCATAGGTCAAGCCTGGAGGATCACATACAACTTGGCAAACAAACAAACAAAAATTATACTTAATAACCAATTTTAGTGGTAAAGCAGTGTGGAGGTGTAGTTTCTTATGGAAGAGTGAAGGTTCGTTGAAATGCAAGTTGGCCATTTGGTTATCTCTCTCCAACAAGTTGCTTACATGGGACAATGGACTAAAAATAGGTTGGATCGGTCATTGCCGATGATCTCTGTGCAGATTGGAAGAAGAAGAATCAGTTAACGACCTATTTTTGTCTCTTTGCTTGAAAGGTCTGGTCATTTGTTGTATCTAAGTATGCCCCATCCTCCACTCTTTGGGACAAGACTTCACTTGCATAATGTATTAAAGACTGGATTTCAGAGAGACAGGTTCAATTCTTTCTAGCTCTCTCGGTTCCTTGGGTTTATACTATCTAGTGGGTAGAAACATGGCTATTTTTTAAGACAACTATTTTTTTGAAGTGGTAATGGTTGTTATAGAATCTGTAATTTATTCCCATAAAGTGGATCTAAGAAAAAAGAAAACTAGGATTCCTATTATGTCTCAAGTGAATAAAGAAATGGCTTGGGGATACTTTGATGGGGCTAGACAAGGAAATCCAATTTGCAAGGGACAATGCAGTTCTTTATCTTAAGAGATATCTTGTCAAACATATTCATTTTTGTCAAGGCATTGGCACTAACACTAAGGTAGAGCTCTCAGCTTTGTGGGCTCTTTTGTATGTGGCAAACTATTTTGGGGTCAAGAACTTACAACAACTTGGGAACTCCAAACTAATGTATGTGGCAAATTATTTTGGGGTCAAGAACTTACAACAACGTGGGAACTCCAAACTAATGGTCTAGTGGATGTGCAACGTGAGTAGAATTGACGGTCCTCGTCTTTAGCATATCCTTTAGGAAATCAAGAGTGAAGCAAGTTGGAATGATTTGAGACCAAACACATGTTGAGGGAGTCGAATGCTATGACAAATACTTATTCAAAGAGGTGTTATTGGTTCTTTAAGGCTCCTTGGAGATAGCAAAATTCCTAAATAATTAAGTGTTGGAGTAGAGAGTTATCCAATTTTAATAATAAAGCTTAAAATGATACAATAACTTTTTTGAGTTAATTTAAGTAAAGACAAATTTGTGTCAAATTTCTTTTGTTAATAGTCATTCAAAGAGTTTTTTAAATACAATCTGAGAATTTTTAAGGTTTTTTATTTTGTTTTCGTGATAAATCTACAATGCCTTTTTATTTTGTTTTTTGATAAACGTACAAGGTATTCTTAACGTATATTTTTCGATATTTTTTGAGATGACCAATCTTTATGGCATATCGATGTTAGCATGAAATAAGATTTCTTTCACAACGCTAGCATTTGAAATTCTTTAATTTGTCCAAATTTGTAAGTTCAAAATTAAAAATTAACCCAAAAATATGGAATCTCTATTGTGTTTTTTTTAAAGGAGGTTGAGATTTTAATATGTTTTGGAATAGCAATGGAATTTGTTTATATATATATATATATATATAAAATACACACTAAAATAATTCAGAAATAAAGGTTTTTTAAAAATCACATAGATGTTCTGTCAGAGTTGGCTTTGACGAGCAAACTCAAAAGGAAGTGAAATCTGATAGCAAACAAATACTCCTCGCAGATCCCAAATTTACATTTCCTTCTCACCGTCTTTGGACGATGCGTTGAATGGTATGAATCCATGGAATTTTCTCCCTTCTTCACTCATCGTTTCGGCGTTTGCATACAGAAACGTAATACTAGCATCGAGATTTTTTTTTTTGAAATAGCAATGGAGTTTGTTTATATATATATATATAACATACACACCAAGATAATACATAAATAAAGGTTTTGACAAGCAAACTTAAAGGAACTGAAATCTGATAGCAAACAAATAGTCTTCTCAAATCCCAAATTTACATTTCCTTCTCACCGTCTTTCGACGATGCGTTGAATGGTCTCGCGAGGGTTATGAATCCATGGAATTTGTTCCCCTCTTCAATCATCGTTTCGGCGTTTGCATACAGAAACGTAATAGTAGACTACTCATTATTTCACATTGTTTTTTACGTGGATTTTTCTATTCTTTTCTTTAGTAGATTATCCTTTTGGGATCCATGCTATACCGTGGAGGAGCTCGAAAGCGAGATCAAGATCAACAGCAGGGATTTGAAAACATTTAAAATAAGTTTTAAATGGTCGAGAAAGTGTATACACCAACGAACTTGTCAGTTCTGTTTATATGTGTATATTTACAAGAAATTACAATCTCTGTTTATTAAGTTCTGTTTATTTTTATCGTCACATGGAATTGAACCAGTAATTTTATATCGAAAATAGTTTAATGAAACACCTAATCTATCTATATATATATATATTTTATTAAAACAATTTGTTTCACTATAACATTATAATTAATGGAATCTAATTCAACTTAATAATTTTCAATCGTAAGCAACTTATTTACATTATCAATTTAATCTATAAACAACAAAACACTATTTATAAAAATATTTACATCTTTGAATAAATCTTTCTCACTTAACCAACCAACAAAACTCTGCTAATACTTCATTTTAAACTGATTGACTTTAAATACAAAATGTCCTTACTATTGAAACAATTTGGCAAAAAATGTTAAAAATGGGCACGATCGAAATCTGAAGAGGACACTTTCATAATCGAGTTTCTGGTTCCACGCATAGTCTTTACTTGTTAGGTTTATTTCAGCTGGGAATCCGGCGCTGAAGTCCATTTCCACACAGAAGCGTGCATAGGTAGTTCTGACATATTCCTCTGTTTCTGGGCACCTACAGTAAAATTTCCCAATTGCATTTCCAATAGCTATTAGCGAGGAGAGATTCCAGAGATGCAAGGGTAGGCTTGGCAATCTCACCCAAACTGGTGCTGAGGTTATGACTGTTGTAGAGGGATCGAATGATGGGTTCCATGGCTTCATGAATAGGCCTGATTTTTCCCAAAACCAAGGACCAGAATCTAGAATACATTGTCTGCTTTCAGGATTTTCAAAATCTACTATAAAGAGACCCCTAGCACAGCGGTAGATATTAATTTCATCAGAAATGACAAGCTTCCATACCTCCGAGATCCAATTGTGGAGAGCTGTTAGCCGTGGCCAAAAACCATTGAACCTGCAGATTAGGGCACTTTCGGAAAACTTCAAAGCCTCATCGAGTGAGGCCTGGACCACCTGGACAATGGGAGCTGGGGCTTCACTGACGATATGGGCAGGAGCTTGCCCTCCAAAAGCAGATGAGCCAACAGTTATTTATTTTACTTGCCTGTAGAACCCAGCGTTAGAGAAATAAGACAGAAGATAAGATTAGATCTAGATCTAGCCGCCTAGATCTAGATTTAAAACTATTTAGGTTTAAAAAGAGGACGGTCACCAGTGCTCCACTGTAACCCTAACAATACTGTTTTGTTCTTTATAACATTATTATAAAAATATCCTCCTACCAGGGCCTTTATGCGCACGGCTGAACAACATATGCTACATGTTTCAATTCAGAATACGATTCCCCCTGATCAGATGCCGGTTATAAAAGAAATCCTCAAAAGAGAGCCGGATTCTAAGCGCTGGTGAATTTTGCAAATGGACTCAGACACGGAGTGCTTGGCGAGGTCCCCTGGAAGAACGAGTCTTACTGCTGTCTGGATCTCCCGGTAAATAATAGTTGGCTTCTTTTTCAACGGCGGCTATTTTCTTCACAGCAAAAAAAAGAGCGGGCTGAATTTTGGCTAGGTGGTTGTAACGACTGGTTCGGTGGGCTTTACCGAAGCCACTGTGCATTCAAACCAGTGCACTGTTCGTTTCTTTTTCCAGCGGCAGAAACGACGGGCTTCCTTGTTCACCGACAGGGTCTTGGGCAGGGTCTCTGGTAAAAGATCCGATGATTGACCTCGTCGCAAGCTAAGATTCTATTCTAGTGTGAAATCTAGATATATATATATATATATATATATATATATATATATAGATATATATATATGAGTAAGATGTTTAAGCTTTATACTTTTCAAAAATGTTTAACACGTGATATCAACTTCATATATATATTAATATATAGAAAAAAATGTTAAAACATTATTTTAATGTTATATAGAATAAAATATCTAATATGAGTTATGAGTAAAATATTTTAATATGAATTAATATTGACATATATTTAAAAATATATTAATAATAAAAAAAATGTAATGTTGACTGATCAAATGACTCAATACACATGTTATGTAATTTCTATAACATTCAAAAATACATTTTAAATAATATAAAATTACACATGTTTTTTTTGCACTCTAAAATAAATTTGCGTCTAAAAAAATTTAATCCCTCTAAACTCATCTTAAATCCATAGTTTATTAATAATAATATTAATTAAATATATTATTAATACTTTATATTACACTTAACTTCTTATTTTTATTTCAACCTTCCACATGTCATCTCTTTTTTTTTATCTATTTTTCCTCATTTCTTATTTTTTAAGAGGGGAGCCGTGACCCATACACCATGTGTAACTATACGATAATAATTTCAAGTCAAATAGATCTCTAAAAGCTAATATTAAGATACATTTATGTCCGCCCCCCACCCTAGTTTCAACTCAATTGAATTTCTAAAAGCTATTGTCAAGATACATTATGCCCTCCCCACACTAAAAACTATTGTTAAGAGACATTTGTGTACATCCCCACTCTTAGGTTGACAATAGAATTAAAGTGAGAGGGATTCTTGACCTTCGGCTCACAATGGGCGGGCTAACGAAGAGATAACTTAGCCTCTAAGTTATCATGAGTCTCATATACATATTATCGAGTTGGTGGCACCTCTATCGTATTGTCCCATGTGAAAGCCATTAATAGTTTATGGAAGTGGAGAACAACATTATCAATATCTTTGACAAAAGATTCTAATTAATCACTTATTGATTTGGGTGTTTATTCGGAGGGTGAAACATCCATTTAAAGTGCAATAGATTTAGGTGGAGGAGCTTATTGTACCATATGGAGGGATAAAATTTGACTCGGTGAAGATTTGATTTATAATTTCAATGCGATGATTTTGGAATTATTTTGATAATTTATTTTTATGATTAAAAATAAAGGATTAATGTTTATGTCAATGTATTCACTGTTATATTATATTAATATTTTTTTTGCTGAAGCAAGAGTCGTACCTTCTATTTAATTGAATCGGAAAAACAAATTACATAAATTACAACAGTCCCAAAGGATCTGTGGGCCATAGAAATAACTATCCGCTTAAAGCCTAGGGCACCGAGCCAAAGGCTTAAAAACTAGGCCAAGGGCCCACAAACATAACTACAATACCCTCGAAATACAAACAAAAGCCGAGACCGTTCGATCCGCCCTCAGAGATCTGACGGATGAGGCTCATATCGGGGCGAAAACAAGCAAACACTTTAAAACTAGAATCAGACCTGATGAGGAAATAGGGACCGCTCTATAAGGATTTCGGGTCTGAATGGGGGGATAACCCTCGAGCATGTAGTCCGCCTGAAATCCACCGATTCCCACCTTGAAGCGAAACAAGCACGAAAGATAACACCTCACCCGAACCCGAAGTCAAATAAAGCCATCATTTAATTTAAGTTCGTGTCACACAGGCACGGTAACCACCTTGCAAGTTGCCTTGCGAAATCCCTGGGATTGCAGCAAATCTGTCTAACTGTGAGCACGTTAAACCAATGCCCGACAAAGCTGATTCTTCTTTAGGGAATTTAGTTTTCATGAAGAGTTCTGGGTTCAAAAAGACTACCACTCGATAACTTTGGGGATGAAGAATTCAGGGTGCAAATTCCCTCCCGAAGACCTGTTATCCATGCACTGCTTCACCATAAAAAATTAGAGTTCCCTTGTTTCCTTTAGTCAAATCCTTTTAGTTTCCCCTGTTTTGATAGAGCTCCCTGTCCGCGCTAGCCTGTCTGAGACATTCTTCCCTCAATCTGCCTTGGGGTGTCTCTATCCAATCATAAATTTTATTACTCTTGGCCCAGCGCACGCCTTCATTAGCTAGAATGTCTGCTACTTTGTTGGCAGTATGGCACACATGAGTAAAACTAATGGTTCTCATGTTCTGTAGGTGAGAATGAATCTGTTGATAAACTTGCAGAAGCCGCTAGTGTCTCGAGACTTTATCTAGAGCAGAGCCATAACATATTTTCCTGACCGAATTAATAATCAATTCGGAATCAGCTTCAATTATGGCATTATGAAGATTTAAGTCCTTCAAGATTTCTAGACTTTGCTCAAGGGCCATAAGCTCTGCCATATTGTTAGTGGCTTTACCCAAATGGCTATGAAAGATGGTTTTTATGTAACCATTTTCATCTCTTATTACTCCTCCATACCCCGCCATACCCGGGTTACCTTTAGAGGCCCCATCTATATTGCATTTTAAAAATCCCTGAGGGGGTGGTTGCCAAAAATCCTTATCAGTAATTATATGACTTACATTCCTATTTTTGCCCTGTGGGGCAAGCCCCTGAAGACCCAAGTGCCGTAGAATCTGTACGTCCTTCTCTTTAGGTTGGTCCTCTAGGGGGGTTTTAATGAGGGTCCCTATTGTCTCCTTGAGCTATCTTAAAATCTGAGCCATGATGTTTTGGGGAGAACCTTTTCTATTCTTGAAAATTCTGTTGTTGCATTCTTTCCAGAGATCCCATATTAGAAAGCCTGGAACTAATGCCCAAGCTTTGTTGATTATTTCATTGTCAGAGAAATTTTTCCTCCATTTCTTCAGAGTACTGGTAATGCTGCTCAAGTCCCTATCTGTTTGTCTGAATATTGAAGCTACCCCGTCCCACAAGGTGGAAGTGAATGGGCAGAGGTTGAGTAGATGATCCATGGTTTCTTCTTGTAATTCACATAGCTGGCATCTAGATGGACCATGTACCCCTCTTTTCCTAAGATTTTCCCAGGTCAGAATACTTTTATGCTGCACTAACCACATGAACAGTTTGATTTTCATCCAACTTTGGTTCTGCCATAGGTCCTTCCATACCCCATCAAGGTTAGGGTAGTCAAGTCTACAGGCTATGCGCTTGGCCTCTTTGAGGTTAAAGTTACCTTCATTGTTATTGCCCCATCTCAGCTGGTCTGAATCTGCTGATGTCAAAATCTTTCTTTGTTCCAAGATGTCCATTAAAGCTTCTGCATGTGCCTTTAACGGGGAGTCATCACTGTAAACCAGGTTCTTCCATAATCTCCATTTTTCTTCTCTTCGTTCCTGATCCCAGAAGTCCTTTACCCTGTGTAACCCTTTGTTGTCAGTATCGTTCTTGAGATTGACGAATTCTTCTCTTAACAATTTAGGTTCCTGTTGCTAGTTATCTTCCCAGAACCAAGCAAGGTTACCATCTCTTATTTCCCAGAAACTATGTTTCTACACAATGGCTCTATTCTCCCAAGCTTTGTTCCATATGTGGGAGCCTTTAATGAGCCCAGACATTCTAATGTGGTCCTTGTCTTTCCAATTGATTGCATATTTCTGTTTCCAAATTTGGGCCCAAGGGGAAGCTGAATTTTTTAGCCATCTCCACCATAGTTTAGCCCCCAAAACTTTGTTTAGCATTTCAGGATCATCCAGTCCCAAACCTCCATGTGTCTTGGGTTTACAGATCTTCTCCCAAGCCACCAAGGCCCATTTTCTTTTCTCTTCCCCTTTGCCCCAAAGAAAATCTCTTTGGATGTTTCTGCATTGCTGCATGACTCCTTTAGGAGCTGGAAGGGCTGAAAACATAAAAATGGGGATAGTTTGTAGGACAGCTTTTGTGAGCACTAGCCGACCTGCTAAGTTCAAAGACCTATTTGTCCATTTCCGAATTTTGTCCTGTAGCTTATTAGTCACCGGTTCCCAAACTGTCTTGCTCAGGGGTTTGTTTGTTAGCGGTACTCCCAAATATTTGGAGGGTAACATGTCTCTTTGAAAGCCTAGAATTCTAGATATATTTCTCTGAATAGCAATGTCAGTGTTAAAAAAGAAAATCTTTGATTTGGTAAGGCTTACCTCTGTGCCTATAGCCATTGCAAAGTCTTTCAAGATTTGTTTATAGGCTAGAGCTTCTCTGACCATAGGTATACCCTGCAACATGGTATCGTCCACAAATTGTTGATGGGTCAAAGCATCTCCATTCATGGTAAGCTTGAGACCCTGGATTTTGCCTTCTGCTTTGGCCGAATTGATAACTTTGCCAAGCCCTTCCATCATGAGAATAAAGAGGAAGGGTGAGAGTGGATCTCCTTGTCTGAGACCTCACGTAGGGTTAAAGGGTTCGAATGGTGAGCCATTTATCAGGACTGAAAACTCGAGGTAGTTACAAGGGCCATTACCCATCTTACCCAATTATGGTCAAAGCCATAAGCTATCAGAACTCTCCTGATGTAAGTCCAACTTAGCTTATCATAAGCCTTTTCTAGGTCAAGTTGCATAATCATACCTGCCTGCCTCTTGCTCTTAAGTGAGTGAACCACCTCGTGAGCTTGAATGATGTTGTCGAGAATTTGCCTGCCTTCCACATACCTAGTTTGTTCCGCCGAAATGAGAGTAGGAAGAAGGGGCTTAAGCCTGTTGGCTATTATTTTGGAAATAATTTTGTACACCACATTGCATAATGCTATTGGTTTGAATCTGTCTGGTGTCATAGCATTATCCTGCTTAGGGATCAAGGATATGAAAGAGGTATTGAGGGCCTTCAAAACAGTTCTGTTTTTCCTTGAGTCCTCCACCACATCGAGGATATCCCGCTTGACAATTCCCCAACATGCTTTGAAGAAGTCAACATTGAAACCATCTGGACCAGGCGCCTTCCCATTTTGCATCTCTTTGATGACTTCGCTAACCTCCTCTTCATTCACAGGCCTGTTTAGATTGTAATTGTCTTCTTTTGTCACAAGCTTAGGAATGTGCTTTGTAAAGTCATTGATGAATTGTGATCTATCTAATAGAGGTTCCTCGGCAATGCCTTGGAAGTGTTGAACCAGTGCTGCTTCTATTTCTTTGTGGGTATTGAGTTGCTTTCCTTGAGCATCTTTAATGACTGAGATCCTGTTATGAGACCTGTGATCCATGGTGGATTTGTGAAAAAACCTTGTGTTCCTTTCTCCTTCTTTTAACCATTGTACCCTTGATTTTTGTTTCCAAAATATCTCCTCTTGCTTGCATAATTCCTCCCATTCCTATTGATGGTGTTCAACTTGTTTCTTGCTTCCCTCGTTGAAGCCATCTATGATGAGGATCTGGTTAATCTCATGTAGCCTCCATTCAACAACTTTTTTGGCTTCAAAAATGTTGCCAAATTCATTCTTATTCCAATCTTTAAGCCTGAGTTTGATATGTTTCAATATTTTATGCAGGAGGAACATTTTAGTGCCCTGAACATGCATATCCTCTGTCCACCATTTTTCAATATTGCTGATAAAGTCCGGATGGGTGAGCCAAATGTTTTCAAACCTGAAAGCTCTGTTTCTTGGAGCTCCTATAAAGGACTATTCAAGTTGAACAGGCAAATGATCCGAGCCACCAAAAGGGAGTATCCTTGCTGACAGGTCAAGGCTTGTAAGGATAAGGTCCTCTGAGATGATAAATCTGTCGAGTTTTGAAGCCACCTGGGACTCTCCTCCCCTTTTATTATTCCAGGTAAAGATTCCATTACTTGTCTCTGTGTCTACTAGCCTCATATTGTTTATAAAATTCTGAAATTCTATGGAATCTCTGCCTAGTGATCTAGTTCCACCTTTTTTTTCCGAAAGTGATCTGATCATATTAAAGTCCCCTCCCAAAATCCAGGGGATGTCCGAATGTCTGTTTCTTAGATCCTCAAGTGAGGTGAGAAGCCTGAGTTTGTCTTCAGGCTTCTGTGGACCATAAACATTTGTGGTCAAATAAACTTCCTTGTCCCCCAAAGGTTGAATAACCATTGAAAGGTAGTTTCTGGATGCTTCAGCATCAATGATTCCTAGTTTCAGAGGGTTCCAAAGTGTAAGAATTCCTCCTACTGTTTTATCTGCTTTAACTTCTAGATATTCATATTTAATCAGCCATTTGCTGTGTATTTCTCTTATTTTTCCAACTGAACATTTTGTTTCCTGGATGAAAATCATATCTGGATTTTCCTCTTTCATTCTATTGCTGAGATTTCTTTGTTTCTTTCTACTTCCTAGACCCCTGATATTCCATGTTGTGAGCTTCATTAAGAAAGATTTGTAAATGAGTAACTAGTTAGGTCTTTCATCTTACCTGAATCAATCATGAGTTTTCCACACTCTAGCAGCAACTCATTCTATTTTTTCCTACCTCTTTTCTTGCCTGGGTTCCTAAGAGCTAGTCATGATGTTGCCTTCATTGTTTTCACCCCTTCGTTGTTCTGACTATCATGGTTTCTTTTGACTCCCAAACCTTTCGCCTGGGTTATCCATAGGAATAGTTGTTGTACTCTATTGAACTCCTCTTGTGGTAGTGAATCCATTCCTTTGGTAGTTCCTTGCTCCAGAAACTTTTCCAGATCTAGATGCTCCCTTTCAAGAATATCTTGCAGTTCATGATCCTCTGTACCCACCTCGCTAGGGGTCATCTCTTGGTCCCTGTCCAGTTCCATAGTGTTCAGCAGATCCTTCTTTTGCTGGTTGTTTTCCTGTGTTTCCTCCATGCTATCTTCCTTTTCCTTCTCTACAGGGTTGTCCTCCAGAGCCTGGTTTGCTTTATCTTGCTCCTCTTCTTCTTCTAATACCTTGTACCTATTCTGATTCAGCTGCTTTTCCTCATTGATTTTTTTTTGGTACCTTCTCACTCCTTTACCTTTATTCCCCACTTTGTTAAAGCTTTCAGTTTCTTTCCCTGAGGTAGCTTTAGTTCTGTTTTCCATTTTGTTTAAGGGGCAATCTCTGAATAGATGCCCATGTTCATGGCATTTGCGGCATCTGAAAGGGACATGCTCATAGTCCACCGCTTGCACCCATTCTTCATCAAAGACTTCCAGAATTACTTCATCCGGTAGAGCTCCAGAGAGGTCCATTTCTACGCATATACGGGCAAAGGAGGTATACTTCCCCCGCATAGTGGCCTCTGATATTTTAACAAAATGCCCTAGTTTATTTCCTATTGCTTTCAATGATTCTGGCTGCCAATAATCTAGTGGTAGGGAGTAGAGCCTTACCCACACCAGGACCGATGTGAATGTCTCACGCTCTGGGACAAAATTCATTACCCAAGGCTGCATATAGAGGCCTACAGCTGCATAGAAGTAGGGCCCTCCTTCAAACACCCTGTCTTTATCC
The DNA here is from genome assembly GCA_031772625.1 of Pinus tabuliformis. Classification (NCBI taxonomy): domain Eukaryota; kingdom Viridiplantae; phylum Streptophyta; class Pinopsida; order Pinales; family Pinaceae; genus Pinus; species Pinus tabuliformis. The sequence continues at coordinate 31,136,024 of CM062804.1, forward strand.
TCAATGTTTGCAAAAACTACAGTGAAGAAACCCTTGGATCTAAGGTGCAGATCTATATCCCCCTTAGGTTTCCAATGATTCTTCATCCATGCCTGTAAAGCCTTCTCCGTAGGCCATAACCCCATGAATTTACAAATGACTGCATAAGTCGCCATGTGTTCCCAATGCGCCTGTAGTGCTGGATCACTTAACACCACTCGGGGTATGATGGTTGCCCTAGGCTTACAAGGTCCAGTCCGCTTTCTGGTGTCAGCTTTCTGATTCTCTCCTTCTATTCGTTTTTCTCTACTGGCTTCTTCCTGCGTATTTTCCTGCCCCTGTGTGCCTCTGTTTTCCTGTTTCCCTTCTTTTGAAACCCCTGTTTCCGCCTCCAGAGGTTTCTTGAATCTATTAGATACTGCCTGACTGTAGGAGGGAGTGGAACTCCCCCCCTCTCATCTCTCCATGGTGCCCAACCCTGCTCTTCTGCTGCAAACCCTAGCTCTCAGTATCGCCCTATTCACCAGCAATCAAAACTCGAATCATATCTTGGTCCTAAATAATTATTATATATTTAGTCTATATTATATTAATATTATTATGTATATGTTCTAAATTAAATATTTAGATAATTTTATATATATAATTTTTTTATTAGATGGTGGTATTTTTTCAATCGAATAGGGAGTAGGTTGGTTTATATATATATGTTTTAATATTTTATTTGTACTGATAAATAATATTATATTGGATTAGATTTTCTTATAATGAGAAAATTTTAGATAAATTTAGATATCATTTTTTTATGTTAATTTTGTTAATGAATAGAGTATTTTTGTCATAGTGTATATCCCTTCTAAAAATAAAACATATTATTTAAGGCTAAGCCAAAAAGCCTTTCTCAAAATGGAAAACACTACATAAATTTAAACCAAAAAAGTAAGAAACATGTAATACAATCATATTTGGAGGATGAAGTAGATTAGAATAATGTCAGTTGAAATGTTAGTGTTTAAGAAAAAGAGAACATTGTTTGTCTACGAGTGTTGAATTAAAATAGAGAAGAAGACATAAATATTAAGCTTTCTTACTTGAAAGTAGTAGTTGTAGATGAAGCTCCCTAAGAGGGAATAAAAAGCATTCATGAACCTAATACCTCTAATTCAATAAGGAATTGGTTTTGTCTCTACATCTTGACTTCATAACTTTTGAATTACAATTAGTCATCATAAACTCCACTTCATAAAAGTAACATTAAATAAAACTATTTCTTTTTTAAGGAAACGGGTAGCATTTTTATATTTCAAAACTGGAAACAGATGAGCTCCCTTACATTCATATATTGCTCTGTTTCAAAGATTTCAAGAGTTAATTTTAGAGGAGTATATATTGCTACCTTGGTTATTTACTACTATTCTACTTACACCATTGAAACTATAACATCTCCAAACAACCCCATAGAGTTTGACAAAACGAGATAACATATCATCTACATATAAAAATAAACTATCTACCCACTTCCTTCCATCTTCTTAGGTGGATTGTCCTCTTGAGCTTCATATTCGCTATGTGCAAGAACTATATTCATTCTAGACTTGTGACGACCCTATCCTTCCTCCCCAGCTACTTGAGTTCCAAATGCAAGCATTTCTCCAAGCTCGAAGATCTCCTTTAACACACCAACCATCATTGCTTCCACCTTAACCTCCATGTTATCAACCTTGAAATTTAAAATGAGCATTTTCGTGTTCATGCGATTCACAGACTTCTGCGACAGCTCCAAATCCTTCCCAATGCCAGTGAGATGAGATATCACCACCGTGAATTTATCATAAACCTCCTATTTTACCTATTCCCCTATTTTTTCCACCATGGTTGTTATGTCTCCCGTGGACGATGTTCCTTATTCCTCTGTGATGTCGCCACTTCTGTTGATTCTGGTAGAGGCCATTTTGAGAGCAATCCTTCCTTGTATGTGTATAATCCTTAGTTTTATATGCTTCATTCAACTCCTTAAAATGGTGCTCTATTCCTTGGTGAATTTTGCACATGTCCTCTCGCATTGAATGGTATTCCCAAACTGCTGATCAGACTCGTCACGAGTCTCCATCCCTACAACTGCCAATTTTAGTTCGGATTGAATTGCGACTGCTCGACGTGGCTAAAATAGTGTACTAATCCTGCATTCCCTGGTCTCGACATTTAATATTATTCCATTCATTTTCCACTTAGCCATCATCATGGCACTTAATCCTTTGTGCCTCCATCTGGAATCATAATATCCCAGTTGCCTGCCTTGACTCTCGAGAGAGTCTTGCCATACCTTGAAACAATAGATGAGAGAGTGTGGTATGTCACCTTTAGAACTTGATTTATTCCAGTTATCACCTAAAGTCATATCTCTTAGATATTTTGTCATGGAACATGACATATTTGGGGGTATGTTTGGTCTAAGATAAAAACCCCTTGGTCTAAGGCAATGCCTCCATTGGGTTGGCAATCTACCTCCCGATTTTTCTCTCATTTTACATGGAAAAAATTATAATCTTCTAATTTTTTTAGAAGAATCCCTATCCTTAGGATCATAGGAGAAAGTTCAAGGTCTGGTTACCCTGTCATCTAAGACTGACCTAAAACTAATTTAATACTAATCTAACCTAAACTAAGAGTTAATCTATTTACACCTATATTACATCAATTTACATTTCCTTTATATTGATCTTTAAGATATGGGTTAAAGAAGTAAATCGACACAAAGGTTTGATCGAATTAGAGGTTGATCAAACCGCAATTAAATGATTTATTTGCCTCTTTAAGAGAGGACTTGATGCAAACTAAGATGTAAATGCAAAACTAATATAAAACATGAAAAACCTATCTTGAACTAGAATGGGATAGCCCTCTCCTAATCTAAGAGAAAGCTAACTAAAACAGGGGGAAGGACTAGTATAATTCATCATATGATTTTGTATTAATTAAAGGAAGTAGTTCACATTAACTAATACAAGTGAAAGAAAAATAAGCCTGCAAATGAATAATAAATAGTTATCAATCACCACATGAATACTTCAATGAATTAAGATTGATTTTGATCCCATTCTACCCTGCAAAGACAACTTTAACAAAGTTTCAACAGTAAAATATTAATGACACAACAATAGTGCATAATATCAAAGAAACATAATACTATTTAGAATAAAGATCAGAATAAAAAAAAGAAACTTTAAGAGTGAGATAATAATCTTGTATTCTGGTAATCATACACAAGAATAAGTATTAATTAAAACCATGTCAAAATTTACATTACAAATGTGCAGTCCTAGAGTAGGTCAAACCCATAATCACATTACCTGCAATAGTGCAAAGCAATTAGAACAGAGCAAGAAATCCTTTGCTTTCTCTTTAATCGGCCTTTCTGTACATAATAATAGTACTATTGCACAAATTGAACAACTATAGAGAATCCCACTTGAGTGGATTGCGACCTCCCTTCCCTTTGCATTGAATTCAGGGGTATTTATACAAGATTTACAGTGTTAACAGCCTTCCCCGATTCTCTCAACAACTAAATCTAGGGGTTTTCTTTAGCAGGCTGAAATCATATTGTTTTAGTTGAATACAAGCCAAATTTGGGAAATCGTTACAATGAAGTGTTGTTCTTTAGCCGAAGGGTTGATTTGTTGCTCACGGTGATGGCCTTTTTTAGTCTCTGTTACAACAATCTTCCCAGTTTAGAACTGCATTGTGTCACATGGCAGAGAGTCTTTGGAAATCATAGATCAAGTTGATACTTCCTCCTTATCGACCCTAGGTTCATCCCTGTTTCAACCAATCAGAGCTTATTAGTTCTATTATTAAACTTAGCCAAAAATCAAATCGAAATCTAAACACAACAAACTTCCCGCAAAACCATTGAAAATAGACTTTTCAATTATTATAACAACGGCCCCATATGGAAGTGACAAGTGGCAAGAGCCGAGTGGTATCAGAGGTAAGCTCATCGGAACTTTTAAAATGAGACAACACGAAATATTTGTGATATTGGGTAGCTCCGATATGGAGCGGATGCGATATTGTATTCAACTCCCTTTAATAGCTTTATCATGTCCATTAAATCAGAGCATTGTATCGAAGGTTGAAAGGAGTGAGAACCGATAATAAGTTTTGATATGGATAGGAGGAGTTTATCGGAGAATCGGAGGTTTGGGAATATCGAAGATCGGAGATCAGAGGGATATGGCATATTGGAAATCAGAGATCGGAGAAATATGGCATATATGATATCGAAACTTGTGGCAAGCGCATATATCAGATGATCAAAGCTTTGTCATATCGTAAATATTAAGAGGTCACACATAACAAAAACCCTGATATGCGGGATTCTTCAATATAAGGGAGCGGAGGAGGGTTACGTGGTATGTGGGTCCTCCATAATACTTCAGCCACTTTATAATATATATCACCGAAACCTATATTCATTTGTTTGTATTAAAGCCATTTGTCATATGTTTTGGAGTTTATATTTGTATGTTTATTAAAAAGGGCTAAGCCACTATATTATGAATTGAGGTTTTGACATTGGGAAATTCTAAAAGGGTTCCTCTGATGTTAAAGCTCCGATATCTCTGATATATTGTAACCACTTGTTTAATGATTAAGGCTTAAATTCTATGCACACATCTTGGTCTCGAGGGATATTTTATTCGTTAATCTAATTAATTAAGATGTTTAAAACAAAAACTTATTTACAAAGTTTATTAACAAACAAACTTAATTAAACTTAGGCAAACAATAAAAATAAAACAAATGTAAATAAATAAAAATTAGACTTGAAATGAAGCAATCACACTCAAAGCCTACATGCAATGAAAAAAAAGGGTCCCCATGTCTATTATGATAGAGTAAAATGGGGGGTGTTGTGTTTTCAATACAACAAATTTGAAGAATTTATTTTCAATAATAGAGCAAGTAATAATGTTGTACATCTGATTATAGAAATAAATGTTATTATAAAAATTAATCAATTACATAAAACATCAGAGAATTACAATAGTGCAAGCCCTCTGCTATCTCTAAATTGATTCTCTATTTGCATAGATGGATCTGATCTCACTACAATATTGAAATGAGTCTTAACTCCTTCTATACAAACATGTTGTAAGCTATAGTATTACTCTGCCTCTTTTCTCTCGGATTCAAATCCTCCCTTCTATCTTAGAGATGGGTATTTATACATAATGGAAATATTAATAGTCCCCCTCTATTAATCAACAGTCAGAGCAATAAAAAGTAAATAAAACAATAAATTTGTTGCAATTGATGTTATGGCCAAACTTAGAGGATCCTTGCAACCAATTCTTGATCAGATTGACCAGTCTGGTATAAGATGAAAGGTTGATTTTCCTTTTAATAGGCAATACAAGCGCTGCCCTCAAACTGTGTCTTTCTTTAAAATTTTCTTCAACCATATCTACCCATTTTAGTACTATGTTGTGCCGCTTGGAATAATGTCTTTGGAAGTCATTGATTGCATAGGTCCTTCCTAATCGACATTGGGCTCTTCCCTGTATCACAAGTAACAAATATCATATTAAAATTGGTGAAACACATAATTAGAAACCAAACAAAAACTAATGCCCACAAAACCATCGAATATAGCGACTTTTAATTATTGTAACAATGGCCACATAAGAGGGTGACAAGTGGAAACAATAGAGGATACCAGAGGAATGGATGTCAGAACCTTTTATAATGAGCAAAAATAAAAACGTCGATATTGGGAGGCCCCAATATGGAGAGGATGTGATTTCACATTTAATTATTTTTAAAAACTGTATCGGGTCCAAATATCGGAGGTGAATGGATTATCTAAAGTTAGAAGTCAGGTAGATGGGTTATATCGGCGATATCGAATGTTTGGACAAATGTTACCATTTAAAAGTTTTGATATACAGGCGGATGCGATGTTCCGATTAGACCATTGTTAATATGCATATCGGGTCTAACATATCAGAGCCTGGAAGATATCAGAGGTCTTGTATCGGAGATTTCATATCGGGGGTTGAAAGGAGTGACAACTGATAGGAAGTTCTGATATAGAATATGATATCGGAGATCTGAGGGATTGACACATCGGAGATCGGAGGAATTGGCATATCGAAGATCGGAGGAATATGATTATGAGAGTTTTAAAAATCTTGCTCAGTTGAAAATCTCCTATAAGCATTGACCCTGATGGCAGTGGGAGTAATGATGTGGCAGGTGGGTCCTCCCGTCGGCTATATTATAATATGGTCAGGCTTTGGGTTATATGAAGTTCAAACCACTTAATAATTTCAATTTTGATATGGTTCAGACTTTGGTCATTTGTTTTATTAAACCCCTCTATAAAATGGCTCGGACTTTGATTTCGAGGATTCTCAAAGGGATTCTTCCAATATCAAAATCTTGATCACCCATAGCTCTGATATATGGTATTAATATATATTCCACTTGTTTTATGATTTAGGCTTAAAATCTAGGTATAAAATATATTATATACATATCATTAGGCCAAGGTAGTAAAAAATATCCAATCAACAATTGAATGCCATTTACAAACCAAATGTCCAAATGAGATCAAACGAGTTATAGTAGGAAATAAGAATAGATCAAACTCATTGAAGCAATCTAAACTCTCAAAATCAAATAGTAATATGACCAAGATTCAATCAAAGGGTCCCCATAATGAGAAATAAATGAATAATGGGGAGTTATGTTTTTACCACAACAAGTCGAAAAGGTAAAAAAACCAAAAACACTTTCAGCCTATCTTTGCGCCTCTTGGTACAAATACTAGTAATATATGCTACTTGGGAATAACATTCTCAACATTGTTGACAAATGATTCTAATTAATCTTTATTTGTAAGGTGATAATATCCATTTAAGGCAAAGCAATTATTACATCATATGCATAGAAGAAAGATCAGAAAGTTTTAAATTTAAATAAATATTTATTAAGATTTATAATTTTAATGGATTTTTGTAATAAAATTATTTATGAATTAATGTTTATGTTTTTATTGTTATATATATTTTGTAATATAAATATTTAAGTGATTTTGATATAATTACAAGGTCTCAGTAGATGGTAGTACTTATGAAGAGAGTAAAGGGTGATTGAAATTTTTTAATATTTTATGCGTATTGATTAATAATTAATAATAATATATTAGTAAAAGTGTTTTTATAATTTTTTTAAAATGGGTTTAGGTTTTGGATTATGAGATTTTTTAAAATAAATAATGTATGTGTAAGATTTTTATTCTCGTGTATATTATTTTTTCCCTGGAATATAATATATAAACCTAAATAAAATAAAAAACTGGTAAATATGTAAGGGAATCATATTTAGAGGGTGAAACACATTAAAATGATGTATGTTAGTTATTTATATATATATATATATATATATATAGATTTGGGTCTATTCATAAATATGTAGAGTGGGTACTTGTTGAATGTGGAATTTAATTCTATATCCATTGGTTGTCTATACTTCACATTTGAGTAAGCATATAATGAGGTAAGCCAAAGATACAATAAAAAAAGTAGTTTTTTTTTTTTTAATTTATAATTCTTATTTTATTGATTTAACTATTATTTTATTATTTTTCTTATGAGATCTATATTAGACTTTAAAATTCTCACAATGTATTTTCCTGATTAATCCAATGAATTTTTTATTAAACAATCTTATGGCTATACTTGTAATTTTAGGTTTTTTTAATAATGTAATTCACTAGTTATTTGATTTCTATTTTTAAAACATTTTGCACGGTTTATCAAATTTCTCTAACTTTAGGCTTTTCTTGAGTGACGTGAATTCATTGGTTATTTGATTTCCATTTTAAAACATTTGCATGCTTCATCAAAGGTTTCTAAAGGTTTCTCTATTTTATTTTTGATAAGGTTTTTTTCGAATGATGTGAATTTAAGAATTATTTGATTTCTATTTTTAAACATATTACATACATCTTCTTCTAGATAAGTTGTATTATTTTTTCAAAATTCCTTTTTTAAATAAATTTTAATCATATATATATATATATATATATATATATTTCGTGAATTTAAATTGCACTACATTAAATTTTCTTTATATATCAACAAAAATATCATGTAATGTCCAGTCTCAATCTATCTCAAGGGGAACTAGATTTGTTGACCATGGATAAGAGTTCAGATAATACAAAATGATAAAAATTGACACTAAGAAACTTCTGACAACTACCATAAATTGGACTATAGAAAGTACAAATAACTACCAACTAGTGAAGCATGACATCAAGAGTTAGGTGAAGTAACTAGGGCCTCAAGTCTTAAGCACTTGTTCTAGATGGTGCAGTGGGTTTCAGTTCACATTATAGATGTATTTCAAGGTAAGCAAGCTAAACATCCAAACAATTAGGACAAGGTTGTTGAGAACGTTGCACCCTTTTGATTTCATCTAGAGAAGAAATTATATCATTGTGATCTTCATGTTGCTCCTTTTAAATGACCATTCCCAAGAGTGTCTTCATCTACTAGTGAAGGGTAATGGAATTCAGGTATTGGCTTTGTCTTCCCATGGTGTGTCTAGGATAAGGAACCTAATTATATACCTCAACTTGAATTTTTGAATCAAAGTGATCTCGTTAGTCACTAATGGTCAAGGCTTCAAGTTGGTGGATTTCTCCTTGAATTTTAGGGGGAGTCGTAGAGTGGAAAATAGCGATGGTGTATTAGGCTTGGGTGAATAGACAACCCAAAGGACCCTTGCCCCCAATCTCCTAGTGAAAACACATTCATTATTAGGGAAGACGACACCAGAAAAACAATATCCAGTATAAAGTTTTCACCCACAACGCCTAGAAACCCTAGGGATTGGAAAGAAGAGACCAAATAGAAGAAAAGACTAGAGAACCCCAGAATGACATAGAGGTTTGTTGCGACTACTAAAAGAAAATAATTGATAAGGGAGAGAAGATAAAAGGCTCTTGACAGGGTCCAACAACATTAAATCCACTACTCACCTTCGTTGAACTCAAAACATTGCAGGTAAACTCCCATCAAATAAACACAGAACTAGAGAAGGAATTGGAAAAACCAAAGGAGTTGGAAATCTAGATAAGTACCTAATGTTGGTTGACTAGCCAAACCAAATCCTATGTAGTTGTGAGAGCTAGTAGTGTATTGTCGCCTCCTACTCTTGCAGTGGTCATCTCCTTGGTTTTTGTCAATGCACCAAGAATTTCATCCACTACATACGTTCGATTCTTCCCCTTGACATTAAGAAATGACTATTGTTTGGCATAGGGGTTTCACTCAATGGACCTCTAACATATCATGTGTGTTCGTGGCATATTAAACAATACCCTTAATTTGACTATATATTGAAAAATACCTGTAAAAATGACATTATTTAACACCCTATCAATATGAACCCAATACACCTTCCCAATTTAAAAAACCCTATTTTCACTAGATATTGTAGGTATCCATTTTTTCATTAATACTTTTTATACCCTTTTAAATTTTTTCATTAACTTTGAGCTCTATTTCTTACACCCGCAAATATAAAATATTTTTACTCCCTATATATCCCTCAATATATTATTTCATATTTTCCTCAATATATATCCCCCAATATGAAGGAATGTGGTATGGTATTACTTCCCTAGTGAAGCCCCCATGGTGCGTGCGTTGAAGAGCCTCAATCCCGAAATCTGGGTTGCGAAAAAAAACCAATGCATGTCAATCCATGGCCTTGGCAAAAAGTTGTCGCCTAAGCTAGAGGGGAAACCCATAAAACATGCCATAGCCCTACATTTTCTCCACCAAATGGAAGTCCCCCACTGTCAGTTTCCAAAAGAAATTGTCCCACTTGCGACAGAGAAGAGGTTTGAATACAACAGTAAAGCCAACGAGCAAAGTCTCTCATCCTAGAGCGTTCAAGTAAAATGTTGTATGTCATAAGGATGAAGAGTTTTAAATTCTCTTTGCATGTGTGTTGCATGGGGTGGGTTGGTCATGCCACCCCCCTCTTAAATGCGATGAGAGGCAATGAGGTGGCGGGCTCCCCCTCCTCCAACGTCCCAACTTCCAACACCCAAATCGAGGAAAATATATTTTAACTATATTGATGTTTGTATATTATCATAATATTTTATATTTTTAGTTTGTAAACAAATATCAAATTGATTTAAAAATTATTAAATTTTTTAAAATATTTCACATTTAAGTATTGAGGGGTTTTCCCAGCGCATTATATTAGAATCCCACTTCTTCACTAGTTTCAATCTCACTTCTTTACCCTGTTAGCATCACCCGATGCAATGAGTGCTAAGTGGACTATTCAAAAATCATGAGAAATTAGTCACTTACCACTACTTCTCATGGAAATGGTCATAGATGAATGACTTAGTTGAATCCCAAAAAATGATCTAATATTTCACATATTTTATCATATAGTTTTTTTTTTTTTCACCTCTTATTTATTTTGTTGATAATTATCAAAATTGATTTAAAAGGGGTTAAAATTCATAGTTTTGACAATAATTCCATTGGGGAAGCATCGTAATTTCTATTTATAAAAAAAATAACCATTTATTTTTCTTTTAAAATTTTTAACATATTTTAAATAATATAACTTATTAAACTTTTAAATAAATTAGAATATAAATTTATTTTTAAAAAATAAAATATATGTGTTCACCAATTCTAGAGATCAGTGACCACTATATCAAGATAATATTTGTATAAAAAGGATTTACCGGAAAATATCACTTTTTGTCCACTCAACCATAAACCCGAAAATTAACCCATAACCTCTCTCAATAACAAAAATGTTTTAAAATAAAAACTTCACCCAATAAACTAACCCTCAAAACTATTCTTTAAAAATATATAATTTTAAAAATTATATTAATCATTCATTCCACTTAAATACTTTAAAAAACAAATTCATTAAAATCTATTTATAATCTATAATATTAAAACTCATTTATAAATATTTTAAATTATACCCTCTCGTAAAACCCACTTATAAATATTTAAAATTCTATCCTCCTAAAATCTCTAGATATGATATTGGACTCACTATATAAACATTTAATATTATATGTTTATAATATATTTATAAAATTGGATTAATTAATATAATTTATTTATTGTATTATCATAAAATGTTTTAAAAGATTATCGATATAATATAATTAAATAATAATAATAATCGTATTTATTATCAAATTCTAAAATCCCCAGACTCAACTCATTTATAAATATTTTAAATTATATCTTTTTTCTAAATTCACATGTAAATATTTTTTAAATTCAAATTTTTTTATAGTAATTTTAGAAAGAAAATTATAATATATATATCACATTAAAATATATAATATATAAATAGTATTATAACATTTATAAATATTTTAAATTATATTTTCTTCTAAATTCACATGTAAATATTTTTTAAATTCAAATTTTTTATATGGTAATTTTAAAAAGAAAATTATAACATATATATCACATTAAAATATATAATATATAAATAGTATTTATAAATTAATATATATAAAATGTTATATTTACAATAAAACAAATTCTTGATTATGAATATTCAACCTATTTTATCATGGATATTAAGAATTTTTAAATAAATTTTATTATAAAACAATGAGCCAATACAATAAATTATCATTATTATATACCCAACAACTATAACTCATTTCAAAATAAAAAACAACATAAATATTTTATTTTAATTTTATTTTATAAAAAAAAATTAATTAAAATTTAATATTTCCAATAACCATACAATATAACAAGATTCTTAACAATGGATATTCACCCCATTTTACCATGTATATTCACCCATTTTACCATGTATATTATTAACTTGTAAATAGGCTTTATTAGAATATAGCTTATTAATACCACATGCCAATACTATGGCTTATCAATACCACTTGCCCAAAAACCTTAACTCATTTCAAAATCAAACTATTGTATAAATATTTTATTTTATAACATTTTTAAAATTAAATCTAAAAGCAAAAAGCAATGGAGCGATGTTTTAGTAGTGTAAATGTTTTTAAGTAATAATAAACATGTTGACTTATCAAATTACATAAAACTAAAAATAAAATATAATATAATTTATAAAATTGATAATTATAACTATAATTCATTATAATTAATAATAAAATCAACCTAGATCCATGATCTACCAAGAGCCGACATGGATCAAATCACCTTTCACTCTAAAAGAGGTTTGCACTCTCCCAAGTGCCCAAAGGGATCAAATCTCCTTTCACTCTAGATTTACCAAGGGCCCAAAGAGATCAAATCTCCTTTAGCACTTGGTAGATCCAAAGTTCAAAACTCCTTTCACTCTAGATCTACCAAAGTTCAAATCTCCTTTCACTCTAGATCTACTAAGCGCCCACATAGATCAAATCTCTTTTAGCGCTTGGTAGATCCAAAGTTTAGATGGATCTAGAATGGTAAATATTTGAAATTCTATCCTCATAAAATATTTAGATATGATGTTGGACTCACTTATGAACCTTTAAAGTTATATGTTTATAGTCTATTTATAAAGTTTGATTAATTAATAAAATTATTAAATAAAATATTAATTAATTTATTATATTATAAAAATCTATTTTAAAAGATTATGATAAAATATTATAATAATAATATTTTTTATTTTTATAAACTTCACGGGGTGGTTGTGCCTGTGCGAGGGGGAGGGGACATGTTAAAAAAATCAGTTAGCTTTGGATGGTGTGGCCCAAGCTGGGTGCAATCCAAGGGTGACTTTGACAGATTAGATGCCTCTCGGTCACAGTTTCGCCTCTAGGTCACAGTTTCATAGGTCAAGCATGGAGGATCACAAACAACTTAACAAACAAGCAAAAAAATTAATACTTATGGTAAAGCAGGGTGGATGTGTAGTTTCTTATGGAAAAGTGAAGGTTGAAATGCAAGTTGGTCCTTTGGTTAGCTCTCTCCAACAAATTGCTTCCATGGGACAATGGACTAAAAATAGGTTGGATTGGCCCTTGTGGATGCTCTCTCTCCAGATTGGAAGAAGAATCAGTTAACCACCTATTTGTGAATTGTCTCTTTGCTCGACAGATCTGGTCATTTGTTGTATCTAAGCATGCTCCAACCTCTACTCCTTGGGACAAGATTCCACTTGCATAGATGGGTTCAATTCTTTCTAGCTCTCTCGGTTTCTTGTTTATACTATGTGGGATAGAAACATGGCTATTTTTAAGACATAATTTGTTGAAGTGGTAATGGTTGTTATAGAATGTGTAATCTATGCCCATAAAGTAGATTTGAGAAAAAAGAAAACTAAAATTCCTATTATGTCTCAAGCTAAGAAAAAAATGGCTTGGGAATACTTTGATGGGGCTAGCTAAGATAATCCAATTTGCAAAGACGATGGAATTCTTTATCTTAAAAAACATCTAGTTGTCAAACATATTCATTTTTATCAAAGGCATTGGCACTAACAAATAAGCAGAGCTCTCACCTCTGTGGGCTCTTCTCTATGTGGCAAATTATTTTGGAGTCACGAACTTACAACTACTTGGGAACTCCAAACTAGTGGTCCATTGGATGTGCAACACGATTGGAATCGAGGGTCCTAATCTTTACCATATCCTTTAGGAAATCAAGAGTGAAACAAGTAAGTTGGAATGATTTGAGACCAAATACATGTTGGGGGAATTGAATGTTATGACATATCACCTATCTGGCCTTACTAGTTCTTCAGGGCTCCTCAGAGAGCAAAATTCCTAAATGATTAAGTGTTGGAGTGTACAGTTATCCCATTTTAATAATAAAGCTTGAAATGATGCAATAACTTTTTTGAGTTAATTTAAGTAAAGACAAATTTTATAGTTGATAGCCCTGAGTTAATTTAAGTAAAGACAAATTTTATAGTTGATAGACGATCTGAGAAATTTTTAGGGTTTTTTATTTTGTTTACTTGATAAACCTACCTGTCTTTTTAGTTTGTTTTTTTATAAACCTACAAGATATTCTTAACGTATATTTTTTATTGGAAATATATATATCTCTTTTTTCAGAAAAAAGAAAAATAACTTTTTTTAAGACGATCTGAGAAATTTTTAGGGTTTTTTAGTTTTGTTTTCTTGATAAATTTTTTTGTTTTTTTAGTTTGGTTTTTTTATAAACCTACAAGATATTCTTAACGTATTCTAAGTATATCCGACTTGCAGGTGATTGGATATGCTCTTGGTGTTATAGTAGCAGTTATGAGGTTTGATCCTGGGTCTCCCATAGATTAGACCTGACAGTTACGATTCACCATGTGGTTAAAAAAAAAAATATTCTTAACGTATATTTTTATATTGCAAATATATATATATATATATATATATATATTTGTTTTTTTCGACAAAAGTAAAATAATTAATAAAATTAGACACCAATCCGATTTATGCGGCTTGTTCGATCATTTTTTAGATGACCAATCTTTATCTCATATCGATGTCAACATGACATAAGATTTCTCGAACAGCGCTGGAATTTGAAATTTATTTAATTCGTCCAGATTTGTGATAGCGAAATTAAAAATTATCCCAAAAAAAAAAAATCGAATCTGAAAGAAAGTTTTTTTTTTTTTTTTTTTTCAATTAGTACGGAGAGATTTTAAAGTATTTTTTTGGAATAGTAATGGAGGTTGTTTATATAGATAAGATACATACATATTAAGATAATGCAGAAATAAAAGTTATATAGTAGTGAATTTTGCAGCTTAGTTTAAATATAGTTAAATTAGAGTAAAATATTGAATTTAAGTTAGTGTTAATGTTTAGAATTCAATCAATTAAGATTTCACTGATTGGTGAATTCTTGATCTGTACAATAAAGAGCAAGTAGGACCCTGATTTCAATGCGAGTGCAAATATAGCTTTAAAAAACTATAATCTGTTCACTCTAGCAAGAAGATTTTGTTTTGGTGTATGTGAGAAATTTTTGCATACTTATTTGGGCACCTCATGAAATGGAGACATGGCAAGCTAAGGTCAATTGGGGATTAGGGTTCCAGCTTCCATTATTAGGTTTAAGATACCACCAACTCTTTGTGGACTAAAAAAAGCTTTCCCCAGTTTCCATATTGTAACATATCATTGTTAAAGAAGCAAAGACAACATCATAAGACAAAAGAATATTATTTAAAAATTAGTTGACTCTATAGAAATTGCATTCTCCAACTCAAATATGTAGTTAATGTTGCATTGAATATATAATTATATTTGCATTTACATTTGAAGTATATTAGTTGGTGTTTGAAAATATAGATTCAATGCAAATTGGAATGACATATTCTCACATTTTTAAAAAAAATACTATAGTTAATCACATTAATAAAATAAGAATAAAACTAAATAAAATAATTTTTTAAGTATGCAGTAGCCATGCTTTACTTATCATTCTGGTGCATTTAAATCACTTTAATAAAAATATTCACATTAACTTTTGATAGTATAAAACCCTTATGAGTTATGAGCATACGGAGCCTCAATTAATTAATTAGTCTGTATCATTAAATGTTGTTTTATTAATGAACTGTACAACTTACAAGATAGAACATCACTGTTATGACAGCAATAATAACTGATGTACTAAAAGAAATCATTGTAAAATAAGACTATAGCCAATAAAAATAGAAAAAAATAAATTAAAATATTTTTAAAAATAAATATATAAAAATAAATTAAAATATTTAAAAAATTAAATATATATATATATATGATGTTAACTTTGCAAAGCGCCATATGATTTTTAATCAACTGGCAAAGTAAATCATAATCAAAGTTATTTTGAACGCCTAATACCTGGATAATAAGGTTTTTTAAAAATCAGATGGATGTTCTGTCAGAGTTGGCTGTGACGAGCAAACTTGAAAGGAAGTGAAATCTGATAGCAAACAGATACTCCTCTCAAATCCCAAATTTACATTTCCTTCTCACCGTCTTTCGACGATGCGTTGAATGGTCTCGCGGGGGTTGTGAATCCATGGAATTTGCTCCCCTCTTCAATCATCGTTTCGGCGTTCGCATACAGAAACGTAATAGTAGACTACTCATTATTTCACATTGTTTTTTTACATGGATTTTTCTATTCTTTTCTTTAGTAGATTATCCTTTTGGGAGCATGGAATCTATATCGTGGAGGAGCTCGAGATCAAGAACAAGATCAACAGCAGGGATTTGAAAACATTTAAAATAAGCTTTAAATGGTCGAGAAAGTGTATACACCAAAGAACCTCCAAGCTTTGTCCAAACACCTGCAAGCTCTGTTTACTTCACCAAAGGACCTCCAAGCTTTGTCCAGTGCACAGGAAATAAGAGAGGTTCATCTCGATTCCACTTGGTGTGAGTGGCAGTGTTGTCATCCCGTGGCCTATAAGCTAATTCACCTAAAATTAGATTTATATATATATATATAGATAGTTTTAGATTATACATATACATATATATAAAGTTTGGAGTGGAACTATATTATTATTATGTCTAATATATTGAAGAGTGACTTAACAAAGCATCTAATCATTGTTTATCTAAAACATCTATATATATATATATATATATAAATTTTTAAAACATTTTTTTGCTATAACATTTTAATTAAAAGATCTAATTCAGTTTAATAATTTCCAATCAAAAGTAACTACTTATGTGATCAATTTAAGCTCTGAACAACCAATTTAATCTATAAACAACCAAACACTATTTATAATAATATTTACATCTTTGTAAAAAAATAAATTTTCTCCACTTAATCAACCAACAAAACTCTACTAATACTTCATTTTAAATTGAGTGACTTTAAATACAAAATGTCCTTGTTATTAAAACAATATGGCAAAAAATGTTAAAAATGGACATGAGATATTATTGGTGTAATTTGGCACCACGTTATGATTGAGCTAAGATGCTCATTCTACAGCCCAATGTGGAGGTTGATGTGTAAGTATATTTGTACTGCTTAAAATAAAAATAAAATATTCTCTAAATAGAAAAATAATATTAGTTATAATAACAGTAAAAAATGCTATGCATATTTAATTAGTTGTCCATATGACCTAATATAACTCCATGTAAAATAATTAGAATTTAAAAAAATTATGTGAGTAAAATGTTTAAACTTTTTATTTTTCAAAAATGTTTTAACACGTGATATCAACTTCATATATATTTAATATATAGAAAATATTGTTAAAAGAAAATATTTTAATGTTATATAAAATAAAATATTCAATGTGACTTATGAGTAAAATATTTTAATATAAATTAATATAGATATAAATTTAAAAATATATTAATAATAAAAAACCAATATAATCGCTTAATACACATATTACATAATCTCTATAACATTCAAAAATATATATTTTAAATAATAAAAAATTACACATATTTTTTTTCATTCTAAAATAAATTTACACTTCAAGACATTGGATCCCTCTCAACTCATATTAAATCTATACTTAAAATAAATCTATTTTAATAATAATATTAATTAAATATATATACCATTACTTTATTTTATGTTTTTTACACTTCACTTCTTATTTTTATTTCAACCTTCCACATCTCATCCTTCTTTCACACCTCATTTTTTATTTTTTCACATGGGACCCGTGACTCATAGACCATGTGTGTAAGTATACCATAATACTTTCAAGTCAATTAGATCTCTAAAAGCTAATATAAAGATACCTTTATGCCCGTCCCTCTACCCTAGTTTCAACTCAATTGAATTTCCAAAAGCTATTGTCAAGATACATTATGTCCCTCCCCACACTAAAAACTATTGATAAGAGACATTTGTGTCCATCCCCACTCTTAGTTTGACAATAGAATTAAAGTGAGAGGGATTCTTGACCTCCGGCTAACGGAGAGATAACTTAGCCTCTAAGTTATCACGAATCTCACATACATATTATCGAGTTGGTGGCACCTCTATCGTATTGTCCCATGTGAAAGCCATTATTAATAGTTTATGGAAGTGGAGAACAACAACAACATTATCAAGATCGTTGACAAAAGATTCTAATTAATCGCCATTGATTTGGGTGTTTATTCGCGGGGTGAAACATCCATTTAAAGTGCAATAGATTTAGGTGGAGCGCTTATTGTACCATATGCAGGGATAAGATTTGACTTTTTGATAATTTGTTTTTATGATTAAGAATAAAGTATTAATGTTTATGTCAATGTATTTATTATTATATTATATTAATATTATTAAGTATGTTCTGTAAAGTAAAAATTAGGATAATTTTATATATATAAATTTTCATTATAGGGTGGTATCTTTTTAATGGAATAGGGAGTAGATTGGAATAATATATATATAATATTTGTATTGATAAATAATATTATATTGGACTCATAAATAATATTATATTAGATTAGATATTTTTATAATGAGAAAATTTTAGATGAATTTAGGTATCACTTTTTCATGTCAATTTTGTTAACAAATAGAGTTTTTGTCATAGTGTATCTTTCTCTTAATAATGGAACATATTACCTAAGGCTAAGCGAAAAGCGAAAAAAAAAAAAAAAAAAAAAAACCTTCCTCAAATTGGAACACACTGCATAAACCTAAACCAAAAAACTAAAAAGCATGTAATACAATCATATTTGAAGGATGAAGTAGATTAGAATAATGTTGATTGTCATGTTAGTGTTTAAGAAAAGGAGAACATTGTTTGCTATGAGTGTTGAATTAAAATAGAGAAAAAGACATCAATATTAAGCTTTCTTACTTGAAGGTAGTAGTTGTAGATGAAGCCCCCCAAGAGGGAATAGAAAGCCTTCATGAACCTGTTGTCACTGCTACAACCACCCTCCAAAATTTTCCCCATTCTTCATTTTGGAGCCTCCCTTATAAATCTCAGCAACTCATCTCACGCTGATCCAGGTACTTGTGCTTTGATTGAGCCTCATCCCTTTGCATCATGGCTTGTGTTTGCTTACTTGGTTTACTACCTAACCCACAAACCAATCTCTTGACTTGGTTTTCATTCTGTTCAAGGCTTGCCTTAAAGAACTACGCAATCCTTGACAACAACCATCCTTGCTCTCGGGAATTGTGCAGTTCAAGATGGCAGTGAGCCTTCAACTCCAAAATTTCACAGAGCTAGTTGACAACCAACCTTCAGCTGGGAAATTGCGCAGATCATGAGAGGCAGCCCAAAGCCACTCAACCCAGAAATTACGCAGAAGCCTCTTGCTCAGAAGCTGCTCAGTGCATGAGGCAGTGAGTTGCCTAGTCCTTCCCAGAATTGCGCAATCTCTCCGAGCAACGAATGGAAGCTTTTCCCGAAAAAATAAAAAGAAAAAAAGCATCCCTCGAAAATAGGGAACTATTTTTAGCAGTCCAAAGGAGGAACTTGAGTTATTTTGGAAATTACCGCCAAGTATCACTTTTTCCTTGATTTTTGGCCTTCACGTCATAAACCCTAAATCAACAAAATCTATTTAATCGATGCTGCCAGAGCTCATTTTCACATTCGATCTTGGAGCTCTAGCATCCCCGAGGAGATCAAGGAACCTTCGGTGCAATTGTCGCCGCTTTTTTGGGTAAGTTTTGCTTTTCTAGTCTTTTCCCACTTTTTTTATCTCTTTGCTTGTTTAGCTTGTGACAGTGTTGTTTCACTTCTTTTGTTGAACAAATGCTGGCATTTTAACTTTTTTTTAGCCTTTAGAAGCGTTGTTTTAAGTTTTGCATTGCCTTTCCCAAGTGTCGCATGCATTACCACGTTTTTGCACTAATTGTTATCGTAGCGGCGACTCTCTCCACATGCTTCATTTTCCTTCATTTTGATTTATTCCTGCACTTGTTTCACTTGCAAGCATCATCACACAATCATATTTTCACTCAACATCACACCATCCTTAAGATTTGCTCGATTTCACACTCCCCTTGTGCAGATATAGGCTTCCCTGGCCCGAATCTCGCTTTCCCTTGCATGCATTGTGCATTCTGCGAGCTCAAGGCCTCAAACTTGGCTTCTGGAACTATGCAAAGGCTACCCTCACCTGACTCCAACTACGTATTATGCAGTTCCAGGAGTCAACCTCCCAGTCTTGCCCACTGAGACTGAGAAATGTGAAATCTCTCTTAATGTGCCCAGACTGAACTTTGCATTGCGTAGTTCCAGTCAGCAAGCCTCCCCCATTAATTGTTGGGATTGCGCAATGTACAGTTCCAGCAGGCAGCCAATCACATCTGTGAATCAGAATTTCGCAATCTCTCCCAGCATTAGCCTGATTTATTGCTTGATCTTGTCTTGAAGTGATTTTAGTTTTAAGCTAACATTTGCATGCCATGAGTGTCCTCTCTATCTCCAGGTACAACAGTTGTTGAGCATCTCTCTAGCAGTTATAGTTAACATGGCCTCCAAGAGAGCTACATCAAAGGAAACTGTCAAGAGTAGTACTAGGGAAGAAGTTGAGCAAACATCAATTAATCTACCAATTTATGTAGACACTCAATTGTTCATTAAGAAGGGCACAAAGTTGACATGGCAGCAAATCAAGGATACTTTTGCAGAGGACTTCCAGGAACACTTAAAGGATCGACAAGTTTATATCAGTATCTAGAGTCAGGCTTATACAAGGTTGCATGAAGGTGCCCCGCCTTCCCATGTGCAGACATTATGAGTTGGATTGCCTCACACACAGATCCAGAGACTATGACATTGAGCAGTGCCAGCAGGATAGAGATTGCCACCTTCAAGGAAAAGAGCTTCCATCAGATGTATCATTTACCTCAGCCGACAAAGCTCATGGACACACTTTTCTATGGAACCCACAGCCAGGTGAACACAACAGATATAGTCAAGCACTGGGTGAAAGAGTCGTCAAAGTTCAGACAGACACCCTATCATGTTTACAAGACAAAGTCTCTCAAGAAGGCCTACCAGTTCTTGATCATCTTTGCATTCGAATATATGGTTAAGAGAGCACAAAGACATTTCCTAAAGGTTGGATAGTTGTATTGGACTAGTTGGTGAGTGATGGAAGACCATTCAACTAGTTGGACCTTTTGGCTCATCAATTGAAAGTCCATGTGACTAACGCCCAGAATCTGCCCAAGAATGAGAAAGTGAGATTCTACATGTTTGCATACTTACTGGATGCAATTTGTGCCTAGCAACAATTTACTGACATGAGTTGGACATGGACACTGAAAGAGACTGCCTTCAACATTTATTGCAAGTTGCTTTCTGATTGCAGTTACCGAGGAGTAATGGCAGGGCTGACTGACTATTTCATCATCTCATTGTATAAGTTGT